>JAUIMM010000528.1:4625000-5332500 GCA_031769625.1 Taudactylus pleione | reverse complement strand
CTCGGCCCTTCTTTTCCCCTAGTACCCTGTTCAGTGCTACCCTCTGGACTGGTATTCAGTTGCTGGCACTTGCCTATTATTACAGTCCTCTCCTGCTATGAATGTACTCTTTGTGCTTATCATGGAAATTCTCCTGCAAGCCATTATTGTCTCGAGATAGAGGTTGGCAGCTCAGGTGATGGAGCTGCATGCTGACTTCTCTCTTTTATGTCAAGCTCTGCCACAGGAGCAGGATGGAACTGCTAAGGCTAAGAGTTATGTATTTATCCTTACAGCATGTAGCGCTCCTATTGTTCATTGGCTGACCCCCTTGGATATTCAGAGGGCGCAGTACCCGGAAGACCCTGCCACCCTTGAAATATGTTTTGTAACAAGCTTGTTTTCTTCTCAGCTTGCTATTGACCGGCCATGCTGAATATTTCCAGAGTCACATTTTTTAACTGGCCCCCTGAGAACATTTATTGTAAAAAAAAAATAATAATCTTATGTAATTCCTGATATTGCTTTTCTTCTTAATAAGAATGTTGGTGTGCTTGGGATTGGTGGGTGGGAGATGGCGGTTTGCCGGAGTTTCTGTGCGGGCCAACAGAGGACCTTGGCATGGGTTAATTCACATATCTCGGAGCGGGCCAATCCTCCTTCACTGCTTCATGTGCATTTGTTATTCTATATCCTGTATTGGTTGAAGTGCAATTAACTTCCTGCCATTATTTGTTTTGGTTTAATATGTTTTGTTATCATATTGTGTTATATTTCCACATGGGTCACCTCACAGACCCCAAGGTGGGATTATATTCCTTGAATGATTTATGTGCACTGATAATCCTCATCTGATATTCTACAGTATAATCCTATCAATGTTTTGTTTTGCACTCAGGTTATTGTATCCTGTTTAAGACCCACGTTTGATCGTGTTTACTTTTTCATTTTCATAATGCTTCAATATTATTTACATTTATTTTATTACTTTTGTATTGTATCCTATAGTTGGGGTATTCTCTGCGGATACCTAATTGCCTTTAGGGTTCAATCGGTTTTATAATTTTTTTTTTATTTTTAGATTTTCTGTTTGCCCTTAGCTTATTTGGAAAACCAATAAGCAATTATACAGCGCTGTAATGGTGAAGAATATCAAACAATTATAATCAATAAAAGTTATTTATTTACAGTGCACATTGCATAAGAATAAAAGCAAACTGTCAATTCATACAAGCAACAAAATATTAAATGGCATTCCTTTAAAGAAATAGTAATTAAATTGCCCAATAGTAGCCTAATAGCAATCACATAGCATTCTCATATATGACACTCGATAATCTTTAGCAAAAAATGGATAGATAGAACTGTATCCTTGGATTTCTTTGACATTTATATCTTATAATGGTCTCTATTCAAACCTGCTTATGTGGATTAAGAGATGTATACACATCAAAAGTATATTTCCAAACCAGCTGGTATAATTATAGCAACTTAGGCAAAGAGTCTGTATTGCTACTTTGTGTATGTGCACTCATATTTTATGCCAATATAAGGGACCAACAGAGCCAGTGTAAAAGCTGTTGCTATGGCTCGGGTGAAATCACCCACTGCTCCTCCTGAGACGTTAGCCCCCACAATTACAGGGATTGTAGTGAATGAGTAGTCTATATACAAGGTATAGTATAAGGACCAATGAAGTCAGCTTGCGACCTGCTGTATGAACTCCCATATAGTCACTCACCGCTAACCTCCAGGCACTGTGATGTAATATAGGGGCTGGCGGTGCTGGCTTGCAACCTGCCAATTAAAGCTCCGATGCAGTCAATCACCCCTGTCCTCTAGGCGCTGGTCCTCTATTAGCAGAGATGGAGTCACGCTCAGCAGTGAGTTTTTGCTAAAGGTGTCTAAAATGAAAATGCTGTGTGATTGGTATTAGGAAATGTAATTACCATTTCTTTAAAGCGATACCAATTATTATGTTGCTTGTATGAATTGACAGTTTGTTTATATTCTTATGCAATGTGCACTTTAAATAAAAACTTATTTATTATAAATTGTTTGTGATATCATTCACCACTATAGCGCTGTGTAATTGTTTCTTGATTATTTGATGTTGGGCTGGCTACCCATTCACAGCTGCTCTTAGAGGTGATAAAGAATATCACTCCCTCCCAGCAGCTGGCATACATATTCACTTAGCTTATTTGGGTCTTGTAATCGTTTAGGCTAGTTTATTATTTTTGGGAGTCTCTCTGTAGTTTTTTTAGATCCTGGGCTGAATAGACCATGGCCTTAGGGTTCACAGGAATAGATACCCCCCAAGTTTTTATAGTTGTAGTGTAGTTTGGGGAAGGGGAAGGTTTTTTTTGGGGGGGGGTCAAAATATGCTGTGAGTTGGGGGTATTGTCATTTAGGGTGGAGAGATATCCCCGTGTTTTTTGCTATGTTCTGTTGCTCATGTATTGGAGATAATGCCTAGATCATATTCTGTTTCTTTACTATCTGTTTAATAGATGTCTGCCCTATGTAGACAAGTTGGTATTAGGGCGTCTTGATTTGGTGTTAGGTGATGCGGTATGGCCATGATGCATAGATTCTCTCCTAGAGCAGAGTTCACTTTCATTACATTGATACCCGCTAGTTTCCTGGGGTTGTGTTGTGTAGGACTCAATGGCGCCTTCAATTCACTACTACTATACTGTAAGGGTCTTTTGTATTTGACGATTCTATGTATTTTGTAGAAATAGGATTTTGTTACTTACCGATAAATCCCTTTGTCAGATCCCACAGGGGACACGGAAGCATAGACAATGGGGTATAGACGGTGGTAGAGTAGATATATTAAAAGGGTAGGGGAAGAGACTCGCACAACCAACAGCTGCCCGATTAAATAATCTAATCTGCCCAATCAGATAATAAACAATATAGCAAGAAGAGGTGGAAATATCAAAGAGCGCTGTTCAAATAGAACTATAGACGACAGATCCACAGACAAACATACATAATCAATGTTTCCATAAATAACACATCACCAGCTATGGAAATTAAATTCTATTACAGGTTGTTCCATGCCAAGTTTCAACACAAGCCTCAAAGGCTCATGGACAACTTTGAGGCTTGTGTGGAAACTTGGCATAGAACAATTTGATCAGCTGTCGAGCATGCACATCAGAAGAAAAACCAAGAGCGTTCTTCAGGACCATAACCTTTCCAATCAATCAAGTATTGAAGTCATCCATACCAAATATGAGAGTCCAGAATCTTAGCAACATCATTCCACGATGAGTTTGAACCTTAGGAGTCTTTGGAAGTGTAGAATGAAATCTGTTGAGTAGGAGTTGTTCAATAAAGAAATATGGAATGAATGAGGTATTTTCAGGAAAGGCGGTAACTTGAATTTGAAGGAAACCGGGTTGATCACCTGTTAAATAGCAAATGGTCCAATGTAACGGGGTGAAAGCTTCATGGGTGCACTCTCAGATGCAAATTTCTAGTGGAAAGCCAAACCTTACACCTTCTTTGAGACTGGGAACTGCTCTTCTCTTTTTGTCAGCAATTTTTTTGTAACGGTTAGAAGCTTTCACCAAAGAAGAGCGGTGTCACAGTTGAAGGGATTTGAGGCTGTGTCTTGGACCTGTCTTGTTAGACTCGGATGCTCTTTGGAGGAGACTAGGCTTAGTGAAGTTCTTGTGCAAGTAGGATTTATTGGCAGATGGAGCCTAGGAGTGGTTACTGAGGCTCAACGGATTACCGGTAGGAGCGGAAGTTAACTGGACTCCAGGTGAATGGAGGACGGCTGGTTTACCGGTTAGGATCGGGAGGTGACTGGACTCTAGATGATTGGAGGACGGCTGGTTCAAATAGGAACAGCTACAGACGAGTAGAAAATACACACTTGAGAGCACAGTAAGGAAGCTCACTGACAAGCTATGAGTCCTGTTGCACTAGCAACTTGTTACTGCAGCAGGTATCCCTTTACAGGGGCTGAAGGAAGCTAATTGGTGGAGAACTGCAAAAGAACTATTCCATTGGTGGAGGCGGAGTCACGTGGTCAAGTCCAACATGGCTGCACCCATGAACCGGAGAGCAGCAGCCTAATCCTGTGGAACGCTGGCCCTGCTACAGCTTAAAGACTGCAGGCGCCAGCGTGGAGAGGTGAGACCAGCGGGACCCGCCGGAGAGGAGAGAACCGCCGAAGCACAACGTGGGAGCCGGAGAGTGCAACGGGAGAGCGTCCGTAAAGGTAAGTTGCGCAGTCTGGTTCTGGGATCTCTCAGGCGGCCTGTGACAGTACCCCCTTTTCCATGAGTGGCCACGGGACACTTCCTTGGTTTATGAGGAAACTTCATGTGAAATGCCTCGACTAGGCGAGGAGCATGAACCTCGGAAGAGTTTATCCAAATTCTTTCCTCCGGACCATGGACCTCATTCAGAGTCGGTCGTTGCGGCCGCTCGGTCATAAGGTAAAAGGGGCCGGATATGCAAATGAAGCACTCGCAAGTTGAGTCGTTAAGATGGGATCGTTAGCTGGAGGAGCGAGGGGAGGATGCGGCCGTAAGACTAAAAATACGCCTCGTTCTTTCGCAATACACGTCATCTCCGGGCATATAAGGATTAATCGAGACCATTGGAGCTACTCGTAGAGCTTAAGGTTGACCATACCCTCTCTTAAGCACTACGATCAAGTCAGTGTAAAAACCTTCCATGTCACATGTGCCATGACACTACTTAGTTAATTATGCACTCCCATAAAACGCTGTTTGCATAGTCAGGCACGCCTGCGTTCAGATCTCCACTCCCCCGTTCACAAGCACCTTCCCCTGTTACCACCGACAAACGCCTCATCCTGTCACTCAAACTAACGACCTGGCTGTGTTCAAGGAGAGAGCAATTTCTGATCGTAATAGCTAGTTTGCGCACGCGCATTGCGAATTATACGCATGCGCAGTTTAGCGAACATCAGTGGCGTACGACCGAGCGGCTGCAACGACAGACTTTGAATGAGGTCCCATATCCTTTCCAAATTGATGAGGTATTGAAGACGATTATAAGGACAACGGGAGTCTAGTATTCTTTCAACTTCGAGTTCTTCGCCTCAGTAGGTTTGTACACTAGAAGTTTTGGGAAGAACCTTCTGGAATCTGTTTAGGATCAGTGGTTTCAGAAGAAAAATATGAAAGGAATTGGGGATATGAAGAAACTGTGGCAATTTCAACTTGTAGGCAACTGGATTTAGAACTCTGATGAGCGGAAACGGACCAATGTAACGTGGAGCCAGCTTCATTGAGGGAACTCGGAGTCTGAGATTACGAGTGGAGAGCCAGATTGAAAACTTGGAACAGCTCGTGTTTTGCCATCAGTGAATTTGTTGTATTGGACCAGGGCTTTGGACATAGCGGAATTAACCTTTTTCCAAATGTCAGAGAATTGTTGGAGAGAGATTTTGGCAGCAGGCACATCCAAGACTGGGAGTAGAGGGAACTCGAGGATGATGACCAAACACCATGAGAAAAGGAGTTGACTTAGAAGAGGTATGGTAGTGATTGTTATGAGCGAATTCAGCCCATGGGAGAAGCTCAATCCAGTCATCCTGAGAGGAAGAAATGAAAGGGAGAAGGAACTGCTCCAGGTCCTGGTTGACCCTTTCGGTTTGAGAATGATATGCGGTAGACCTCCAAAATTTTGCCACGAACTGCACACCTCTATCAGAAATAATTTCTTGAGGTAAACCATGTAATCTGAAGATTTCCTTTATGAATATTAGAGAAAGTAATGATGCCGACGGTAACCCAGTAAGGGGTACAAAATTGGCCATTTTAGAGAATCTGTCCACGACAACCCAAATTGTATTATGACCCCAAGATGGAGGGAGATCAGAGATGAAGTCCATCGACAAGTTCGTCTATGGCTGCAATGGAATGGCTAGTGGTTGGAGTTGCCCGGGTGGTGCCTGTCAGGGCACTCTGTGCTGAGCACACTTGACACATGATGAGACATAGGATCTTACGTCCACTTTCATTGAAGGATGAACTCAAGAGTTTTGTACATTCCTAAGTGACCAGAGAAATGAGAAGCATGTGCCCACTGTAGTAATCTCTTGCGAAGATCAGGGGCAAAAAACTTTTTCCCAGCGGGAGACATCGGGGACACATTGGTAGAAGCAAAAGTAGTTGGGTCCAAGATCGGATGACATTGCTCCGTTGGTAACTTGGCACCACTCTCCATGGACCGAGAGAGAGCGTACGCTTTGCAATTGTGAGATCCAGGGCGATAGGAGAGGTTAAAATTGAATCTAGAAAAGAACATTGCCCATCTGGCTTGTTGAGGATTTAAGCAATTTGCAGATTTAAGATATAGCAGGTTCTTGTGGTCGGTATAAATGGTGATAGGATATTGAGCTCCTTCTAAAAGGTAACACCATTCTTTGAGCACCAATTATATGGCAAGCAGCTCTTGGCCTCTGATCGAACAGTTCCTCTCTGCTGGGAAGAATTTTCGAGAGAAGAAACCGCAGGGATGGCGTTTTTAATCTTCAAATCATTCGGAGAGGACTGCTCCAACACCTTCAGAGGATGCATCCCTCTCCAGGATGAATGGTCCAGTTAAATCTGGTTGTTTTAAAACTGGAGCAGAGATGAATGCTGTTTGAGTAGCTGAAATGCAGAAGTAGCTTTGACAGACCATTTGGTTGGTTCTACACCTTTGCAAGTGAAGGTTGTGATAGGTGCCACTAACGTTGAAAAACCCCTCATGAACTTGCGGTAATAGTTGGCGAAGCCTAAGAACTGCTGTATGGCTTTCATAGACATCGGAAGAGACCAATCAAGAATGGCTTGTACTTTTGAGGGATCCATTTGAAGACCTGTTCCCGAGATGATGTACCCCAGAAAAGGTACACTAGATACTTCAAATAGGCATTTCTCCAGGTTGCAGAAGAGTTGCTTGGAGCGTAATCTCAAAAGGACCTCTTTCCCCTGATTCCGATGACTCTTTAGATCCTGAGAAAAAAAATCAAGATGTCGTCCAAGTAGACGACCACACAGTTGTATAGAAGATCTCGGAAAATTTTGTTGACAAAGAATTGGAAAACAGCTGGGGCATTGCAGAGGCCGAAGGGCATAACGAGATACTCGTAATGCCCATCTCTGGTGTTCCATTCGTCTCCAGGGCGTATGCGGATTAAATTGTAGGTTCCTCTTAAGTCAAGCTAGGTGAAAACTGTGGCTCCTTTGACCCAGTCAAACAATTCGGTGATGAGGGGAAGAGGATCGCGATTCTTGATAGTTATATCGTTAAGGCCTCGGTAGTCAATACATGGGCGTAAGCCACCATCCCTTTTTTTTTTTTTTTTACAAACAAAAATCCAGCCCCAGCTGGAGACGTGGAAGGTCGAATGAAGCATTTACTTGAGTTTTCCTGGATATACTCTGTCATGGCTTGGGTCTCGGGAAGAGATAGAGGATATGTTCGTCTTCTGGGAGGATTCTTCCCAGGGACCATGTCTATGGGACAATCCCAGTCGCGATGGGGGAGATAGTAAATCCGCGTTGTTTACTGAAGACATCCTGGAAATCAGAGTAGGACTTGGGCAGGCCCACAAGACCCTGTAGGGTTCGAGGATCGAGCAAGTATTACCCGTTGAAGGCAGTTCTTGAAACAAGCAGAACTCCAGGAGGTTATCTGCATAGAAGACCAATCGATTTGTGGCGAATGTTACTGTAGCCTGGGTAGGCTGAGAACTAAGGAATGAAAGGCTTTGGGAATCACTAGGAAGGACAACTTTTCGGAATGGAGCACCCCAATGGTGAGTTTAAGTGGCTTGGTATGATGAGTGATGGTACCACTAGTAGTTCTACTACCATCAATGGCAGTTAACGTGATAACTCGAGGCAATGCTTCGATAGAAATTCGAAGTTCGAGAACAAAGTCCCAAGTCACAAAATTCCCTGCAGCTCCGGAATCCAATAAGGCTAGTACGACTTTGGATTCCTTGGAGAACGCCAACTGGGCTTGGATGGTTGAATCAGACTTCCTGAGTGAGTCGATAGCCACTCCTAACTTAACCTCTGTCGTAAGTTAGAAGGAGGCGTTTCCCGGACAGATGGGACAGGATTTGACTAGATGTCGGGCCGAACCACAGTACATGCAAAGATTGTGTCTTTTTTGCCGCTCTTCGGCCGACAAATGAAAACAATTGACCTGCATGGGCTCTTCACCCACAGGAAGAGAAGATAAATGAGGAACTGGATGGGGTCTTCCACGGTCGAATCTGTCCCTTTCCAGGGCACGCTCTGTTTTGTAGATCCATCTTATTGCAGAGAGAAATCAAGTCATCCAATTTTGGAAGGTCACGGGAAGCCAAATGGTCTTTGAGCCTCTCAGAAAGCCCGCTCCAGTAGGTAGCAATGAGGGCGTCCTCATCCAGTTGCGTTCTGAAGCCAAGTGTCGGAATTGAACAACATACTGTCTGACAGTTTTGCTGCCTTGCCGGAGACGTAGAATATCTGTCGAGGCAGAGGTGGTTCTTCCAGGTTCATTGAAGATCCTGCGAAACGTGGAGACGAATTCGGGGTAATTGGAAAGTAGCGGATCAGACTTTTCCCAGAGAGGAGAGGCCCAATCCAGTGCTTGCCCAGAGAGCAGAGAGATTATGTAGGCAATTCGGGTTCTGGCTGTCAGGAAGTTGGCCGGCTGCAGCTCAAAGTGGAACTTGCACTGGTTCAAAAATCCCCTGCATAGTTTGGGATTGCCATCGAACTTGCTTGGAGAAGCAAGTTGGAGTTGAGCAGAAGGTGGAGCAGACTCAGGAGGGAATTGCAGCTTGAGCGTTAACTGGAGCAGGGTTTGACGAAAGAGCCTGAATGCTGTCCAAATGAGTCAACATAACCTGAATAAACTGGAAGAGTTGCATTTGGGAAGCTTCTTGTCTTTCCAGACGAGACAGAACATCCTGAGAGGAATAGACACCAGATCCCTGACCACTTGCAGAGTCCATCTGGCAAGTGCAAACTGTCACAGTCGAAGGGATTTGAGGTGGTGTTCCCGGGCTGGGTCTTGAACCTGTCTTGTTAGACTCGGATGCTCTCTGGAGGAGACTAGGTTTAATGAAGTTTCTGCGCATGTAGGATTTATTGGCAGATGGAGCCTAGGAGTGGTTACTGAGGCTCAGTGGATTACCGGTAGGACCGGGAGGTGACTGGACTCTAGATGATTGGAGGACGGCTGGTTCAAATAGGAACAACTACAGATGAGTAGAAAATATACACTTGAGAGAACAGTAAGAAAGCTCATTGACAAGCTATGAGTCTTGTTGCACTGGCAACTTGTTACTGCAGCAGGTATCCCTTTATAGGGGCTGCAGGAAGCTAATTGATGGAAAATTGCGAAAGAGCTATTCCATTGGTGGAGGTGGAGTCACGTGGTCAAGAACAGCATGGTTGCACCCATGAACCGGAGAACGGCAACCGAATCCTGTGGAACGCTGGCCCTGCTACAGCTTAAAGACTGCAGGCGCCAGCGTGGAGAGGTGAGACCAGCGGGACCCGCCGGAGAAAACCACCGCAGCACAGCGTGGGAGCCGGAGAAATCAGCGGGACAGCGCCCGTAAAAGGCAAGTGGCGGAGTCTGGTTCTGGGGTCTCTCAGGTGGCTTGTGACAAGCGGATTTCTTTCCAAACTTTAGAAAAGTGCTGTAAGGTGCGATCAGCGGCTGGAACCTGAGATGCAGGGAGGGGTTGAAAAACAGGAACTCTGGGGTGGAGAATATAATTGGCATAGAAAGGTGTGGTTCCAGAAGAAGAACAATACTGATTATTATGACAAAATTAAGCAGAAGGAGGAAGTTCAGCCCAGTCACCTTGAGAGGATGAAACGTACAGTCTAATGCTGCCCATCCACTAGCAGACCATAGAAACGACAGCACGATTACGACACTGTAATCTTGCTGTGGTTTCTATGTCTGTAATAAGCCTACAATGAATGAGCAGTCGTTCAGTGCAGGCTCATCAATCTTCTGGCAACTTGCTGAACCTGGCGCTATTGTCAGGTTGACCAGCATGTTTGCCCAATGATTTATGTCAGAAACGACCAGTGGACGCGTGCATCGCTGGTTGTTTCCGACTTTAAAGTGCCTAATTTGCGAAAGATTTGCAAGCGATTGCACGATAACGACGTTATCGTGCAATCGTCTGTCAAAATTGCCTAGTAGATGGGCAGCATAAGAAAACCTTCCAGATTTGATTGACTCTGTTTGACCATTGGATTGAGGATGGTATGCAGTGGAAAAGTTGAACTTGACCTGAAGTGAAGTACATAAGGACCGCCAAAACTTTGCCACAAATTGCACTCTTCAATCTGAAACTATTTCCTGAGGAAGGCCATGAAGTCTGAAAATTTCTTGAATGAACATCTGAGCTAACTTGGGAGCTGATGAAAGACCAATGAGAGCTATGAAGTGAGCCATCTTAGTAAACCGATCCACCACTACCCATATGGTAAAGAATTTATTGGAAAATCAATTGAAAGAGGAGACCAGGGGTGATGTGGAACAGAGAGGAAACCACTGCCCAGCCAGTCTTTCCCAACAGGAGGAGAGTCTTTTACGCCAACAGAAGCAAATGCAAGTGGATCAATGATGAGATGTATTTCACTGGATGAATTATCATTCTCTGATAGCACATCGGCCTTCTGATTTTGGTCTCCTGGTCGAAAAGATAATTTAAAATTGAACATGGAAAAGAATAATGCCCATCTGATTTGTCTAGGATTGAAGATACAAAAGATTTTATGATCTGTAAAAATACTGATGGGATGTAAAGCTCCTTCCAGCAGGTAGTGCAATTCTTCTAAGACTAACTTGATAGCAAGAAGTTATTGGTCTCCAAAGGAGTAATTACATTCAGCTGTAGCAAATTTCCTGAAATAAAACCCACAGGGATGGAGGCGATCAGCTACCCGTTGAGAGATGAATGCGAAGACTTGACAATACTTCCTTGACTTGAACACGATGTTCTTCAAGATTATTGGCAAATATGAGATCATCATCAAGGTCTCATTCATATAATGCTGGAATACTGCAGGAGTATTACTGAGGCCAAAGGGCATTACGAGGTACTCATAGTGGCTGTCACTCATTGGTCAGGTTCAAAAGTGAGAAGAGGAAGAAGGTTGATCTTGACTATGAACAAAGGGTGTACAACTGGCTCACTGGTGCTTATCCTAATACTGATAGGAGACCTTTGCTCTGACGTATGTTGAGTAGGTCCAGATTTGATACCTCAGAGGAGGCAGCTACCAATAAAAGTGAAACAGACTATACATACTTTTAAATACAAAGATCGTGGGCATTCACCTGTTGGCAATCAGCCGTCTCCTGGTATGTTTGGGCCTACGTTTTTTAGATGTAGGCCCAAACATACCAGCAGTCGGCAACAAACCATGAGGCAGAGGAAGACCACCAAAAGGGACACAGGACCTAGTATTCAATCTGTCAGACTGGGTGCTTACCAACAGTTAATTATCAGTCCTACATAAAGGACTTTCGTTTGTCCCTACAGTCCCCTTAATCAATATGCAGTGGTAAATAGAATTATGTTAAGTAGGAGTTTAAAAAACAAGAGATATGGTAAGAACTTACCTTTGTTATCTCTGTTTCTACGAAGTCCATAGGGTCCACAGGGTTGACCTTGGGGTATAGGTTGGGAACCAAATCCGGGCACCACGCAGTTAAAGTTTTAGCTCCCAGGATGCACTTGAGTCCACTCTCCCTATAACCCCTCCCCCCAGCCAGAGGCACCTCAGTTTGTAAGTAGCCAAAAGCCGGAGGAGGAGAGAAAAAGAGAGAAAACTGGAACACTCAAGAACCATTGTCACAGAAAAGGAGACGGGAAACCGGTGACCAGTAACACAGCCCATATGAAGCCAGGTGCGTCAGGGCGGGCGCCCTGTGGACCCTATGGACTTCATAGAAACAGAGATAACAAAGGTAAGTTCTTACCATATCTCTTGTTTTCTACTTCAGGGTCCATAGGGGGTCCACAGGGTTGACCTTGGGGATGTCCCAAAGCAGTTCAACCAAGGGTGGGGACGCTCCTGTGCTGAGAGGAGAATCCGCCGCCAAAAAGGAAGCATCCTGAGAGGCAAAGGAAACCAATGCCTAGAACCTTAAAAAAAGGTGTGGACAGAAGACCATGTGGCCACCTAGCAAGGCAAAACAGCCAAGGTGCCACAGCGAGCCGCCCACAAGGGTTACATGGCCCGAGAAAAAAACAAGCATCAACAACAGAAAGGCCTACCCATGTGTAGGCCCCTGAAGAAGACATACGAGGCCATCCAGCCAACATTTGGCCATAGGCCGGCCATCCTTTCCTGTTAAAACCAGAAATCTCAGACCACCAATAAGGAGTCCGATTTCCGTAAGGAACTTGAACGGATCACATAAACCCACAGACAGGCAATGAGGCCACACCAGCCGAGAGGACTGGGGACTGAATGGCCGTACCATAAAGTTCCAGAATAATATGGAACCTATAAATCACTAAGAAGAAACACAGGGCGAGAGCAACTCACACCCTGACATGATGCCCTCCAGAAGAGGGAGCCACATGAGAACACTCCCAATTCAGACACTCTCCTGGTTGATATAAACACCCTGAGAGAAAGAGAGAGCCTAAGCAATAGACCATGTAATGGCTATCACAACCAGCGGTTCCATTTACTGTCCCCAGAGGGAACGAAGAACCACTACTAACTCCCAAGGAGTCCCTAGGGAGGATAAATGGAAGCATAATCCAGAAAAACACTCCAATGGATGAACTGGATACCAGTGGAGCAATTCCACATCTTAACCATACTGACAGTGTAGAGATCCGCACTGTCAGGAAGGCCATGCCGAGGGTGAAACCCAAGCCAGCCGGTAGGAATGCCAGAATATCTGGAAATCCTGGACACTGGAGGATCGTATCGACAGGTACGATACCATAAGAATTATGTATGCCACAGTCCATGGCAGATGCCAGCAAAGTCTGGCCTATCTGCTCTAAACATCTCAATGAAGACAGAGCCAGGGGAGCCCTACGACCACAGTAGCGGCGCAGACAAAGACAAACGATCCAGGTCTAGGGAAAAACAAGGACCCTGAGACAACAGGTCCAGATAGTGAAGCAGTAGGAACGGAGCATCGATGAGGAGACTCCGAAAATCTTAGTACCAGTGATGTCCGGGACAAACTGGAGCCCCCAGAAGGAAAGCCCTTCCGTCTCTAATTAAACTTCCGAAGACCTCGAGGAAGAAGGGAGACCGTAGGACACAGGTACACAAAGTGGAAGGACCACTTCACTGACAAAGAGTCACTGAAGGTAGCTTCAGTACTCCTAGAGCTGGACTGTAACACCGGCAATGTGTGATAGAGTCAGAAGGCCATAAGGATCAATCACCTCAGGGAGGCCCCCTCTGCTCACCAGGAGTTGAAACCTCTCTTGGAGAAGAGACTAGTCCCCGGAATGCACGTCGTGACAGCTGAGGAAGCCCGCTTCCCAACGGAGAGCTCCCGGAATGAACACTGCAGAGTTGGCCAGGAGAAGACCCTTGGACTATGTCAGAATGTATGACATTCCTGTCATTGCCACCCAACTACCAGTGTTGCCTAGATGCAAGCCACTGTTGTGACACTGTCCGACTGAACCTATTCAGGTTCACCGTGACATATGGGTTAGGCCAGAGTGAAGGCCCAAGACAGCCTAAAGTTACAACAAGTTAAGTGGCAGGGCGGAAGCGACAGACGTCCAGCTGCCCCGAAACTAATGCGGACCAGACACCGTCTGTAGCAAAGAATACCCTGGACGAGATGGCCATAGCCACACGGACAGAGACCGACTCGCCTCCAGAGAGAGCATTATCGGGCGAACAGCGATCCGATGGAAAAAACTCGATCCATCCGGAGAGGAGTCAATTATGGCAAGGCCTGGAATGTAACGGAGCACATTCCACCCTACCAAAAGGTAGACACTCTGGTAGACCGCGCATCACCAAGAGTAATGACATATGTCGACTGCGTAGACATCCGCACACTCCAAGTTGAAGAGCTGAGATCTAGTCTTACGCCAGAAAAATTCTAAGATTCTGAGAATCCAGCAGTGCTCCCAGATGAAGAATACCCTGTGAGGGATGCAGGGAGGACTTTTTCTCCGTTGACTACTTATCTGTGCCGAGAAGAAGCCACGGTTAGCCTGACCTAGCGGTAAAGTACCTCGGTGATCCTGCTAAAAGCAGGAGGCCGCCCAAATAAAGGAGCATTCGGATACACTGAACAGGTGAACTGTCAGAAAATCCATAAAGCTTGTAAACCCCCGGTGGAGTTGAGGACAGTCCCAACAGGCAGAGCCCGAAACTTGCAAATGTTGCTGTGGCACAGCAAACCTGAACCCATGCTGATGAGAGGGCTCTGTATGTACCCGTAGGTACGTATCCTGAATACTCAAATATACCATAAAATCCCCAGGTTCCAAATATCGGATGATGGAGCATGAAGGATTCCACCTGAGTCCAGACACCCTTGGAATCTGATTCAGGGATTTGAGACAGAGTATAGGCAAATGAGGACCAGTCGGTCACTGCCCCAGAAAGAAAGTAGAACAACCAGTCCCTCGCTGAGATAGTGAGGCTGGCCGAAATAGCTCTGCTTACCGCCAAGACTGTATAGCTTTCTGGTAATGTAAGGCCCTGATCGTCTGAAGAAGGGCCCGTGGAACAACGCCTGTGAGGAGGCCGTCTAAGCAATGAGAGGCCGTTGAGAATCAGTACCTCACTCTGGAATTCCCCAGATGTAGACCTGTCCTGTCAGGCTGAAGGTTTATCCTCAGGCGTAGAAGCAGGGTCATCCGTAAGTCCAGGACTGCTCGGTACTGGATATGGTGGCCCCCGTGGAGGCCGACAGCCTAGGAAAAAACAGGCCTTTAGGCTGACCCTGAGGACAAAGACTTAACAGAGTTAGTCCGAATATAGTGGGAATAGCTAAAGACAGTATCTCTCCATTAGTGATACTGCCAATGATGCAACAATCTTGTCAAGGTAAGGACCAAACAAGATCTTCCCCATGGAAGGAGTCTGCACCTCTGCTTTCCCATAACGTAGCCATAGGGTATTGCGGCGGATACAGTCGCAGCCGAAACCCTGAAAGTTAGAAGACCGGCATCCCATGTAGGTAATCCCACACGACCACTGCATATTTTAGGTGAGCGGCAAAAGACGTTTGAACCCCAGACGTGTTGGAGGGGAAAACGTTACAAAAGCATCACCATGCGATGGCCATGGTAGGACGAGCAACAGGCCCTGAAAACGAGTACATTGATTTCAGGCAAAGCTACCACCTACGGATCCGTAAAATCCGTCCAGCCTGGGATGGGAGGCTTATTAATGCCTGTAATCCGATGATGAACATACAAATCCACCCCAGAAGGAGATTCCATTACTTGTGAGGACCCTCAGGGAATGGGAAACAGGAGGCCTTTGTGACTCCTCGTATCTGGAGACAGCCAGACTCCCGCCATGAGATCCACCCGCTGGGCAGAAACGGGAAATGTATGATACAGGTGCAGGATCAACATTCTCTATATCCAGAATGAACCTGGCTACCAGCCCCAAAGCAGGGATAAGAATACTTGAAATCAGCTCCCCCCATGTGAGAGGGAAAGAGCCAAATACACCATCCAGTTCACGGCAGAGCCACTGGGAAGTAACCACAGGGCGTATATCACGCCATTTAGTATTTCGTAGAAAACGACATCCACCAGGGTGGCCGTTGTGGTAATCCCTGCAAGGGGAATGACAGACCGATGTGATATCGGAGGTAATTCATGTACTGTGAAAAACCCCGGCAGGGAGCGATAGTCTGTGACACAGGGGTAACTGCAAGAAATTGCGAGATACCCCGAGTTGAAAAGGGCAGTATGGTGAAGTAACTCCAAGCGAGTGACGACAATGGGGCACGCCCGGCGATCCTCAAAGGAGAGGATCCTGAGAAATAAACTGCCCTTTAAGGGGCTCGTGCAAGGGGCCCGGCACCAGATGGCGCCGCATACATAAACCTTGTTAAAATCCTCCGCACTAATTCCTGCAGGCTATGACTTGCAGGATAGCAATAATGGGTGCAGTATCGGGTGCAATCTCCTGGTCAGATATATTTGACCATCTTGACGGAAATATTAAGCAGCGCCATACCGGTCCTGACTAACGCTAAGAGTAGCTGCAGGGACCCATTATCAGCGTATGCAACACACAGTTCCATCTAAAATATGGCAACGTGCAGCACGCAACAGTATGTGACAAACCTCACAAATATTAACAAGTATATATATGTGAGGTCTCAGAACCACCCCAGGTACACCTGTATTAGGGCAGATAAAGAAAAGGGATAGATATACACTGACAGCTGAGAGAAAAAGCAGACAGTCAGCACTAGCATAAGTCACCTACAATGCAGACATATATACTGTACATAAATAAGCATGACATATAATATACTGCACAATGTCGCTACATTCAACTGCCCAGATTCAGTGTCTGGGAAGGCTATAGCGCTGTGTACACTCACCCAAAATGGCCAGGTACGCAGGGGGACTGGGCTCACTGTCATCCTAGGAGTTCTGCAGCACCACCGAGAGATAATGGCCGCTGGAGACCTCAGAAGAAGCGTGGCCCGCGGAGGAAGCAGCTCAGCGACGCCAGACTGTAGCATTGAAAGGCGCGCTGAGCTGAGGGGAGGAGCCGCTAGACAGGGAAGGCTTCCTCCCCTGGCTAGCAATTACCCCCCGGGATGCCGGCTCCCGCTATAATCCCTGGTGGGCTGTGGACACGCGGGGTGTGCCTCCATGGAGGGGGAGCCCGCCGCCACCGCTAGCGCCTCCGGTCTGTCCCCAGAGACCGGAGGCATAAGGCTGCATGTACACGCGGGTCACCGCAAGCGGTGACCACGCGACTTACCTGTCCCCGTCGATCCGGCATCAGCCCAGGGAGTCCTCCAGAGCCCGGCTAGTACAGACTCTGGGGTCCCGCTGCGATCCCCAGATCTGTACTGGCGTCGCAGCCACGGCGGGGTGTAGGAGCGGCAGCTTAGACGTCCATTGGACAGTCTGATGCTGCCGCTCTGAAGAGTAGTAAAAAATAATAAAATAAAACTCTTTAAAATAAATTATAAGCTTAGGGGCTGCTAAGCAGCCCCCCTGCAGTAACGGTGACCCGACTCCGGCCGGGCATCAACTTAAACTGAGGTGCCTCTGGCTGGGGGGAGGGGTTATAGGGAGAGTGGACCCAAGTGCATCCTGGGAGCTAAAAGCTTTAACTGCGTGGTGCCCGGATTTGGTTCCCAACCTATACCCCAAGGTCAACCCTGTGGACCCCCTATGGACCCTGAAGTAGAAATTAAATATTTTTTTTGCGACAAACCTAACATACCATCTGACGTTCCGCCTCAATTATTGAAACTTCAGGAGAGGCCAGCTTGTTATCAGTAATGCATCTATAAAGACGTTCTCATGCCTTTTGGACAAAGCTATTTATGAGGATCCTAACACCTGTAACTACTGCACCAGTCATTATAATTAGATGCACTATATATTTATGAAAACCCCATATAAATTTAATACAATAATCTTGATTAGTATATATTACTCTTTACATCACACTGGAAGTGCCGCCTACTGACAACTAAACAAAGCATTCAAGAGCAGAAGAAGAAAACAGGAGTTGTCTTGTTTATAGCACACTAATTTTTTTAATGTAAAATGTAACCTTTAATTGTTCCAATTAAAATTAACATCGTATACAGCAAAATATTTAAAACTTACATATAAAAAGGACATACTAGTGATTCAAGTACACAGACAAATAGACTAATTAAAAACAAAAGTCTCACTGTTTTTTCAAATAATTATGGTTATATTTGCTTTTAATGTGTATCTAAGTATATTCAACAGTAATACTATTGTATGTTCACAGTATGCTACTGATATATCATTTATTATCCTGGATTCCTTTAGAATATTTGATCCACCGTGTGCTTGTCAATTATTTATTTATATAAGCCAGGCCAAATATCTGTATGCAGTGTCTGTTCCGGATCAGACGGACTCTTGCGCAGATCTGTATAATTATCATAAAAGAATGGGATTACTTTCCTGCAAAACTTATCACATGCGGGAGAGAAACTGGTTTCTTATCCTCTTATTAAGTACAACACAAACAGGCACAATTTTCATATGTTTGATCTCATTATGGTACACACAGCGAGGTAACGCTGATGCGCATTTCGCTGACCCTATGCTATATCAAGTCTCTTGTGTCTGTATGTGTTGTATGATAGCTGTCCTGCCGCATCACACCAGCGGGGACTCACCCGTGTGAACACAAGAGTGTATCATTAATTGTGTCTGTTAGAAGATTTGAACGGGCAGGTGTAACATGGGAGCCCGGCAGTAAGTGTGTGACAAATGTTAATGATACAAATGTAACATTCTGAAAAAGTAGCTATTACTTAACAGAGCACCTTGTCAGAAGATAGGGGCATATTCAATTCCAGGCGAAATGGCCTTTTCGTGCCCACATCGCTAGTTTTTAATGTGAAAAAGTTTCACGCACGAGCCCGCTTTTCCCCGTATTCAATTAGAAATCGTCAAAAACGGGACCCGGCGAAACTAACATGCGAAAAGTAGTCAGATTTGGGGAATTCAGTTTGACACCCCCCCAAATGATGCATCGACATTGGGGATAGATACCCCCGAATAGCCTTGCTGGAGGTATTTAGGGTACTTAAATGCTCTCATTATCTGCTATTTCGCATCTTTGCATAAGTGGTGAAGAATAGCATTTAGCTTTTGGCCTCAAAATAAGTAGTCCCAGCAAATTTGAGGTACCTGAAAATGGGTGCTAGCATATTTTTAAGTAGCTAAAGTGTAGTTTTGAAAATCGTAAAATATCAACCTGCCGCAAGCACCTGCAAAGTTAAAAACACCTGGGGCATACTTGGGGACCCCGCTGGAGACTATTTCACAAATTTTTAAGTTTGTCCCTCAACTTTGGACTTTTTCGCACCCAAAATTAAAGTACTTTTTTGGGGTGCGCCCCGGATGTGAACCCCTTAGTGTTAGGGACTGCTGGAGACAGAGAAGCCGTGACGTGGCCTGGCAGCTTCCCATGTATTTGCAAATGCATGCAACTAATATCTCTGATTTCTATGACCATATAGTCTTCATATATTGTTGCAGGTACTATTCAGTGCGCTGAGGAACAATAGGGGGTTAAACCCCCCTCCTTTTTCTACTTAGTATGACCCCTCCCTTTCATGCACCTGATTAGTGCTGCTAGATTGATTGAACAGCTGCCATTTTTTGTTTGTTTGTAATGAGTGGCATGAAGTAGCCAGCATTAGTAGGGCATGCTGGTTCTAGTAGTGCTAGTTGGAGTTCCCAGGGGTGACTCCCAGGTAAGCTGGCTCTCAATGTGGATGCATTTATGTATGTGCCTTTATCAGGAGGCCTTACATTTGACAAAATTTATATGTGCCTTTATCATGAGGCCTTATAATTGATATAATTTACATTTGGGGTGAGCGTTCGGGCGTAAGACCCCCGGGGCTGGTCTGGCTGGGCCCCCTCATGGCATCACCACTTAATACACATAGTTGCTTTTTACATCACATATTATGTTTGTATCTTTTTCATGTAATAATTCACATATATTTTAACCCCTTTTTCCAACACAAATTAATTAGTCTTACACAGCTATACTTTACACTGCACTGTCACTCTTTTTCCATTTTTCGTGTGATGCCCTGGTGGGGGCCGGGGCTGGACGTTTTTCGGGGTGCACTGCGCCCCGGATGTGAACTCCTTAGTGTTAGGGACTGCTGGAGACAGAGAAGCCGTGACGTGGCCTGGCAGCTTCCCATGTATTTGCAAATGCATGCAACGAATATCTCTGATTTCTATGACCATATAGTCTTCATATATTGTTGCAGGTACTATTCAGTGTGCTGAGGAACAATAGGGGGTTAAACTCCCCTCCTTTTTCTGTTTTTGGGAAGACCAATAAGGAGACTATTGCAATAGTCAATGCAGGAAATTATGAGTGCGTGTATAAGAGTTTTTGCAGTGTCTTGCGTAAGATATGGTCGAATTTTGGCTATGTTTCTTAGATGTATGTAACAGGATTTAGAGACAGATTGAATGTGGGGAACAAAAGACAGTTCAGAGTCAAGGATCACACCTAGGCAGCGAGCTTGTGGGGTGGGGTAGATTGTCGAGTTGTCAACAGTAATAGAGATATCAGGTTGGTAACTGCTATTGGCTGGTGATAATATAATTAATTCTGTTTTGGATATAAAGTTTGAGGTGGCGAGATGACATCCAAGATGAAATGGCAGAGAGACATTCAGTGACACGGACCAGCACAGATGGTGACAAGTCTGGGGAGGATAGGTAAATTTGAGTATCGTCAGCGTACAGATGATACTGAAAACCAAAAGAGCTGATTAGTTTGCCAAGAGAGGTGGTATATATTGAGAAAAGCAGAGGACCTAATACTGAACCTTGTGGTACTCCAACTGATAGAGGTAGCGAAGTGGAGGTATGATCAGAAAAGCGAACAGTGAAAGAGCGATTAGATAGGTAAGATGAGAACCAAGAAAGGGCTGTGTCTTGAAGACCTATGGATTGTAGTGTTTGTATGAGAAGAGAGTGGTCAACAGTGTCAAAGGCAGCAGAGAGATCTAGAAGAATTAGGAGTGAGTAATGGCCTTTAGCGTTCGTACATCTGTGTCTTATTGATTTTATTTTCTCAGGTGCATGTGCAGTACCGGTGAGCCTTCTGCCACTACCCCGCATGCCTACAGCCTGCCCCTGCAGCCATCTCGCACTCTGCAACTCCCGAACCACCTCCTGTGTGCTGGCCCCTCTTCCACCTGCGCTAGTGTACCATTTTGTTGCCCTTCTCCCCTGCAGGTGGCCTGGTTTGCACCTCCAATCCCCGATAGTTAATACATTTTAAAAAAGCTATGAAATTGCATAGGCAAAAAACCTTATGGTTTCACATGTCCCATTAAGGCTTCTTAGACATGATCTGAAATTTCACAAAGCCTTCTGAATTTGTGCCACTCAAACTTAATAAAAAAAAAACAATGAAATTAAAATCATTAAGGCTGACACCTTAATGGACGTGTTCCTTGCGCAATAAAGATCTGGTATGCCATCACAGCCTTTGGTTAACTGCTGTCTGAGCAGAAGATAGAGCTGCACAGATGGGATAAGAGTGGAGTGGATGGGGAAGAAACAGATCAGTGTGGATGGGGACATAAGCGTGGAGGGGGGGGGGGAGCTTAAGCAGCACTGATGGGAAAGTGATGCAGATGGGTAGAAAACAGTGGTGCGGATGGGGGGGGACAAAGTGATGCAGATGTGTGCAGGGGAGAGGCACGGTTTGGGAGAACAGAACAACGTGGATAGGGGTACACAGTGGCATGGATGGAGGCAGACAGAGCAGCGCAGAGGGGTAAAGACAGATTGGTACAGATGACAGAATACAGCCTAGCACAATGGGAGAACACACATCAGAGATTGGGGAAGACAGATTGCCACAGTTTGGGGGGGGGGGGGGGGGCAGAGTGGTGCAGATGGAGGAAGACAGAGTGTCACAGATGAGGGGAAGACAAAGTGGTGTGACTAGGGGGAAGGTGGTGGTGCAGATGGAAGGAAACAGCAGCACAAATGCAGGGAGACAGGACGGCGCAGATGGGGAAAGACAAATTTGTGCGGATGAGAGAATAAAGAACTAGCACAGTTAGGAGACCACACAGCTGTTCGATATTGTGGAAGTTATACCAGCATAGAGGCGAAGATAGTGTACATGCATAGACAGAGTATGATAGCTTTAGAAATTAAGTAGCTGAATGTGTATTCTAAATGAGATGGATGTATGGAGTGACAAGGATGTTGGAACCCAGTGGGATTGTTTTGGTAAACGAATGGGATGTGTGAGCCACATAACTGCTCAGACCTCAGTTGCAAAGACTGCATGAGTCTAATCCAATGAGCACACAATTCGGTAAATTAGCAGCTCCACCATTTTGTGAGTGACAGCAATCTCATTCTGTGAGAGTGCTGAATCTGCAGTTAACCACAGGGTGTGATGGCATACAATATCTGTATTGTGCAAGGACCACGTCCATTAACACAGGGGTGTAGCTGGCCTGACAGGTGCCACAAAGCTGTTATCGCTCACCTCTTTTCCGCAAGGGGGAGCAGGGGCCTGCCCCACCTAGTACCTTCCTATCTCTAGGTGCTGTTTGAAAACTCCCTAGTCAGTTTTCCCGCCGCCTGCATGGAGTGCAGTAGTGACCTTCCTGGCCTCTCAGGCTCGCTGCGCCTGAACTCGTCCGACTTTTGAAGGTACATTTTTCTTTTTCTTTTCTCACAATTTAGTGTGTTTTGCTCATTTTGTGAATGAAAATTACAAAAGGTTGTAGCTATTTTGCGGAAATATGTAGGTTTGTCCCAGAAAAATCGTAAGGTTTTTTTGTCTATGGTATATATATATATATATATATATATATATATATATATATACACATATACACACACACACATATATATATATATACATACACACACACATATATATATATATACATACACACACACACACATATATATATACATACACACACACACACATATATATATATATATACATACACACACACACATTTATACATACACACACAGAGACTCCAATTGTTTTAATATGTACTGCCACAGCGAGCTCATTATATATAACTATATATACACTCAAACACCTGCATACTGTACCTCCATGGGTAGCACTGATGGCTGTGAAATTATAGGGGAAGCGTAAATTTTATGTTTGTACACCTGCCGTGAAGTATGGATATACCTAAAACCTATCACATAGCCAACTTCTGCGCTAATAGCAAACAGGCTAAGTGCAGGCCAACCGCGACATTGTGTTGCAGGGTTTTGTAATACTCCCGAGTTTAGCAGTGCACTAGTAGATATGGCGGGCTAAGTAAGAGACCGCGCCTATTACACATAGTGATGCTTACTGTTTGCGCCCTTGTTATTGTCTATGCTAGGCAGGGACATAACCACAAGGCCAGCTAGACCTCCCTTCTCCCTTAGAAGGGTGGGCGTCCTGCGTGTGGGAGCACACCTGCAATAAGAGGAGCCTTATATCTTTTTGGCATAAGGGATGACCGGCACTGAGGAAGCTCCACAGTGAGACCCCCCCCCCCCAGTTTAGTCCCCAAGTGGGGTAGCGGCATTAAGCGCTGTTATCCAGCCAGTCTAATACTGCTAGCGCTGGTATTAAAAGGTAATAGTGGGCGAGCCTTAAGCCATTGTTGTTCTGGAAGTTTTAATAGAGCGGTTACCTACAGCAGCTTGAAAAATGAAGTGCCTGCCAGTACAAAAGGCCCTGCTCTGCGGACCTAGAAAATGGCAGGACCGCGGTAATATTAAGCAGTACAATGACCCTCTATATGAAGCTGGCTCTTAACACTGAGCCCTTGCTGCAGATACTCCTGTCAGCGATGCACTGTTTAAGATCAGCAGCCATCGGAGACCGGTACAATGCCGGCTTGGATACCAGGCAGGCGTGGCAAGCCCAGGGAGATGGCACGCCGTGGGAAGGAGGGGCAGTTTCCGTTACCTTGTAAATAGTGGGATTTTGTAGCGGTCTCCTCCTCTGCTAACAGAAAATGGAAGCTGAGCCCTGTACGCAGGCACCATAATCTGTGACAGCCGCTGTAGCCACACTGTCAAGCAATATTTACCCTTTACTCCTGCTCGACAGGAGGGATGGGAATACATAACACTGTTGTGACCTGGATGCTAGGCATGGTGGGACAAGCAGGGGACACGGACACTGGCCTTGGGCAGCTGTGGCAGGCTCCGCTGCGTACGATGACAGTCTATGTAGAGGCCCCCCCTTCAGAGTTACCAGCTGCAGTAGCAGTGGCGGTTCCCTTCCCGGCAACACCAACGTCGTAGGCAGACTGCCACAGTAAGCCTGTCCTCACGAAGTAAAGGAATAAAGAAATCAAAATAAAATAAATTAATAAAGGCTGAATGTGCACATTTCTACAACTGGGGCTGATGGGGCATAGAATGGGGAGGCCAGTCACACTTCTATATTATTTAAAGCGCCAGGGAGCAAATAGGGCTGAAGTTGCCAAAAGTATTGTATTTGAAAAGAGGCAGACTAGATGGGATAACTGGTTCTTATCTGGCGTCAAATTCTACTCTACCATAGTATATAGCCCATTGTCTATGCTCCAGTGTCCCCTAGTGGATGAAGGAGAAATGATGTTGTGAGGTTGCGCGGTAACTACTACCGATGAGTCGTTTGCTCGGTATTATACTATGCTAAGTTTCTGTATTATTCTCCTTACATTTGTTTATTTTTGTATGTACGAGGGTTGTTCAAAAAGTAATGCCTAAATGCTCATAACTCTGAAATAATGTGCAATATTTTTTTTGAAACTGTCAGTTTGTAGTTTAATATGTCGGCTAGCTATATGTGTATTTTTGTTTAGGTAGTCCAAGAAATACCATGGAATCCAAGATGAATCAAAGAGCAGTCATTGAATTTCTGGAAAAAAAAGGCTGCAGTGCTACAGAAATCCACAGAAGACTGAAAAAAGTGTATGGTGAGCGTACAATTGACTATAGCAATGTCAGAAGGTGGATGAAGCGTTTTCAATTGGGGGAATCGTCCATGTGCGACAAACCTCGTGGTGGCTGACCATCAACTGCAATGACAGCAGAGAACTGACACAAAGTCGATGCCATTATTCAGAAAGACCGTCATGTGACCATCAGAGATGTCAGTGATGAACTTGAATGTAGCCATGGCACTGTAAAAACACTAATAAATGATTTGGGATATCATAAAGTGTGTGCTAAATGGGTTCCAAAGCAATTAACCAGGGATCATAAGGCCCAGAGGGTGGAAGTGTGCAATGACCTTTTGACCAACTTTGAAGCTAACCTAGAGACGTTTTTGGAAAATGTCATTACAGGAGATGAGACCTAGGTATTCCTTTATGACCCAGAAACAAATGCCCAATCAAAAGCAATGGAAACACCCAAGTTCACCTAGGCCAAAAAAGTTTAAATCACAGCGATCCGTAAACAAAGCCATGGCCACATTCTTCTGGGATTGCCGAGGTGTTATTCTCATCGATTACTTGGAACCAAATCAATCAATCAACAGTGATCGATACATTATTACACTTAAGAAGCTGAAAGAAGCCATCCGCAAAAAAAGGTCAAGAATTCCACTGTCAAATGTCATCTTACACCACAACAATGCCAGACCTCACAGTTCGATGGCAACATCTGCGGCCACTGCCAAAATGCGGTGGGCATTAATGCCATATCCACCATACAGTCCTGATTTGGCCCCTTCTGACTTTCATCTGTTTGGCCCTCTCAAATACTGTCTCCGAGGTCAACATTTTGAACACAGAGATTGTTAAAAACACCGTACGTCCCTGTGTCAAACACCAACCACTGGAATGTTTCCAAAGTGGATTTACAGCTTGGGTTGAGAGGTGGAGAAAATGTTTGAGGGCAGATGGTAAATTTCTTTAGTAGAGTCATTCTATTACTAAGACTTCAAAGTATTTTACTGCAAATTTTCAAATCTGTATCTATAATAAAATTTGAGTTGTGAGCATTTAGGCATTGAACAACCCTCGTATGACTTCTAAATGTTAATCTCTTCTCCAGTAGGCATCTAAGGGCTTGGCAACACAAAACCCGGATCCCACGGACACAGAAGCACTTTATATACATACAGTGCTTCCCTGAGACTGACATGTCCCCCAAGTGGGCCCTGTCAGTATCGGGGAAACACTATGTACACACAGTGATCCATGACCGTGGGATCGGGCCCCTGGATGCTTACTAAAGAGAACCCACCAGTGCAATGGAGTAGGGGGTAAGTATGTTGCTTGACAGCAGGTGAGTGTGTCATAAAGGGTTAAAATATTTGCTGTTTTTGTACTGTATATTCTTTATAATGTTTTTACAGTGTGGATACAGGTGCCAGCGGCCTGCTGGCATATGCGCTCCTACAAGTACTGCAGGGCAGACTTGTTGGGACCTGTAGTCCCACAGTAAGAACAATATTATTTCTAATCTTTAACACATTACCCCAGCACCCACCGCCATCAGGTGTGCAGTGAAGAGCTAGTTGATCTTCGGGAGGGGGGAATCTCATTTTTTTTCTTAGGGTACCCACTTTGAGCATTGGGCTGACCAGTTTGGGATTGGCGAGTGGTTTGGCAGGGGAACCCTACACTGTGTCCTCCTGCTATGGCATTACCACCCCGGCTGGCGCAGTACGTGCTAGTTAAAGGAAAACAGGGGAAACCCAAATAAGTTATTCCCCCAATTTTCTGGCTCAGAGGTCCTGGGCTGGTTATGTTCTTTTGGAGTGGGGGCCACACCAGTTTTTTTCTTAATTTTTAACCCTTTATTACACCTATAAAACAGAAGCACTGCTTGGATCACACTGATCTGAGAGGTGCTTCTGCAGAACAGGCAGGTCTAATTAATTATTCTTTTTCTGCTCAGTGTTCTATCGTATCTTTAAACCTGATTCTTCGTAAATCTGAGTTGTATTCCTGTCTATGGAAAATACTTGCGTGTTGGTTCGATGGTCTATTTCAGTGCGGAATCGTATTTTTGCACTTGGTAAATCTCAAAAACACGATTCTTAGTAAATATACCCCTTAGAATGGAAGGAGCATCATATGTATCATAAAATGTATTCCTTCTTACATGTGTCGAGATTTGGAAGGGGTTCGGTTAACATGTCTGGGAACATATTTTTATACTTTAGTCTATTTTATTCATGGATTGTGATTACAAACAATGAGGTTTCCACACTTATATTTTTAAATTACATCATATAAGCAATATGTAACCCAGTCACTTTGGTCATGCCTCATCCCAAACAACAAAAAACAGCACAGAACAGAAATATCTCTTTTTTTCTTGCTAGAAAACGTGACTCCAAAAACCGATGCAATAATGAATGACAGTGTCAGCACTTTTACCTGTAAGTATAAAAATAGCATTGGGATTTTCATAGGGTTATAAAATGGAAGTTAAAAAGGTATGCACCAACGTTTATACTTACAGATAAGTGTTGGGCTGTTGCCAATTCCAGGATTGTTTGGAATAGACTGACAAGCTCTCTAAACCAGGACGATTGTCCCTTAATGATCTAATGGACAGCTGTCTCAAACTCATTTGGAACTCCTATTTAGGTTCATGATAATACAGCTATCCATAATGAAATCTCAACACTGGAAAGGGTGTCAATTTCTCACTCAGCTTTGCTGCAGTCCTGCCAAACAGCCCCTCATGGTGTGCAATCCTGCCAAACAGCCCCTCATGGTGTGCAATCCTGCCAAACAGCCCCTCACGGCTAGCGACGTGCGAGTTTGAATATAAAACCCAAATAACACATACAGATGTGTCCTCATACATCTAGCCTCAATAGGCCACGCAACGTGACTTACCTGAAGTGAGTGAGCCATCAGGTCCCATGCAACTCTGCTATTGCCAAACGTCATCTTTGCGTATTTTTGTTTGCCAAAAATGTATCTAAGTCGCATTGTGATGTGACTAGGACACACCAGCAGCCTTTGCCAATTAATTTGATATGCACACGTATAATTGTGTGCGTCTAAGTCTCTGCATACAAAATTCTACAATGCAGTGGCTGCAGCTTTCGTCATTCCAAGTACCGTTGTGCTCCATATACAGATACAGTTACACACAAATATACACTACAAGTGTCACATATCAAATTAATTCCAGTCGCATGACATTGCGACTAATGGTGCATACACATGGTCAGATTTTCGGTCAGATCTGAACAACAACTATTTTAAAAATCTGGCATGTGAGCCTGCAACGATAAGCGTTTCTGCTCGTCAGATAACTAATTCGGACATCTGATGTGTTTGCAGTCACATTTTGTCGATTTCATTCATTTTAATACGGTCTGAAATCGTTCAAATAGTTTGTAAAATCGTTCATCTGACCATGTGTATGCACCATTAGATGCATTTTTGGCAAACAAAAATATGCAAAAAAAGACTTCTGGTGATAGAGTTGCATGTGACCTGACTGCTGCAGAAAAGTTGGGAGTAAGGGTCTACAAAAAACTATTAGTATTTCTTCTTTGGTAATAGCACTTGTTATTGTACAAGAATGTGCATTCAATCCCAAAATGTGTCACACTCACCTGTCACTGCTGGAACTGGGAGACTGTGCTTTGGGCATCCGTGTTTGAGGTTTAGCACCAGGTTTTCCTGCTACAATACCATGGATAAAGAATACAAATATCACCTTATGAACTTGCCTGTATATTCTTTCCAATGAATCTGGTTGTGCTCACTGACCTGCTTTTGTGGTTCTCAGAGTCTTTTTCACAGGCTTCTCAGATAATGATGATGAAGACGACCGTTGCCTTGGATCACTTTCTTCATCAGAGCCAGATTTTGACTCAGAGTCAGAATCTGCCACAATCTGCAATACACACATCCAAATGATGTTTACAGGCTATATGAAAAAGTAAATAGCAATGTTGATGTACCATAGTAAAGGGTTACTAACCTTGACCTTCTGCCTTGAACTTATCTTTAACTGGGTGCAGGATGCGCTCTTCTCCGGATTGAAATCCTGGAAGTACATATTCATTAGTATTCTATATTTCCAACAAGGACAAAATCTAATTTGAGAATTTCCTGGGCTTCAAAATATACTACTAGTTATAAAACCATAACTGTCGCAGTACATTCCAGATCTAAATCATAACACATTGAATATATCTGGAGTTTAAGGTTAAGAAAGATATCAGACTATAAGGACCCACACTAGTTTCAAGCATCCTTAAATGAACAATAGAAGAAAAAAAAAAACTGCGCTGTGATAATTATGTTGAGACATAGGAACAACGCATCGATTATATTAAAATAATTTAATACTTTAAAATAATAGCAAAAGACAAAAACACACATACAAACACAATATGGTGAATGTAAAATGAATAATCAGCACTGCTAGATTAGCTCATAAGAAATATAGCAAACAGGAAATTAGCAAGCATGCAAATTTAGGGAGTTGATCAGGCTCCATAATCTAAAACACACTCTCCTGTAATAATGGCTACACCATATACCTGTACAAATATGGACTATATAATACTGTAGCAAATTGGATTTATAAAGGCAATGGTATAGCCTATAGCTACTGAGTAGCTATCCCCAACAATGTATCAATAATGATATTGGTGGAACATAAATTGTCTCAACATAAATATCAGAGCGCAGTTTTTTTTCTTCTATTGTTCATGCTTGTGAGGTTGGCAATCACCTCTTTCAATACTGCTGCACTGATATTTGAATTACTGGCTCATTAGCGCTGAGGTGTTTCTTGTGGATCCTTAAATGAATACAGAAAATAACTACTCTGTTTAGACATGATGTAACATTAACAGAAGGGGAGGCAGTAATTATCCTGACCGCGGGGATTCCAGTGCCGGCACTCCGACCGGCGCGGAATCCCGAATTTAAGTAGCGGGGTTGGGGGGAGGGTTCGTGTTCGGCACTAGGGGGAGAGGGCTAGGTTTACTGTGCGAGTAGGTTAGGGTCAGGCACCGGGGAGAGAGGGTTTCTGACTGCTGGCATTCCAAGCGCTGCCATCCCGCACCCATTTAAACAGAAGGGTAGGTGCATGTTAAACTAGTGTGCAGCATTAGGCAAAAATCCACTTATTTATTAATCTCAGTAATAAGATAAAATACTACATTTATACCCCTTTCAGATATACGACCCGGGAATTTCCTGGCACAGACCCGGATTTTTCAACTAGGCAAAAATCCAGGCTTTTGCTAGAGACCCCCTTTCACACTATAGCTTGACCCGTGAAATGCTCAGGTCGACCCCGTTCACATGGAACCAGGGATTTCCTGTGTTTTTTTCTTTATAAAATCAACTTGAAAATTTAATGTTAGAGGACCCTTGTTTTGGCTGACAATAAGGCAGAAATTCCAAACTCCTCTGCACACATGGAGGACCACACTCACACCCAACAAAAGCCACAAACCACATTTTGTTCCAAAAATGCTCTTTGGATTTATGCCACTTCACATGTTAAGTTTTTCTTTAACAAAGGCACATGAATAACTGCAAAAATATTCAATAAATAAACGTATAGAAAAATACAACAAAAACCAAATTAACAGCCTAAAATACAGGCAAATAATTCAAACTAAAAACAACAGTATCAGTAACCATTACAATAATGCCTTCCTACAACTATTTTTTATTGTAGTCAGTATTCAGAGGAGTGTGCTGTGGAGTGCTTGTGGACAGGTCAGAAACATTAGACTCTCTACTATAACTACTAACTTTCCTCCAAAGGGTATGGAGATTGTTGCTGTTGCAGTAGTTGATGCTGTTGAGGTGGGTAAAGTGGTTGTAGTTGGTGATGCGGTTGAACTGGCTGGTTTGGACTATCATAGTATTCTGTATGATTATAATCTCCAAGCAAAATATCGAAAGTCAGACATTTTTAAGGGTACCATCAAAGCATAACAACTAAAGCAGCTACTTTCAGTAGGAGATCAGTAGTGCCCAACCGCATCACTTTCAGCCACAGCGACAAGGTCCAACCGCGTCACTTCTGGTAGAGGCAGCCATCTGGCAGGCAACCACAGGAGGAAGTGATCGCTAGACCACATTCCCCTCAGACTAACTATCCATAGGAGGAAGACTATTCATGCGGAAACCAGGAGGTAACAGCATCATCGACTTACGGTTTCGGCACTGTCCATTCCGTGACTAAACACATTCTTTGTGGATATTATTCAGGAATTAACTATAAAAAGCTTGTCAAATTGTATCCATGAATTAGTTTTCTTAGAAATAAGTTCTTTTAAATGTTATCACTTGGGCTTGTTTTAAGCCACTTCCTATTTTACACAGGAAGTACATTCATTCATGGGTATTTAAGAATCACCATTGCACACACTTTCTATGCTTTGACAAAGAACCAAAAAGGTTGAAACGCATCAGTAGGAGGTGTGTGCATGTTCCAGAGACCAGACCAGTGATCCAGGTCTACTTAAGCTTTGGGATCCTTTGTGTTTGACCCCTTAGGACAGGCACGGCCAACCTGTGGCTCTCCAGCTGTTGTGATATTACAAGTCCCAGCATGCCTGCAAAAGTTCTGCTATTAGGGAATGCTAAAACTGTGGCAGGGAATGCTGGGATGTGTAGTTTCACAACAGCTGGAGAGCCGCAGGTTGGCCAGGCCTGCCTAGGGACGATACGGACTCATTAAGAAACTGGTAACCTAGGGGTCCCAGTGCCTACTTCAAGGTTACGTTTCTGCTTTTTATCCTGCCATTTGTCACTTGTTACAAGGATAATGTTTTAAATTGTTGTAACCATTTTGATAATTTACTTGGGTCAGAATCCCTATTTTTGGGTACTTTTATACATTTAATAAAAAGCTGAATATTCGTATTTGTTTCTGAGCTTTCATATGGTCGTTGATGCATTTCCATTACCATATTCTACCGCTTAAGGTTATTGAGAGTATAACCCTCCCTGATTATTACCTTAGCACTAATTGTGACTGCCCACCTAACATTGCTTTTACATTCACCCAGAAGTTCTTTGGTGATCGGACTAGGGCAATACCAGCTGATGTTTGTAGCGCCCAGAGTGTCTTCCACTTTTAGCATGATAATGATAACTGTAGACAAACAGCACTTTTCCAATAACAACAACTGAAGTCATATAGTAAAACAGACAGCATAAAGATGACTGCAAACAAATGTCACTTTTCAAGTATTAAGTAAGAGTGTTTTGTTTGTCCTCTCAGCCTATTTCAATCACTTATAGGTTTATACTCTTTTAAGATTAAGTGTGAGAGTTGAGGCTTGCTGGTAACTTGCCAGCGCTTCTGTGAGTGATAGTCCGTGTGTTTGTTCCTCTCCTAACTTTCCCTTACTATACATGAGAGTGTCCGGTAGTTGCGGCGATCTTCTCTCTTGCATGGAGTACCTTCTCCTTCTGGATCACAGCTCTGCATGCAGCACTGTAAAGATGACAGCGGCAGCCGGGTTTTGAGCGGATGAGAACTGCTCCACGTGACTTCAGACACTCCTGCACCAACGCGTTTTGGACCTCACTGGGTCCTTTGTCAAGGAAAGCGTTTGTCCTATTACCAGGAACCTCGATGACTGGGATCTATTACCAGGATCCCAGTCATCGAGTAGTGCGGGTGTATCTGCAAGCGAATCACTACGTTACAGTGTTACAGTCACTGATACTATAACGTAGTGTTTCACGTGCAGATACACCCGCACTGGCCCACAGAACATAGGCATGCTGCCTATCATTTTAATCAGCAGAAGCTGCTTGTCCTATCAACTAACATGATTCAGACACATTTGAAGGTAAAAAGTCGCATAAAAAAATGCACTACCGAGTCACGCCATATTAGTACATTACATGTAAACACATTCATCACGTCTCAGTGAAAGCTGTACGTGCCTGTGACTCCTGTCTGAGCTATTGAGACAAAAAAAAAAAATTATTTTATTTTTTTGAAAGTACAGGACTCACACACATACTGTATAGTACTTAGTTAATACTTTATTACACATTTTTCTACAGCCCTGATTCCATAACCAAAATGCTGTACTATAGTGTACCGAATCACAGTTTCGGTCAGTCAATCATCGGGAAGTGATACAGAAAATGCATTGGAAATCTAACACATGCGCTGTGTAGTTTAGGGAAAGTGACATCTGGTGGACAAAAAGTTATATGACACGATATGACTTTTTTCCATTGCTACGCTACGTTCCGAAACATTGTGTGGCGTGAGATGCATGGCGCGCTACATGACTGTATGGAGCAACAAACTAGCTGGGCACATCTATATGGAGAAACAACCCTTAAAAAAAAAATCTAGCATCAATGAATCCCTACTTTCCATCCATGGCATGCAGACATCATCCCTGAGTGCTGAGGATCCAAAGACTTCCCCATGATGGAATCTTTCCTATAAGCTGAAACGCGTTGGATGAATCTACATACCTTGGACTATCTCCATGGACAGATACGCTCAAATATATTTTTACTTCTTTTAGTCCTGAATTTGTTCCTTTGTTTCATTTTCATATACCTTGAAACATAAGGTGGTCATACGACTGAAGACATCCTGAATTTTTTTTTTTTTCTCATCAGTTGTATTGTGCAGCGGTAGGGTTAGTACACAGTGGACACCACTATTTGACTACTGTTGTAATTCATATTATGGCACCAACCACTCAACTCAGTAAATAGAAACAACAGTCCAGCATTACTTTAAGACCTGAAGGTCAGTCGATATGGAAAATTTCAAGAACTTTGAATGTATTCTCAAGTGCAGTTGCAAAAACCATCAAACGCTATGTTGAAACTGGCTTTTATGAGTTACCACCCCAGGGCCTTTCAGCTACCATGCTGAAAGGCCCAACACCTGGAGTGGCCTGTGGATGGAGCCCTCCCTCTCCTCACATCCACACCCCCAGGACCCACTCCGGCTTTTCACCAAAGCAGACATTACTAGTCTGTTTTTCCAAACAGACATCTCCTGCAGGGTTCAAAATACATAGGACAGGAACCTGGGACAGACATGGAAGCCATTCCAAACTTCTCCAGTGCTTCTATCACATATCCCCGCCTTTGTTTCGACCTGTGGGGCGAAACAACTGCAGCCCTCAAACAATGAATGCGTGACAAAGCATCTGCATTGGCCAGCTGGCTTCCTGGCCTGTGTTCTACCGAAAATGTAAAGTTTTGCAATGCCAAGAACCACCTTGTTATTCTTCCATTGGTCTCTTTGTTCTCTGACATTCACTTTAACGGGGCATGGTCGGTGATCAGCCTGAATTTCCTTCCCACGAAATAGTACCGGAGAGTTTCCAATGCCCATTTTATGGCCAAAGCTCCCTTCTCAACTGTAGCATAGTTTCTCTGTACATTTAATTTCCTGCTTAGGTAAAAAAAAAAAAAAAAAATAGGGTGTTCCTCACCTTCCTTGCTCTGGGACAGGACAGCTCCTATACCTACTTCTGATGCATCAGTTTGCACAACAAACTCCCTATCAAAATCAGGAGTCATCAGAACTGGTTGGGAACACAACGCTATTTTCAACTCCTGAAAAGCCTTCTCTGCTTCAGGACTCCATTCCACCATGACTTTCTGATTACCTTTTGTAGAGTCAGTCAGTGGGACTGCAATGGTGGCAAAATTGGGTATAATCCTCCTATAATACCCAGTAATCTCTAAGAAGGCTCTAACCTGCTTCTTATTCAGGGGTCGTGGCCAGTTTTACATTGCCTCAATTTTATTAAGCTGTGGCTTTATTAAACCTCTGCCAATGGTGTATCCAAGATATTTTACTTCTTCCATCCCTAGACAACATTTTTTTGGGTTGGCTGTCAAACCTGCCTTATAGAGGGAGTCCAATACTGCTTGTACTCTGGGCAAGTGAGACTGCCAATCAGGACTATGAATGCCCACATTATCCAGATAAGCAGTAGCATACTGTCTATGAGGCCTTAGAATCCTATCCATCATTCTTTGAAAGGTAGCAGGTGCCCCATGTAGCCCAAAGGGCAACATCTTGTACTGAAACAACCCCTCTGGTGCAGAAAATGCTGTCTTTTCTTTGGCATTCTCAGTTAACGGCACTTGCCAATACCCTTTGGTTAAGTTAAGAGTGGTTAAATATCTGGCTGTCCCTAGCCTTTCAATTAGTTCATCCACCCTAGGCATTGGGTAGGCATCGAACTTTGACACACTGTTCAATTTCCGAAAGTCATTGCAGAAACGCAGACTCCAGTCGGGCTTTGGAATAAGCACAATGGGACTTGACCACTCAATATGCGATTCTTCAATTACATCCAACTCTGATAGTTTTTTTTAATTTCCTTCGACATTGACTCTCTTTGGGCTTCTGGTAACCTATAGGGCTTTAGGTTAACCTTAACCCCTGGGTCAGTGATTATGTCATGTTTAATGATCGTGGTTCTTCCTGGTATGTCAGAAAACAGCACCCTATTTCTGATAAGAAATTCCTTAACTTCCTGCTGTTGAACTGCTGACAGGGTTTTTGCCACTGTCACTTCGGGAACCAAGAGCCCTGGGTTTACTGGAGGGGCTCGGACGGCTGACAGAGCTGCTCTATCCTTCCAGGGTTTTATGAGATTTACATGGTATATCTGTTCTGGCTTTCTTTTCCCCGGCTGGTAAACTTTATAATTAACCTGTCCCACCTGTTCTAAAATTTCAAAGGGTCCTTGCCATTTAGCCAGAAGTTTACTTTCTACTGTGGGAACCAACATCAACACTCTGTCCCCAGGAGCAAAGACGCGTAACCGAGCATTGCGGTTATATACCCTCTGATGTGCCTGTTGGGCCTGTTCCAAGTGCTCTCTCACTATCGGCACCACAGCAGCAATTCTTTCTTGCATTTGGGAAACATGCTCAATAACTGTTTTATATGGACTGGACTGCCCCTCCCATGTCTCTATGACAATGTCTAGTAACCCCCTTGGATGTCTCCCATATAACAAATAGAAAGGTGAAAACTTGGTGGAGGATTGAGGAACCTCTCTTATGGCAAATAACAAATAAGGCAACAAGTAATCCCAATCTCTACCATCTTTGTCAACCACTTTTCTTAGCATATGTTTTAACGTCTTGTTAAACCTCTCTACCAACCCATCGATTTGGGGGCGATAGACCGAAGTTCTTAACTGTTGGATTTTGAACAGGCGGTAAAACTCATGACTTTTGACATAAATGGGGTACCTTGGTCAGTCAGTATTTCCAACCTGCTAAAGACATGGACTCTCTAGGTCTTGGTTGACGTATTGCACAATGGTATCGCTTCCGGGTACCTGGTAGCATAATCCATTATCACCAGAATATAGTGATGGCCACGGGCAGATTGAATTAATGGCCCAACCAAATCCATTGCTATTCTTTCAAATGGCACCTCAATAATGGATAACTGGACTAGTGGACTTTTAAAATGTGGACTTGGAGCATGATACTGACATTCAGGGCAGGACGCACAATAGTCAGATACCTCTTTATGGACCCCGGGCCAGAAAAACCTCTGAAAAATTCGCTCATTAGTTTTCTCTACCCCTAGGTGGCCTGCCGTTACATGACCATGAGCCAGATCTAACACTGTCCTTCTGTATGCTCTGGGAACTATTAGTTGTTCCACAATATCTTCCCCTTTCTTAGTCACCTGAAGCAAAAAATCCTGACATACTGCCATTTGAGGATATGACAAAGGACTATCAGGGTCTATGGGTTTACCATCGATCACTTTGACATTCTCCCTGGCTTTTACCAGAGTAGGGTCATTTAACTGCTCCACGGCAAAGACCTCTCTTCTGACCTCTAAACCAGGCAGACGATCAACTGGCTCAACAACACTTCCCACCTCAGTGGGAGGCACATCACTTGGCGAGCCACTATCACGCTACGAATTCTCTAGTTCGCCAATCATACTAGAAAAAGGGAACATCTCCGACCCTGAAGAAACTTCATCTGCTACTACATTAGTAACCTTCTCAAATGGGTCAGGGTGATTTACCTCTATAAAAAAAAAAAAAAAACTCAACTTTCCCACAACTTCCAGAAGTGAGCAAAGTCTCTCCCCAATATTGCATCATGCATTAAGCCATGTACCAAACCCACAGGGAGTATTACGGAACCACATAGTGTTTCTATGTTCACTTCTGCAGTAATACAAAGTATCACCATGTATGCAGGTCACACCAACACTTTTCCCCTTATGCTTCAAGGGGTTCATCAGTTCAACTTTCATAAGTGTAACTAGGCTACCAGAATCTAACACGGCCTCTACTCGGTGGCCTTCTAGAGTGAGTACACACATGTGCTTATCTTTCTCAGCCTGCCGGTCAGCAGTACAGGCTTGCATAGGTTCAGAGGTAAGTGAACAATTAGCCACAATATGGCCGAAACCACATCGGAAACACTGAATCACATTATCTAGTTTTTTACAGGCCTGGCCTGGCTGGCCTATCTTCAGGTTCCACACCCTCAGTCTTAAGTACATTCCATCGCCCAGCACCCTTCTCCCCTGGAAAAGTCTGACCAGTGTCGATGGGAGTTCGCCGATGCACCATCGGGGCTCAGTGGGGCAGACTCAACAGCTCCTCAGCCACCATGTACCTCTACACCAGTTCAACTAACTGGTCTGCGAACTTAGGGTCTACATGGTTCACCCACTTGCGCAGAGTTGCAGGTAGCGATCGCAGATACCGGTCCATCACAACTCTTTCCACGATCTGTGGTCCTGTCAGCGTTTGGGACTGTAGCCATTTTGTGGTTAGATGGACGAGGTCATGCATCTGTGAGCATGGAGGCTTTTCTATTTGGAACTCCCAGTGGTGGACTCGTTGGGCACGAACAAATGTGGTGACTCCCAAGCGAGTTATCATCTCCACTTTTAGCTTTACATAGTCCTTTGCATCAGCCAGGCACAAATCATAGTAGACCTTTTGTGGTTCTCTAGACAGGAAGGGTGCCACAAGACTTGCCCACTGTTCCTAGGGCCAACTCTCCCTTTCTGAGGTTCTCTCAAATGCCGTGAGATACGCCTCCACATCATCACTTGGAGTCATCTTCTGTAAAAAAATGACTGCCTCGTATGGAGCGAGTGTGGGTTGGAGGGTCAATGGAAGCATCTCCAGACCGGGCTACTATGTGTTGTACCACCTCTTTTATGGCCTGGCTGTTTTCCTCTATGGCCTGATGGGTTTCCTCGATGACGACCACTTGTTGTTGCCTCTGGACTGCCTCCAAGGCCAATAGTTGCACCCGTGTGGATTCCTGCTGAGCCTCGGTATCGTCTTGCTGAGCGGACGTAGCCTTTACAAAGTCCTCCATGTTGTCTTTAGGGGTAGGCTGAAAGCAAAACCTGGCCTCTGAGCATCTGCTGACACCACCTTCATGGATTCCACAATTTCGTGTCTGTCCCTTTAAATTTTAAAGGAAAAATTTTCCTTGCTGCAATTTCAGTGTGTGAGTACCCGCATTCTCCACCAATTGTGACAGTCGGGGTAGGGGTTCCTTCTCCTGGGGTAGATGGACGCCCTCTTTACACACAGCAGACGGAGAAACAGGACACAGTTCTGGGGTTCTCGTGCAAGCTGGTCGGAGCCAGTCTTTATTGTATAGGATACAAATAAAATAAAACAAAATCCTAGCTCGTCTGGGCTCTAACTAGACAGTAGGTTTCCTTACTATCAGAACACGAAATAAGTTCATGTCCACAGTACTTACAGGTTTGTATCAAACAGTGTCTCAGAGCAAGCTAGCCTGCGGGCCTGTTATTCCAGGTGTGAGACACTAAGCACAATTAAACCCAGCTTATATCAGCCATTTCCAGGTGCAAGCCCTAATGAGCCTGCTACCAGGCTGAAAGGCCCAACCCCAAGAGTGGCCTGTGGATTGTGTTACATATATTTTAGAATACTCAGTAGCGCCTGGAAAAAGGAGTTACAACTGTAGCCCTTTTGTCTTGTTTTTACTGGTGAACCTATGTCACCTGGGCCAAGCTGGGGCTATTAGCATCACCGTGCCGCCTTCTTGCTTGAACTTTCGAAGAACTCTCGGGGAGAAGGGAGATCGGAGGAAAGAGGGATGCAAAACTGAAATCCCACCTCACTGCCAGAGCGTCCACGAAGACTGCTGAGGGGTCTCTGGTCTGTGCCCGTACCTGGAGACCTTGTGGCTGTGACGTGAGGCTATGAGGTCTACGTTTGATAGTCCCCATTTGTCCACCAGGAGTTGAAAGACATCCGGGTGGAGAGCCCACACTCCGGCGTGCATGTCCTGACGGCTTAGGAAGTCCGCTTCCCAGTTGAGGACTCCGGGGATGAATACTGCAGAGACTGGCGGGAGATGACATTTGGCCCAGAATAGGATGTGTGCTACCTCCCGCATGGCTGCCCGACTACACGTGCCTCCCTGATGGTTGAGGTAGGCTACCGCAGTCGTGTTATCGGACTGGATTTGGACTGGCCTGCCCCGAAGATCTTGTGCCAGAGTGAGTGCTCTGTACACTGCTCGCAGCTCCGGACTGTTTATGGGCAGGCGACTTTCCAGGGTTGTTCAGAGTCCCTGAAAGGTATGATGACTGAATACTGCGAATGATGGCATCTGTAGTGAGAAGTTCCCAATTTGGAATTCAGAAGGGGCAATCCTTGTCCAGATGGGACGTCTTTAGCTACCATGAGAGGGAAAGCCAAACCTCTGGAGAGAGGAGGATCGTCTGGGTCCGCATCAGATGATACGGTCCATTCCACTGGAGGAGAATTAGTTGTTGAAGGTGCCTGGAGTGGAACTGGGCGTATTCCACCATAACAACAAGGTGGATACCATGGACTACAGGACCTGCACTGCTGAGTGAATGGATTGTGGAGCAAGCTGCAGACATGTAAGTGTAGTGTCAAAATCTAGACACTGCACTTGCTAGCAGAAAGATCTTCTGTATTCAAGAATCCAGGAGTGTCCCCATATGTATCATCTGCTGTGTCGGAGATAGGGAGGACTTTTTCCAATTGAAGAGCCAGCCGTGTGTTTGCAGGCAGTCCACAATCATCTGGAGATGGCATTGTAACACAACCGGTGAGTGTGCCAAGATTAAAGAGATTGTCTAGGTATGGCAGGATTCTGACTCCCTGGTGCCTGAGGTGGGCCACCATAACTGCCATTATTTTGGTAAAGACCTGAGGGACTGTTGACAGACCAAAGGGCAGGGCCCGAATCTGGTAATGTTGCTGCAGAACAGCAAGCAGTAGGAACCGCTGGTGGGTTGGAGTAATAAGTACATCCTGAATGTCCAGTTTCTCTGGACATTCAGGATGCAGAGGTGTGCATCCTGAATGTCCAGAGAAACCATAAAATCCCCAGGCTCCAAAGCCCGGACAATTGATCTTTATGCAGAGCATGGACACATTTGTTGAGGGGTTTGAGGTTCAGAATAGGCAGATGAGACCCATTCGGCTTCTGAATTAAAAAAAGTGGTATAAATACCAGTTCCTCTTGATACCCTTAATATCACAACTGAATGCAGCAGGGAGTGAATGGCCTCCTGGAGGGCCAGAGCCTTGATAGGGTCTGTGGGGGTACAAAAAAATAGCTGGGGAGGACGTACCAGAGAGACCACTTCTCAGACATACGAGTCTGTTTGACGCCAAGAGACAGAACTGAAGTCGGCCTCCGACCCTGGGATCCCCCAGGAGAAGGCCCACCTATCAGACAAAGGACTTGTCATCAGACTTGGAAGCTGGGTGTCTGGCTGACCAAGACGGCTTGGATCGCGGCTTAGTGGGCTTGTGAGAACTAGACTGACTGGGAAAGGACTGTCCTCTTTCCTTTCCCTGGGGGTGAAAGGACCAAGAAGAGGACTTCGGGACAGCTTCTGATGGCAGAAAGGCAGATTTTGAGTCTGCCACGGTAGCCTCAATCTTGTCCAACTCTGCGACGAACAGCCTGTCTAGAGAGAAGGGTAAGGATTCGAGTGCCTGCTTGGATCCCGTGTCCGATATTCCAGGACCATAGCCAAAGGACCCGGCTGGCTACTACCGAGGGCGCACATGCCTTAGAGGCAAGGAGTCCAGTATCCAACGCAGGCTTCTCCCAAATAAGAGACCGCTTCCTTTATGGGAGATATAGGCCAGTTGTTCCCTGGTATCGTCTGATGGTAGGCTCTCTTCCAGTGTCTCTGTCCATACTTCGAAAGCCTTAGCCACCCAGGCCACAGCCATAGCCGGCCTACTGATAGCGCCAGAAAGTGAGTAAACTGACTTGAGACAAGTTTCTAGTTTTCTATCTGTGGCATCCTTAAGGGAAGATGTACATGGTGAAGGCAGCATAGAGTTTCTGATTAAGCGTGTCACATGTAAATCAACAGTGGGAGGGACTAACCAGCACAGGGGCCTCAGGCTCCTGTTTACCCTTAGAATACATAGTAATAGCCAGCCAGCAGCAAACAACCAGTGTATGGGTAGTAATGCAGAGTGACACCCTTCACAAATACAAGTGTGAAGTAATAACGAACCCCTACACACCTGGTAGTTGAGGGTTTAAATAAGAGCAGCAGGAAGAGAGATAACTGACAGAAAGTTTTAAGACAGTATATGACAACAACAGAACTAGCACAAGTCACATACAATGCATATAAATATACTTATAATGTATACTAAATCAACTATTCAAGCCTCAAAGGGCTGGTAGGATTGTGCGCTGTATAACCTGACCTCAGAGAGAGGTAAATAGAGACTGGATCTGAATCTCCTGAGTAAAGCCCTAAGTAATGGCTGCTGAGCGTCTCATATAGGGAACAGGTTGAGGAAGAGGACCGGCTCAGAGGCGGGAAACCTCTTGTGAGAGATCGTGCTCTGGGCTGGCGGACAGGCTTCCGGGGGAGAGCCTACTTTCCTGTTGTTGCATCAACCGCTGGGTGCAGTTGGCCTCTACATGGCCCCCGATGCCAGCTTTAAACTGCCCTGGTGGTCTAGTGGGGGGAGCATACGAACCAGTCGCCCCACAACAGAGTCCTCTGGTAGGTCTCCACCTCCGGAGGTATGGACTGCACAACACGCGATTCCCCGCAAGCCGGGAATCGCCTTACCTGTTCTTCTCAGTCTGTCTGTCTGTCAGAACCCGAACTGTATCTTTGTATAAAGATAAACTACACTTGCCAAGTTTCCGTTGTAGCCGCTGGAGTATCCTTCCGGGCTGCCAGCGTTTGTCGCATTGAGTATGCAGAGAGTTAAAGTCATCTTCTGTTCCTTGGGTGTCGTCTGCTTGCTGGGGTCTGTGATTACTTGGTTTTCCAAACCTGGTTCTTTCTGGGTCACATGTTACGAACTTCCAATGGATGTCATGCACCTGGTATAAAAGTCTGTTACTAACTGAGCATTCTTGTCTGTGTCACGTTATCTTCAGGTTTTCCCCTGGACTCCTGCCAGATCCTCGCTGTACCTGATATATGCTGTGGACTTGTCTTGCCCGGTTCTGCTACACATTCTCGGCTGCACTACAGAGCCCAGCGCTGCTACTGGCTCCCTGCTGCAATACAAAGCCTAACTCTGCTATTAGTCTCCGCTGTACTATTAGCCAAGCTTTACTACTGATTCATGGCTTCACAGTGTTCACCTTAAACAACAGTTGTCAACTGCATCATAAAAGCTACTTCATTCCGGATCTCGATCACGTCTAGGGGCTCAACCCCGCACCTCTTCATACTGGATCTCCGTCACATCTTGGGGCTCAACCCCATACTGGATTTGAGTCACATCTCGGGGCTCAATCCCGAAACTCCCCATACCGGATTTCACAGTCACGTCTCAGGGCTCAAACCCACACCGCTTCATACCGGATTCCCATCACGACTTGGGACTCAACCTCATACCGGATCTCTGTCACATCACTGGGCTTAACCCTGTTCCTCCTCCTATTGGATTTCAGTTACGTCTCGGGGTTCAACCCTGCACCTGCTTGTTGGTCTATTATGAACTTTGTGTAAGTTGAACTTTAGTTCTTGCAGGGCTAACCGTAGTACCCGCTTGTAGCGATATTACAAACTCTGCTTTGTGTGGACTTTATGTTTGTAGCTCTAGAACTTTACAGCACAGTCTTGTGTTTGAATAAATCCTGTTAACTTTAAAATTGCGTGCCGATGCTATTTCATGAGGTCATTCCTCAAACCACCTCAGTTTGCACTGCCTGTTAAGCCTGCTTCTCCTCAAGAGTCCCAAGAGTCTGTAGCCGTGACACTGTCCGGCTGCAGCCCTGAGTTCCCAATGGAGCAGCTAGCGGAGCTCCACTGGCAGCTGCCATAATCACTGGACAACTGACCAGTGTTGCGGCGCCAGTGTCCTAAGGTGCGACCGGTCCCGCCGGCACCAAACGAAAAACTGTCCAGATGTAGCTTGGAGGAGGACAGGGGAATCCTGGTGCCTACACACACTTCATGATATCCCTGTGGATCCCCTATGGACATTAAAGAAGAAAGAGGACTTAGGTCTTGCCCGGTTAAGTCCTTTTCTTCGAACACCCATAGGGGACACGGGCTTAGACAATGGGTATAGGGTGGAGCAGGTGGCATCCGGGCACCAACTAGTTAAACTACTTCTCCCAGCTGCTCTGGCTCCTCCCCCCTAAACACCGCCCCCAGCCTCAGACAGGCCAGTTAAGTTACCAAGCCCAAGGCAGGAGCGAGGAAGAGAAGGAAAACAGACCTAAAAACATACAGTTTCAAAATCCCGAAACGCTAAAGGAGGACTGGAAACAGAGTAAAAAAACCCTGCCAGCCTGGTGCGTCAGTGTGCGCAGCCTGTGTCTCCTATGGAGTTCGAAGAAAAAGGACTTAACCGTTTAAGACAAGTCCTCTTTTCTACTTCACAATCCATAGGGGACACAGACTTCGTCCATGGGACGTCCCAAAGCTATCCCATTACAGGAGGGAACACATCATAGCTGCGCACAGAATCCCTGCGGCCAAAAGCAGCGGCAGCGAAGGTGTCAAATGAACAGAACCAGAATAAAAGTATGGGACCATAGGGCCTCTCTACGAAGCTGCTCAGCCGAGGCACCTCTGTCGAGCCACCCAAGAAGTACAATCCGATGAAAAAATCCGATTGTAAAGACTGAACAGAATGGACTGCAATCGCTGAAGCGTGACGTAAAATCAAACGGAGCCGGTTAAGTCCCATGTGGAATCCATAGGGCAGCACATACGGTGTAATGGTTAGCATTACTGCCTCACAGCACTAAGGTCATGGGTTCGAATCCCACCACGGCCCTAACTGTGTGGAGTTTGTATATTCTCCCTGTGTTTGCGTGGGTTTCCTCCGGGTACTCCGGTTTAGTCCCACACTCCAAAAATATACTGGTAGGCTAAGTGGCTCCCAACAAAATTAACCCTTGTGTGTGAGCATGTGATAAGGGATACAGATTGTAAGCTCCACTGGGGCAGGGACTGATGTGAACGGCCAAATATTCTCTGTAAAACGCTGCGGAATATGTGTGCACTATATAAATTACTGGTAATAAATAAATAAAAAAAGACCAAAAATCCGGCCATTTACAAAATTCGTAGAGGACAAAAAGGGGGTCCGCCCCACGGAAAACCCTGAGTCCTTACCACAAAGATCCAAGAGGCCTCAATCGTAGAACAATAAAACACAGGGACCAAACAGTCCTGGTGAAGAGAAACCGAGGAACTACCATAGGGATGTAGTTCAAACAAACAAACTCAAAGAACAGCCCAGTCCCAGTGAAAAAAAACCCAAAGGGGAGGGACAGGACAATGCACCCCAGAGTAACACTCACCAAGAGCAGGACAGTGGTAATCCATGTAAGCCAACGAATGTCAGCAGAGCCCAAGGGCTCAAAGAGCGGTGACTTAAGACCTCAAAACGCCAAAGACCCGAGGAACACCTTGAAGGAAAGCTCATATGTCAGGCATCAGAGCAACCTGCCTCTGAAGAGGACAGAAAGTGTAACCTGCAACTTACAAAAAGAGAAGACACAATCCAGCCCCACCTGCGGAAGTGAGAGGACCCAAGAGAGGGAAAGACACTGTAAATAAAATGCCAGTCAGAACACCAAGCGACCACCCTAGCACTGACAAAAGACTTGTAGAAGAGAACTTACGGGCATATAGCATAGTACGAATGACCAACCTAGAGAACCTTGAAGTGCTCAAAGGTCAAGAGCAACAAGACGCGCCAGATTCGGATAGAAACACGGGCCACGAGACAGAAGTTCCGACCACGAGGAAGATACAGCAGAGAGTTGGATAGAAGGTCTGCGTACCAAGCTCACCAAGGCCCATAGAAGGCAACCAGGATTACCATGCCTCCTTCCCACTGCAGTCTTCAGAGGACCTTCAGAATCCACAAAATCGGAGGGAAGCCGTACCAGAGAACGAACTCCAGCCGGACTGACAAGACGTCCACTGAACGGCTCCCGAAACCCTGATATGGGAGCAGTACCTCGGTAGTCTGCGTTCGTGCAGAGATGCCACCAAGGCGTTGTCTGGCCACTACCAGCGAAGAACTAGGATCCGAAAGGCGTCTGGACAAAGCCCCCATTTCCCTGGGTAGACGCCCCTCTCCCTGCACACTGCCGTAAATGCCACCCTCTTCAATGTGCCGTGACTGCGAGTGCCACCCTAATGGTTTATGTAGGCAATAACTGTCACATTATAGGACTCAACCTGGAACGGACCACGCAGTAGGAGCAGCTGAGCCAGGCAGAGAGCTCTGAAGATTGTTTGGAGATCCACAAAGTTGATTGGTACCCGGAAGTTGTTCACCGACTCTGGAAGGTTTAACCCAGTGTGGAATCAAGAAATGTCTAAATGGGGTGTGAGGAAGGTGTGAGCTATCGGTGAGACCTGTTCAACATGGACAATCCTCCATCTGAAGACGTCGGGAGTGAAACAGGGCATATTCCGCCATGATGAATGTGGAGACAAAACGAGCCCAGGATCTGAATGTAAGAGTGTATTGACACTCAGCGATGACCAAGAACCCTTTCTGGTAAGAGGAATACCTGCTGAACCTTGTAAACAAGCAAGGCCCCCAGATTATACATCTCCTGCGACAGAGTCCAGGTGGAATACATCCCATTGATGAGTTTTCCGTGGGACTGGAGAGACCGAAGTGTTCCTTGAGAACATCCGGAGACCGGGCAAGGATCAAAAGGTTATTTAGAGAAGGTAGAGACCTGATGTCCCGCGGCGTAAATTATTTACCATGACTTTCATGAAAGTCGATTGGCTCTGGAAAGACCAAATAGCAATGTCTGAAAATGAAATGCTCCTCTGGGACAGCAAGCCAGAGGAAACTCTGGTGTCTGCAAAAAGGCCTCCCGAAAATCCAAGGAGGCTCTGAGATTCCCCAGAGCCAGTTTCAGAATGATGTATAGAGACTCCATGAGTCACCTAAAAGCCTGTTGAGGAATTCTATGTGAACAAAGAAGAGACTGGCAAAAAGTCCTTGCCTCTCTAAGGGGAACTGAAACACGCACTCAGGAGGACAGCAGTGCGAGAACAGAGTCCACCAGTTGGAAAAATAAGAGTTATGGTGGACTTACCTTGGTTAACTTTATCTTTGAGGTCCATAGGGTCCACAGGAACTACCTAGTGGTAGGTGGTTGGAGAGATCCAGGCATCAAAACAGTCAAAGCTTTAGCTCCCAGAATGCACTGGTCCTTCTCCATATATACCCTGCCCCTAGCCACAGGCATTCAGTTTGTTAACAAGCCTAAATGGCAGAAGAAAAGTTGAGAAGGAAGTACAAATTACACTAGAAACTCTCACAAAGATGAGGGAATCAATGACAAGAAGGAACAGCTCCCAACTGAGGCCAGGTGCGTCATGGTGGGCGCCCTGTGGACCCTATGGACCTCGAAGAAAGATAACAAAAGGTAAGTATCATAACTCTTATTTTCTTCTTCAGGGTCCACAAGAACTACATTGGGGATGTCCCAAAGCAGTTCCCTTAAGGGTGGGGACACTCCTGGGCAGAGAGGAGAATCCGTCGCCCAAAGGAAGCACCTTGGGAGACAAAAGTATCAAAAAGTATAACATTTTATAAAAGTGTGGACAGAAGACCAAGTGGCCGCCTTGCACAAGTGTTCCACAGAGGCGCCATGTTGAAAAGGCCAACGATGGTCCCACAGACCGAGTCGAATGTGCCGTCACCATGTTAGGGACAGAGAGATCAGCCTGTGTAAAAACCTGAGAAATGGTCATACACAGCCAGCGAGCCAGAGTCTGCTTTGTTTGCCTTCCACAAGCGAGGCTGGCCAGCCTAGAATACAAAAAGCGCATCTGATTTCCTGATGGAGTTGGTACGATCCAAGTAGATACAAAGGGCTCAAACCACATCCAGAGAAGCTTCACCTGTAGAAAAGGTCTGAAGACTAAAAGGCCGGGACTACAATTTCTTCAATCATATGAAGAAACTATCCTCCCATGTACGGAGGACAGTTCTATTCTGATGAAATATCAAATATGGGGAGCGACATGAAAGCGCTGCCATATCAGAAACACTGAGAGCCGAGGAGAAAGCAAGGAGAAAAAAACTTCTTTGCCGTCAACCATTTGAGGTCTACCGAGTCCAAGGGCTCAAAGGGAGGAGTCTGCAGTACCCTGAGAACAAATGATGGATCCCACGGTGCCACTGGAGGGAGAAACTGTGGTTGCAAACAGAGATCACCTTGCAAAAATGTTCTAAGAGGATCAATTCTGCACTGGAACCAAACTGACAATGCAGAAACCTGAACTCTCAAGGTAGCCAGGCGAAGACCCAAGTCTAGTCAGCCTGGAGAAAAGCAAGAACGCGAGATATTTTAACTAATGCTCTTTGACTGCGGAGCAATTTGCGCAACCGCAATTGTAGATCCAAATCTTCTCTCCTGGTAGAAAGATCCATTGTGCCAGAGAATCCAGTAGCGCTCCAGATGTACCATCCGTTGAGTTAGAGAAAGAGAAGACTTTTTCCAATTGACTATCCAGCCGTGGTCTTGTAGATAGGCAATGCTCAGCTGGAGATGATGCTGTAATATCTCTGGAGCCGGCACCAAAAGCAGGAGGGTCGTCCAAGTATGGCAGTATCCTGACTCCCCGTCTGAGATAAGCCGTCATGAGTGCCACTATCTTGGTAACCACCCAAGGGGATGTGGACAGACCAAAGGGCAGAGCCTTAAACCGGTAATGTTGCTGATGAACAGCAGACTTCAGAAACCCCTGGTGCAACAGGCACATACAGATATGCATCCTGCATGTCCAGGGAAACCATGATGAAATTCCCAGGCTCCATTGCCAGCATAATTGACCGTAGGATTTCCATACGGAATTTGGGCACATGGATAAACCTGTTGAGAGATTTCAGACTTTGAATAGGGCGGTGAGACCCATTTGGCTTCTGAATCAAAAATACAATTGAATAACCCCTTCCCTGTTGGGCCAGAGGAACGGGGATTATTGCCCCTGAAACCAGCAGGGCACAAATAGCCTCCTGCAGGGTCAGAGCTTTGACCAAGTCTGATGGAGGAGTTGTACAAAAAAAACTTCTGAGGGGGATGCCTCTGAAACGTGAGGGCATATCCTTGAGGGACCACTTCTCGAACTCAAGCATCCATTGTTGTCTGATGCCAGGCATAGGAAAATTGGAGAAGTCGCACCCTGAGAACCTCAAGCGGTAGGCCCGCCCCATCAGGCAGATGGTTTATCATCCGGCTTGGAAGCTGGCCGACTGGCCGACCATGATTTCTTGGTCTGCGGTCTGGCCTTCCTGCGGGAATTATTTTGTCTGGAAAAGGACTGTTCCTTTGCCCTACTGCCTATATTTTAGAGGTACTCTCAGATGGCTTAATTTGGCAGATTTTGCTGCTGCCAAGGTAGTCACTGTGTTATCCAATTCTGGACCAAACAACATTTTTCCCGCAAAAGGCAGAGATTGAAGGGCTTTCCTAGACCCCTATCTGCCTTCTAGGACCTTAACCAAAGGGTTAAACGAGCCACAACCGAAGTTGTCAACAGTCTAGAAGCCAGTCAATAACCGCTTCTCCCACATAAGCAGCCATTTCTTGCCTTTGGGAGAAATAGGACAGTTGTCCTCTGGTAGCCAGCGGCATACTGTCTTCCAGAGCTTTTGCCCATTCCTCCATTGCCTTGGCTACCCAGGCTACGGCCAATAGCTCAAGACAATGAAAAAACTGATTTCAAACATGTTTCAAGTTTCCTATCTGTAACTTCCCTGAGTGAGGATGCAGATGAAATAGGTCATGTAGAGCTCGACAAATAGTGTCACATCAGCATCTGCAGCCGGAGGGACTTCCCACTTAGTACATTCACTGGGTGAGAATGGGGACAAGGATACCAACTTCCTTGTAGCGAGAAAAAGTCTATCAGGAGTGTTCCATGCTTCAGCCATGAGGCCCGTAAGCTGCTCAGACTGAGGAAAGTAATCCTTTACCACTTTGACGCCTAAAGACCGGAGTCTTATATCTAGGCAGAACCTCCTCTTCCTCTTTACTCAGGATGGATCTAACCTCTCTCACCAGAGAGGGGACATCCACAGAGGATTGTTGATCTTACCCAGCCGAGAGCCATGTGTATCATCATCTGATGAAGTGTTAGAATCCCTAGGCTGCGCCTGATGGGATACTCTCTTATGCATATCCGTAACTGGTCTATCCGTTTGCATCACTTGCTGAGCCGCGTTAGACGGTTGAACCATAAAAATAATGTAACTGCTGCGGGAACCCCATAGTGGGAGGCAGTACTGGAGTTGCTGCACAGGCCACTAAATGCGCAATAACCTGAGACCAAGAGGATGGCTCTTGTATAAGAGCTGGTGTACTGGATTGGTGAGGTAGTTGTCTCCTATAACAGGGAGCACACAAACCATCCTGTATGAAATCCTGAGAAGACAGGCCTGCTAAAAGGATCTACATGAAACCAGCACAGGGACAACAGTCTTCTGTTTAATTTTGTCCTGAGACATGGCACATATTTGCAAATAACCTACAAGTCTAGGGTTAACAATGCAATGTGACCTTCACCAACACAAATAAATGTGAAGTACTCTCTAAGCCCTATACACCAGGTAGCTGCGGGTTAGAAAAAAAAATAAAAATTTTTTTTTTCCATCGCAGAGTTTAGCATAGGTCACATAAAAATTTCTTATATATTTACAAAAGGGCATAAAAGTGAACTACCTAAACACAAGTTTTTGGTAGAATCTACATGCATATACACTAAATCACAGTTATATTGGTAGGATACAAGTGCAATGCATACAAATATAATCGGCACTAAATCAACTTACACAAACATAAAAGTTGGTAGGATTCCACTGTTATATACCTTAGGGCCTGATTCAGAACCGAACGCTCTGACCAGAGCGCTCGCTCTGAACCAGGGCCCTCCACCATGAAAATGGAGCGGCCTCCTGGCCGTTCTTATAGCTGTGGGTGACCACCCACAGCATATGCGAGCGGCCATGATGATGGTCGCGATGGTCTTGACCATCGCGACCATCGGACTTGCGACGGAGACCCTGCGGTAGGGTCTCCCTGCCACAAGCCCTGGAGTGATTTTGGCTCTATCAGAGCCAAAATCACTCCCACTGACATCACTAGTGATGTCAGTGGGGCCGGCTTCAGACGGTAGACGTTCCCATGGGAACGCCTCCGTCTGGCAGGCACGCCCACCAAAGGGGGCGTGCTGTCAATCAACATCGACAGCACGCCCCCTTTGGTGCGAGACCCGGGGTGATGGAAAGCCGGTCGCTCCCCGGGTCTCGCGCATGCACACGACGGAGCTCCCTCCGTCCAGGGCATGCGCAGTGGGGAACATCGACCAGCTTGCGAGCATACTGCTGCTCGCGAGCGTGTCTGAATGACCCCCTTAGTCCTATGAGAAAAGGTATATCCAGCGAGAGACCCAATCTCCCCTCAATTGCAGCTGAGTTTCTCCAACTAATTAGGAGAGAGGGGGATGGGTAGCTCAGTCTTCACAAGTAAATGTGAAGTGCAATTTAACCCCTACACACCTGGTAGTTGAGGGTTAAAATGGAGTAATAGTTATAACAGACATAAAACTTGCATGAACTCGTTTCCCTTTATGCTTAGCATATATAAAAGTACAAAGGTAACCCATGCACTTTTTTTTTTAAACTGGTGTACTGGATTTGGTGAGGTAGCCATCTCCTATAACAGGGAGCACACAAACCATCCCGTATGAAATCATGAGCAGACAGGCCTGCTGAACAGGATTTACATGACACCAGCACTGGAGCGTCAAGCTCCTGATTATCATCAATCCTTGATATATCAATCTATAAAAGGTATAAATGCAATGTGACAGTCTTCACAAGTACCAGTATTTGTGAACTACACAGAAAACCCCACACACCCAGTGTTCGCAAATACGCGCTATAGCGCGTATTTTACCCGATATCGGGCACTGTGGACTCACTTTTTTAAAGTAACCTTGTCTCAGGGGACGCGCTGTGCTGTGGCCAATACCTGATAGCTGGCTGCAGCACAGCGCGTCCCCCTGCAGAGACAGACATAACGCTGTCAGAGCAGCCAATGAGAGTTAGATAGACTCATTGGCTGCTGCTGTGGAAAGCCATGCTGGGATCAAGTGTCTGATCCCAGCATCGGCACAGCATCCATGCCCGGCGCTGGGACAGTGTTTGTTCCAAGCACCGGGTAAGCCACCGCAACGGGTACCTGGTGAAGGGACCACCTTGTCCCTTCCACCAGTGGCGGCAGGAGAAGCTTGGCTCCGGGCTAAGCGGAGCTCGCTGCCTGGAAGCCAAGTAACAGTGGCTTGGCACTGGCTCGCGGTCCAGCAGCCAATAGGAGGCAGACGTGACGAGCCAATCGTGGCTCGTCGCATCATAGACCCGCCCACTCGCTGCATCTTTAATAGACGCTGCTGAGCGGGAACGTTCAGTCCGTCGGCGGAGGGGTGGAGACCTCCCGACAACAAGTGAAGAGCGGCGCGGCAACAGTTCCGGCGGCCGCGCAAGAGGCCAGAAGACGGCGCGATCAAGGAGCAAGAGGCGGCGCCGCTGGCCAGCGGCAGAAGACTGAAGCTGAGGACCGGAGAGGACTGCGGGGGTGGAAAGTAAAAGAGCTATCGAAGCTCCCCCCCGCAGCCTCTACCACCGTGCGGGTAGGTGGCCTTGGGCCACCGTTATTTACCCCTCCCTAGACCACCAGGGTTGTCGGGCACTAGGCCCGTGGCATAAATTCAGGCAATAGGCCTGTAGGTATATAGGCAGGCAAAGGACTGGGCTACATAGGGGGCATTAGGCCCAATTGAAGGTATCTGCCCCCCCAAATCGGTGTGTAACATGGGCATTAGGCCCAGGTGACTAAAGGGCAAAAAGGTGGGTCCCCAGTAGTTGACCCACCAATTTGCCCTTTAGTAACCTGGGCCTAATGCCCAGGTCACTCCTATTTGAGGGGCAGCTACCTCCACTGCATAGGGGGTCTGAGAGGCACATGGGGGTCTCCTGGGTGCACTGCAGATGGGAACTTCCTACGGGGGCACTGCGTAGGGGACTAAAGGGCATTAATGTGCGGCATCATTTGTAAGGGGTATTACTGCATGGCATAATGTGTAAAGGCTGGGCATTGCTGTGTGGCATAATGTGTAAAGGCTGGGCATTGCTGTGTGGCATAATGTGTAAAGACCAGGCATTTATCCTTTGATAAATATGCCTATCACCTAAAGCGTTATTCATAGGCTAAGCATACTATTGCTTTAAAACAGGACACATGAATTACAAAGGTTCTGTGACTGGCTAACTTCATGCCTGGATTTCACCGGGTTTTAATGAGCCACAGAACCTGTGTAAATCCATGAGTGTCCCAGGTTAAAGTGATGATATGGTAAACCTACTTATTCACTATGGGTTTTGTGAACAGACAAGTCATATTACCTGAAGGATCGTGGAGGCATTAAAACATGCATTTAAGGAGCTTGTGGGTATATCTGATGCTGTTGGGGGTATCAGATGGGCATATTAGGGGGATGTGAGGAGGTGCGAGAGGCATATGGGGAGCTCTAAAGCATAAATTATGATGGGACCCAGAAATGGTCTGGCAGGACCCCATTTTTTTAAAGTGGTGGGTTCCTGGGACCCACAAATTTTGTCACTCACCGCAATCACTGACACCCATACAGGGATGAGGAGAAAAACAGTGATAGCTATAACGGACAGTCAGAAACAAAAAGGTAGCATCACCAGCAGCTTGCTCAAGTCACATATAAAGCTTCAGCAGAGCACCAAAGGTGGATTGTGAGCTTCTCATATACACAAGGCGGGTTGGAGAAACAACCCAGACGCATGAATACTTTTCGCAGGGTCTGCGTCTGGGTCGAGGGAGGGGCGACCGGGGGAGAGCTTACCTCCCCTAAGCTGCATCAACCTACCGGGTACGCTGGCTCATGGCAGTGTATTGCCGATACCCAGCGTCAGATAAGGCCCGGTGGTCTAGTGAGGACGCGGGGGAGCAGCCGGGCCTTCACTGCAGTGGCTTCCAGTGCATCGCCAATGCCGGAAGCAAGGACTGCCGCACACGATTCCCTGTAAAACGAGGAATCCCCTTACCTGACATCTCCATGCGTCCGATTGCAGTCTGGGCCTCCAGTGTCGCTGCTAGCTATGCTCCGTCGAAAACACCACAGATGTTACTGGTGTTGTGGCATCGGCGGAGGTAGAAGAAGGAGTCGCAGTGCATGTGTCCTATTAGGATTCTCAGTACTGCTAACCCGGTAAAATAGTAACTAAAGCAAATCATAAAATAAAAAACTTGGGACTGCAAGAGCGGTCCCCTGTTCTAAAACTGCACCTACACTCCTGCTGGCACCAACCAGTTAAAAGCTTTGGCTTCCAGAATGCCCTGGGTCCTCCTCCATATATACCCTGCCCCTAGCCATAGGACGTCAGTTTAGTTAACAAGCCTAACGGCAGGAGAAGGAAGAACAATTGTACACCAGAAACACTCGCAGAAGATGAGAATCTGAGCGAAAGAAAAACACCCAATGAAGCCAGGTGCATCAGGGTGGGTGCCCTGTGGACCTTGAAGAAAAAAGTAGTTATCTAGGTAAGTCTACCATAACTCTGATTTCCTTCTTCGGGGTCCATAGGGATCCACAGGGATACCATGGGGATATCCTAAAGCAGTTCCCTTAGGATGGGGGATGCTCCCGAGCAGAAAGGAGGACTTGTCGCCCCAAGGAATCACCCCGAGAGGCAAAAGTATCAAAGGTATAGAACCCAAGAAAAAAAAGTGTCCACGATGGCCCTACAGACCGAGTAGAAAGCGCTGTCACCGTGCTTGGGAGAGGAAGATCAGTCTGTGTATACACCTGGGAGATAATCATGTGTAGCCATCTCGCAAGAGGGTTTAACTAGCTGGCCATCCTAATTTGTGAAAACCATATAAGAAAATCAGATTCTCTTTTTGTATTAACAGAATTTGTGCGCTCCACATAAATACAGCGAGCACGAACTACATCCAGGGAGGCTTCACCTACAGAAAGGTCTGGAGCCGGAAAGCTGGAACTACAATTGCTTCATTTACATGAAAACGAGACACTACCATAGGAAGGTAATCTTACCTTGTACGAAGAACATCATTATCCTGGTTAAAAAAAAAAAAATGGAGAGCGACAAGAAAGCGCTGCCAAATACGAGACTCTGCGAGCAGATGAGATCGCAAAGACAATTTTTCTTCTTGCTGTCAACCACTCTAAATCTACGGAGTCTACAGGTTCAAATGGGGACGCTTGTAACACCTTAAGAACCAAAGAAATCCCACGGTGCTACCGGTGGAACAAAAGGAGGCTGACCACGCAGAACTTACTGGAAAAAAATTCGAACATCTGGTAATGAAGCAATCTTTCTCTGGAACTAGACTGACAGTGCAGAAACCCGCACTCTTAAAGTAGCCAGGCAGACTATTGTCTAATCCTGCCTGCAGAAAAGCCAGTATCCTGGAAATTCTGAATACCTTAGAATCATACTCCCTATGGGAACACCATTGACCAAAGGAATGCTAAGCTCTAATAGATGCTGGCAGAAGCAGGCTTCCTTGCCCTAAGCATCATCTGAATAATCGTATTGAAAAATCCTTTTGCGTTTAGGATGGATGTTTCAAGAGCAACGACGTAAAATCCAGACGGTGCAAGTCAAGATGTCAGCAGAGATCCTGCGTTAGCAGATCCTGCCACAGAGGATGAGGATACAGACTGTCTTCTGACAAATTCTGTATGTCAGTAAACCAATTATGTCTGGGCCAAGCCGAAGCCACCAGTATTACTGTTACGCCGTCATGCTTGAATTTCCTGAGAACTTTTTAAGAGTAGGGAAATTGGAGGAAAGACTTGCGTCAGTTGGAACCCCCATCCCAGTGCATCCACAATTGCCTCTGATGGGTCTCTAGACGTGGACCCACACATAGGGACCTTGTGGTTGTGGCATGATGCCATGAGCTCTCTGTGGTAGATTCCATTTGTTTACCAGGAGCTGAAACACTCCCGTATAGAGAGACCACTCTCCGGCGTGTATATCCTGGCGACTTAGAAAGTTTGCTTCCCAATTTAGCACTCCCGGTATAAATATTGCAGAGATGGAAGAGGACATTCTGCCCAAATCAGAAACCTTGTCACTTGTTTCATGTCTGTATAACCTCTTGTGCCTCCATGATGATTGAGGTAGACCACTGTTGTCGCATTGTCGGACTGGATCTGGACCGACCTGCCCTTGATCAGGTCCTGTGCCCTGATCAGTACTCTGTATACTGCTTGCAGTTCCAGAAAGTTTATTGGCAAAAACCTTGCACTGCCCTCCATCCACTAAGGCTGGCGTCCATGGTGAGATCCAATTTGGAATCCCTTAAGCGGCCCAGATATGGTACAATTTATTGCATGATGTGGACGATTTCGATCAATCGTCACATAGTGTATTGTTTCTGTGCGTTTACGATGCCGATGTGCGTCCCCGCAGTTGTATAGCTGGATCGTAGATCTTACTGCAAAACCGTAAGATTACGATCTATTGTGTACAATGTTATACACTTGTATGCATCTTATCGTATGATCGTAACAAATCAATCGTGCACCATTTGACCACATCGTATGGAGAATTTCAAGGGCAATCGTACAACACATCTTACCAACTTATAATCGCACAGTGGGTCTCATTCAGACCCGCTCGCGAGCGGACGCTCGCAAGCGGGTCGATGGTACCCAAATGCGCATGCGCACGACGGAGGGAGCTCCGTCGTGCGCATGCGCGAGACCCAGCGAGCGACGGGGTAGCCGTCGCTCGGGGTCTCGCACCAAAGGGGGCGTGCTGTCGATGGTGAGTGACAGCACGCCCCCTTTGGTAGGCGTACCGGGGGCGTGGCTGCCAGACGGAGGCATTCCCATGGGAACGCCTACCGTCTGGGTCCGGACCCACTGACATCACTAGTGAGGTCAGTGGGAGTGATTTTGGCTCTGATAGAGCCAAAATCACTCCAGGGCTTGCGGCCACGAGACCCTACCGCAAGGGTCTCGTCGCAAGCCCGATGGTCGCGATGGTCTTGACCATCACGACCATCATCATGGACGCTCGCATAGCGAGCGTCCAAGAGGCCACTCCAAGTTGAGGTAGGAGGGCCCTGATTCAGAGCGAGCGCTCTGGTCAGAGCGTCCGGCTCTGAATCAGCCCAGTGTATGGCCGGCTTAAGTTTAGATGATCCTTTCTCAACCACCACAGAAGGGAGTGATGAACCTCTGGAGTGAGAGGGAGCCTGAGACCTTATAAGATAGCGTTCCCGCTAGGCTGTTTTAGCGGGGCGGGGCGCGGCGCCCTGCCCTCCCTCTGGAGGGCAAAAAGCACCCTGCCCTCCAGGAGGAGGGCAAAAAGCGCCCTGCCCTCACAGCCTGCGGGAGCCGTTCTCAACCGCGGGACGCAGTGTCCCGCGGGTGGAGAAACATGCGGTGACCCGATCACCGCCGGAGAATAGACGCCGGGCGCATGCGCCCGGCATCTATTCTCCCTGTCTGCAGGGCTTGGGGGCTGCCCGGCGTGTCCGTAAGCGCCGGCACGCCCCCAAGAGTGCCGAAAAGGGGACACGTCTTATAGACACGCCCCCTTTTGTGATGACCACGCCCCCTTCTCGGTCGCGCATGCACGGGCATGCCCTCTCTAGCTCCGGCGCCCTGCCTCCCGCCGAAGCTAGAGGGAACACTATTATAAGATGATGCGGTCCGTTCCACCTGGAGATAATCAATGTTTGTAGAGATTTGAAATGGAACTTGGCATATTCCAACATGTTGAAGGTGGATACCATGGACCCCAGAACCTACATTGCTGAGTGAATGGGTACCCTCTGATTTTGGAGCAACTGTAGCATCGAAAACCTGTCCAATGGTAGAAAGTTCCTTTGCCAGACAATCCAGTAGCGCCCCCAGATGTACCATCTTGTTGGAGAAAGAGCAATTTAAACAGCGCTATAAAGTTACATATAAAAATGCATATGGAAAAATGGAATGGATTGAATATTTTTTTTTCTTCAATATTGAATAAAATAATTCCAAATAATCATATAGCTAAATGTGTCCAAGAATGCAAATGTAGTCCCAGTGTAAAGCATACTGTATATTCAATGAGTGAAATTCTATGTATATGAATATTTACATTTTTCTTAAGTAAATGGAATGGATTGTATCACAGGTGCTTTGATTAGAAGCCATATTGGTTAGGGTATATAAATGCCCCTCGGAGTACAGATTACTATCCTTTGAAAAATCTGTGGGACACACAGGGAAACGAGTCAGGAATATCTGTACTGAATTCTGCTTTAAACTGGGACTACATTTGCATTCTTGGACACCTGAACCAAGCCCTGGATTTTGCTATTATCTGGATTCAATACAGCGGTTTTTGGTCACAAACTACGCACTCAATTTCATCCACAAAGGGTCCATCTGTTCTAAGGGTCTACCAACATGCAGGATAACTCCTGCAAAATACCCCTTCATATCTGGATCACAGTGGTAACTACAGTGCATCCGGAAAGTATTCACAATGCTTCACTTTTTCCACATATTGTTATGTGTTACAGCCTTATTCCAAAATGGAATAAATTAATTTTTTTCCTCAGAATTCTACACACAATACCCCATAATGACAACGTGTAAAAGGTTTTTTTTTCTTTTCTTTTAATTAAACTTGCAAAAATCTCAAAAAAAAACTTAAGAAATCACATGTACATAAGTATTCACAGCCTTTGCCATGAAGCTCAAAATTGAGCTGAGGTGCATCCTGTTTCCACTGATCATCTTTGAGATGTTCCTATAGCTTAATTGGAGTCCACCTGTAGTAAATTCAGTTGATTGGACATGATTTTGAAAGGCATAACACCCATCTATAAAAGGTTCCACACTTGACAGTGCATTTCAGCACAAACCAAGCATGAAGTCGAAGGAATTGTCTGTAGACCTCAGAGACAAGATTGTCTCGAGGCACAAATCTGGGGAAGGGTACAGAAAAATATCTGCTGCTTTGAAGGTCCAAACGAGCACAGTGGCCTACATCCGTAAATAGAAGAACCACCAGGACTCTTCCTAGAGTTGGCTGGTCATCTAAACTGAGCTATCGTGGGAGAAGGGCCCTAGTCAGGGAGGTGACAAAGAACCTGATGGTCACTCTGTCAGAGCTATGGCATTCCTCTGGAGAGAGAAGAACCTTCCAGAAGGACAACCAGCTCTGTAGCAATCCACAATCAGGCCTGAATGGTAGAGTGGCCAGACGGCAGCCACTCCTTACTAAAAAGCACATGGCAACCCGCCTGGAGTTTGCCAAAAGGCACCTGAAGGACTCTCAGACCATTAGAGACAAAGACTGAACTCTTTGGCATGAATGCAAGGCGTTATGTTTGGAAGAAACCAGGCACCGCTCATCATGCCAATACCATCCCTACAGTAAAGCATGGTGGTAGCAGCATCATGCTGTGGGGATGTTTTTCAGCAGCAGGAACTGGGAGACTAGTCAGGATGGAGGGAAATATGTATGCAGCAATGTACAGAGACATCCTGGATGAAAACCTGCTCCAGAGAGCTCTTGACCTCAGACTGGGGCAACGGTTCAGCTTTCAGAAGGACAATGACCCTAAGCACACAGCCATGATATCAAAAGGAGTGGCTACAGGACAACTCTGTGAATGTCCTTGAGTGGCCCAGCCAGAGCCCAGACTTGAATCCAATTGAACATCTCTGGAGAGATCTGAAAATGGCTGCGCACCGACGCTTCCCATCCAACTTGATGGAGCTTGAGAGGCACTGCAAAGAGGAATGGGCGAAACTGCCCAAAGATAGGTGTGCCAAGCTTGTGGCATCATATTCAAAATACTTGAGGCTGTAATTGCTGCCAAAGGTGCATCAACAAAGTATTGAGCAAAGGTTGTGAATACTTATGTACATGTGATTTCTTATGTTTTTTATTTTGTTAATAAAATTTGCAAAAAATTTTTTTACACTTTGTCATTATGGGGTATTGTGTGTAGAATTTTGAGGACAAAAATGAATTTATTCCATTTTGGAATAAGGCTGTAACATAACAAAATGTGAAGTGAAGCGCTGTGAATACTTTCCGGATACACTGTATAACAAGACTGCTTGACAATATTGTTATATAACATCCGTATGACATCAACCAACCAATTCCAGTATTCAAAGAGGCTACAATAGGAACATGCAATGTCCCAAATGCTTACAATTATTGGTTTTATTAATTCAGTTGTATGAGGTTACTGTTCATGGCACATTTGGCTATATGATTATATGGAATTCTTTTATTCAATATTAAAATAAAAAATGTGATCAATCCATTCCATTTTTGCATATGCATTTTTATATGTAACTTTATAGCGCTGTTTAAATTGCTCTAATCACTATATCTATTTGAGGTTGACTAGCCTCACTTTTAACAGCAGCTTCAGAAACACTATCCTAAGCAGCACCTGAATCAGAACAAATTGCCAGTTCCTTCTTTGCATTTACACATAGGGCCATATTCAATTAGGGAGCGAAAAGTCAGTGCTGGACTTTTCGCTCCACATAGGAGCTTTGCTGGGGATAAAGTATCAGGCACGTGGCTGCTTTATCCCCATATCCAATTTGGAGCCGGCGAAAACAGGAGTCTGCGGAAAGGCTAGTACTGTATCGGGGAAAAATAGGGGAATTTTCGGGAATTCATCCTGGGACCCCCCTAATGATGTCGGATCACTGTGGGTACTCCAGTTTTTCCCTGCTGAAGGTAATTAGAGTTTTTAAATAGCAGCAGCAAGTGTTTTTCACGGCTATGAAGAACTGATGAAGAATAGCACTTCGGAATAACTAATTTTAAAAAAAAACTAGAATTAAAAAAACATTAAATTTGGGGTACATGAAAATGGGGGTAAGTATATTTTTAAGTCCCTAAAGTCAACTTAAAAAATTCTGCAAAAATGCACCTGCCGCTACTCTACGCAATGAAGAAAACACCTGCCGCATACTTGGGTACCCCACCAGAATTAATTTTGTTAGTTTGGCATTTTGTTCCCCTATTTTTTTTTTTTCACACCCAAATTTAAATTAAATTTTTTGGGGTGTCCCAATTTTTTCTTTAAACATTTTTTGACAGTTTTTTTTAAAGGATACTCCCAGGGGTGCAGGCTAATATTTTTAAGCATGCACCCCTAAACCCCAATTCTGCACTTTTTTTTCGCCATGTAAAAACAGTGAAAACCTATCCCTGTTTTTTTTTTCAAAGACTTTTCACACCAGCAAAAAGTCTTTGGAATTGAATACGGAGATAATTGAAATATACGAAAATGACGCCATCAGCGATAAATTACCGCCGATTCGGACTTTTCGCAGCCTAATTGAATATGGTCCTTAGTCTTAAAGCAGCAGCTATGGGCAGTTTTTATATTTTTAATGAAAGATATAAAAGAAGGCAAACCTATCTTTCTAGGTGGGGATTCACCGATAGATTCAGAAAAACACCACTCAGAAGCACAACAGAGAGGAGTTCCACAAGTTAGAGGATTTAATGAGATTTGAAACTAGACATTGGCTAGATAGCACCAACTTACAGAAATACATAGATAAAAAAATTATACCAAGAGGTCAAAGAATCTTTAAGCCCTCAATAATTAATGGAGAATTTCAGGAGAAATGGGACACTACCTTAGACCAATGCTCGTTTGCACTTATGGAGTTGGTCATCTTACTGTATATAGAACTATAAAGACAGGAGATAGAGAAAGATATAAATCTTAAAAACATAATTGAAGCCATTTAATCACCTAAAAGAGTTATCAGAAGAGAGATAAAACAGTTATGGAACAAATAACTAAACTACAACGCATCCTTAAGCAATTCAAACATGATATAGAAGATTATAACAGTGGACAAATAAGAACATATAAAATCAATAACTACAATAAAACCTTAAGATCTGAGGATATATCAAGATCTGTTAAATCAGGAAAATAACAACAATACCTCCAGACCTTCTAATTCAAGGCAAGAACATAGTGAATACCAACAAAGGAGAATAATGGGGAGACGGAGAGTCTTCTCTGATCACCATTACACTCCGAATTACAAGAGAAGGCATCAGGAAACCGGTCAGGAAAAAAATCCATCTCCAAGTCTCATTTAAAAGGTTTGGGTTCAAGACAAAAAATAATGCTGTATAGAGAAAGAAATTGAAATCGAACCAAACTCTTTTTTTTTAGAACTGCAACAAAAGATAACACACAAAAGAACCCCTCAAAAGTCAAAGGTGGGATTTAGGTACACCAAAAAGACAAAAGTTTAAGTTTAGAGGGAGAAGAGGAGGGAAGAAGGAAAAATTAGAAGACGCTAAGGCTAAAACAAAAACGAATGAATATAAATAAGATAAATTGTATCATCTAAGAAACTGACGGATAGTGAGTTATCATTACTATCCAAAAGTTTAAAATTTGCCCCTTCTTCCCCCCAGATATCTTCAATTTGTTTGTAGAATATAATAGGTTTGTCAGATCGTTATGTAGAAATCACTTCTTCGCCCAACGCAAAATCAATAGAGAGAACGAAGAGGCATTTCCAATTTTTTTTACATCAGGATGATGAACCAGCGATTAAATGAAAAATGACCCAAAGTTATCAGGTCAAACGGTTAACTTATTTAACATCAATGAAGACGCATTCACGTTAAGATCTGAGTTCTATCCCATTAAACATAAAAGTACCAGTATAGAAAGCTTTTATAAAACAACTCTTGATGATTTAAAAAAAAAAAAAAAAGTTATGTACCCAAAACCATCCCATACACAAAAAGAAAACCAACTTGAATAAATGGGAGAAACAAGCAATCCGAAAGCTGACAGAAGACACCAACATAGTAAGAAAGGAGGTGGTTTAGTTATTCAAAACAAAGAGGATTATATAAAAGGAGGCAATGAGACAATTAAAGAATACCAACTTTTGTGTCAAGCTAGAAAAAGACCCAACACAAAAATTTCTCATTGAACTCCATACTCTACTGGAACAAGCTGCCATACACTGGGTTCTATCTAAGGAAGAATTTTAATTTTTGTTTTCACCTCACCCTGTGGTTCCAATATATTATAATCTTCCAAAAATCCATAAATCCATCACTTCACCCCCGGGCCGCCCTATTATTTCAGGTATTCATTCTTAAACTTCAAATATTTCATTTATATGGATTCTTTTCTTCAACATCGTGTCTCCCAGTTGAGGTCGCATATCAAAAACACTACCTATTTTTTACAAATTAAAGAGCTGCAATGGAAGGAGACATATGCCTTCTTAACTACGGAAGTACAAAGTCTGTACACCAACATCCATCATGATTTGGGTGTTGGTGCTACAGCATCAAAATTGAGGTTAGATGGGGAGCTCTCAGGGAGACACGAGGCTTTCAATTTGGACACGTTTTACTTGCAGGTTATGGGAATGGCCATGGGGACCAAGTTCGCGCCGAGTTATGTGAACCTATACATGGTCCAATTTGAAGATACCCATGTATGGGGGAGCAGATTCGGCCAACACTTGGTCATCTATAGCAGTTATATATATATATATCTTTTTTTCTTTTGGGATGGGTCTGAGAGCACTGCCACAGTTTATGTTTCTCATCTTAACTGCAATTCTTTTAATTTACAGTTCACTCACACATTTCTTAGATATAACCCTGGAAATTAAAAATGGTAAAAATATTACCACCTCTAATTATACTAAAGAAGTGGGCAGTAATGCCTACCTACATTTCAAGAGCGCCATTTATCCACCTTGGAAAAAAAACCATCCCTAAAAGGCCAATTACTCCGCTTAAGGAGAAATTGTAGAGCCCTTGCTACATTTAACAAAGAGGCCAAAGTTATGATGGACTCCTTTTTAGCACGGGGATACTCAGATTCGTTAGTACAGACATCATTTGAGAAAGTTAGTTGTCTCGAAAGAGAAAGTCTGTTAGACATAGCTGAAAAAAACAAAGAAGGAAAAACAGATGACTGATCAGGATTTAGCATTCATTTCAACTTATAATAGTTTGTCAAGATATTAAGAAAATTATCTATAAAATCTATGACACTTTGGATTATCTTGTTTTAAATACACAAATACCTCCAGAGCCCAGGTTTATTTTCAGAAAGAATAAAACTTTGAAAAACATAAGCTCCAAGAAACTTAAAAACTACCGCCAAAGCCATCTTTGTAAAAAGAACCATTATGGCTACAACCTAAACCCAAAGGCTCCTACAAATGCAGGGGTACTAGATGTACCACCTGCAATCACAGAGAGAAAAGCTACACATATCCCAGGGGGAAATGGAGGTAATCCTTACAAAATAAAGAGTTTTATTCATTGTAACTCCACTTTTGTAATTTACCTCCCAACTTGTAGCTGTAATTTACGATATATAGGGAGAACAACGAGAATCCTGAAACAAGTTCCATGATGGCGATCAAGGCTCTTAAAAGTAGTTGGCATAGAACAGATTCCGATAACTCAGAGAGGGGTAGATCGTTTTAAACGACTTTGTAAACAAGAAATATATTGGATGTTTAAACTTAATACGGTGTACCCCAAAGGGCTGAATAAAGCCATGGAGCTGAATGTGGTGCTATGTTTTCTGTTTTTCAATTTGTTACTGGTATGTAATCTAATGAATTTCAATATTGATTTTCAGCCTGGTTCTTCACACACTGTATTTTTCATATTATATATGTTTATTACATTATGTGATTAACTGTTTGAATTTCCTCTAATCCAATGATATGTATTGATAAACATAACAGTACATATTATGCAAGTTCCATCTATACTGATATGGGCTCATTAACATATGGGTTATATTATTGGCCCTTCATACCCATGGCCCCTTAAAAAGTGGGAGGCACATATAGAAACCGTTGTAATTCCTACACCGTTCACCCGATTTGGATGTAATTACCCTCAAATTAAATCTGAAAGTCTGCAGTTAAAGCACATCTTGTTTGTTTCATTTCAAAGCCATTGTGGTGGTGAATAGAGGCCAAAATATGAAAATTCTGTCAATGTCCCAATATTTATGCACCTGACTGTATATGCTGTTGTTTTGACCATCAGTAAGTTGATTGTTCTATTGCCCGAATATATTGCCCGAATATTTGCCATCACAGACCCAGTAGGCACAATCATGTGAACTATGACGCGCGCCGCTGGGATCTGTCAGAATGCATCTCCTAGCCCCTCCAAACCACACCGGCGGGTGCGGTCATGCGAGTAGTGACGCACGCCGCATAGTTAGATCCAGAAAGCGTTATCATGTGACTTATGACATGCGACGCTGGTATCCATGTGAAGGTATCTCCTAGTCCTACCAGTCTAAGTCCGGCGGGCACGATCAGGTCAGTGGTGACACCCGCCGCACAGACTGACTTCTTTCCTTGCTGGGATCTATAGTTATAAACGGGCACTTCCCCTGTGTACTCCAGCGGCCCACTGAATGTAGAGATAACTGGTCAGTGTCTCATTATAGGACAACACCAGTCATACGACTGGTGATGCAGCTAAATGGAGGTCACTTCTGTATCTGACAGGAACAAACAACATTGAAAACACCTGTGTCATGTAAGGGTTTGTTTACCACACATGACCAGGAAGGAAGTTGAATTTCCAATCTTTACAAGGTAAATACTATGATGATTAAAATCAGGATTATGGTGTAAAAAAAAAACAAGAGATATGGTAAGAACTTACCTTTGTTATCTCTGTTTCTACGAAGTCCATAGGGTCCACAGGGTTGACCTTGGGGTATAGCTGGATCTGGATCCACGGGCACCACGCAGTTAAAGCGTTGCTGCTCCCAGGATGCACCTGGGTCCGTCCTCCTCTATACCCCGCCCCCGGCCACAGGCAGCTCAGTTGGTAAGCAGCTAAGGCCGGAGGAGGGAACAAAACAGAGAGAAGGAAGACTGGAACACACAAGTAACCATACTCACAGAAATGGGAGATGGAAAACCGGTGACCAGCCACACAGCCCATTTGAAGCCAGGTGCGGCAGGGCGGGCGCCCTGTGGACCCTATGGACTTCGTAGAAACAGAGATAACAAAGGTAAGTTCTTACCATATCTCTTGTTTTCTACTTCAGGGTCCATAGGGGGTCCACAGGGTTGACCTTGGGGATGTCCCAAAGCAGTTCAACTAAGGGTGGGGACGCTCCTGTGCTGAAAGGAGTACCCGGCGCCCAAAGGATGCATCCTGAGAGGCGAAGGTGTCAAACGCCTAGAACCTCAAAAACGTTTGAATTGAAGACCAAGTGGCCGCCTTACACAGCTGAACAGCGGAGGCGCCACGTCTAGCAGCCCAAGAGGGACCCACAGAACGAGTGGAATGAGCCTTAACAGAGGCTGGCACAGGTAAACCCTCCTGTGCATAAGCCTCACAAATAACAGAACGAAGCCAACGGGCTAACGTTTGCTTGTTGGCAGGCCAACCCCTCTTGTGAAAACCGAAGAGGCCAATCAATGAATCCGACTTCCTAACCGAAGCAGTCCGGTCCACATAGATTCTAAGTGCCCGGACTACATCTAAGGAAGCCTCACCAGCTGAAAGATCAGGCGACTGAAAAGCTGGCACAACAAGTTCCTGATTAATGTGGAACTTTGAGAGCACTTTGGGCAAAAACTCAGGACGAGTGCGGAGCACCGCTCTGTCCTGATGAAAAATCAGAAAAGGGGGGCGACAGGAAAGCGCCCCCAACTCTGACACCCTCCTGGCAGAAGCAATTGCTAGGAGAAAAACGGTCTTGAACGTCAGCCACTTGAGGTCCACCGACTCAAGAGGCTCAAAAGGAGGACCCTGCAAGACACGTAGCACCACCGCCAAGTCCCAAGGAGCCACAGGAGGCACGAAGGGAGGCTGTATCCTGAGAACACCCTGGAAAAAGGTGTGAACATCCGGTAGTGTAGCAATCCGTCGCTGAAACCACATGGACAAAGCAGACACATGAACCTTCAGAGAGGCCAGGCGTAAGCCGAGGTCCAAACCTGATAGAAGGAACTCCAAGATTCTGGAAACCCGGAACACTGAGGATCATAGTTTCTGGATTCACACCACTGAAAGTAAGTGCGCCACACCCTGTGGTAAATCCGTGCGGAGGCAGGCTTGCGTGCCCTAAGCATGGTACCAATGACCGAACTGGAGAAACCCCTAGACCTCAAGACGGCTGTCTCAAGAGCCACGCCGTCAAAGACAGCCGACCCAGATGTGGGTAAAGGCAGGGCCCTTGAGACAACATGTCCCGACACTGAGGAAGAAGGTACGGAGCGTCGATGGAGAGACACCTCAGATCGGAGTACCAAGGACGTCTGGGCCACGCCGGAGCAACCAGCACGAGCGTGCCGCCGTCCTGCTTGAATTTCCGCAGAACCCGAGGAAGTAAGGATATCGGAGGAAACAGATACGCCAGGTGAAACGTCCATTTCACCGACAGCGCGTCTACTAGACTGGCGCCTGCGTCTCTTGTCCTTGACCCGTAAACGGGCAACTTGTGATTGTGACGGGAGGCCATCAAGTCCAGCTCCAGCAGCCCCCACCTGTCCACGAGTAGCTGAAACACCTCTGGGTGAAGCAACCATTCCCCGGGATGCATGTCGTGACGGCTGAGGAAGTCCGCCTCCCAATTGAGGACTCCGGGAATGAAGACTGCCGAGATCGCTGGAATGTGACACTCCGCCCAAGCAAGGATGTGAGACACCTCCGACATCGCTGCCCGACTGCGAGTTCCTCCTTGGTGGTTGATATACGCCACCGTGGTGGCGTTGTCGGACTGCACCTGAACCGCCCTTCCGTGAAGAGCGGGACCGGACGACTGCAGGCCCGATAAACCGCCCGCAGTTCCAGAATGTTGATGGGAAGAAGAGCTTCTTCCGCAGACCAACGACCCTGAAGTGACAACGAGCCGCCAACCCCGAAGACTGGCATCCGTCGTGAGCAGGACCCAGTCCGGGATCCAAAAGGGGCGCCCCTCGACCAGATGAGCTGTCTGAAGCCACCAGGCCAAAGACTGCCGAACCTCCGGGGACAACACCAGCAACTGAGAGCGGTCCGGTGAGGTAACCCGTTCCATTCCGATAGAATCAGCCCCTGCAGGGGCCGGGAATGGAACTGGGCAAATTCCACCATGTCGAATGTTGACACCATGGAGCCCAAAACCCTCATAGCCGAATGGACCGACAGGCGGCAACTGCTCAGGCAACTGTGTATCCTCAGCTGCAGGGAGGAGACATTCTCCAGGGTCAGGAAGATCCTTTGCTGACGAGAATCCAGCAGGGCTCCCAAATGAACCATCCGCTGAGATGGAATCAGGGAGGACTTTTTCCAATTTATCAGCCACCCGTGCGCTTGCAGGCAAGCGACAGTCAAGTGGAGATGATTAAGCAGTACCTCCGGAGAACTCGCCAGCAACAGGAGGTCGTCCAGATACGGTAGTAGCCGTACATTCTGGTTCCGAAGATGTGCAGCCATGACCGCCATAATCTTCGTGAACACCCTCGGTGCCGTGGAGAGACCAAAGGGTAGCGAACCTCAGATACCGCTGGTGCGAAGGTGCTATCGGAACATGGAGGTAGGCGTCCTGGATATCCAGGGACACCATGTAATCCCCCGGTTCCATCGCCAGAATGATGGAACGTAACGTTTCCATCCTGAACTTGGGAACTCTGAGGAATTTGTTCAGAGACTTCAAGTTGAGGATAGGGCGATGAGAACCATTGGGTTTCCGCACCAGAAACAGAAGAATAGTACCCCATTCCTCCTTGTAATTGAGGAACGGGAACAATGACCCCTGCTGTCAGCAAGGACTCTATAGCTTCCTGAATCTGTAAAGACTTGGTCGTATCCTGAGAAGGACTCGTGCAGAAAAACTGGTGGGGAGGTCTGTGCCGAAAAGACAGGGCGTACCCCTGGGAGACCACTTCTCAAACCCAGGCATCCGTGGTGGTATTGTGCCAGCACTGGGCAAATTGAAGAAGTCGGCCTCCCACTCTGGGGTCCCCCAGAGGGATGCCCGTCCCATCAGGCAGAAGGTTTATCTTCCTGCTTGGAAGAAGGGCGCCTGGCACTCCAGGGCTCCTTCTTGGGCTTAGAAGCGGCCTTGGTCGTTGACTGCCTCGGGAAGGACTGACCTTTGGCCTTGCCCTGAACCCGAAAGGACCGAAAAGCAGAGCTCCGTACCTTGGTAGGAGCAGAAGCCGAAGGGAGGAAGGCAGACTTAGATTTAGCCAGAGTGTCCACAATTTTGTCCAAGTCTGGACCAAAAAGCAACTCCCCATTAAAAGGTAAGGCCTCCAGCCCCTTTTTGGAGTCAGCGTCAGCTCTCCAAGACCTCAGCCACAAGGACCGATGCGCCGACACAGCTGCAGCCGACACCCGAGAGGTTAGCAGGCTTGCGTCTAACGATGCTTCCCCAATGTAGGAAGCCGCATCCCTCATTTGACCTATCAACGCTCTCTGGATCTCCGGAGCATCTTCCGGAAAGGTATCCTCCAAAGCATTGGCCCAGCTCTCGATGGCCTTAGCCACCCAAGAGATGGCCATGGACGGACGGGCCACCGCCCCCAAGAGAGAGTAGATACTTTAAACAAGTCTCCACCTTCCTGTCCGTGGGATCTTTCAGGGAGGAGATCGACGGCAAAGGCAGCGTAGCGCTTTTAATTAAGCGGGTAACGTGGGAATCCACCGCTGGAGGAGTTTCCCACTTCCTGCAATGAGCCTCCGGAAATGGATAGTTCGAAGCCAACCGCTTCTGCGGTTGGAACCTCTTGCTGGGCAACTGCCAGGCCCCTGCCATATGATCCGTCAATTGATCGGACAGGGGAAAAGCCGTCGAAGCTACCTTGGCCTTTTTAAAATTTGGGTATTTTGACCTGGGGGCGGGCACATCCTCCTCAATGTGAAGGATGGCCCGCACCGCCCTAACCAATGCCGGCACATTAATGGAAGACTTAGCCTCCATCTCCTGGGCCCCGGCATCCGAGTCAGAGTCTTCATGGATCTCCCCGTCATCCGAAGACACGTCCGTGAACTGAGCCGCCAGTGAAGCCGGAACGGAATGCTTGGACGCCCGTGGGGGCAAATCACTGTGCAACATAGTTTGAAAAGCCGATGACGAAGCCGCCAGACTCTGAACAGAGCTGGAGAGGACGTCCACCCAAGGCAGAGGTACTGCCTGAGGATACCCCTGAAAAGGTACCATCGACTGCTGCGGCACCGTGGGGGATTGCACTTATACCGGCAAACCCGCATAAGGACCCACAGTCTGAGACCCGGGAGGAGACTGCACCAGACGAGTCACACCCGGGGAATGGGGGATGGTAGGCTGGGGCAACGCCCTAGAAGGGGCCGCAGTCGGGACCACAAGTCAGTCCGCGATTGACGCCAGCACTTGCGTAAACCTCGCCCACGGAGGATCCTGCGCCACCGGGGGTTTAGAGGGTCCAGGTACCAACTGGCACCGCCCGCACAGACCGTCCTGAGACAAATCTGCCCCATCAACCCGTGCCGAACAGCGTCGTCAGGAAAACAACACAGGAGCCTCGGAGCCCTCATTCCCCTCATCAGACATGACACAAACTATTTTGCAATAAAAGTGTCTCACCGAAACGAGGTAAGGCGTATAACTTCCACGCACTCCCAAGTATGCAACCCAAACAGCCCACAATATGGTACTGAGGAGCACACCGCAGTATGTGACGGACCTCACAAATACGTAGATTTATATAAGTGAGGTACACAGAAAGAACACCCCTCCCCCCACGCACCTGCGGGCCGTAGGAGAAGGAAAGGGATAGGTAAAAAGCTGACAGGAAGTAGAAAATAAGCACAGACAACAGCACTAGCAAAAGTTACATACCATGCAGAAGTATTACTCACTGCACCTTCCGCTACAATCAACCTCCCAGATTCAGTGTCTGGGAGGGCTATAGCGCTGCGAACACTGTCCTTTGCAGGGGGAGAGGTACGCAGGGGGACTGGTCCACTGTAAGCCTGCCTGGGAGCTCTGCGATGCTGCCTGAGGAAGATGGCCGCCGGAGAGCTCTGAGGAGGAGTGGCCAGGAGATAACAGCCCAGCGACGCCAGCACACATGAGAGAAGGCGCGCTGGGATGAGGGGAGGAGCGTTGAAGCAGGGAAGGCTGCCTCCCCTGCTAGTACTAAACCCCCGGGGAAGCCGGTTCCCCGCCGGTACTTACACCCCGGGGGCCAGCGGTCACGCTGGGTATTCCTGAAGAGGGGGAGCCCGCCGCCGCTACTAGCGCCGCCGGTCTGTCCCCAGAGACCGGCGGCATGAAGACTGCATTATCCCCGCGTGCAGCGCTGACGGCTTACCTGGCCCCTTCAGTCCGGCAGCAGTCCTTGGGAGGTCCCGGAGCCACGCTAGTACTGACTCCGGGGTCCCGCTGCGATCCCCGGATCAGTACCGGCGTCGCAGCGCCAGTGGGGCTGTTGGCGCGGCAGCGTAGACGTCCAGATGGACAGTCTGATGCTGCCGCTCTGAAGACAGTAAAAATAAAATAATAAAATCTTCGTTTTTAAAAATAAAAAATAAAGCGTAGGGGCTGCTTATGCAGCCCCACTGCGCAGGGTGACCCGACTCCTGCCGGGCACCAACTAAAACTGAGGTGCCTGTGGCCGGGGTATAGAGGAGGACGGACCCAAGTGCATCCTGGGAGCAGCAAAGTTTTAACTGCGTGGTGCCCGTGGATCCAGATCCAGCTATACCCCAAGGTCAACCCTGTGGACCCCCTATGGACCCTGAAGTAGAAACAAACAAATATTTTAAATGGTTTGCCTTCTATTAAATGTAACACTTTCACTGATGAATATATATTTACATTTTTCTTGTAAATGGAATGGATTGTATCACAGGTGCTCTTTTTAGAAGCCATATTGGTTAGGGTATATAAATGCCCCTCGGAGTACAGATTGCTATCCTATGAAAAAGCTGTGGGACACACAGGGAAACGAGTCAGGAATATCTGTACTGAATTCAGCTTTACATTGGGACTACATTTGCATTCTTTGACACCTGAACAAAGCCCTGGATTGTTTTTGCCATTATCTGGATTCAATTAGGCGTTTTTTTGTCAAACACTACGCACTCAATAATTTCATCCACAAAAGGTCCATCTGTTCTAAGGGACTACCAACATGCAGGATAACTTCTGCTAAAGACCCCTCCATATCAGGATCATACTGATAACAATAATAAAAGACTGCTTGACAATATTGTTATATAACATCCGTGTGACATCAACCAACTACAGTATTCAAAAAGGCTACAATATAACAGGTGTTTTTCATAACACATGCAGTGTCCCAAATGCTCACAATTATTGGTTTTATTAATTCAGGTGTATGATGTTACTGTTCATGACACATTTGGCTATATGATTATATGGAATTCTTTTATTCAATATAAATTTTTTTTTTTATTAAATCCATTCCATTTTTGCATATGCATTTTTATATGTAAACTTTATAGCGCTGTTTAAATTGCTCTTCTCAATATATCTAATTGAGGTTGACTAGCCTCACTTTTAACAGCAGCTTCAGAAAACACTACCCTAAGCAGCACCTGAATCAGAAAAAATTGCCAGTTCCTTCTTTGTTGGAGAAAGAGTAGATTATTTCCAATTGATTATCCAGCCCTGCTCCTGTAGGACAGACAGTGGTCAGCTAGTGAAGATGTTGTAAAAACCTCTGTAAAACAGTCAATATCAAGAGGACGTCCAAGTATGGCAGTATTCAGGCTCCTTCCAGACCAAAGGGCAATAGTAATGGTAATGTTGCTAACGAACAGCCAAAACTCAGAAACTCTTGGCGAATAGTGCAATAGGTACATGCAGATATGATCCCATATGTTCATAGATCCTTGATATCCCCAGGTTCCCTTGCCAGCATAATTAACCATAGGGTCTTTCATACGGAACATGTATGAACCTGTAGAGAGATTTCAGATTCAGAATACAGCGATACCCATTAAGCTTCTGAATCAAACACAAATCTGAGTAATAACTCCTTCCTTGTTAAAGGATCTGGGATTATCACCCCTGTTTAGCAGAGCATAGATGGTCTTGATAGGATCTGATGCGGGAGTTGTGCAAGAAAGTTTTACCCAGCGCTATTCAAGAAGGATTATCAAGTATTGATGCAGTAGTATAAAAAGGAGGTAATTGTCAACCTCACTAGAAAAACCAACAAACAAGAATAAACTGCGCTCCAATACTAAAGTGGGGACGTCAATGTAGCACAAAGTCAGATGTTACCAAAATGTATTTTAATCAAATCAATAAAAACCAATAATAAAATAACAATGAAAAATAGTAATAAAATATTATAAATTACATTGCATACATTTAATCAATTGATCGCTTCAGATATTGAGATAGCAGCATAAATAAAAAATAATAAATTAAATGTTGAACTGCAATAAAAAAAATAAAACAAAAAGTTGATCAGACTGAGTAAAACAGAATATGTAGCAAGCAGTCTCAAAGAGACAAAAAAAATGTTACGGTTACCAGTAACTATTCCAGATAGTGGTTGGTTGTATCCAAATGATTGATACTAATGAATAAATTGATTTACCAGAGGTTTTTTCTGACAAAATCTTTTGACAGACTTTTATAGTTGTAATAAGGCGACTAAATCCATCATAGTTAGATTGTGAAGTGTGGTATTTATAATGCTTGATGGTAAAGAAATTGGACTCAGTTTTCTTTTGAAGGAGTATTGACTGTTATGAGTGACGGTGTTGTAAGTATGCATACCAGTCGACAGGATCTCTCCACCAGCGATACCCGATGACTCGCACTCGGAGCCGTGCACAGGAGGCAGCCAGACACCACCGCAGGATACACGCAGCTCCAGTCTCCAGAAAGCAGACAGCGGTGTGGGCAGTCCAGAGGATAGTTAGCCTCCACATGTGCTGACACTAGTCACGGGTCACTCTCCTCTCCGCCTGATGGTAAAAACTCACGGCAGGGATCAAGCATAAATCGGTGGTGATTGCCGGTTACTGGATACTTCGTCAGCAGCAGTATAGTGCAGATAGATCGCCTGTTTTCAAGATAGGTGAGCAGTAATGCGTTTCAGCTACACCTGTAGCCTTTTTCAAGCTGCAATGCTCTATATTCATTGCCCAGTTTAAATAGCACCAGAGCAGGATTAATTGATCAATTCATTAATCTGATTTAACCAGCTATTACCCATTTTAGTATTCTGCTGGAACTCTTGAGCAATTTCAATATTCCTAAAAATGGAATACTTCTCTAGTTTAAATCTCATATACATAATATTATATATCGATATAAAATATAGAAAACACATTTATATACATATTACAATCAACTTTATAAATATATAAATAAATGAATAAGTGAAGCGAATTAGATCTGATGTCCTAACTAAAATATGACATAAAATGACTCCATGATAATGCTATTATAAAGGAACAATCTAATTTTTATTTTGTTGATAACAAAATAGGAGAGGAATAAATAAAATATGCATGCACATATACACATGCATGCACACGTAAATATATATGCACATACGCATATGCATGCACACACACACGTAAATATATATGCATTGAAATATATGTATGTATATATATATATATATATACATACATACATATACACAAATAAATAACATTATTAGAAACAAAGAAATAGTAAATTAGACTCATAATAGAGTAGCTACTAAGGACCCTCTAAAGAAGAAGAATATAAATATAAGAATAATAGTAATAATAATATTAATGATAACACTACTAATAATATCATTAACATTTATACATTGATAAGATATAAATAATAATAATATTATTAATACAGAATCCAGATCATTAGAGAGAAGCTAAAAGCAACAATATATACCAAATAATGATGTTGATGAAGAATTATATTACAAGGAGTAGACCAATGGGAAGAAAGCAGGGGATAGGGGGAGGGCTATGATCGCTCCATTGACCAGACAGTACATATGGAGCAATGACAACCCGCCCCGCATCCACAACCCCAATTCACTCATAAAATTCAAGTGCTTCATTAAGACCATCTGGAGATAGTGTTTGAAGCATGAAAATCCATTTGGATTCAGCTTCACATAATATTTTATATCCATCACCACTTTTTTTGGATTTACCTATATTCTCTATCCCCATGACCTTTAAAACATGCAGGATTACTCTGATGGAACTCAGCAAAATGTTTGGAAACGCTATGTGTCTCTAAACCCTTAAGGATATTTAACCTATGTTCTCGAAAGCATTCTTTAAGTCTACTTGTTGTGCGACCCACATATTGTGTGGGGCAGTCACAGCTTAATACATACACAACGCAAGTAGTTTCACAATTAATGAAACTATTAATATCAAAGATGGTATTTCTTTTTCCAGATATTAGTTTACCTGTTTACAATGTGTCTACGGGTTAACCTTGTATGGTTACATGAGTAACATCCCTTAGGTTTATTTGAAAGCCAAGTTTCAGTTGTAGTTGTATCATTTTTATTATTGCCATTAAAGGTACTTGGAGCTAAAAAACTTTTCAGATTTGTACTCTTCTTAAAGACTATGTTCGGTTTAGGGACGATAGCATTTGAGAGCACTGGATGACATTGTAGAATCTTATAATTTTTATTAATAATAGATCTAATCTTTTTTGATTTGTTGTTAAATTGGGAGATATACAATAGAGAAGTATCCTTCTTTATAGGCTTTTTTGTTGTTAACAGATTTATTTAGCTTAGCGTCCTTTGTATAGTATATAATTACGACCGGCTCGGTATTAGTACTAGCACCGAAAGTCCTACCTTCAGATTTAGACTTGTATATTGTTTCAGCTTCCTCTATTAATCCTATGGGGTACCCTCGTCTCAAAAAGTTATCTTTCAATTTGTCAGCATGTAGATGAAAATACTCGTTTCTAGTGCAGTTACGCCTAACCCTGCCCAATTGGCTCTTTAAAATATTATCAATCCAAGGACAGTGATGTCCACTATTATAGTGGAGATATGAAGAACAATCCACGTTTTTTGTGTATAGAGTCGAGATAATTTTACCATCTACAACTGACAAAGTGACATCCAGGAAATTAACAGAAACGTGACTAAAGTGCGAGGTGAACCTTAAATTCACAGTGTTCATATTCAAAAAATCAGTGAATTTAGTGGCAGAAAAAAAAATATCCCCATCCCAAATGAAAAATAAGTCATCTATGTAACGGCCATAGAACACCAGATTCGCTCCGGCTGGCCCATCCCATATATGTAGATCTTCAAATGTGCCCATGTAAATATTGACAAAGCTAAGAGTGAATCTGGTGCCCATGGCCGTTACATGAATTTGTAAAGAGAGGGTGGTGTCAAAAATTTAATTATTATGTGTCAAAAAATCATGCAGGTCCTCAGAGGTATTGGTATCTCTATCCAATAACCCTTTAACCGCCTTACCAGCTTCATGTGGAATCTTAGTGTAAAGTGCCTGGACGTCCAGGGTAAAAAGCCCATATCCCGGATGCCAGGAAAGGTAGGCGCTCCCCCAGCAGCTCCTCTCCCGACCCATCCTTTGTCCATCCTGTTTTCAGATTTTGATATATCATTTGAGGGGGCAGAGGATACACAAGTGTCTCCCTCTGGGCCTATCCCGGAGGAGCATCATTCATCACGGCTCCCTGTAAGCAGGGAGCTGCTCTTACCTTAGAGTACCGTCTGTGATCCTAACCCCCGGCGTTGGGATGTGGGTCCCCAGAGTGTGCTCAGGGATCAGCCAAGGTGACTGACCTGATCACCAGTGCCGCAACCGCAGGAGGTCAGTGGAGGTGCAGTGCGGCTTAGCGCTTCCCACTCAGAAATAAAATTGTAAAATAAATAGAGATTAAAGAAAATAAGTTTAGACTGCAGAGCAGTCTCTAACATGTGCCTTGCTTCTGCAGAGCACCAAACTGAACTGGCCTGCCTGAGGCTGGGGAGGGGCATAGGGGGAGGAGCCATGGCTGCTGGGAGAAGTTTAACTAGTTAGTGCCCGGACTTCTCCTGCTCCACCCTATACCCATGGTCTAAGCCTATGTCCTTTATGGATTGTGAAGAAGAAAATAGGGTCTACTGATGGTATTCCCGCATTAACCTGGGTCCTGCTCCACACCACCAATCACATTAAAAAGGGCGTAAACATTTCTACTTGGTGGAAGTGGAATGTTTTAAAAAATCTAAAAAAAAAATACATAAAAAAAAAAAATATATTAAAAAAAAAAAAAATATATATATATATATATATATATATATATATATATATATATATATATATATATATATATATATATATATATATACATACACACATATATATATATATACACATACATACACACACACAAACATACATACACACACACACACACACACACACACACACACACACATATCTATATCTATATATACATACACAGTCAGGTGCATACATTTTGGGACATTGACAGAATTTTCATATTTTGGCCTCTATTCACCACCACAATGGCTTTGAAATGAAACAAACAAGATGTGCTTTAACTGCAGACTTTCAGATTTAATTTGAGGGTATGTGCCTCCCACTTTTTAAGGGGCCAAAAGTAATGGGACAAACTAAACAATCCTAAATCTAACTTTCACTTTTTAATACTTTGTTGCAAATCCTTTGCAGGCAATTACAGCCTGAAGTCTGGAACGCATAGGCATCACCAGACGCTGGGTTTCATCCCTGGTGTTGCTCTGCCAGGCCTCTACTGCAAATATCTTCAGTTACAGCTTGTTCTTGGGACATTTTCCCTTCAGTTTTGTCTTCATCAAGTGAAATACATGCTCAATCGGATTCAGGTCAGGGGATTGACTTGGCCATTGCATAACATTCCACTTTTAAGCCTTAAAAAACTCTTTGGTAGCTTTTGCAGTATGCTTCGGGTCATTGTCCATCTGCACTGTGAAGCGCCGTCCAATGAGTTCTGAAGCATTTGACTGAATATGAGCATATAATATTGCCCGAAACACTTCAGAATTCATTCTGCTGCTTTTGTCAGCAGTCACATCATCAATAAATACAAGGGAACCAGTTCCATTGGCAGCCATACATGCCCACGCCATGACACTACCACCACCATGCTTCACTGATGAGGTGGTATGTTTTGGATCATGAGCAGTTCCTTTCCTTCTCCATACTCTTCTCTTCCCATCACTCTGGTACAAGTTGATCTTTGTCTCATCTGTCCATAGGATGTTGTTCCAGAACTGTAATGGCTTTTTTAGATGGTGTTTGGCAACACCAATGGTTTACATCTTGTGGTGAACACTCTATATTCACTCTTGTGAAGTCTTCTCTTGATTGTTGACTTTGACACATACACACCTACCTCCTGGAGAGTGTTCTTGATTTGGCCAACTGTTGTGAACGGGTTTTTCTTCACCAGGGAAATAATTCTTCTGTCATCCACCACAGTTGTTTGCCGTGGTCTTCTGGGTCTTTTGGTGTTGCTGAGCTCTCCGATGCGTTCTTTCTTTTTAAGAATGTTCCAAACAGTTGATTTAGCCACACCTAATGTTTTTGCCATCTCTCTGATGGGTTTGTTTTGATTTTTCAGCCTAATGATGGCTTGCTTCACTGATAGTGACAGCTCTTTCGATCTCATATTGAGAGTCGACAGCAACTGATTCCAAATGCAAATGTCACACCTAGAATCAACTCCAGACCTTTTACCTGCTTAATTGATAATGAAATAACGAGGGAATAGCCTACACCTGTCCATGAAATAGCTTTTGAGTTGATAGTGCCATTACTTTTGGCCCCTTAAAAAGTGGGAGGCACATATAGAAACCATTGTAATTCCTACACCGTTCACCTGATTTGGATGTAATTACCCTCAAATTAAATCTGAACGTCTGCAGTTAAAGCACATCTTGTTTGTTTCATTTCAAAGCCATTGTGGTGGTGAATAGAGGCCAAAATATGAAAATTCTGTCAATGTCTCAATATTTATGCACCTGACTGTACTTTTTTTTTTTACAAGTAGTGCATCGGGTTCAGATAATAGTTATGAGTATGGGGCTGTATTGGTGAAAACAAAACAAAAACTTATAAATCCTGTCCAAAAGAGGATATGTAGCTTTTTTTTGCCAAGAGAATGAAAGTTAGGATCATTAGAAACAAAAGAACTTGGAAAGGTTTTATTGTAAGACACAAAATGTTATAGAGAACAATATTAGACATTTAAATTTGTGGTTGGGGCCCCCATAACATGTTAATGTTAGACATTAAAGAATTCCACATAATGAATCTCTGCTTCTTCAACATGCATCAGATAGCTTTTTTTCCCCAAGCTATCCTGCTATAAATCATTATCTCCTTTCAAAATATTTCTGGAGAACAAGTATAGCTGCCAGATACAGGCTTCCAAAGCTCTAAGCATGTGATGGCAGAGGGGGTAGGATGTCAAAGTGCAGACAGAGCTCAGAGGGGCATTCCAAGTTTCGCAAATCATGTGGTAGTGCATAAGACTGTACAATTATAAATCATAAGTAGTTTGAAAGAACAAATCAAGGAGAAATCATAAATAAAATATTAGCATAAATACCTGTGGCAGGCTATAAAAGTAATATATTAATTAAGAAAAAAAAAAAAAAACTCCTCAAACCTAAGTGCTGCTTTAATAATAGTGTTATTTCTCAGAGTAATTACCTTGTCACTGTCAGAGTTTTCCTCTTCAGATGAAGAAACACTATCTGCCTCAACTTCACTAGATGAGTGTTTGGGAGGAGGCTGCAGACACAGAAAGTGTTTGTTAATAATGAACATCTCTCTACACAGAGAGATACCTGAGTGCTAACCCAGTGGTTCCCACTTAAATCAAACCACCCTAAGTCTCAGTTATGCGGTGGTGGACAGGTTTGCGCTTCTATTCGTCCACATATTTTATGATGTGGAAACATCAGTGCTGGCTGCGGCCAATCACATTAACAAATTGATTTGGTCATAGACTACAACCCATGGCACCCCAGCAAGTGTCTCGCGGCACTCAGTTTGGGAACCACTGTGCTAACCCCATTCCACAAAGACTTTATATATGCGCACATACTAATATCATAATATAAACAGAAATATGAAGTGTGTTATGAAAATCGGAAGTATTATTGTATAACTTATGTAAATGGTTCATTATACAAGATCCAGGATGAAAGGAAAATCCTGGAAGCTGATGAAATTTTGTAAAAATCCGTGTATAGTTACCTTCTTTATTAAAGAAGATTTGCATTCACCCAGGAACAGTAGAATAGTGATAAAATAAATTTAAAAAAAATGCAGTAAAAAAAGAAAACCATAAAAACAGAACAGTGTGCTTCATTTATAAAAGAACTTGCAGTTTTTTCCTCCAACTTTGAAAGGTCTCTGCTGGGTACACACTGGCCAATATATTTTGAACACATTGGCAGGTATATACCAATGATATGTCTGAACAACGTAGTTCGGACATATCGTGTCGGCTGTGCAGCACAGCAGATGGATGATATATCTGCAGATATATTGGCACATCATGGTGTGTACGGGCGTTAGGCCTAGCGTTCCCGCTAGGCTGTTTTAGCGGGGCGCGGCGCCCTGCCCTCCTTCTGGAGGGCAAAAAGCACCCTGCCCTCCAGGAGGAGAGCAAAAAGCGCCCTGCCCTCATAGCCTGCGGGTGCCGTTCTCACCCGCGGTACGCAGTGTCCAGCGGGTGGAGAAACACGCTGTGACCCAGTCACCGCCGAATAGACGCCGGGCGCATGCGCTCGACATCTATTCTCCCTTTCTGCAGCGCTTGGGGGCTGCTCGGCATGTCCGTAAGCGCCGGGCACGCCCCCAAGTATGACGAAAAGGGGACGTGTCTTATAGACATGCCCCCTTTCCGGGCGGGCGCGCCTTCAGTGCGCGCACAAGGTTGCCCTCTCTAGCTCCGGCGCCCTGCTACACTTGCTACAGAGACCGCTGGTGACGGACATCATAAATGGACAGTCACATGTAAATGCACGACCAGTTGTGACATCAGGCACAACACATAGGGTCGACAATTGGTAAATGCATACACACTTAACAATCGTCATATAGGACAACGGATCGGCTGGATGGCCAATCCATCGTCCTAGTGTGTACCCAGTTTTACACTAGATATGAGTTTTATTTATAATAAATTACTACACAAGTCTAAATATTATCAAAAGGAGAAACATAGGAAAAACAATCACCTTCCAGCATGCAAAGTTCACTATATTCATTAGGTGTATCAAAGAATTTGAGGATTCAGGTTTTTTATTCTTTAGCGCAAAAAAAAAAAAAAAAAAACCACCACACACCAACAACAAGAAAATAGGATTTTTGCTCTTACTTTATAAATACTTTTCATCCATGGGGGACACTCAAAAAATTATGGGTATAGGTGGCAGGGCTGGCGCTACCATTAGGCAGCTTTAGGCATCTGCCTAAGGGTGCCGGCAACTAGGGGGCACCAATGAATCAGTCTACCACAAGCATGAGGAATGTCTCTTATCAAGACATCCTTCATCAATATCATGCTGCCGGAAACTTCAGGTGTAAGAAGGTGCAGTCGCTGCTCTCGGTCTCTGTCTAGCTAGTTACATAGGCTGTGCTGCCTGTAACTCTTAACACAGACAGCCTGACATCAGAGCTCCTGTCCCCTGCGGTTTTCTCCGCTCCCTTCCCGCACTCCCAGCCAGGCACAAAAGGATCTCCACCTCCTAGAAGAGACAGACTGAGACAAAGAGCTGGCCTGTGCTGGGATGAGAACTGCATACTGAAGAGTGACACTCTGCTGGTAAGTGCCCAGTGCCTTTGTTACCTCCCTGCTGCTGCTGGGGAGCTATCTATCTTTGCTTCGGCATTGCAATTTGGCTGCAATTTGCATTTTTTCAGTCTGCATAGACATTTTTTTGCGATAGTGTACTATTAAGGGGCTGGAGTAGATCTGTATGTGAGGGGCTGGGCGGAGGGTTTGGGGGAACCTTAATACCTTGGACAGGCCCTGATAGGTGGAGCTAGGAGAGTCTGGGCACCAAAGCATCTTCAAACGAGCATAGGCTCCCCCCTCCCCGATACTCTACCCCCTGCCTTCAGCCACCAGTTAATACCAACAAAGCCCAAGGACAGGGAGTAGGAAGAGAGAAGGAAAAAGGCCAGGCACCCAGAACATACACACAAGGAGTTATAGTTTATGGTTAAACATGGGTCTGAACTGCTACAACTCAGAACAAGACAGGAGTATAAGGGTGGGCATCCAGTGTCCCCCATGTAATCAGAGAAAATAATTTATCAGGTAAGAACCAAAATCCCATTTTCTCTTTCATCCATAAGGGACACTAAAAAAACGTTATGAAGTCTCAAAAGCTGTTCCCTAAGGGAGTGCTTCTTCAAAGTTTCCTTATGGGGGCACTGCTGAAAGCCTGGCGATGCGCCTTACGTCTAGGTGGTCACCAACTCCAAGTGTATTGCCAGCGTCCACTTAATTCCCCCTAGAGTTGCAACAGTATACTCTAGCCAAACACGGATGCCGCTGGTAGTCCTTCTCTGTAGAAACTCCTGGAACCAGTGATTGCAAATACGCGCTATAGCGCGTATTTTACCCGATCTAGAGGAACGGGGACTCCCCTTTTAAAAAAGGGTCCGGGTCCCCAGGGACGCGCTGGGCTGCAGCCAATCCATGACAGGCTTTAAGGGATTGGCCACAGCACAGCGCTTCCCTGGGGGACCAAGCTGCCCAGCATACAGACCGCGCTCCTGTCAATCATACAGCATACAGACCGCGCTCCTGTCAACAGTTGCTGGTCGTGAGCCAATCAGAGTTCATGGATCTGCAGCCAATCAGCAGCGGCTGCCGCTCTGCAGGCTCTGACTGGCTCGTGACAGCGGCTCTAGCCGCAGCAGTGCACAGGGTTATGGACCGGTGCGGCTGCCTGCCGTGGGGGCCCCAGCCAGCTGATGTAGGTGAAGGTACACAGCTAGGTAAGAGGCTGCTGGGGTAAACAGAAGGGGAGAGGGGAAAGCAGCATAATGTGTAAAGGATGGGCATTGATGTGTGGCACAATGAGTAAAGGATGGGCATTGCTGTGTGGCACAATGTGTAAAGAATGGGCATTGCTGTGTGGCACAATGTGTAAAGAACGGGCATTGCTGTGTGGCACAATGTGTAAAGAACGGGCATTGCTGCATGTGTTATAAGGGGCACTACTGTGTGACGTAACATGAATAAGGGACACTATACAGTAAAAAACTAAAACGGCCATCCCCACTCATGGGCCGTATTGACCAGCATGGCACGGCATCTTTTCACACTGCAGGGAGAGCTTGGGGGCAGCCCAGCATATCCATGAGTGCTGGACACACCCCCTACAGTGATGAAAAGGGGATGTATCTCAAGAACACACCCCCTCTTCTAAATGCACACATCCCTTTTTCGGGCGCTCCTTCGGCATGTGGTGAAGTGTCCCTGTCTGTAAGCCTGCCTGTCTGCCCTAACGTGAAGTCTAGAGGATTGTAGCAGATAACAAGAGATATGGTAAGAACTTACCTTTGTTATCTCTGTTTCTACGAAGTCCATAGGGTCCACAGGGTTGACCTTGGGGTATAGGTTGGGAACCAAATCCGGGCACCACGCAGTTAAAGCTTTTAGCTCCCAGGATGCACTTGGGTCCACTCTCCCTATAACCCCACCCCCCAGCCAGAGGCACCTCAGTTTGTAAGTAGCCAAAGGCCGGAGGAGGAGAGAAAAAGAGAGAGAAAACTGGAACACTCTAGAACCATACTCACAGAAAAGGAGACGGGAAACCGGTGACCAGTAACACAGCCCATATGAAGCCAGGTGCGTCAGGGCGGGCGCCCTGTGGACCCTATGGACTTCGTAGAAACAGAGATAACAAAGGTAAGTTCTTACCATATCTCTTGTTTTCTACTTCAGGGTCCATAGGGGGTCCACAGGGTTGACCTTGGGGATGTCCCAAAGCAGTTCAACCAAGGGTGGGGACGCTCCTGTGCTGAGAGGAGAATCCGTCGCCAAAAAGGAAGCATCCTTAGAGGCAAAGGAAACCAATGCCTAGAACCTTAAAAAAAGGTTTGGACAGAAGACCACGTGGACACCTAGTAAGGCAAAACAGCCGAGGCGCCACAACGAGCCGCCCACGAGTGTTACATGACCCGAGAAAAAACAAGCCTCAACGACAGAAATGCCTACCTATGGGTAGGCCCCTGAGGAAGACATACGAGGCCATCCAGCCAACATTTCATTATAGGCCGGCCATCGTTTCCTGTGAAAACCAGAAACCGCAGACCACCAATAAGGAGTCCGATTACCATAAGGAACTTGAACGGATCATATAAAGCCAAAGAGGCCGGACCACAGTCAATGAGGCCACCGAGAAGACTGGGGACTGAATGGCCGTACCATAAGTTCCAGAATAATATGGAACCTAAAAACCACTCTAAGAAGAAATACAGGGCGAGAGCAACTCACACCCTGACCTGATGCCCTCCAGAAGAGGGAGCCACATGAGAACGCTCCCAATTCAGACACTCTCCTGGTTGATTTAAACACCCTGAGAGAGAGAGAGCTTAAACAATAGACCATGTAATGGCTATCACAACCAGCAGTTCCATTGACTGTCCCCGGACGGAACAAAGAACCACTACTAACTCCCCAGGAGTCCCTAGGGAGGACAAGTGGAGGCATAATCCAGAAAACACTCCAAAGGATGAACTGGATACCAGAGCGGAGCAATTCCATATCTTAACCATACCGACAGTGTAGAGATCCGCACTGTCAGGAAGGCCAGGCCAAGGGTGAAACCCAAGCCAGCCGGAAGGAATGCCAGAATATCTGAAAATCCTGGACACCGGAGGATCGTATCGACAGGTACGATACCATAAGAATTATGTATGCCACAGTCCGTGGCAGATCCCAGCAAAGTCTGGCCTATCTGCTCTAAACATCTCAATGAAGACAGAGCCAGGGAAGCCCTAGGACCACAGTAGGGGCGCAGTCAAAGACAAACGATCCAGGTCCAGGGAAAAACAAGGACCCTGAGACAACAGGTCCAGATAGTGAAGTAGTAGGAACGGAGTATCGATGAGGAGACTCCGAAAATCTCAGTACCAGTGATGTCTGGGACGAACTGGAGCCCCCAGAAGGAAAACCCCTCCGTCTCGAATTAAACTTCCGAAGACCTCGAGGAAGAAGGGAGACCGGTGGACACAGGTACACAAAGTGGAAGGACCACTTCACTGACAAAGAGTCACTGAAGGTAGCTTCAGTACTCCTGGAGCTGGACTGTAACACCGGTAATGTGTGATCAAGTCAGAAGGCCATGAGGATCAATCCCCTCAGGGAGGCCCCCTCTGCTCACCAGGAGTTGAAACCTCTCTTGGAGAAGAGACTAGTCCCCGGGATGCACATCGCAACAGCTGAGGAAGCCCGCTTCCCAATGGAGAGCTCCGGGAATAAACACTGCAGAGTTGGCCAGGAGAAGACCCTTGGACTATGTCAGAATGGATGACATTCCTGTCATTGCCACCCAACTACCAGTGTTGCCTAGATGGAAGTCACTGTTGTGACACTGTCGGACTGAACCTATTCAGGTTTACCGTGACATATGGGTTAGGCCAGAGTGAAGGTCCAAGACAGCCTAAAGTATCAACAAGTTAAGTGGCAGGACAGAAACGACAGACGTCCAACTGCCCCGAAACGAATGCGGACCAGACACTGTCTGTAGCAAAGAACACCCTGGACGAGATGGCCATAGCCACCCGGACAGAGACCAACTCGCCTCCGGAGAAAGTATCATCGTTCGAACAGCGATCCGATGGGAAAAACTCGATCCATCTGGAGGGGAGTCAATTATGGCAAGGTCTGGAATGGAACTGAGCACATTCCACCCTACCAAAAGGTAGACACTCTGGTAGACCGCGCATCACAAAGAGTAATGACATATGTCGAATGCGTAGACATCCGCACACTACAAGTTGAAGAGTGGAGATCTTGTCTTACGCCAGAAAAATTCTCAGAGTCTGAGAATCCAGCAGTGCTCCCAGATGAAGAAAACCCTGTGAGGGATGTAGGGAGGACTTTTTCTCCGTTGACTAATTATCTGTGCCGAGAAGAAGCCACGGTTATCCTGACCTGGCGGTAAAGTACCTTGGTGATCCTGCTAAAAGCAGGAGACCGTCCAGAGAAAGGAGCATTCGGATACCCTGAACAGGTGAACTGTCAGAAAATCCATAAGGCTGGTAAACCCCGGTGGAGTTGAGGACAGTCCCAAAAGGCAGAGCCCGAAACTTACAAGTGTTGCTGTGGCACAGCAAACCTGAACCCATGCTGATGAGATGGCTCTGTACGTACCCGTAGGTACGTATCCTGAATACTCAGATATACCCTAAAATCCCCAGGTTCCAAACGTCGGATGATGGAGCATGGACGATTCCACCTGAGTCCAGGCACCGTTGGAATCTGATTCAGGGATTTGAGACAGAGTATAGGCAAATGAGGACCAGTCGGTCACCGCCCCAGAAAGAAAGTAGAACAACCAGTCCCTCACTGAGATAGTGAGGTTGGCCGAAATAGCTCTGCTTACCACAAAGACTGTATAGCTTTCTGGGATTGTAAGGCCCTGATCAGGTCTGAAGAAGGGCCCGTGTAACAATGCCTGTGAGGAGGCTGCCTGAGCAATGAGAGGCCGTTGAGAATCAGTACCTCACTCTGGAAATCCCCCAGATGTAGACCTGTCCAGTCAGGCTGAGGGTATATCCTCAGGTGTAGAAACAGGGTCGTCCGGAAGTCCAGGACTGCTCGGTACTGGATATGGTGGCCCCCATGGAGGCCGACAGCCTAGGAAAAAACAGGCCTTTAGGCTGACCCTGAGGACAAAAAGACTTAACAGAGTTAGTCCGAATGTAGTGGGAGTAGCTAAAGACGGTATCTCCCCATTAGTGATACTGCCAATGATGCAACGATCTTGTCAAGGTCAGGACCAAACAAGATCTTCCCCATGGAAGGAGTGTGCACCTCTGCTTTCCCATAACGCAGCCATAGGGTACTGCGGCGGATACAGACGCCGCCGAAACCCTGAAAGTTAGAAGACCGGCATCCCATGAGGTAATCCCACATATGACCACTGCATATTTTATGTGAGCGGCAAAAGATATTTGAACCTCAGGACGTGTTGGAGGGGAAAAACGTCACAAAAGCATCACCATGCGATGGCCATGGTAGGACGGGCAACAGGCCCTGAAAACGAGTACATTGAATTCAGGCAAAGTTACCACCTACGGATCCGTAAAATCCGTCCAGGCCGGGATGGGAGGCGTATTAATGCCTGTAACCCGATGATTAACATACAAATCCATCCCAGAAGGGGATTTCCATTACTTGTGAGGACCCTCAGGGAATGGGAAACAGGAGGCCTTTGTGACTCCTCGTATCTGGCGACAGCCAGACTCCCGCTATGAGATCCACCCTCTGGGCAGAAAACGGGAGATGTATGATACAGGTGCAGGATCGACATTCTCTATATCCAGAATGAACCTGGCTACCAGCCCCAAAGCAGGGATAATAATACTTGAGATCGGCTCCCCCCATGTGAGAGGGAAAGAGCCGAATATACCATCCAGTTCACGGCAGAGCCACTGGTCAGTAACCACAGGACGTATATCACGCCAATTAGTATTTCTATAAAACAACATCCACCAGGGTGGCCGTTGTGGTAATCCCTGCAAGGGGAATGACAGACCGATGTGGTATCGGAGGTAATTCATGTACTGTGAAAAACCCCGGCGGGGAGCGACAGTCTGTTGCACAGGGGTAAATTGCAAGAAATTGCGAGATACCCCGAGTTCAAAAGGGCAGTATGGTGAAGTAACTCCAAGCGAGTGACGACAATGGGGCCCGCCCGGCGATCCTCAAAGGAGAGGATCCTGAGAAATAAACCGCCCTTTAAGGGGGTCGTGCAAGGGGCCCGGCGCCAGATGGTGCCGCATACATAAACCTTTCTGAGTTAAAATCCTCCGCACTAATTCCTGCAGGCTATGACTTGCAGGATCGCAATAATGGGTGCAGTATCGTGTGCAATCTCCTGGTCAGATATATCTGACTATCTTGACGGAAATATTAAGCAGCGCCATACCGGTCCTGACTGACGCTAAGATTAGCTGCAGGGACCCATTATCAGCGTATGCAACTCACAGTTCCATCTAAAATATGGCAACGTGCAGCACGCAACAGTATGTGACAAACCTCACAGATATTAACAAATATATATATGTGAGGTCTCAGAACCACCCCAGGTACACCTGTATTAGGGCAGATAAAGAAAAGGGATAGATATACACTGACAGGTGAGAGAAAAAGCAGACAGTCAGCACTAGCAAAAGTCACATACAATGCAGAAAAATATATATACATACATAAGCATGACATATAATATACTGCACAATGTCGCTACATTCAACTGCCCAGATTCAGTGTCTGGGAAGGCTATAGCGCTGTGTACACTCACCCAAATGGCCAGGTACGCAGGGGGACTGGGCTCACTGTCATCCTAAGAGTTCTGCAGCACCACAGAGAGAAAATGGCCACTGGAGACCTCAGAAGAAGCGTGGCCCGCGGAGGAAGCAGCTCAGCGACGCCAGACTGTATTATTGAAAGGCGCGCTGAGCTGAGGGGAGGAGCCGCTAGACAGGGAAGGCTTCCTCCCCTGGCTAGCAATTAACCCCCCGGGATGCCGGCTCCCGCTGCCGCTATAATCCCTGGTGGGCTGTGGACACGCGGGGTATGCCTCCATGGAGGGGGAGCCCGCCGCCACCGCTAGCGCCTCCGGTCTGTCCCCAGAGACCGGAGGCATAAGGCTGCATATTCACATGTGGATCACCGCAAGCGGTGACCACGCGACTTACCTGTCCCCGTCGATCCGGCAGCAGCCCAGGGATTCCTCCAGAGCCCGGCTAGTACAGACTCTGGGGTCCCGCTGCGATCCCCAGATCTGTACTGGCGTCGCAGCGCCGGCGGGGTGTAGGAGCGGCAGCTCAGACGTCCATTGGACAGTCTGATGCTGCCGCTCTGAAGAGTAGTAAAAAATAATAAAATAAAACTCTTTTAAGCTTAGGGGCTGCTAAGCAGCCCCCCTGCAGTAACGGTGACCCAACTCCGGCCGGGCACCAACTTAAACTGAGGTGCCTCTGGCTGGGGGGTGGGGTTATAGGGAGAGTGGACCCAAGTGCATCCTGGGAGCTAAAAGCTTTAACTGCGTGGTGCCCGGATTTGGTTCCCAACCTATACCCCAAGGTCAACCCTGTGGACCCCCTATGGACCCTGAAGTAGAAATCTGGAATATCTGCTGTGGTCCCCTGTACATACATGCTGGTAATTCTTAATATGTATGTACCACCTCTGAAAAAGGTTGTGTTCTGGATATACCACACACATTCTTTGATAAATATGCCTCTTATTACCCTAATGCCTTATTCACTATGGGTTTGTGTACAGAGAAATCATATCACATGTAGGATCATGGAGGCATTAAACATGCAGCTAAGGGGCAAGTGGGGAGATCTGATGCTTTTGGGGGTTATCGAATGGGTATTTCAGGGGTATGTGGGGGATGTGTGGAGGCATATGGGGAGCCCTAAAGCATAAATTATGATAGGATCCAGAAATGGTCGGGTAGGACCCCATTTTTTTTTTTAAAGTGGAGGGTACCTGGGGCCCACATATTTGTCACTCAGCACAAACACTGTGGAACACCTGCTTAATAGAATGGAGAGACAAGAGCATGATCCGGCCAAGATCATGAAGTTCTTGCAGACCCTTGTGCAGCAGGTTGACGTTATAAAGTCTCCTCAGTCACAGTCTCCACCTGCAGCAGCTGCTAAAGCCATAGGCGCTTCGACTTAGCTGCGAATACCTAATCACGTGAAGTTTAATGGAGACCCCGGGTTTTTTGAATCAGTGTTCAATACAATTTGAGAACCAGGCTGTCAACTTCCCTACTGGAAGAAGGGTCTCCCATTTTGCCCTGTTAGGGGGCTGGATACAATATAAAGTCATGATAAGTTTAGAAACTTGCAAAAGCTTATTTGGAAGAGTCCAGGTTTCCGTAATAACATCATCAAGCTGAACAGAGGAACGAAAAGTAACATTCTCCTTTCATTTAAGAAGCCGCCTCCTCAGAAGAGGTACTAACCAAATCCTTAATAAGCAAGGTGGATTTGACCCCGGCAATTAAAATTGGTCATCATGTACATAGGACAACTATATCCGAATATTGTCAAAATTCTTCCTCCACCGAGTAAAAAAAAACGTTGGGAGTCAGACTCATAACTGATTGTACATGAGTAGACCTAGGACAGTTGGATTGTCTCTAGAGGTTAGCCAGGTCCACTGTATGTTGTAGAAAGTTGGAGACCTACAAAAGGGCCTGTATGGAGTGGAATAAGCCCTGTATCCACTGGTGCTAGTTGGGGAGTTACTGGCTATGGGGAGGGAACAGCAGTAGATGCACCAACTGAAAGAGGCCAATATTTCCAGCATTGCCTGGGACAAGGTGGAAGCCAACGCTGGCTTGTGGGAGGGCCCAGCTGCTGGAGAGCCCAGACGTTTCACCACCGCAAAGAAAAGCCCATCCCCCTCCCCGCAATCCTGAGCTGCACTTGAGTATTTTTCCTGACAATTTCTGCAGGAGCTGGATTCCAGAGCAGAAGCACCCCTCTCTCCTGGGTAGACTTTGAGGAATTTCAATAGGCAGACATTCCTGCACAACAGGGAAAATACACACACAGGTCACTATGTAGTAAAACAGTGAAAGCATGGCGATAGAAGGTAAACTGTTATACGGTATTAATTAAATACTTAATACAGAGAAATATAGTATCAAGAACTCCATAAAGACCATAAAGTAAAGCGATTCTGAGAATAACTAGAATTAAATAGAAACTATTAACTTAACTATTTATAGAAGTAAATGTTAAAACAAAGTATTGTCCTGACTAATGAAGGACTCAAACAGCCCCATGCACACAGTAAACAGAAAAGTTCAGAATCCACAAGAGAAAATAGTTTGAGTCCACTACCAGAACACCATTAAGTATAGAGGAGGATGAAGTGCTCTTACACAGGGTCCAGCAGACAGCTTGTACAGTATAGAAAATGGCTGCCTGGCATTCCTAGGAGAACAGGATCCTTTGGCAGGCAGCATAGGAAGCAGGCAGGCCAAAAGGGTCGGGGAGGAGAGAACCAGGCAAATACTTCACCCCCATGGCAGACCTCGGGGCTTTGCCGTGATTTTAACTGTGTCCCTGTTACAATCCATGTCACTGGTGGTCTACAAAGAAGCGGATGACCAGTCCACCATTAAGCCTCCCATTCCAGCGGACTCCTCCACCAAAGGGGAAACTGCTACTGTGTCTTGGCCCCCGCGGTGCGGGAGACATTTACATGTTGCCCCTGTGCTCGGATTGTGTCCGAGCTGTGTGCTCCGGGGACCGGCCTGTGCAGTTAATTGTTGCCAGCTCTTGGGCCGGAGGAGGGTGCCGATGGGCAGCCGACAACATCACTGCAGCGCTCATGCCGGCCAGTCCAAATGAAAAGAAGATTAAATTGACATAAAAGAAACAAAAAAAAAAAAAAAACTGGTGGATGCAGGCAGGGGGTAGGGTATAGGGGAGAAAGAGCCTGTTCTGGTTTTAAAGGTGCCCAGACTCCTCCAGCTCCACATATGCCCATTATTTTCTAGCGTCCCCATGGACAAAAACAATATAATAATAATAATAATATTAATAATAATAATAATAATAATAATAATAATAATAAATAATCCACATCAGACATTTGAAATAAGCTTGCTCACTATTCAGTCCAACTGGAGGTTTACAACCATAGGCACCCATTGAGAGGCTCAGTTTCTCTTTATACAGAGTAGCACAAATATGGAGGAAAACTTATGAATGTTGTAACCACACCTATTTATGCAGGCACTAAATACATTCCAACAAATACATACCTTCGTAATCTTCACTTCCTGCTTTTCACTACCCTCATCTTCGCTTGATGACGTTCCAGCAGTAACAGGAGGGAGATTTTCTTCTTCATCACCTTTCTCGAGTGGTATGTCACTATCTGAGGAGTTTGTGGACTGAATGAGAAGACAAAACAGAATATAAAACTGCAAAAACAGGCAAATGCAGGTATGCAAATAAAGTAGTAATGAACTATAGACTATGAAACAGAAAAAGACAAGATTACAAAGTAAGGCGAATGCACACTTACTACCGGAGGAAATCTGTAGCTGGCCTGAGGATTACTTTGAATTTCCCAAAGACCCTCATTGAATCCTTTCCTTTTGTTTGGCTTGCCATATTTATCTTTGCACTTTTCGTATGGAAAAAGATCCTTTGCTCCTAGGAAAGCTCTAAGAATAAGAAAATATAAAAATTCATATGCTATCACAAATCCTGGTAATGGAAGGCCTTCCATCCAAAAACAGAACTTATCAGATAAGAAACCACATGTAGACAAAGAAACTTAAATCTTATATACTGTATAAAATTAATTGGTCGGTCTGTTTTTGTTTGTTTCCAACTATGCATTCGGACACCCCTGCACCGATTGGGATAAAACCAACACGAGATGGTCCAGTTGGATCCTGGCCAAGTTTTTGGGGGTTAGGGTCTTGGTCAGACCTCCCATTGGTGTACGCTGGGCAGAACTTTGACCTTGGGGTTGGTTATAAGTTGGGTCTTGTTGGGCACACTAGGGGGATGTGATTTTTAGCATATATGGATGATGTATGAAAATGTATTACATATTCGTTATTTTACGAAAAAATTGGTAAAAATAAAATAAATGTTTATTCTGCGTTACTGGTTGTCATAAAAATGCAAATATATAGACCGTACAATGAGGTTATAAAAATGCACATACAGAATAAACAAAAAATAAATGTTTATTCTGTATGTGCATTTTTATAACCTCATTGTACAGTCTATATATTTGCATTTTTATGACAACCAGTAACATATACAGAATAAACATTTTATATATTTTATTTTCATTTTACAAATTTTTCAGTAAAATAACGAATATGTAATACATTTTCATACCTCATCCATATATCCTAAAAACCACATCCCCTAGTGCGCCCAACAAGACCCAACCTATAACCAATTCTACTATCTCAGTGATCTATGGAGGGAGGAGAGGGTTAGGTTACTTAACGCCGCTGTTGGGCTGACGCTGTCGGGATTTGAACCGGCGACTGAACTAGCCACCGTCATTTCAATCCCATTCCCATTCCCTCTAAACTAATATTTTTATTCAAAATGTTTAATGCCAGTAACATTTCCAGTTCTAATGCTTAACTCCTTTTTTGAGTTTGTGAGTTTCTCTGAAAAGTGCTTTTGCATGTTTTAATTAGGTTTAGGCTAAAATTGGTTTTATTGAAAGATCTCAAATCATATGAAGCCCTAATAACTTTGGATTGTTAAAGTTAGAAAGCATTAAAACGGGATTGATCAAAGATTCTAATACATACCAATGTTTCACAGTATTAATATATCAAGCAGGACATTTAAAACATTAATGCAAAAAACTGGTTAAAAAAATAAATAAATCTGTTCACCCTCCTCCCTCAATACAGAATTATGGTATAACATACCTTGGATAATTATTTTTCTTCTAAGGCCATAGGGTCCACAGGATCTACCTTGGGGTATGTGTTGGATCGCATCCAATGCACCAAACAGCAAAGCTTTGGAGCTCCCAGCATGCACTGGTCCTCCTCCCTATATACCCCGCCCCCAGCCACAGGCACTCAGTTTGTAACCAAGCCTAATGGCAAGAGACGGAGAGAGGAGAAGGAAGAAAAATTGTATAAGAAACACTCCATGTGCGAAAAGTGAATCTGTGAAAAAGGCTGAAGAACAGATCCCAACCGAGGCCAGGTGCGTCAGGGTGGGTGCCCTGTGGACCTCGAAGAAAAAGAATTATCCAAGGTATTTTATACTATAATTGTGTATTTCTTCTTCGGGTTCCATAGGGTCTACAGCAGTGATTCCCAACCTCGGTCCTCAAGGCACACTAACAGTCCTGGTTTTAGTGATATCCATGATTGTGCACAGATGGTTAAATCAAATAAAATGAGGTACTAATTAAGTCACTTGTGCTCAAGTATGGCTATCCCTAAAACCTGGACTGTTAGTGTGCCTTGAGGACCGTGGTTGGGAACCCCTGGTTTACAGGACCAGCCTTGGGGGCATCCTAAAGCAGTTCCCTTAAGGGTGGGGACGCTTCTGCGCAGAGAGGAGAATCCGCTACCCAAATGGAAGCATCCTGGGAGGCAAACGTATCAAAAGCATAGAATTTGATAAACGTATTAACGGAAGACCAAGTGGCTGCTTTGCAAAGCTGTTTAGCCGAGGCGCCATGTCTTGAGTGAGAAATAGTTACGAAGCCAGCGAGCCAACGTTTGTTTGTTTGCTGGCCAACCTCGCTTGTGAAATCCATATAACACAAAGAGAATCTGATTTTGTGATGGAACTGGTCCTATGTAAATATGAAGTGCTCAAACCACTTCCAAACAAGCTTCACCTGTAGACAGGTCTGAAGACTTGAAGGCCGGGACTACAATTTCCTCATTTATATGGAAATCCAGAAACAACCTTTGGGAGTTAGCCCGGCTTGGAACGGAGGACCGCTCTATTTTGATGAAAGATCAAATATGGAGAACGACATGACAATGCTGCCAAGTCAAAAACTCTGCGAGCTGAAGAGATGGCGAGAAGAAAAGGGAGTCTTCGTAGTCAGCCATCTGAAGCCCACCTTATCCAAGGGTTCAAAGGGATGAGACTGCAGTGCCCTGAGAACCAAAGACAAATCCCACAGTGCCACTGGTGGGAGAAATGGAAGTTGCAGCCGCAAACCCCCCTGTTCTAACATCCGGCAGAGGAGCAGTCTTGCGCTGGAACCAAACTGTCAAAGCCGAAACTTGGACTCTCACGGTAGCCAGGCAAAGACCTAAGTCTAATCCAGTCTAAAGAAAACCCAGTATTCTCGATACCTTGAAAAACTTTGGTGTTCCCACAGAAAATGTGACCCCCAAAGAAAAAAAATTACTGCAAATTCTGTGATAGATGCGAGCAGAAGCAGGCTTCCTTGCTCTTAACATCGTCTGAATCACAGAAGCAGAGAAACTCCTGGCCTTTAAGGCGGACGACTCAAGAGCCATGCCATCAAAGCGAGCAATTTGGCTACCATGGAGCCCAGGATCTGCATAGCCATGTGAACTGACACGGTTTGGGTACAAAGTAGATTGTGCACACGAGACTGTAGTGCTACAGTCTTGTCCTCTGGTAGAAGAATCCTCTGTCCAGCAGCACCCCCAAATGTACCATCTTCTGAGTTGGAGAAAGAAAATACTTTTTCCAAATTGATTACCCAGCCGTGCTCCTATAGGCAGAAAATGGTAATCCGTAGATGACATTGTAACATCTCCTGACATTATGCCAATATCAGGAGGTTGCCTAGATATGGAAGTATCCTGACGCCTTGTTTTCTGAGACGAGCTGTCATGACTGACCTGGTAAAAACCTTGAGGGACTGTGGCCAGACCGAAGGGTAGAGCCTGAAATTGGTAATGTTGTTGATCTACCGTGGACCAGAGAAAGGCCTGGTGGGATCTTGCAATTGGGACATGCAGATATGCATCTTGTATGTCCAGTGAGACCATGAAGTCTCCGGGCTCCATCGCCAACATAATTGACCGTAGCGTTTCCGTTCGGAATTTGGGCACCTTGATGAATCTGTTGAGAGACTTCAGATTCAGGATAGGGCGGTGTGACCCATTGGGTTTTAGAATCAAAAATAAATTTGAATAAAACCCCCTTCCCTGTTGCGTCACAGGAACGGGGACTATGACTCGACCTCAGGATTACCCCAATAGACTCCCGTATTAAAGTATGAGCAGACGACTACGTGGCAGTTTTACAGAACTGTTCTCTGGAAACTCCACAACGCCCTGCCCAAGACAACCCCAGTGACCAGGTGGAATGAGCTGTCACCACAATAGGGACAGGAAGGTTCGCCAAGGAGTAAAGCTGCATACACACGATTTTTTCAACGATTATCGTTAAACGATATTTTTTTAAAAAGTCAAAAGATCAAACGATGAACGATTATCGTTCATGTGCGTTCACGTTTGTAGTTTGCTGTTCAGACTTGTCAACTCAACGATTTTCATTAAGTTAATATGCAAAAATCGTTTGTAGTTCAAAAAAATCGTTCACAAAAATCTGACAGAAAATAGTTCATAAAATCGTTGTGTGTGTATGCAGTTTAAGAGATAGCACTAATGCTGCATACACATGGAACAACCATAGATATCGTGGATAGATTTCTCTCCAACTTTCTGTAGTGCAGGTCAAACGATTTTGGTTGTACACACTGATAGATATCTATTTAAATATTTCAGTGAAGCTATCTTTTTACAGTCAAATATTTACAAAATCGTCCAAGTTGGCCTGCACGCATGAAAGACCATAGATATCGTAATTGTTGCAGGAAAGCGCATTGTTGGTCGTTGTCAGGTTGGTGACTGCAAAAAAAGTTAACGATATGAACGAGAATGAAATCGTTCAAATCGCTCATAAGTCATACCATGTGTACGCACCATTAGAAAAGTAAGCTCTATGGAGTACCCTTTAGAGTAAATAAATATCTTTAATAAAATATAGACATGAACTATAACACATATAACAGTTATACTAAACACACTATTTATAAAAGTATCCTATTGTGCTTTGGAACCACAATCCAAGTCTGGAAAGTAATTATTTCTTGTGCGACTTAGAACGCTAAATAGCGACATTTAAAGTGTATATATCATTTACTGCCATAAAGCGTGGGTCACCGTGAGCGCGACCCACCTCGCCTGTCCCCTGATGTCCGGGTGCAGTCTGGGTCCTCTCCAGGTGAACTGGCTAGCGCTGAACCCCACCCCCCCGCCCCACCAGAAAACGCCCGCCGAGATCCCCAGATCAGTACTGGCGTCATGGCACCGGAGGGGTGACGGAGCGGCAGTGCAGACGTCCCACGGACAATCTGCTGCTGTTCGCTCTATTCTTGTAAAAGTAAAATAAAGAAAATAATCTTTAGGGGCTGTTGAACAGCCCCCCTGCAAAATGGTGACACAACTCTGGCTTGGCACCAACGAAACTGAGGTGCCTCTGGCTTGGGGGAGGGGTATTGTTAGAGTGGACCCAATGCATCCTGGGAGCTGAAAGCTTTAACTGCGTGGTGCCAGGATTGGTTCCCATCTCCTACACCCCAAGGTCTCCATGTGGAGCCTATTGACCCTGAAGAAAAAAAAAATAAAATATATAAATAAAAATGGAGGACCATCTAATAGCCCCCCAAATAACCCGATGCCCAGCTCCTGCAGGCACCAAACTTAAAACTGAAATCCAGTGCCTGTGAGTGGGGTATAGAAGAGAGGAGCCTGGGCTTCTGGGTACATTGCTTTAACCATTTGGTGCCCAGTCTTCTCTCCTGTGCCCCTAGTGGAGGAAGAAGAAAAGGGACTACTGGAATAATGGATCCTTGCACAAGTCCAACTCTGTCCATATTATACCAATTAGATTTTAGACTTTAGAAATAGGGTAGGACACGGCACCTGCTAAAGCAGCCTAGCGGGAACGCTAGTACACACAGCCAGCTATGCCTATATATCTACATTGGCTGCTCTGAAGGACAGATGCGATGTCAGTGAACAACGTCGTTCACAGACATGTCTGTACACACCAGCTGATGTACTACAGATATATTTGCCTGTTCAATAGAACGGGCAAAATATCTGTGTGTACCCAGCTTAAGGAAAGGCATATTATGAATAAACCAAAATGAAAAAGTTTATTATGGAAGGAGATAGCAAAGGATGACATACTGAATGTATTAGCCTGTGAATTGCAGGCACCAATGTAATTTGGCGCTTTAGATGATAGAAGCGGCAATAATTTAAAAGCAAAACCAAAAAACCAAGCTGAAGGCCTAATTACATATTAATATATTTTCATTGATCTGTTAAGTTGCATCTCTTATCACCACTATTCACAACGATAATACAACTGAAAGACGGCGCGGTCTGCCGGTGAAGAGGACACGGCCCCACCGCCATCACTACTGGAAGCGTGCCCAGCCGGCGGCATTACTAATGGGGGCGTGCCCAGCACCTACGAAGGAGCTGGGCTTCCCTGAAGCTCTTCCTTAATGTGATTACATGGTATCTTATCACGCGGCGGCAGAACGGCAGCATCCAGGCTGTTTTAGCAAGGCACTGCTAAAAGGGTCAGGGCACATTTTGCCCTTTAAAAAAATCGGGCAGGGCGCTGCGCTCTGCTAAATCAGCCTAGCGTGAACACTAATATTGGTTAGCGCATATGCACAGCCAAGCCTGCCAGGATGAGATCTGAAGAACCCGCTATGGCCATGCTACACAGATGAGACAGGCTAACATCTTCATATGATCTTAACGATTTCGGAGCTTCAGATATTGCTCAAGATTGCCTGTTGAGAACACAGGAACTGTGGTCTTCATGCGTTACTTAGCTGAATGAAGGAGATAACGCATATATCTCATATGCACCAAATACCTGCCGAAGTTTTTAGGCACCGCCGAGTGACAGTGGAGAAAATCACGCTCTGAGGCAGACAATTTCAAATGTATGCTCTCATCCTACAGTGCTGCCCTTTCCCTCTCTAAGCAGTCATATTTCAAGAAACTCATTTCCTCCCAGTCCTCAAACCCCTGGCGACTCTTTACCACCTTCAACTCTCTCCTCTGCATACCCCATCCTTGATTCCCCTCCACTCTCTGCCCTTGTCTTTGCCTCCTACTTTACATCTAAAATTGACTGCATACATCTGGACATCAGAACCCACCAGACCCACAGCACTCCTCCTTTCCTGGACTGCCCTCCCTATCCATCTTACAAACTCTGACATCCTTCTCCCCTGAGAAGAAGTCATCTCTACCCTCATCTGGTCCTCTCCTCTTCCACCTCCCCCCTTGACTCTTTCCCTTCCGTCTCCTCCTCTAACTCTCTCCTTCTGTCTTTTCCCATCTTGCCCACCTCCTCAATCTCTCCCTTTCATCTGGCACTGTCCCTTCTGCATTCAAACATGCCTTTGTCTACCCCATTCTTGAAAAAAAAACAAAAAACCTACCCTTGATCCCAAAGCTCACTCCAACTACCAACCCTTCTGCCCCCTCCCTTTTCTCTCCAAACACCTTGAGAATATAGTTTACAACCACCTTACTTTCCTCCCTTTTCAGTCTGGCTTCCATTCTCTCCACTTCACTGAAACTGCCCTCACAAAAGTCAACAATGACCCTCTTGCTGCCAAACTCAAGAGCCATTACACTATGCTCATTCTACTCAACTTCTCTGCTGCTTTTGACAATGTGTACCATCCTCTTTTCCTGCAAATCATTCACTCCCTTGGTCTATTTAACATTGCCCTCTCCTGGATGTCTCCCTACCTCTCTGGACGTTCCTTCAGTGTCCTCTCACGGCACCCCCACACCCCCATGTTGCCCAAGGTTCTGTTCTTGGACACCCCATATTCTCCCTCCATACATCCTCTCATCAATGGAACTCCAATATCATCCCTATATTGATGTTAGTAAGATCTACCTTTCCCTCCGACCTTTCCCATCTCTCCTAACTTGCATCTCAAATGGTCTCTCTGCTAGCTCTTTCTGGATGTCCCAGCGATCTCTTAAGCTGCATACACACAACAATTTAGTAAATAAACGATTTTAGTAAACGATTTTCGTTCATTTTTTCAAGGGAAAAATTAACGGAAATTGTTTACTAAAATCATTCATTTACTAAATGTAATGAACGATTTTTTTGAACTACAAATGATTTTTGCATATTCCCTTACTGAAAATGGTTGAGTTGGTCAGTCTGACTGAACTACAAACGTGAACGATATTCGTTCATCGTTTTAACTCAAAAAGTGAATGATTTTTTCAACGATTGAACGATAAACGATATCGTTAACGATAGTCATTCAAAAAATTGTTGTGTGTGTATGCACCTTTAAACTTAATATGAGCTGATTATCTCTTCCCACTCTGCCAAAAAAACAAACCTCACTTCCCACAATTTCTTTATCAATTGAGGGAACAACTATCTCCTCTAGCCCCAAAGTATGCTGTCTTGGAGTTATCCTGGAATCTTCCCTCTCCTTCAAACCACAGATTCTGCACTTCTCACAGACCTGCCATTTCCATCTCAAAAATATTTCCAAGATCAGATCATCTCTCACCTAGGATGCTGCTAAAACCCTCATCCACTCACTAGTCATCTCCAGAATGGACTACTGTAAGCTCCTACTGGCGTTCCTGACTCCCACTTGTCTCCATTCAAATCTGTCCTCAATGTTGCTGCTTAGCTCATCCTCCACTCCAAACGATCTACATCTGCCTCCCCTCTCCTACAAGCCCTTACCTGGCTACCCTTGCCCTTCAGAACCCAATTCAAGTTTCTTACACTTACTTACGAAGCCCTCACCCATTCATCTTCCATTTACTTCACACTCTCATCCGCCCTCTTAGCTCAACAAATGCACGCCAGGTCTCCTGCCAACTGATTACTTGCTCCCGCCTCCAAGATTTTACCCATGCTGCTACCTACCTCTGGAACTCTCTCCCTCTCCCCATCAGACTCTCAACAAATCTTCAAACAGGCTCTCAAGACCACTAATTCATCAAAGCTTTCCAGCTCTCATCCTAACCCACAGCTACATGCTCCTTCCTCCCTGTCTACACCATCTGTGTCAAGCCTGTTTGTCTGACTCATTAGAATGTATTCTGTCACGAGCAGGGCCCTCTACCCTCTTGTGCTTCTCTTTACGTATACCATCATCTACGCCTCACTCCCCACTAGGGAACCTATCACTTGGTTGCTTTACGCCTTGTTACTTATTTGAGTGTTGATTGCTAATGCAGCAATGTATATAAACCTTGTCCTGTATGGCATGGCACTGTAAGTCACTGGTGTCTTGTAAGGCGCTGCGGAACACTTGTTGCACTATATAAATAAATATCACCTGCACTCATCTTTTGCTAAATAGCTCAGATAATAAAAATTGCCTTAATCATATAACAGCCGTTTCACATGATTTAATTCTTGATATTAAGGCCCCTAAAAAATGAAAATAGTTCAATTTCCTTTAGCAATATGCACAAGTAGCATGCATTTTTTATAGCACTTTTGTTTTAGTGTGCAAAGTGGTGAGTGAAGCTACAAACGTGAGTGATAATGCTGCTCTGCAAGTGGAGGATCAATAGCGGGATGCATACATCACTTACGTTTCATGGGTACCGTAAAAAAATATTGGATACTTGTTCGGTGGGGGTTTCACTGCTCCATCTTTCACATCATCAATCTAAGGAAAGAAAGAATTCAACAGTTTAAGTACAGTACACACAGCAGTCACCCAGTCTGCCATGTTACAGCAAAACCTAACCGGGGTCCCCATTTATCAATGAAGCATAACTCCTTTAGCGCTCACTAAAGGGGTTATGCCACCCTTTCCGGATTTAACAAACAACAGTAATCTAAGATCACTGCTGTTTGTCAAGCATTGCTTTTGCCTTCTTTTAGATGCCTTTAAAGGCACTGCTGGGTCCCACCCCTCCCCACACAACTGCACAGAACGGCTCATGCGCATTACACCGGAGCCCATTCGCTGGCAGCACCCCAGCATAGGACATCACAGAGGAGGAGGACTTCGCCGGAGGGGTAAGTATTTGTTAATACCAGTCAATTTTTCATTTGTATCACAGGGATACTAAACAAAAAATTCCACTGGTGTTTACCATTGTTGATAAATGGGGGCCTTGGTGTCATACTGTAAGTACCACTGATACATCTACACCCTTGCACCAGTGTCACCACCACCCTTCACTGATTCCTGGCAGGTGCAGTTGAGTGATCAACTATGGCGGGTCCACTACCAGCTGGTGCTAGGACTGGATAAATATTCGGTGGCACATACCCAAAGGCTGACACTCGCTAGCCAGACACCCACCGATCGGGCCATGACTCCCTACTCACACCAACTAGAGGCCGCAAACCCCTCCCCCACACAACTGCACAGAACTGCTCTCACCCTCGCAGGCCAGTGGGGGTAGCCCTTCATTTTGGCGAACACCAGGTCTCCAGGCTTAAAATTGTGCGGCATGGCGATGAAAGTCAGCGCCAATCGCGGTATGAGCTTCCCCCTGGCTACTCTACTCCAACAGCCACTCTCCCCGCCGGAAGTACCGCCCCACCTATATCCTCATTGGCTTGCAGGTCTGTCACTCACGCGGCTGCGGCGCACACGCCCCCTGGAATGACAGGAACACGCCGTCTAGGTCACTTCCTTGTGCAGCTGTCAGCGTTGGGACAGAAATAGAGAGGCCGGTACGTGGTGCTGCTCGCAGCCTGCTAGGACCCGACGGTGATAACCGGGGGGATACCAATAGTATATACCGGCCTGTCTCTAAGTGCACCGGCACAGCCATCATGAAGAAACTGTTTGAGGGCATCAAAACGGACATCAAATTCAAGAGCGCGGGACGCGGGCAGAGGCTGAGCGATGAGAGACGGTGAGTGATGGTCAATGCATTACGCTGCACACCGCACTGATGCCCGGTCCCTAGAATGCCAGTGCCAATGGTCAGCTTCTGTTCTGCCCCCGATTCACAGTGCAGCCTAGGGAGATACTAAAAGGAATGAAAGTCTGATCTACATAATCGGATGCCAATTAACTATAATAGAAACAGGCTAAACATATTTTTAAAAACATTAAACCTATGCAATATATTTTGAGCATACTATGATGCGTTCAATTGATTTACATGTGGAATGATGGGTGTTTATAATGTAATGACAGCAGTTGTATTTTCTATCCGCTGGGTACACACCTACATATTTTCTGTCCAACCATCCAACTAGTTGATTGGTTGGAATGAATATCTGGTAACGTATGGGAGTAACTGATGATCAGCAATTTGCTCCTAAATGCCAGAAAACAGATGAAAATGTTCTTTTAGAGAAGTTTGTGAAATGTTTGATCTAAACAATTTGTTCAGGCAACAGTTTTTGTCTATTTTCTGGCGTTTGGGAGCAAATTGCTAATTGTCATTTGCTTTCATACCTTACCAGATTTTCATTTCAACCAATCAACTAGTTGGATGGTTGGACAGAAAATCTTTAGGTGTGTACCACACTTTAGCAAATATGTAATTAAACAGTGCATATGTTCCATATAAAGAGCCTATTTTTTCTATGTTCCTCTTAAGTGCATAAAATTATCCATTTCTATATGTACTCAGCTATACACGGAATCGGTATGTAATGCTGGCTGTCGGAACGCCTACTGTCAATATACCGACATCGGCATCCCGATGGTTGGTATCCCAACAGATGTCTCATCTTGTAGCCTAACTCTCCCAGTTAGTGCCTAAACCTAAGGCACCTCCTCTGTGGTGCCAAACCCTAACCTAGGAACTCCTAACGCTAACCCAGCTATGCTACCTAAACCTAACCCCCCGCGGCTAACACTAAGGGTGCCGTGGACATACCTCGTTCGGGCAGCCATCCTTCTGTGTTCCGGCACCGGGATTGAAATACGCTTCGATATTTCGACGCCTATCTTAAGTCCCGTGTCATACTTTCAGCAACGGGATTGAGACCAGCGGCATCGCTGCCGACGGTCTCATAACTGCATCCCCTATACACACATTTAAATCACATAATGTGGAATGACAGTATTTGTACTTGCCATCCCTAATCAAATATTTAATTAAAACAGTACATATGGCCTATATAAAAATGCAGATTGTTCTATGATGCCCAAAGCGTGCACATTAATCCTTTTCCATATGCACCTGCTAATACCTGTACCCTATAAACGTCACACAATGCGGAATGACGACTGTTTACAATGGAATGATAGCTGTTTTAGTCGCCATATCTATGCAGTATAATGAAACAGTGCATATATCTTGTATGAGGACACCAATTTTTCAATGATACCCTAAGTGCACACACTAATCCCAGTCCATATTTTCTGACCTGTACCCCAATATATATGTCACATAATGCTGAATTAAACTGTTTAATATGAAATAACGCTGTTTTATTTGCCATCTCTAAAGAAAAAAATTGTGCCTGTTGAACTCTGTGGTTTCCCTTATGGTCATCAGTTTAAGGGGTTGGGTGTCTCCTATCCCAACCGCGACACCCCCCCATTGGCTGCCAGGCGCCACTGCGGCTCCTGGGAAGGACACAAGAAACGTAATAAATAAAAAATCATCATTGCACAAAAATAAATGAGAGTCTCTACCTGGAGATGGCAGAGGATAAATGGATGACACCTCATCCAATGCCAAGCCTGGTTAGGGTTGTCTGCAGACTTTTAAGCCCTGGGAAGGTCCTACCCCATTTGTAACTTTTAGGACCCGGAGTTAAGCCGGAATCGGTATGAAATACCGCCGGCCGCATGGAAATCCCTATCATCGATGGGTAATTATTGACTAACCCTCCTTAGGGGTGCCTAACCCTAACCTCACCCCCCCCAAGTGCCTAACCCTAACCACCCCTTCCCCGCTGCCTAAACCTAAGTCCCCCAGGGGGTGCCTAACCCCCCCCCTCGCGCGGCTGTCCGCTCGCGGCGCCCGGCATCCCTTCGATCGGGATGCTGGGCTCCCGGGGTCGGGGAAAATGTCAGGCGACCACATCTAGACGCCCGGCATTTCATCCCTCGCTGGGATATGACAGTCGGGAAGCCGGCAGCCGGGTTCCCGTTTGTATACCCTTAAGCCCACCCCTCCACTGTGGGACTTTGGCCACGCTCTCCGCCTTAGGCATGGGAAGCTGTGTTTCTATTGTGCCACCCAACTCTTGAGCCCAGGAGTCTACCAGCAGCTACAAATTTTTCCCCACCGACTATTATTCCTCAGGAGTGAGCTGCTTCAGGCACAGACGGACTGGGAGAGACCTATTAATACCCCTTACTCGCTAGTTGTTTTTAGTGCTGCAAGTCGCATAAGAAATAATTGCTTTCCAGCCCAACTGTGTTTCCAAAGCACAAAAGTTGTATTATTCAAATAAAGGATAATACTCACTTTGATCTAAACAATTAGCGCAAAGAAGCAAGTAAATACAAAAGGTACACCTTGATACATACGCACGCGCACTGGTCCCAGTATACAGTCGTCAATCCTGAGGTATGTGGTCATCCAAGAGAATGGCTACTGACTGGGACCGTTGCGCAGGTTATATACCCTACAGATCATGATAACAACAATGTAGACAGACAAACATTATTGGTTCTTGGTCTTTGCAGTACGCTGTAGTTCATAGGGCAGTTCATATGTTGTCACTAGGGGTATGTCCCAATTCTCCAACAATGTCTTGAGATTACATTGTCTTTAACTGGTTTAAGACACTACATACAGAGTATACATTCTAACCAATAACTTCCTATAATCCATAACCATCGAACACAAGATGCGACTCCCTTGCTGATAGATTAGAATATCTGGAAATACCGTATATATACTCGAGTATAAGCCGAGTTTTTCAGCACATTTTTTGTGCTGAAAAAGCACCCCCTCGGCTTATACTCGAGTCGTGCCCGCATGGTACGCTGCTGAGTAGCGTACCATGCGGGCCGCGGTGCAGACTGTCACTGTGACACAGCTGCACCGCGTGTGTAGCGCTGACCGGACGGAGTTCGGTCAGCGCTACACACTGCTAAACACACAGCCGCCGGAGCCGGCAGCTATGTGTTTGGTGTAATCAGCAGCCGCTGAGAGTCTGTCAGACTCTCAGCGGCTACTGCTGTTCCCACTGCGGGAGCCATCTTCCGGCTCCCGCAGTGGGTAATGGGAGAGACGTCGTCATGACGACGTCTCTCCCATTATGCAAAGCGGCGGAGGAGCCTGTAGCAGCGTCGGGACCAGGAGCGGGGTTACAGGTAAGTGTTTTTTTTTTTATTCATTTCTGTCTACTGGGGGGGGCTACTACCGGGGGGTACTGCCAGAGGGGGATATCGCTAATGGGGGCACTTCCAGAGGGGGGGGATTAATAATGGGGGAACTACCAGGGGGGGGATGTTGCTACTGTGGGCACTACCCGGGAGGGGGGGAATACTGGGGGCACTACCAGGGGGGATGTTGCTACTGGGGGCACTACCAGGGGGGGATATTGCTACTGGGGGCACTACCAGGGGGGGGATTAATATTGGGGGCACTACCAGGGGGGATGTTGCTACTGGGGGCACTACCAGGGGGGGGGATTAATACTGGGGGCACTACCAGGGGGGGATATTACTACTGGGGGCACTACCAGGGGGGGATATTACTACTGGGGGCACTACCAGGGGGGGATATTACTACTGGGGGCACTACCAGGGGGGGATATTACTACTGGGGGCACTACCAGGGGGGGATATTACTACTGGGGGCACTACCAGGGGGGGATTACTACTGGGGGCACTACCAGGGGGGGATTACTACTGGGGACAGTACCAGAGGGGGGATTACTACCAGTAGCTGCTGCATTTCCCACCCTAGGCTTATACTCGAGTCAATAAGTTTTCCCAGTTTTTTGTGGTAAAATTAGGTACCTCGGCTTATATTCGGGTCGACTTATACTCGAGTATATACGGTAAACAGGGTATCGGTATAGTACCAAACATGCAATGTCTACCATGTTGTATACCTTAAATATCATATATGCACACTTTATACCATAATGATTGTCTAACAAAACCTTTTCTATATGTGCTTGCATAAGTAATAGTGAGATATTTACAGAAATACATAAGTATGCGTTGTGCGTCTGAGCACAGCGCAAACGTTGCGGTGCGTGTATTTATTGTGCACAATGCAATTATGCCCTGTGTGTTTGTGCATTTTATCTTACATACGCTAATGTGCGTTGTGCGTCCTCATATTAAAATAGTTACAGGGTATGCTCGTGGGTATGTGCATAAGCATAAGAGCGTCTATGTGTTCGCATTGTGGATACACATGCGATTGTCTATGTGTATGCATGTGTGTGCAAATGTGCATTAGTGTTTGTCCATTAACTGGTATTTTTTTTATATTATATCAGTCTGAATCTAATTACAAAAGGTCATATAAAATGAAGTTTGCCCTGCTCACAGGTGGAGCAAGCCTTAGCAAGAAGTCTGATAACCTATGCTTATTTAGAATACAATTGCCAGTTCTTCTTAACCACATCAGCATTGGACGCAAGGCATACAATTGCTAACGATAGTCAAACTTCTGACAATTGTTTCTGACTCTACATTCTGAACACTTCAATTGAGCATATCAGTGTCTGTGTTACATTTCAATTGCCACAGACTTACTGCATCTGTATACGGAGCTTCTCAATAAATATGGAAACACTCACAGTATCTTTGTGTAGTTTTAATTACTTGTCATAGACATACTCCTGCTTCTTGCACACTTGGCTAAACAATGGTTGAGATATAGATATATATATATATATATGCGCATTGGCTTGCTTCCGACGCAGAGTAGCGTTCGATTTTACTCTTTATCAGCCCATAAATGACTAGATCGTCAGATAATAATTACAAGCGATAATAACCAATTATTTGACTTCAACAGACCCTTTACCGCCTACCCTGGTGAAAGCAGGGCTGGTCTGGATGCCGGTTTCATGGTCTCCGTCCAAGTTAGCGGTCCAGGGAAACCGTCCTTGCTCTCGTGCACCCTGCAGAGGAGGGACTACATGTGCTTCCAACCACAATGGGCCCCCTCAACCTTATCCCAGAAAGTAGAATCTGCTGGTGCCCTCTCTTCACCTCCACCTGCCATCGCCTCTACCAGGTCATTCCATACCAAATCATCACAGCTTCCAACCCGACCGTCTCAGTTTTTCATATAACTTGGTATGATGATAGACGATAAAGTAACTTTCATATGTTAACATTTAGCCCTCAGTGATGCATGGTGTTCATGTAACAGGGTTGCAAACATGACAGAAATTTATGCTTGCATGGTCAACTAAAACGAATCATAGTTTTCATAAAAAATAGGTTTATATTTAAATATTGACTTTTACATTTCAAGGTCACATGATGTGACCTTTGACCTTGAATATCTAAAAAGTTTGTTTAATTTTTTGTACATAAAGTATGTTATACAGTTAAATACAATCTCTCTTTGGTATAAGATTAATTTTGGGAACATGCAACTGTCAAGTTCAGACTAGTCTTGTAGTGTCTCTCTCTGTGTTCTCAGTCTGGCTGCAATTTCTGCATTGAGAACTAGTGATTATGGATTGCCCTCAGTGGGGTGTTCATCGATGGTTACCATCGATTGGTCCACCTGTGATTACCATCGATGGCACACAAACCAGCTATGGTGAGCCATTAATGGTTTTCACCCCTCAATGGCCACTGCTGCTTGGGGAAGAGCAGCAGCAGCAGTAGAAAACAATTAAGGAAGGTGCTACCATGGATGACTGAAATACTGCCACATGTCAATAGTGATCAAATGATTTGTGAAAACTGTTGGAAAAAAATACTTTAACTGCTGAGGAAGTACCTCCACTTCTTACTGTCACAAAGTCTTTCTTACCAGACAATCCTACTGGCATCATTACTGCAGTAGAAGTTCTTCAGTCTCAGCAATATCTTGGTCCAAGCTTCAACTGAGTTTAGGATTTGGTGATGACAAAATACCAGACTCTCTCGTTCTAATTGATTTGCTTTTCTTATCATGTAGTTACTTGCCTGAGGAAATTGTTGTTTTTCTAATACTCCAGTCTTTGGAAGAAGTATGGTCTCTTCATATTTTTCTTTCAGTTGTTGCAGTATGATACCATTACAACATTGACTATTATTAGGCACAAGTTCTTCAGCTGGAGTATGGAATACAGTATATGCTTTTGTTTTTTTTACAACTTCTGCAATTTTGACAGTTTTTTTTTTTTTTGCAATCGTTTTCTTCTTTCATTCTTCTCCTCTTGGTAGGTGATACTCCCACACTGCTTAAACTTTCATTTAATGACTGCAAAGCTGATTCAGTCCTGCATGTTGCCACTTCTGCGTCACTTTCCTCATCAATTGATGTGCTTGGTCCTTCGTCAGCAGTTAAAGAATTTGTTTCCTACAGTTATCACAAATTATTTGATCACTATTGACATGTGGCAGTATTTCAGTCATCCATGGTAGCATCTTCCTTAATCGTTTTCTACTGCTGCTGCACAGTACGCAACAATCGGCCGTCTGCAAAATCGTACCAATCCGGATCGGCTGCTATATCGCACCGTGTATGGGCATCTTTATTCCCTTGTATCACTGGTAGGGGTGGCCATCGACCATCGATGATTCAATGACTGATGTTGAATGCTTTTACCATTGATGGCAGAGAGCCAATGGTTCTCAGCCATCCATGGACAAGTAGGAGCAATAGTTGTGTTTTAATGGACTTGGCTTAGCCCCACCCCCGGTGCTCCGTAAGTCCCACCCCCATTTTTTGGTTGTCTCGTGGCCGCTGTCCCCCAAGCAGCAGTGGCCATCGAGGGGTGCAAAGCATCAATGTTTCACGATAGATGGCTTGTGTACTATCGATGGTAATCACAGATGGGCCCAGCGATGAACACCCCACAGAAGGCCATCACTAATTACTAGTTCTCAATGCAGAAGTTGCAGCCAGTCCGAGAACAACACAGCGAGAGACACTACAAGACCACTGAACTGGGAAGTTGCATGGTTAGTGCAAAAAGGGCTCAACTGCCGTACTTAATATTTTTATTTTATTTTACTCCTGTTCCCAAAGGCTTCCCAAAATAAAACTTTTATAGTAAAGATTGTATTTAACTGTATAACATACTTTATGTACAAAAAAAATTAAACAAACTTTTGTTTCAAGGGCACATCATGTGCCCTTGAAATGTACAATTCAACATTTAAAACTATTTTTAATGAAATCTATGACCCCTTAGCTTCAAAACAAGACCAACATGAAAGTTCTATCACAATTAGAAGAAAAGTTATGATTCCTTTTAGTTGACCTTGCAAGCATAAATTTACACTTTTTTTGACATGTTTGCAACCCTGTTGCATGAACACTGTGTATCAAATTTTACTTATGAAAGTTACTTTATGTTGTCTATCGTCCTACCAAATTTCATGAAAATCATAGATGGTCGGCTTGAAACGTTACTTTTTGTTGTGGTGATATGGCATGGAACGACCCTACCGACTATTAATCCCGGTGAGGGATCTGTTCTGGCCCACTCATTCCTGTGATGGAAACACTGGTCTGGGCACCAGTCGTCAAAGTTCGGGTGCCGGGAATTTGTTCGGGCATCTCCAGGGGAGTAAAAAACTGCTTTGGGGGAGGGAGGTGGGCCAACCAAGGTTAGCTCACGTGAAAGCTGACGTTGGGCACCCGCGGTCCACAAAATTTTAGCTTTCAATAGATCGTAATGGGTGATCTTCTCTGCAACGGACAAAACCCTGACCCAGAAGCAAGTCATCCTCGAATGACTACCAAAGGGCGCCCAGCGAACATACGCTGTTAGTGAGTGCCACTTCCATCTGTTCTCCAGTCCTGTGCCTGCCTCTGGTTCCTGGGAGGACTGTCTTTCTAGCCTAGGACAACTGTGGCTGCTGTATCGTCGAGCATAGGGGGGTTCTGACTAAAAGGTATTCAGTCATAATCCCATTGTCACACTCTGCACAAATTGTGTGACTTACCTTGCCATTTGCTGCAGATCAGGATTTCTGCCTGACCTTGTTCGGGAACCATGCAGTGACATCACCATCATGCACTGTCAGCCAGTGAGAGTGCTCCTGCCTCAGCTGTCCTCAGCAGCCTATCAGGGACTTGCAGCAGACTCCTATCCCCTGTGAGACCTCCCACTGGTGCCTGAGCAAAGTGTTGCTTCCTAGAGATCAGTTCTAACCTGTGGCTCCTTTGTGCAGAATACCACCACTGTTATGAGGCTCATTTACCAGACTCCAGAGTTCCTGTGATATTCCATTAACTTGTTCCTGACCTTGGCTTTGTTTGTGACCCTGATTTTGCCTGACCCCTGGTACTGCATCTGATATCTGGTTTTGACTTTGGCTATTCCCTGTGACCGGTTTACGCCTGTTCCCTGGTACCGTCTAAGTCCGTTTGTTTCTGACCTGGCCTGTCAACTAAGCTACACTTCTTCTCTGCTTCATCCAGAATTACCCAGCACCTGTATAAGGGAACCTATTCTGAGGGCCGCGACCTGTCTGTCGGACTCAGCCAAGCCCATACCCTCTTGCGAGGGTACCTGGTGAACACCGCCGGCACATTAGACTCTGCGCCTCAGAAATGGGTCATGCCAATCCCCAAATTCGGGTTGCGTCCATAACCATCCGGGAGTCGTGACACCCATGGATGGTAGCTTCTTCCCATTGGCTCCTAAGCCAAGCACATACACCAAATGTTTGAACTTGCAGTTCCTCTCACACTGAGCAAGATTGCTATGGCAAGAACAGCTAATCAGGGTACAATTAACCTTTTTCACAATGTTCTAAACACAGCTCACGTTTCCTTTTAGCGGGTGAACAATCCCAACACTTGGAGAATTCTGTTTCACAATGATAGAGCAGTCATCGAAGGATCAAAAAATTACTTTACTCTGAACACTTGACCACCACAAGCCAGTTATCCCTGTGTTAACTTTTCTGGCACCTCCTGCTTAAAACCCAAAAAGTCAGAAGGATCATGAGGTCCCTCTTTCACGGTTTGTATTTATACTGAAAATCAAGCAAGCTTTTGCCCATCTATGAGGTTTCTGTCCTCTGAGCTTGCTTTAGGACACCTGCTTTACAGTTTGACAGATGTACAGCCCCAGTCAAACTCCCTACCTGTCAGTGGTTCCTCCACCTCACTGGGTAAGTGAAATTTTTTTTAATAAGTAGTGCATTTCACTGGCAGCATCCCCTCCCACTTAACTTGTGGTCCTTTCTTTTACTTAAACATTCCTCAGCTTCACACTGTTTCTAAGTCAGCTGCTAAACTCAGGCCCAGGCAAAAGGGTAAATTTACTAAGATGTGAGTTCCATTAAGAAGGGATGTTGCCCATAGCAACCAATCAGATTTCAGGTATTCTCTTCTAGAAGGTGCTAGATAAATGAGCAGTAAAATCTGATTGGTTGCTGTGGGCAGAACTCCCATCTTCGTAAATTTCCCACAAGGTGTCTGGACAGCGAATGCCCAGAGTCTCGGCCAATCTGGTAGTCCCCACGGGAAGGGGGCGGGGAGAACACCTGGAGGCCAGGAGGTTACCTCGTCTAGCTGCAACGCGCATCCAGTGCCACTTTGCACCCCAGCCTATGCGCACCCAGTGCCACTTTGCACCCAAGCCTTACCAACCCAGCCTTTAGAGCCAATCCTTATCCGGAAGTTATGGATCTAACTTGCCAACGTCCCTTACCAACATTGTTCTAACATGCTAGAGGCTGTTCTTCTTGGAGAACTGCTTCGGATATAAGTACAGCCCATCGCAAGACTTACACCCACTACCCGGGGAAGAGCACAGAAATGGACATCTCCCTCCGCTCAAAGAGATATCGTCTGCTCTTGCAGGGAGTGAACGAAAAAATGTGTGCGCGCCGGGGGTCACTGTTCTATTAAAACAAACCAAAATGAATCATATAATACATTTATTAAAATAGCAACAATATACCTAAAGAACTGCAGTTCTAAAACAATATTAATCCATACAATATGGGTAATAAAACAGAATTAAACCGCACACTGATAAGAGCATGGAGCAATATAAAGTCCAAATGACCTGCACAATACAGTCATTGATGGAAATAGTGAGTTCCTTAATCAATGGTGAAGTTCCATAAATAAGATGGTAATCATGGATGATTCAATAGATGGCAAACAGCTCTTTCCCCTTACTAGGGATATTCGTATCTCCTCTGTAATAAGCTGCCACTCACCACCGTCGTGAATGGATCCAGAGCAAGCCAGGAATCGGCATGGGGAGATGCAGGTAGGCAATAGGAACCCAGCCAGGAAGATGTTTCGCCGGAGCACAGCCGGCAGCGGGTGACAGCCTTTCCGCTCAGAGTCTCTGGATACGGGCTGGTTGCACGATGGAATGCAGCGAGGCTGCGTGCAGCAATGTACCCAGTCACCTGGGATCAACTGAAATCAGTCAGCGGCAGAGTGGTCAGTGAGGCAGCAGGATCCGCTAAAAATCTTACGGCGATTCAATTGTTGTTCATATCTGGAATAAAGAGAACACTGGTGTGGTCACTGCAGATAAATACAACAAACTTGGAGTAAGAAAAAGTGGAGTTCTACATGTGAAATTGACTTTTCAGCAGTTTGGGCAATGCTTGGGGCAAGCAGCAGTTGGGGTAGATCTGGGGGATGAGGCAGGGAGCAGTTGGAGTAGAGTGGATAAGGGCAGGCTTTACTGTGGGGGCAGTACTAGGTGTAGAGAAGGGATAAGGGCAGGTAGCAGTTGGGACAGTTCTGGGAGAAAGAGGGGGGGGGGGTATGGGCAGGCTGTACTTGAGGTAGGGAAGGGGTAAGGGAGATTAGCAGATTTCTTATTTAGCAGCTTCCTCCACCTCCTTTGGCATGTTTTGCAGCACTGCCAGCTCACTACACACACCATTTTCTCCCCTGCTTGCATAATCATTGGTAGCAGATACCACCCACCCCCACGCCTCCTCCCCCCTCCCCCCATTTGCATGAGGATTGTTAACAGCAGCTTCTTCTTACTCCGTTAGCAGACAACAGCCTCACATAACTTACAAGAATACTCCTCCCTCTGCTCTGCGGCTGCTTGAGGTCCAGCCATACAAACTCCAGGGCTCCTTGTAGCTGGATATGCCTCTTTCTCCATGCTGCTGGAGCGGCAGCGCAGCCTCTGCATCCTGAACAGTGAAGGCACCAACGGGCGGCTGGCTTCTCCCCAAATTCTCGGGAGAAATCAGAGGCGCCACGGGATTGGCCGCGGGACCCGACAGAGATGCAGAAGCCACGGGATTGGCTGCAGCAGAGCTCGTCCCAGGGGACCCATCCACTTTGTAATAGTGAGTCCCCAGTCCTCAATTTAGGGTAAAATACGCGCTATAGCGCGTATTTGCGAACACTGCCCTGTGTTAAACAGATTTAGCAGTGCTTGAATGACTGTGTAAGCAACCAATCACAAGGCAATGACCATTCATTTCAACCTCATTTCATTAATCATTCACTACTACAACTCCCAGAGCAGGGGGGATCAAGCCACACGCAGAGACAGGAAGACAGGTGAGTCTCTGTAACGGAGGAGGAAGCAGACGGAGATCGGCAGCGATCACATCCAGCGTTTCCCCTCCCAAGACGGGACTGTAATACCACAAAGCCGGAGTGCAGGATATAGTCTTTAATCAGACATATCACTCACTTAGGCTCCAGCCACTACAACCCCAGTCCGGAGCCCCTGCACCCTAGTCCGAGTGGTTCTCCAACCTTACCAGAAGACTTCCCCAGCTATCAACAGCACCCTAACAGTAAGGATAAAACACAGACCAGACTTGTCAAATAAGAACACCAGTACTGTATATATTGGAGGAGATAGCGGGACACCGTTATTCTCTCCCCCCACGTATTGAACAAGTAAAATTAATTTTGAACCTGCCATTCTAGTCTGCTGGTTCCTTTTTATATGTCATGCTGCATGGATTTAGGCACACAAGATGCATATTCCATGTAAAAGCCCATTAAGTGCAGCTCACATATCTAGAGAGGTTTTAGCGCTAAATGTTCAAATCTTTGTACTACATATTACAAATATGAAATGATAAGTTGGCTCAATATAGGTTTTGAAGGCATTGATAAAGAGGAATATAAAGGAGAAAAGAGAATATACTGTATATGTGACTTTATTATAAGTCATATGTGTGACGGTATCATGTTATGTGAAAAATAAACACATAAAATATGAAAACCGTTTGTACACAGTTTTTTCTTCTAGCCTCATTTGGCTAGCAGGGTGCTTTGAATATTTCATTTTATGTAAATTCCACCAAGGGTTCCTTGGTGGAATTGACATAAAATTAAATATTAAGAATATAATATTTAATTTTATGTACACGAGCAGCAAAAGCTAACCCCTATCATAGGCCTCAGTACTATAACTACTGATGATAAAGATACATTTTATATAATCCATCCGTGCAGTGTGGGAAATAGAACTGAGCCGGATACACTTGTTACAAGTGAACTGCCACTATGTATATAGGCCCTCATTCAGAGCCGCTCGCTATTTGCAGTCGTTCGTTTTAAAACAAGGGGTGGCTATTCAAATGAACCGTTCGCTAATTGCGGTCTGTTCACACCTCTAAGTCTGAACGTGCGAGCAAAACTTGCGGTTGTAATTTTGAAAAATATACCCCCTTGCCGCTCGCACCATACGTCATGTCCGCTATTTATTAGATTAATCGAGTACATCGAACAGCGTATGAACTGCTCGCTATTCTTGTGGCTGGTTTTTTCAACCGCTATTTTGCGAGCAGTTGAGTAAAAAAAAAAACAAGTGACGTGGTCAATGACGCTGCTGTATTAATTATGCACTCCCTTAAAATGCCCGTTTTGACCTTTAAGCACGCCTGCGTTCGAATTCCACACCCCCGTTTTCAAGCACCTTCCCCTGTTACCACCCACATACGCCTCCTTCTGTCACTCAAAATAGCAGGCATTCGCTATATAGCGAACAAACGATTTTCGGCCGCACTGACTGGTTCGCGCATGCGTATTAAAATCCATACGCATGCACAGATGTGCGAACATTGGTCAGAACGAGCGGCTCTGAATCAGGGCCACAGTGCACACTTGAGAGAAATTACACCTGTGTAACTAATGGTGCGTACACGATAAAAATGCACGATATGAACGATTACTATATCAACCGTTATCATTCATTTTTTGGTACCCTCCAACGACCTGCGATGCACGGGCATGTATGGACGATAACGATATCGTCCTTCGGCCGTGCATGCAGGCCAACCTGGTTGATGCTATTATTATTATTATTATAATTATTAACAGTTATTTATATAGCGCACACATATTCCGCAGCGCTTTACAGAGAAGATCTGGACATTCACATCAGTCCCTGCCCCAGTGGAGCTTACAATCTATATTCCCTACCTACACGCACACACTAGGGTTAATTTTTTTTTTTTGGTGGGAGCCAATTAACCTACCAGTATATTTTTGGAGTGTGGGAGGAAACCGGAGCACCCGGAGGACACCCACGCAAGCACAGGGAGAATATACAAACTTCGCACAGTTAGAGCCGTGGTGGGAATCGAACCCACGACCTCAGTGCTGTGAGGCAGTAACGCTAACCATTACACCGTCTGTGCTGTGTTGATATCAACCAGGTTACATAGGGACCCGCTGGCCTGTTGTTGGTGGAACGCTGGATGATCAATATCGATCATCCAGCACACCGGGAAGGTGCAGGGAGATCGTTCAGCGATATAGTTATCGCTGATGATTGTCCCGTGTGTATGCACCATTGAACAGAGGGCTAAATGATAATGAAAGGGTGCAGTGGAGACGTGTAACCCTTGAGCTACTAAGATGTGTTTTTTTTTTACCTCAGTTGGATGACATCAGGCTGCACATTTATTCTACTACATTATAGTGACACTATAAGACTCCCATTGCTGCCTTGTTTATAAAAACTAACTGCTATCTACTAAGAAATACAGGTGTGGGTGTGCGCACTCGCACAGGAATAGATCAGCATAATGGTGTGTATTTTACAAACACAGCAACTTGAGATATATTAACAAGTGAGGCACTGAGACAACTTACAGCCTTGATTTTAATTTTCACCACTATCCTATATTTTTTATGTAGCTTATTTTATTATTAATTGTTTATTATAAGTAAATGAATAAAAGTTACAATTTAATATAAGATTTGTATATATCTATGCAATATAAGTGTGCATTCCACTTTAAGGACTACTGTTCTGGGGTTTTGGATTTGTGACTATTGGCTCAGGAGTAGCAACCCTAATTATTGCGTATACTTGAAAATCGTTATAAATGATTTATTCAATTGGAAGATATTGTTTAGGTAAATTCTACTTTGGAGCAACCTTTTTCCTTGTGTTTTTGCACACGTGAAACTCAGTTATAATTAAGCAGATAGTTTCACTCTTGTTTTCACAATTCATAATGTCCATGAATCTGATGCTGATTAAGTTGAATGTTAGCAAACGCCTCAGTTAAGCACAATGATGCCACAATTTAAATACAGATGATCATATACTCTAAGAGACTCATTTTACAACTAGTAACACTAGCCTCTCTAGCAAAACACATTCTATCAGTGGCTGCTCGAGAGGTGAGGCTGCAGCGTGGTCCCAAATTTAAAATGGGGAAGTCATACCAAATGCTGCCAAACATCACTGGCAGTTGGTATGGCTCCTTTATTTTAATTTTTGACCGCACTGCTGCCCAACCTCTAGAGCCGCCACTGCATACTATCCTTTAGCAATTATTAAACAATGAGGAATGGCTATTTTACTTAATCACAGACATACACTTATCAGTGGAATACATACTGTATGCTTTAGTTATGAAGCTACTCTTGGCATGGATTTATAAAACTATAATATTGCAAGTGCCAGAGCTGCCACTTTGTTACCACTCTCTGCTGGGTAATGTACTATTAATCTCAAAACCACACATCTCTGTCCCCAACCTTCTTAAAGAACTTTACATTAAAGGTGAATTGTCAAATTCTATAAACAGGGATTAGCCTGAAGCACTGAGCCTTTATATAATTCCAGGTATACATTAAATGAATGAGACAAATTTCAAATCCCATTTGCAGCCACAGAAATTAAAATTCTAAGGCTGCATACACACACAACGATTTTGTTACCAACTATTTTCTGAACGATTTTCTGTCAGATTATCTGTCAGATTATTTAAAGTGTAATGAACAATTTTTTTGAACTACAAACGATTTTTGCATATTCCCTTAATGAAAATCGTTCACGTTTGTAGTTCAGTCAGACTGACCAACTGAACGCGCATGAACGATAATCGTTCATCGTTTTAACTCAGAAAGTGAACGATAAACGATATCGATAATCATTCAAAAAATCGTGTATGTATGCACCATAAACCTTAGCAGACAATACTCTCAGCGCTATGTAGCAAACTTCCTGACTCTCTTAACTGACACTATAAAAGCAAACCTTTTCAGGTGAGAAAAGTTTAACATATTGGATTTTGTGAGAAACTGCAGTCACATCAGCTGTACCCTTGCTGTTTCAAGTCCCAATGCAGGTCTGCAAGAATTTACAGCAGTGCATCTGATCTGGTAGAAGATAGAAAGGCTGATGCAGAATTGCATATAAGTTCATTTGAGGATGGGTGTTGCACTTTTAGCACTATGTATGCCAATTATAAATAACTATGGTCAAGTGTGGGCTATTTAGAGTCGTAGGCAATTCAGTTGTACCTCCACTTCTAGCTAAATAGGCAAGACCAGGTGGCAACGTGGCATTTGCACATAAAATTAGTTGATTAAGGATGTGTCGTGGGCTATGCAGTGTTGTTCATATACAGAGGTGTCCTCATAAACTGTTACTCAAGTTGCAGCAAATTGCTCCCCTCTGTTCACCAGGTGCCCCTCTCGGTTCTGCTTGTGCTGAGCATCTTTTTTTGGTAGTTTTTTGGCCAAAAATGCATTTTAGTCTCAATGTGATGTCCTTTTGATTTCAGATAAATCTCTTACACCAGGTACAGGGCTGGGGAAAATGGGTGAGATAATGATGACTACTACTTCAGCAAGAAAATGGATTGGGGCGAATACATAGATTTGTGGAATTTGGCATATGAGTGAATATCTGCATTCCGTTCCATGCATGCAGTGTGAGTGCATTTTTGGCTGATATAAATGCAGCTGTAATCAAACCCTATAGAGAAGACTGACTTGATTTCTGAAAATGTAAGCAGGCGTTAATTTAGAGATCAAATTACATAAAAAACCCATCTCACCAACTCGCCAAATAGTAAAAGACTAGGCAGCCATGTTGTCTTGGAATTCTGAGTAAAGGCATATGAAGGGATTTTTGGAAATTCAAGATTTTTGTGATGTCGAGGAATGTGCCATAGTTTCCTCGTTGTCCAGAGAAGAGGGTTGTTTAAGAAGTCTTCGGACAACTCCTGGTCATGTAAATGTAAGAAATAATGATTAATATTGCCTAAGAATTGTGACTTGAGGGATGTATGAGCATATAAATAATTTACATGTAGCCAGTCTTTCAAATAGTGCAACAGAGATACATAATTATATTTTGTAATACTCCCATTCGATCTAGATTGGCTGAGTTTCAGCAAACCTATGCAAGGTTGTTTACCATTCCAAATGAAAGTGGGCATTAATCAGGTTAGTGTTTTTCTAAATGAGGGGGATGGGTAAAACTTGTAGAAAGTAGAGCAGTGTGTTTCAACCATTGTGCCGTGGCACACTAGTGTGCCGCACGATTAGATCCGCCAGTCAGATTTGCCGTGCTGCGGACCGGGCAGCGTTGAGCTCTTCTGGGAGTCTCAGGCATGCCCGGTCCGTCACCTATGCAGATGCGGTGGCGTGACATCACAGGTCACGCACGCCGCGTTTCCAGTCAGCCATTCCCGCGGCATCTAGAGATGCCCTGCATGAAGGACACCAGCACCCCCAGTCAGCCAGCCTGCCAGCCAGCCTCGTGGCCACCAGCTCTACCAGCCAGCCAGCCCCACGGCGACCAGAACCACCAGCCTGCCTGCATGCTGCACTATGCTGATAGCTCTGCAGAATAGGGACAGGTAGGGGCAGAAAAATGTAAATTAATATTAAATGTGGGAGACAGTGTTTCTTGTTTTTTGGGGGGAACAATGTGGTTTATTCTTTGGGGGTCAGCAATGTCTTTTTGTTTCTGTGGGAGCCAATGTATTGAGTTTTGTTCCTGTGAGGGCCATTGTACTGTATGTAGATTTTATTTCTCTGGGGCCAATGCATGTGTTTTTTATTCCTGTGGGGGCCAATGCATGTGTGTTTTATTTCTGTGGAGGCCAATGTGTGTGGGGTTTTTTTTATGTGGGAGCCAATATGTATGTTTTTTTCATAGGTCACACATGCTGCATTGCCGGATGGTGTGCCTTGGCAATTTTAAGATCTTGCGTAGTGTGCCTCGAGTTAAAAAAGGTTAAAATTCACTGAAGTAGAGTAATATGTAAATAGGGGAAGGGGATATTGGGAGAACTTGTACAGTAGTCGGTATCTCTAAAACAGGGCTCAACAAATCCCAGGGGCCAGGTCGCCATGATGACCAGATTTTACTGCCTGGCGACCAGATTATCAGTGATCGCAAAAATATGCGCTACATAGTGAGGGACCCAGTTTTTAAATATGGCCGGGTCCTGCAGTACGTGCTGGGACTCACAGACCTGTGGCAATCCTCTGTGTCCAGCCAATTCCTGCCAGCAGCATCTCCACTGAACGGCTTCCAATTGGTCCAAAAAGTCTAGCCACTCCCCCAGTGATGTGGTACAGCAGCATTCTCCAGTCTGACTGGCAGCCATGTGGAACTTTGCTCTGAACAGGAGTTTTGCTGTTCCTGGTTCTCAGTCTCACCACCGAGGCACGAGGCTGTAAGTGTGCACACAGCACTGTGATAGTGTGAAATTCACCTACACCATGACCTCCCCAGGGGCTCCGTCCAGCATGATAACGCTGTCAGTGTCACAGGCTGTCTGGACAGCTAAACAAGACTAATATACTGTGGCCATTTCCCCATTAATTACGGCACACGCACTGCTGCAAGTATTTCTACTGCCTTATCTACCCAGGCTGGAACTCAGTCTGCCCTGCATTGATTCCGGGCACTGAAGGGTTAATCAGCTGGGAGTACTACTAGGACAGCTGACCTGTGAGTGGAATCGGTGAGAGAGCAAACAGCTCACATTCACATTACAGTATGTTATTATATGAACACTTTTCTTTTTCACTGCATGTAGTGTTCACTAACCAACAGTGGGAATTCATTAGTATTACAGTATAGATTTCACCAGTAGTGGACATTGGTGCATTAACTTTAAAGACTAACCTATACCATTATCAGTGGGCTAAACAATTGTGTGGACCCAATTTAATCCATGTGAATGTGCTCATATTGTAACGGTGATAGAGCCTGATTCAGAGATGGACGCTAATGTGATCGCAGCTGCAATTTCGCATGGACCGCAGCTGCTTTCTCATTTGCGTTGAACGTTGTTTGCCATCGTAAATACCAGTAGCATGGACCAGCCATGCAGCCCTTGTGGAAGGTCTGACCTTCAGACACGCTGCATAGGAAATAGCAATGTCTAATTTATACACACCCAGGCAATGACGTTTAAATGGTCAGACACACCTGCATTTTTCTAACTACCCCCCCGTTACCACCCCCAAAAGCTACCTGTCACTCACTTTGCGAATGGGTTCTCTGTGTGTGCGGAATCGCAAGACAATCGCTGCGCGTGCAGAGTGCTGCTTATATGCATGTGCAATAGCAAAAAAAACGCTTCATCTGCGTAAAAATCATTTCATACATTTCTGAATCAGGCTCTTAAGTGCCGAGTGATTATTTAGCAGTTGAAAACCGCTTGCCTGAGCTTACTAACCCACATAGACATCAGCACAGCATTACATAGCTGCTATTATTGTGTTTTATAGTTATTGAGATTTCTACACTATTATTATTGACCCACATGATTTTATTTTGCCGGTTGATATTTGTGGCTTTATCTAATTTAGACAATTTTATGTGATTATTGCCCAACTGCCCCCACCACCGGCACTGTCCCAACTGTTGCCTGTCCTTAGCCCCCTGTCTGCCCCCAGCATTACACCTGTTGGCTATGTGAGATAGCCAAGTAAAATATATTTATAAGCATTATCTGTTCTTAACTAAGTGCAACTTTCCCTAGTGTACAGTACGTATAAGGCATGTGGTGTGGCCTGATGGCATATGGGAAGCTCAAAAATCATAAATTGTGTTGGGACCCAGAAATTGTGGAGTAGGACCACAAATTTTTAAAGTGAGGGGTCCCTGGGATCCACATTTGTTTTTGCTCAGTGCGATCACTGCAGGACCCACTTTTAGTTAAGAGCAGGTCCGTCCCACGGGACGTGCTATGAACTAGCTGAGTGCACGCGCCACAGCCAATCACCGCTTGCATTATCTCCCCAAGCAATGGCCATGCTGCCTGCAGTGTCTCCCTCCCTCCCTGCCCACCAGCTGACGCTCTGCTATTGAAGTCCAACAGCTCTTCAGCAGCGCCTCTGCATTCTCCTCTTCGGGTTCTGCACCCCTTTCCTTCCAGCCACCCTATGGGCCTGATTCAGAGCCGCTCGTAAGCGGCCGCTCGCTCGATACGAGTGATGTTTGCACATCTGCGCATGCGTATGGGTCGTAATGCGCATGCGCCAACCAGTCAGTGCGGTCGGAATCGTGTGTTTGCAAAATAGCGAGTGCCGCTAATTTGAGTGACAGGCGTTTGTGGGTGGTAACGGGAAGGTGCTTGAAAACGGGGAGTGGAGATCCGAACGCAGGCGTGCGAAACGGTCAAAACGGGCGTTTTAAGGATGTGCATAATTAACAAAGCAGCATCATCGACCACGTCACTTGGTTGTCAATAAGCCTGAACTGTTCGCATGATTGCGGTAGGAAAATCCAACCACAAGCACTGCGAGCAGTTCAGACGCCTTTTGATGTACTCGATTAATCTAATAAATAGAGGCGATGTCGTATGATGCGAACGGCCAGGGGGCGTCTTTACAAAATAGCGAGCGCATATTTTGTTCGCTCGCTCAGACATAGAGGCGTCAACAGACCGCAAAGAGCGAGCGCTCTATTTAAATATCCGGCCCCTTTTTCTGAACGAGCGAGCGCAAATAGCGTCCTATGACTTTACCGGCTGCAGCATCAGCGTTGTTGCCCCCATCATGTTGGTGCCGGGACCCTCCAAATGCCTGCGTTGCATCCCTGACTCCTTGAGCTAACTCTCCACACACAGAAAGCCAGAGGTGGACACTGCCAAGACCAGGAGGAAGCTGGAAGCTCTACATCCTGCTGTTGAAGGAGAGGCTAAGGTGCAGCTCATGCTGAGCTCCCAGCAGGAAGAAGGTAAATACTTCCCCCAGTACTGCATGCCCCTAACCCCCCTCCTTTCCCTCAGTACTGCCCCACTGTAATTGAATTAATACAACTCTTGCACCTTGCTCATTCGTCAGATAAAACTCCTTAAGAGTTCCTCTCCCTTCATCCCTCCCCAAATTACACATGTACAGTATCATCCTATGTACTTATATAACTCATCATCCCACATGTGTATGAATGTGGTCAAGCTGTATGACCTACTTTGTATTTGGGTCATGGGTCATACTGTGTGGCAAACTTTGTATTTAAGCACTAGGGTGTGGCATAATATGAATTGGAGGCAGGTATGGGCATGTGGCAAAATCTGACAACCATTGAAGGGGCATGTGTGGTGGTCTGATGGCATGTGGGGAGGTTGAAGGGCATTGAACGGTCACGTGTGGTGCTTTATATATTTCAGTTGCGGATGATAGTCTGGCTCCTAAACATTTAAGCTGGCTCCTAGATTTTACAAAAAATTGTCAAGCGCTGCTCTAAAATTCATATGTCTTATTCATGCGGGAGTGCTGCCAAAGACAATAAGTTTGATTATACAAAGAATAAAAGGGAAAATAATTCTTTGTTTGGCGCACTGTAAAATATAACCTTTTTTTTTTATAAATTAAAAATGTGCACATTAAAAGCAATAATTAATTAACGATAACAACATGAAATATAATTATTATGCAGATCATTTTGCTAAATATGGATTTCTATATTTAATTTATGTACACCAATTGCTCTAAGTTATATCCATTTTTCACCAAAAACCCAGGTCTGACCTGTGTTTTCAGACATAGTTCCAACCCAGTTCAGACCACCTTTATACCCCTTTCACAACGCCACAATAACCCGGGTTATTCCCAGGTTGTTGCCTGGTCGACCCGGGTCGACGTGATTTTTTAAATGCACCAAAATTAATAACCTATTCAACCCGGCTTCAAAGGAGGGTTAAACACAGGTCGGATCCGGGTTACTTGGCTCTTAAATGTTACAGACTCGGGATATTCGACCCGGGTCTGAGAAAATAGTGCTGATTGGCTTTTTCCTGCACACAGAGCACATGTCTCTGTATTTACATTACTGTCCTGCACTGCACACTTTGGGGAAAAGGCAGCTACGGTAATAATAAGCTATATACAGATAGTGCAGTATACTATACTGTACTTTAGTTTCACTGGAGGAATCGTGGCAAACAGGAGTGATGAAGAAGTAATGGAGTTGCTGCGGGTCAGAGGTGAGGAAGAAAATATGTAAACCGATAACTGGCACTGTCAAGGATGCGATAACTTATCGCAACATCAGCAAAATATGGGCTGCATCTGTGACATGTGCTCTGTCGGCCATGATTGCTGCACTGCAAGCATTCCCCAGCCCCTCCTTTTTCTTTACTGAAAAAGTCATAATTGTGAGCCAATAAAATCCTTTAAAAATTACATCACACTGTTTTAACATGGGCAACCCGGGTTGAGTTAAAAGGCACCAAATCTGCAATAACCCAGGAATAACCCTGGTTATTAAGGCGATGTGAAAGGTCCTGACCCGGGTCTGACCTCGGTCGGACCCGGGTTCAAAACCCGGGTCTGGCCCGTGTGTGCGATGTGAAAGGGGTCTGCACCTTCGATCCGGGTTATTCCTTGGTCAGCCCTGTTCACACTAGGGATGTGCAGGCTCGGTTCTACTCTGTTCCGTTCGGGTTTTTTTACCGAATCTTATTGGGTATCAGCTGTCACGAGTTTTGGATAGCCAATAAGATTCGGTAAAAAAAAAACGAATGGAACCGAGTAGAACCGAGCCTGCACATCCCTAGTTCACACTGAACCTGGGTATGCCCTGTTAAACTTGTGAGGTCATAAAAAGTGGGAGTTGACTACTCCACAGCCACCAACCAGCTCATTTTAGGCATGACCCGGGTCGCGCCATTTACACTGCACCTTCTATCCTAGGTCCAACCCTGTTAGCTACCTGGTCTGGATTCCCAGGTCACTTGACCTGGGTTATTTTTCAGGGACCCTTTTCCACTGATGCCCCTTTCACATCTCAAACCTGGATCTGACCAGGGATATTGAACCAGGGTCAAACCCTTTCACACTGCACTTTCAACCCGGGTTACTCCCGGGTTGGTCTGTTTTCACTGCACTTTCGACCCAGGTAATTCCTGGGTTGGCCCTTTTCCAAAACTCCATGGATGTTATTTTAAGTGGACTTTTAGGCTCCAAAAGATGAGGTGTCAGAATGGAACAAAAGGAGCTTGCAGCATTGCAGCAATCATGGCTGACAGAGCACAAGGTTGGAGAAAGAAAGGCTTTACGGCATGGTTAAAGCTGTGTGCCCAAAAAAAAACAGCACAAAGGTCAAAAAATTCTCACTCAAACCTGCCCCACTTTTATTTTATTGTGGTCATGAATTTTTTTGGTAGTTTTTCTTAAGTGATTTTAATTTATTTACTACCTGATGCTGAGTCCTGTGGGAGCCTGAGGACTGCAGCATTTGTGCTATATATTTATATATAACAGAGGGCCTGATTCAGAGCCGGACACTCTTTCAGAGCACTCTCTCTGAATCGGTGCCCTCCCTCTCTTTTTTTTTTAGAGTGGCCTCCTGGCCGCTCGCATAGCTGTGGGTGACCACCCACAGCTATAGCGAGCGGCCAAAAAGATGGTCGCGATGGTCAAGACCATCGGGCTTGCGACAAGACCCTTGTGGTAGGGTCTCGTCTGCCGCAAGCCCTGGAGTGCTTTTGGCTCTATCAGACCCAGAAGCACTCCCACTGACATCATTTGTGATGTCAGTGGGGCCCGCCCCCAGACGGTAGGCGTTCCCATGGGAACGCCTCCGTCTGGGCAGCAACGACCCCGGCACGCCCACCAAAGGGGCCGTGCTGTCACTCAGCATCGACAGCAAGCCCCCTTTGTAGCGAGACGTATGCGCATATACCTTACAGAGTTCTACGTTAACAAAGAACTAGTTGACAGTTTTCCATTGGTTCTTGCTTCTGGATGCTGTCATTGGTCGATTCATACGGTGTCATCAGGGGCATGGCTCAGTCCTCAAACGGTTGCATTGTGTAGTTTCCCGCCAAAAAACTGGTTAAATCTAGCTACATATATATAATCTGCATATAGATAATGACATTCTATACAATAACTCCCTATCATCCATAACTAGTGGACGCAAGATGCGACTTCTTTGCCGATAGGTACGGAAGTCTGCAAATAGGGATTTAGTATGATGCCAAACATGACATGTCTACTATGTTCTAAACCTTAGCTCTTATTTATGTACACATTGCATCGTAATTACTTGTTAAAAAGACCTTTAATAACTCTTTATTAACTTATTGTGAATAGAAACCATTATATACATATGCTTCCGCATATGTGCGTTTGTGCATTTGAATAGAAAATGTTTTTATGTATGTATGTATGTATGTATGTATGTGAAATACGCACGTGAGCGTCTGTGTACGCATGTGGATACACATACAAGAGTCTCTGTGTATGCATATGTCTGTTTGTGCGTTGTGAGAATCTGTGTGTGTTGGGTTTGCATTTGTGCGCATTGGATCGCGCCAACGTAAAGTAGCGTCCGATTTACTCTTTATCAGACCACAGACAACTAGATCGTCAGATAATAATTGCAAACGATCTTATCAAATTATTTGACTGCGACACAATCTTTCTCTGTGTAGTGTGCTGGCAGGGCTCAGGCTGCTGACAACATCAAGGCAGCCAATCAGCACTTTCTCCTGAGTTCCAGGTTGAATAACCCAGGTCAGACACTTTTAAGAGCACATAGACCCGAGTCCGACCCGTGTTTAACACTACTTATAACCTGGTTTGAAATGCTGGGTTGCTCGACCAGAGTTATTCTAAAGTGGTGCTTTTAGACTGCACCTCGACCCGGGTCGAGCCGCCTCAACACTGCAATAACCCGGGTTATTTTGGAGATGTGAAAGGGGCATGAGCCGCTACCTGGGAAGACCCAGCAATAACCTGGGTAATTGCAGCAGTGTAAAAGGGGTATTAGTCTGTTGATAAACCTACTAAAATAGTGGGAACACATTGAACATTACCCTATTGTACTTATATAATACTTGCAAAATATAAATATCCGTGATTTTGATTATGCAGATGGCTCTGCTAAATACGAAATTTTGTACCTTACCTATCCTTTAGGTTACAAAGGATAATACCAGTCTCTGCACACCAGTGTAAAGCAGTTAATACTGCTAATAAACAGATGTTTGGAATCTTAATATCTAAAGGAACAAAATTTAAAGAATAAGGTTTCATTATAAACCACAATAATAATATAAAGGAGTGCCTTTTGGCTTGGTTCATAATAGGGTTAGTTACTTACTGTAATTCTCTATCATATTCATATGTTGGTAACCTGATAATGTGTTCAGTATACTGCTAATAATGTAAGTTGAGATACAATTGTGTTAACAATTAATTGATACATTACACTTTTAAATGTGTAAAAGTGCATTCATCAATAAGAGGGAACACCCTCATCCCATAGTATAAGGCAATATTTACCTACAATATTATAGCATATATAATTGAGAGCGAGACAACACCAGAAATTAAAATCTGTTTATTTCACAACTTTGCAAATGTTATTACTTCATGTCATCTTTAATCAGGTTTATTGTTTATAATATTTTACTGGTATGGTCAGTGATTGCGGTGAGTGACAAAATATGTGGGTCCCAGGGACCCTCCACTTTAAAAAAAAAAAAAAAAAAAATGGGGACCTTCCTGACCGTTTCTGGGTCCCATCATAATTTATGCTTTAGAGCTCCCCATATAACTCTCAGACCTCCCCTAACAAATTATGCCACACAGCCATGCCCGGCCTTTACACATTTTGCCACACAGCCATGCCCGGCCTTTAAACATTATGCTGCACATTAATGCCCAGTCTTTACACATTATGCCATGCAGAAATGCCCCTTACAAATGATGCCACACAGCCATCCCTGGCCTTTACACATTATGCTGCACATTAATGCCCTTTAGTCCCCCTATGCATTGGCACCAGTAGTAGTTTCCCCCCCTATGCATTGCCCCCAGTAGTAATCCCCCTATGCATTACCCATAGTAGTCCCCCTATGCAGTGTCCCCAATAGTTGACACCATATGCATTGCCCCTAGTATTGGCCCACCTATTTGCCCCTTAGCGACCTGGGCCTAATGCCCAGGTCACTCACACCCCTGATTTGTGGGGCAGATACCTTCATTTGGGTCTAATGATCCGTATGTAGCCCGGGCCTTGTGCCCACCTGTATACCCACAGGCCTATTGCCTGAATTTATGCCACGGGCCTAGTGCCTGACAACCCTGGATATCCCCATAAGGGATATGCACAGAGAACAGCAAATGTCCAGCAGGCACCAGCTCCAATTGTGGCCGTTAATGCTTTATTGGAGAATGGTAGCCAACGCTAGGGGTCAGGTCATACCTGTAGTCTACAGATAGTCAGGTTAACGGGAAGTACTAGGGAAGAATCGGTCATGATGGTTGATGTAGCTGGTACTGAATATCCTTTTCTTGTAGACACAGGGGCGACCAGGTCAGTGATAAAATCTCCCGTTAATTTACAGGTGACCAACGAGACAGTACCAACAATGGGTGTAACAGGTAAAGTGGAACATTATCCTTTAACAAAGTCCACAGAGGTTACTATTGGGCCGTTGCATACCAAGCATTCTTTTCTTTTGGCTGCTGCGGCTCCTACTAACCTGCTGGGTAGAGACTTGTTATGTAAGATGGGATGTGTTATATATTGCACCCCTGATGGTGTATTTTTAGATATCCCTGAGAGAGTTGCGCACGAGGTGCAGGATATGTTTGACACTCCCCAAAGGATAATGTATCACTCTACCAGTTTAAATGAAAATCCATCCCAGATAGATCAAATGTCCCAAATTCCAGATTCCCTTTGGACTAAGGATGGACAGGACACTGTATTAATGGCAAACGTAAGCCCCGTAATTTAAAAAGCGGTAGGCAAGCTCCAAAAATTCCCCAGTACCCACTAAAACAGGAGGTAGAATTAGGGGTTTTTGGAAATAATTAAGCGACTATTGCAACAGGTAATTTTAGTCCGTACAGCTAGTGTAGCCAACAGTCCCATCTTTCCGGTGAAAAATAGTGGTGGGAGGGGTTATAGGCTGGTACAAGACCTTAGAGGTGTTAATAAAGTCGTAGAGAGCCAATTCCCCGTAGTGCTAAATCCAGCCAAATCCAGATCCTGATGCAGATCCCACCAAATGCAACCCATTTCACTGTCATTGACCTCTGTTCGGCTTTCTTTTCTGTGCCTCTCCACCCTGACTGTCAGTATCTATTCACATTTACATACAGAGGTGTGCAATATACATGGACACGGTTGCCCCAAGGTTTCATAGACAGCCCCAGTATCTTTTTCCCAGGCATTGCATGACTGTTTACAATCTTTTCAACCTGCAAATGGATCTGTTCTAATTCAATATGTGGACGATTTATTGCTGTGTTCTGATTCGTTTGTCATGTTTGAATGATACTAAACTTTTGTTGCTTCATCTCTCACATACAGGACACAAGGTGGCTAAGGACAAACTACAGCCGTGCGAATCCAGAGTAAAATATTTGTGACACTGCCTAACCCAGGGGTTAAGACATCTCACAAATGATAGAATCCAGGCCATACAGAACATGACACTGCCGCAGAATCAACAGCAAATTCGTATATTCTTGGGAATGTGTGGATACTGTAGAATGTGGATCCTAGGTTTTTCTGTTTTGGCCTTGCCTTTACTGGACTTAGTCTCTTCCTCAAAGCCCGATCGTGTCATACACACAGAGGAATCAGAGCAGGCTTTCCTTAATCTTAAGGATAGTCTGACAAAAAAGCACCTGCATTGGGAATACCTGATTATGAAAAACCTTTTGATTTGTATTGTACGGAAGCCGATGGTTGTGCTGCAGGTGTCCTTACACAAAAACATGGTGATGCCAGTAGGCCCGTACCATACTACAGTACCCAATTGGACACAGTGGCGAGATCACTCCCCAATCTGTTTGAGAAATGTAGCAGGTACCGCTCTATTGGTGTGTAAAAGTGAGGACATAGTATTGGGTCATGATATTATTGTATACATTCCCCATACTGTATCTGCTCTGCTGAACTCTGCTCAAACCAGACACGTCTCTTCGGCTAGGTTTACCAAATGGGAACTAGCTCTAATCGCACCTGCAAACATCACTGTTAAACGTTGCAGCACGCTGAATCCAGCAACGTATTTACCATATGTACAACATGATGTACAAAGGGTGGAAGGAGACGAGTTGCTGGAGGAGGGTGAGTTCAGCGGACATAATAATACACACGATTGTATGGAATATCTGCGATTGTATGGAATATCTGAATCAGACCTTTACTGCTAGACCTGACATACACGACACACATTTTTGGAGTTGTCATAGACAAACAGACACAGGTGAATTATGTACAGATTATGCTGTTGTAAATGACACAGACATCATAGAAGCTAAACCTCTTGGTCCTCCTCACTCAGCCCAAGTGGCAGAGTTAGTAGCACTAACTAGAGCATGTGAACTAGCAGCAGGCAAATCTGCTAACATTTACACTGACTCGAGGTACGCGTTCGGGTGGTGCACGATTTCGGGGCTCTGTGGCGTCTACAGCAGCAGGCACATCAGTTGCACATTCCCGACACATAAAACATCTTTTAGAAGCAATCCAACTGCCCAAAGCGGTGGCAGTAATTAAGTGTAAAGCCCATACATGTGAGGATGATCCGGTGTCACTGGGCAACAGAGCCGATGAAGCTGCAAAATGGGCAGCAGGTTTAAAAATGTTTTCTCCCACTGAAAAAAATGATGTCTTTCCAGACAATTGATATGCTGAAATTAATTGAGATGCAAAGTTTGTGTTCAATTCAGGAAAAGTCCATGTGGAAGTCCAAGGGATGTGGGCAAGAGTCCTCCGGTCTCTGGAGGGACGGACAAGGTAAGCCAGTAGCCCCCAAGGCATATTACCTCAGCCTGGCTGAGGCAACACACGGTCTGACTCATCTGGGAAAGCAAGGTATGTGCAAGTTGGTGAGAGCATACTGGTGCGCACCAGGTTTTTCTACACAAGCAGAAAAGATAGCAATGTCCTGTCTGACCTGCTTGAGGAAGAACATAGGGAAAGCGATCCCTACCGAACCATACCACATTCCACCGACTGACAGACCTTTCCAGGTGATACAAATTGATTTAATCCAATTACCACCCTGCAGGAATCTTAAGTATGTATTAGTGTGCATTGATGTATTTTCTAATTGGGTTGAGGCCTACCCAGCGGCCACTAATACTGCTGCGTTTACTGCCAAGAAAATAGTTCAGGAATTTGTATGCTGGTACGGTATCCCTAAAATCATTGAGAGTGACAGGGGTACTCATTTCACAGGTGATTTTCAAAATATGTGTAAGCTGATGGGTATTAATAGTCGACTTCACACCCCTTACCGACCGCAAGCCAGTGCCAAGGTAGAGAGGATGAACGGGACTATTAAAAATAAGTTGAGTAAAATCATGGCAGAGACTGGACTAGGAAGGCCAGAAGCGTTACCTTTGGTCCTACATAGTATAAGAACCACTCCTAGACCCCCTCTAAATCTGTCCCCATTTGAAATACTGTTCGGTAGACAACCTCATTTGATTATAAGTCCACAGGAAGACTTGAAGGGTAACAACGAGGTAACTGTAAAGTATCTTATATCAATGAGTAAGCAGTTAAAACAACAGCAGCAGAAACTGATCCTGGTCGGTTCGGGAATGTCTGGTTTCTGTGAAGGGGGACCCATTGTGGAGAGGCGAGTTGATGGCAGTGCTGATGGAGTGGAGTCAGAAGGAGTGCAATGCCAATCAGGGGAGTGTCTGACCAATCTTAGTACTGTTATTGTTAAGAGCTGTTATTCCGGATACTCGGGACGGTGTGGAGGTTTATCGTCTGAAGATTCCTGTATTTGTGAGCTTTGTGGGTCCCTAGTTGATGAGAATTGTATCCAGCGGTGCCAGCCTAAATATAACCCGTACTGGGGTGGGTAATCCTTTAGAGGATTATCATAGCATGGTAGGCAAAGTGTTAAATCAAACTGATTGCTGGGAGTGTTCACATGTGCCACAGGGTCAGCATAATGTAGGGTTGGTGCCATTTCTGCTGAATATCACGGAAATTTTAGAATTACAGAAAGGGAAGACATTGGATGGAAAATTCCTCTCATCCAACCCACCTCATTTCAAACTCTATCAATTCCAAGTAGATTGATCACGTTTGTGTTTAAACATAACCAACCCCAATAAACCTGGGAGTTGGGAAGTGATAGGGAATAATCAGACGATGACCTTCTCACAAAGGGCTAATAATGAGTCCATAAACCATGATCTGATATGCTCAATTAAATCTAGTGGGAGACATTTTAGGTACCGGTATACATTGAGTTCCACCAAGGAAATTATTGGTAAGGTGCCAGATGGTTATTGTGCTAAAATAATACAGCCAAAGACTTGCATGTACCAGATGGAAGACCCAGAAATAGGATTGTTTGCAAGGGAAATGTGCTCAATGATAATGATGCATACCATTCCTTATGTTCTCCCTGATAATGTATATTTTATATGTGGAAGAAAAGTGTATAAGTGGCTCTCACCGAGTTCCGAAGGTTTGTGTTACCTGGGAAGAGTAATCCCAGAAGTTATGAAGAAGCTGGCTATACATTTGCCAGCGAAACGCGTAAAGCTTCACCTCCATCGCTTATCGTTTTGGGGACGCCATTCATTCATCTTGGACATTCTGACACATGGTTATTGGGACATCGGCTACTATCATTTAAGGGAAACAGCTACAAGTGGGTCCTATCCAGTCTACACTCTGTGCTTTTACCAACAGGATTTGGACACAGGATACACCATCTGGAGTGAGAAATCAGGACAATCCACTTGGTAAATATTCGCTGAACCCTGTATATGGATTATCAATAGTCCTATCACCAGTGTCTTATTAATTGGACCAAACAGTCCCCCAATAGCGATTTCATTGGACATTGGATTTCATGCTCCTAAGGTTTAGGGATATTTTATGTTTTATTTATTACCATGTTTAACAGTATTGTGATGAAATAAATGTGATTTAAATTGCACACATATATCCGTGTTTTAATTATATACAACAACTTAATCTAGCGCTGGTATACACCTATCCCAGAAGTTATGACCCTCACACATGTTGAAATGCTTGGTGTACATAAAAACACACTATCACCATATCTTCACACGCAATATGAACACAGAGGGAAACGAAATATAACTGAGTGGCTTTATGCACGTCATCAGGTAATTAGTGAGACAACTGGCTTTCAAGTTTTAGTCGCATTGGATCCCACCAGGATCACTCGGGGTACATTAAATTTTAGATATATTCAGGAACTTGCTTAATTAATAGATAATATCACCGAGATGTACGATGACACATTCAGGTATACAGGGAGAGAATTGCAAGCGTACAAGAAAGAACTGGTGCAACACAGGCTAGTGTTAAATTATTTAACTGCTGTTACTGGAGGGTATTGCGTAACGTTGGCCACCCAATTTGGAGTAAAATGTCGCATCTATGTCACCAGTGTTACCAGCAACCCCAAGGAGGTGATAGACCAAAAGATGGATGAAATTCTGCAGCTAAAATGGGAATTTCGTAAGAACCATAATGCTTCAGTGGCTGAAGTAGGGGAAAAGATAGAAGGATGGGTGTCATGGCTGAACCCAGTGAAATGGTTCTCAGGTCTAGGGGAATGGGTCCAGGAAGTGATCTCCAGCATAGGCAAATTCTTAATCCTTATACTGATTGTCATCATAATAATTGGAATATGTGTCCGATGTGTTCCTATTGTGTTGAAATGTGGAAAATGTAAAAATAGAGTAAAACAAAAGAACAAAATTATGATGGTGGTCAGTACGACTACCGAGGTAAATACAGAACTGCATTACAACCCTGAACTAGGAAATACCATCATGTAATGTATTATATTTAGACCTGCATAGAATGTATTATTGAAATGTTATTTTTAAAACACCTCAGATAATGTAAAGTCTCAAATTCCCCTTCAAGACTGCTTTTATAGGACTGGTGTATCCCCACACCTTTCACATGATCTTCAAGATCCTCGGTGTGCGTATAATAGTAGTTTTATGTCCCCACTCAGAGACACATTATTGATTGATTAAGCACCACTTTGTGCCATCCCATAATAACACTAAATAGTATATAAATGTAAGCCTAAATTATATTTTAAAATCAGATTGTGATAGCATGTTGTTCGCTGAAACAAGATCAGTTTAAAATTGGATCGCAGCGACGCCATCTTGGAAATGCGATCTCAAGACGCCATTTTGCGAATGGCCGCCCAAACGCCATTTTAGATAAACTCACACTTTAGTACATGTGGCGATATTACTATTTGCATCATACGATTGCATCTTACACCATTTCTCATACACATATTAATACGCACAATTGCTCTGTTAACTAGTCCCATATTAGCGAATGCATAAGATCCTGTATGAAAACGCCGAATATTAGCTTCATGCACACTCATCTGCCCCAAGTTAACTAGCGTCTTTACATCAAACCCCACATACTCACATATTACATAGTCACATACAAGGTTCCATAAGCTATAAGGTATAAGATTCAAGTATGCACATTTACTATAATTGCTATGAAATAAAGATTATTTTGTAACTAAGGTTTTATACGTGATAAGTAAGTCATGTTTGGTATTGTAATGATGCGTACTCTCTCAACAGTATTCCGGTAACTTCGATGTAGAGATCGCAACAGGCATTCTTATGGACCGCAGAGACTTCAAGCAACAAAATGTACATTATATGACCAACTGTTAGGATTTGCATGAGGCGGGAAACCAGAGACCACCAGTTGTTAGAGGGTGGACTGTGTCTATTTGAACCAACCTGTTAAATGCCTTGTAACATATGCCCTCTCCTTTAGGACCAATGGTATTAGCAACTAACTTCTCTATTGTGTTGTCTATTTCTGGGGGGTATAAATATGTGTGCTCTGACCCTGGGTTTCTAGTCTTCGTGCTGAATGCTGATTGATGAGGGTTTCTTGCTGATTCCTACATCTGGTCCAGAAAGCGCTGCGTATGTATAACTGTACTTGGGTCTGTATAATTCCTTTGCGCTAAATTGTACTTAAGATCATAGCGTGTAACTGACTGTACTTTTACTTGAATAATATTTTGTGCTTTGGAACCACAGGTTCTAGGTCTGCAGTCTTTATTTACTGTATGACTGCGTACGTAAAATAGCGTCATCCTTAGAGGTTTATAGGCAGGATTTCAGAAGGTATAGGCAGGGGTGTATAGAGGTTCAAAGGCAGTATCGTTAGAGCGTAGCAGTAGGCGTCCCTATGCTGTGTATGAGAGGGTAGTAGTGGCTGTCCCTATGCTCTGTTTGAGAGGGTAGTAGTGAACTTCCCTATGCTCTGTATAAGAGGGTAGCAGTAGGCATCCCTATGGTTTATATGAGAGGGTAGTAGTATGCGTCCATATGCTCTGTATGAGAGGGTAGCAGTAGGTGTCCCTATGCTCTGTATGAGAGGGTAGTATTGGGCGTCCCTATGCGGTGTATAAGAGGGTAGTAGTGGGTGTCCATATGCTCTGTATGAGAGGGTAGCAATAGGCGTCCCTATGCTCTGTATGAGAGGGTAGCAGTAGGCGTCCCTATGCTCTGTATGAGAGGGTAGTATGGGCCGTCTCTTTGCTGTGTATGAGAGGGTAGTAGTGGCCGTTCCTATGCTCTGTATGAGAGGGTAGCAGTAGGCGTCCCTATGCTCTGTATGAGAGGGTAGCAGTAGGTGTCCGTATCCTGTGTATGAGAGGGTAGTATGGCCCGTTCTTATGCTCTGTATGAGAGGGTACTAGTGGGCGTCCCTATGCGGTGTATGAGAGGGTAGCAGTAGGAGTCCCTATGCTCTTTATGAGAGGGTAGTTGTGGGTGTCCCTATGCTCTGTATGAGAGGGTAGCAGTAGGCAGCTATTCACAGTGGATTGCATTAAGGTGCATCTCTGAATCAGGCCCATTGTGCCCTACACTTTACCTCTTTGAACTTGAATTGAACTTTCTCTTCTGTAAACTGTTATTTGAAAACTACAAACAAATGTATTCAAATGAAAAAGTATATTGTAAAATCTTGACATCAACAATGTACTGCACTGTAAGCAGCACACGACTGTATACTATAGTAGTAAGCATTGATGTACTTTACCTCTAATACAGCCACCTTGAAAATTGGCTTGTGGCCTGCGTGGGCTCCTTTTGGTCCTCCTGTCTCCTAAATTCCCAGAGAGGAATTGGCTCTGTTTTAAAAAAATATATATGATAATGGTGTATGCACCCTTTACATTATGCAATATTGTAGAGCTGACACGTAATATGTCGAATTGTCAACACGTCACATTAACAAATTGTAGTACCGACAATTCACATTATGCCACATTGCAGTGCAACTACTTGACATGTAATTTCAGAGGATGCTATACTGTAAATTGTATATTGGGGCTGATAGTGTAGGGAGTGTACATAATAGCACATAAGATATAATCTGCATCTTGCAAAGTGCAGTGTAAAGTATGTACTGTACTACTTCATACAGGTCAGTGCTCATGGTAAGTCATGCATGTCTGAGCTAAATATTTTTTTTAATATATATTTTTAGGTCACCATTTTAGAATGCACAGTCTGGAGTAGCAGCAGAAGAACCTACTGTACAGTACATTACCTAAATGTGACTGCTCCATCTCATCTGCTGTGGAACTCCCTGACTCCACAGCCAACTCGTCAATGATTAGCCGGTCTGTCTGTAAAATAAAAATGCTTTAATGTTAAATTAAGTAATTTTATTGTCTCCACATTACAACGTGAGGGAGAAGCGATATCATCACACATAGAGGTAGATGGATTAAATGGCGCTGATACCGCTTCTACCCCATGTATTATTGAAGACCTGGGTAAATGACAGGGGCGCTATGCTCCCCCACGCCGGCAGAAGAGATATTCTTACATCTCATCGTTAGTGATGATCTGTGCTGCTATAATTAATACAACCTAAATGTGCGCTTATGCCACTTTTCCCCGTAACACCACTTGATATAGGTACAGTACAGTGGAAGTGATGTACTGTATCTGGTTGTAGGCACTGATACGCAAGGTTAAGGCTTACCAACAATTGCTGTTCTCCTCACTGTCTACCTCCATTACAATGATATGGAGGTGTTCTGTGTAAAGAAAAGAAAAACATAGTAATGTTCACAGTGGGAAAGTAGAGGGTAAACATAACATTACTAAATTACAGTAACCGAAATATCAAGACACAGTAGCACAATAAGTCTGCGAAGCAAGGTGAGCAAGGGGGTATTTGGTGAACGGTCTTTAGAGTACAGGAGGGAGAGAGACATTCTTAAATAGTGTTCACTCTAACTCCGGCGTGAGGCAGGGCGCCAAAGCTAGAGAGGGCACTTTCGTGCGCGCGCGACCGAGAAGGGGGCGTGGTCATTGAAAAGGGGGCGTGTCTATAAGACACATCCCCTTTTCGTAACTCTTGGGGGCGTGCCCGGCACTTACGGACACGTCGGGCAGCCCCCAAGCCCTGCAGACAGGGAGAATAGATGCCGGGCGCATGCGCCCGACGGCTATTCTCCGGCGTTGACCGGGTCACCGACCATTTCTTCACCCGCGGGACACTGCGACCCGTGGGTGAACACTGCTCCCGCAGGTTGTTAGGGCAGGGCACTTTTTGCCTTCCAGAAGGAGGGCAGGGTGCCGCGCCCCGCTAAAACAACCTAGAGGGAACGCTATTAAAAGAAAGAGACATACAGTAGTAAAATACAATATACTGAATAGTACTTGGCTGGGGAGGGCTTTCATGATCTGTATTGGCCTCGTTCTCCACCTTCGCCTTATGGTGGTGGCGCGGTTCTGGGCCTGTGTAAACAAAAAAAATATATAATTTTGTCTTTATTTACAGTATAAGGCACCACAAGTGTACAGTACATTAGAGTAACAAAAACATAAATAGAGCATTCTTAAAAGGAAGAAAAGTACAGTACAATAGTAAAACACAATGTACTATACTGTACAGCACTTACTTGGCTGGCGAGGGCTGTCGGGCTTAGCTGCCTCGCGCTCTGCCTCTGCCGCATCCTCCTCCAGGTTCGGGGCCTGTGTAAACAAAACATTTTATAATTTTGTCTTTGCGGTATAAGGTGCCACAAGTGTACATTACAGTAACAAAAGTATAACCAAGCACAATTAACAATTAGTACTGTACTGCACCTTGATTCTCAGGACACAATACGGTTGGGAAGCAAGGTACAGTGTGCGCGAAGTAATCAGAAGCGTGGACCTGATTCCAGTAGTGACAGCACAAGTAGCAAAGCGCCAGTTATTGGCCAACCGGAGGGGGCAGGAGGCAGTGTGATAAGAGACAAGGTTGGAGATGTAACGAGCAGTGTATTCTTTGGAGTACAGGAACAAAACATCTGCCCCCTAAGTACTGTACCATAATTCTCAGAACACAATACTACTTTAATTTTGATACTTGTGCCATCACTATTGGAGTCGCTGAGAGTGGAGGAAAGAGGTACATGAAATTACTGTCCGCACACCATTTTTTGTAGTGCCACAGCGACCGGCACTTCCGGCTATGTGCCGAGTAGCGACATGTTGTACAACCTCCACTGGGCATGCGCTGGATCTCTCAAGCATAGCAAGATCCCATGTGAAGCTTCTGCAGCAGGGACAGCGCTGGCAATGCCGACAGTGCCACAAGTGTGCAGCATAAAATGCACATTCAGTTTGTAATCAAGAGACCCTCTTTCACTCATACACCACTACTAGTTTCTAATTATGAAATCACTACAGTACAGTACAGGGTATGAGCGCTGCAAACAACTTTCTAGAGCACACAGCACATCAACCTAGTACTGATGCACTGTGTCACTCTCGATAGGCTCCACTGGGCATGCGCAGTACTATGAGACTCCATACACCACAGCATAGTGCGACTAACAGGGCGCTACATGGAATATGGAGTGCCGCACACCACTTTCTTGAGCACAGCGCTTCAGCCTAGTGCTAATGCACTGTATATCACTCCTGACCGGCTCCACTGGGCATGCGTGAGAGATCACATCTGCAGCCGCCGCTGCAGGGACAGTGCTGCAAGTGTACAGCATAAAACGCACAATCAGTTTGTAATATAGAGACATGTCTTTCTGGGTTGAGATGTGTAGTTCAGTGATGTTTTTATGCAGTGCCCTTCAAACCCAACTGTTAATTTCTAAGGCATGTAATCACTGTGTGAGTGCCGCACATCCCTGCAAAACAATGTACTATAGCACGTCGCATGGAATGGCAGTGACTTTTCTAAAATGAGATGTGTGTGTATCTAGCACTGTAATAATGACAGCAGAACATATGTATAATGTTTTTCAAAAGTGTACTCATGACTTGCACACTGAATGATTTAATAATTTATTACACACTTAATTACAGCTCTTGATCGATGACAAATATAGCATACCGAATGACCGCTTCAGTCATCCAATAAGTGGGCATTGCATACAGACGTTGCATTATCTTTTTTTTATTCATGCGCAGTGCAGTTTAGGAAAAGCGATACCTGGTGGACAGAAACTTGTACTACACTCTACAGCTTTTCCAGCACTTCAGTACGGTATGATGCGACTCCATACACCACACCATAGTGCGACTCGCATGGCGCGACACATAGCGTATGGAGCAACAGACTACCTGGGCACATTTGTAATACGCAGCCACACACGCAGATGGTAATCATCCTCCCAAGTGACTATGGCCGCGCAGAATGGCTGCCTGAACTAAAACAATAGAGCTATGTTTTTGCAGGCAGCGGCATGCCACTAACACGGTTACAACACGCCTTCATTTTAGGTTGCACACCCCGTTACCTCCCCCAAACACCCCTTATATGTCAATCACTCTGTGATTAAAATGTTGCTGCTTGCCACTATGTTAATGTACTTTGACGCATGCACAGTGTGACTCGCACATATGCGGAAATGGCTGATAATCCAGCACTAGACCTCTACTACCAATTTTATTTTCTTATACTTAGCTACGTGTTGTTGGTAACTGACTGCAACAGCACTTGGCAGCTGGTAACAACTTTTAAACCAGTCCATATTCATTGAAAATAACTACATAGGTTCAATATCAATATGTAGGTTGGATCCCTGCAATGTTCAATCAAAAATTAATTGTTTTTTTTTTTCACTGTTGTTGTTATATCTGATCAGCTGATAACTTCATCTTCAGACCAATAAATTTGGGTTCATTTTGGTCATTGGACTGTAGCTCCAAATGACAGGTCCTGTCTGGCTTGTTCAGTCACAATTTTAAAGACCAATTGCTTCTTTGTGGAAAACCTTTGGATTATTAAACTTAATTGTTGAACAGTATGAAAAATTTAAATTTTTCTACTTCAGGGTCCATAGGGTATCCACAGGATACCTTGGGGTATAGGTGTGACGTCAGTCGCAGGGCACCAAAGAGTTAAGCTTTCAGCCTCCCAGGATGCACTAGGTCCCCCTCCTATACCCCGCCCCCGAGCCAAGGCACCTCAGTTTAGTTTGGTGCCCGGCCGGAGTCGGGTGCACCTGTTGGAGTGGGGGCTAGAAGAGCCCCTGAAGCTTTTTCTTCATGCAGCTGTGGCTGCACATCTGGATGAACAGCATGGACAGTCAGTCCTGACGTCCATGCTGTCTTCCCTACACCCCGCCGGTACCAGAACGCCGGTACTGATCCGGGGATGCTGGTGGGCATCTGGGGTCACAGCTAGCGGTGACCCCAGATGTTCCGGACCATGGCCGGATTCAAGGGGGACAGAGGTAAGCAGCGGGATCCCGCGGTGGGTCCCCGCTGATCACATGGTCCTAAGTCCCCAGGCAGGGGGCTCCCTGGGGACTGGCTGCAGCGTGGAGCCAGGCGACCAACCTGCGCTTCCACTACCCCCTGGGACAGCGGACCGCAGCAGAGCGGTAGCGCTGCGGCGTCCCAGGGGTTAAATGCATGCCAGGGGAGCGCGCCTTCCCTGTCTCACAGCCGGCGCCTTCCCCGCTGCACACAGCCCTCTCTGCACTGTGCTGACTGGCCCTGTGTCAGCGCTCCTCCCCCAGGCCAGCCTTCTCTCTGCTCCTCGGCGGCCATCTTTTCAGAAGCATGGTGGACGCTGCTGGAAGCCTGCATTGGAAGCATCGTGGTCTGGGTCCCCCCGCATACCTCTCCTCCGCTGTGGTCAGGTCTGTGTATGCAGCGCTGTGTCCTACCAGGCCCTGTGTCTGTGTAGTTGAGTGATCAGCGCTGTTAGTGCAGGAATTGATTTTCTTTGCATTGTATGTGACTGTGCTAGCGCTGCCTGTAACTTTTCTTCTCAAGACTGTCAGCTTTATTACTGTCCCTGTTCTTTCTGCTAAGCCCTTGCGGTGCGGTGCTGCAGGGTGGTCTCTCGCCTATTTAATATATAATTGGGGAGAGGGGTCACATACGTGGTGCCATCATGTCTGAAACTGATTTTCCCCTCCGGCTACAGTGTACCACGTGTAAAGTACCGTTAGCGGAGGGGCAGGGTAGCGCGGAGGGCCTTTGCTGGCAGTGTTTGTCCATGGCGCGGCCTCTTACGGTTACAGCACCGGTACAGGAGCCGCCCTGGGCTTGTTTCACTCAGGCGCTAACAGCTTTAGTGGGCCAGTTAGCTCCGCAGCGCGCGTTTCCTCCGATGGGTTTGTCCCAGCAGTCTGTGGTGTCGTCACCCATGCAGGGTTTCCCACGACAATTGGTGGTACCCCACAGTCTCCCTATTTCCCCGCTCCCGGTTTCTCAGGAGCCAGCGTGGGTTAACTCCCTGACGAGTTCTGTACAGCACTTGTCAGATGTGTTGCAAGGGGAGTCTGTGATGCAGCCTCATAAACGGCCGGTGGCGTCTCTGTCCGCTCCTTATGAGGATGACGAAGGGACGTCTGATGATGGGGAGATTCTGGATCCTTACGATCAGGAACCTCTCAATACTAAGGACGCTGATGCTAAGTCCAAAGTATATATTCCTGGACTTATTCGGGCGGTCCGCACAGCCTTGGTGATTGAGGACGAAGTTCCCCCAGCGGCTAAGTCTAAGTATGCCTTTTTCAAAGACGTGAAGGGCGATGCCACAGTCTTTCCTCTTTCGGGTCAGTTGGTGGACCATTTAGAGGAGGCATGGAAACAGCCTGGCAAAAGATACCAGCCGCAGAGACGCCTGGCGGTGGCTTATCCGTTCGCGGATAATTATTTTGCTAAGTGGGAATCCCCTCCACAGGTGGATTCTCACGTGACCCATCTTGTCCGTAGTGCCACATTGCCGATGCCATCCATGTCCTCCCTTAAGGATGCTATGGACCGCAAGGTGGAAATCTGCCTTAAGTCCGCTTATTCCCTTGCGGGGGGGGCAGCACGGCCGGCTATGGCCATTTGCTGGGTTGCCAGAGCGATGGAGCGCTGGGCGGATTCATTAGAGGCTTCTTTTGATTCCGACTGTCCGGCCGAACAGGCTGAGTTGATTGGCAATCTCCGTGATTCGGCCACCTACATCAACGAGGCGGCTCTAGACATTAGTACTCTGGTGTCTAGAATTTCTTCAGCAGCGGTGGCTGCTCGTCGCACCTTGTGGCTGCGATCCTGGAAGGCGGACGCAGATTCCAAGAAGGGTCTGGAAGCGTTGCCGTTTACCGGAGAGGTTCTCTTCGGTCCGGATCTGGATAAGATTGTGGCCACGCTGGCGGCAGCCAAATCGGCTTGTCTCCCGTCGGCCGCTGCTCCTTCTGGTTCTGGACCATCGTCCTTTGGGTCATCTAGGGCCCAGGGCAGGCCCAAACCACAGTCATTTCCTCGTCAGGCTGGCCCTAGGAAATCGGTCAAGCCCCGGAAGCAGGCATGGAGTACCAGACGTCCGGCCCCCAAGCCAGATGACAAGCCTGCGGCCTGACGGTCCGGGCCTCCCTTTGGGGGATCCCAGGGTGGGAGGCCGCCTGCTGCAGTTCGCCCAGTGTTGGTCGGTCACTACGACAGACACTTGGGTTCTGGAGGTGGTCTCCCACGGGTACGCCCTCTCCTTCCGGCACAGACCCCCAGCTCGATTCTTCACCACGGGTCTACCATCAGACCGGAACAAGGCTATGGAGCTGCGGAAGGTATTGCACACTATGCTCCAGGCTGGAGTTATAGTGCCTGTTCCATTCTCCCAGAGGGGCCAGGGTTTCTACTCAAATCTTTTTTTGGTACAGAAACTCAATGGGTCCTTTCGTCCGATTCTCAACCTCAAAGCACTCAACAAGTCTTTGCAGGTACCGAAGTTTCGGATGGAGACCCTACGGTCCATCATTCTGGCGCTGGAACCTGGGGACTACATGGTATCATTGGACATACAGGACGCTTACCTGCATGTCCCTATTCTTTTGCGCCATCAACAGTTCCTCAGGTTTGCAATCCGCAGCGACCACTTCCAGTTTCAGGCGTTACCTTTTGGCCTGGTGACAGCACCACGTGTTTTCACCAAGGTGATGGCGGTCATGGCGGCTTCTCTGCGGCTGCAGGGAGTCCGCATGTTGCCGTACTTGGACGACCTGTTATTGGTGGCGGGATCTCCAGAGCTCCTGTTACGCCACTTGGACCTGACCATTGCCCTGCTGCAACGGCACGGCTGGCTAATCAACTGGCAGAAGTCCACTCTAATCCCGTCTCGGAGGATTCTGCATCTTGGAGCCTTACTGGACTCGGGACAGCAAAAGATCTTCGTGACGGAGGAAAAGATCTCTGCTTTACAGTCAAGGGTGCGCAGTTGTCTGCACAGCCGCCGGGTGTCTCTACACTCGGCGATGAGGTCACTGGGCTCCATGGTGTCGGTGTTCGACATGGTGGAATATGCCCAGTTTCACTCCAGACCTCTGCAGCACCTGATCCTGTCAAAGTGGAACGGGCTGCCTCAGTCTCTGAAGTCCCAGACGATTGTGTTCACCCCGGAGGTTCGTCTGTCCCTTGCTTGGTGGTTACAGACGTCCCACCTCAGCGGGGGACGTCCGTTCTGGGTTCCAAATTGGGTCCTGTTGACAATGGACGCCAGTCTTCGGGGCTGGGGAGCAGTTTCGGGTCCACATCTGTTCCAGGGCAGGTGGACGCCGACAGAAGCGGAGCTTCCAATCAATATCTTGGAACTCCGTGCGGTCTTCAATGCTCTCCAGCAGGCACATCGGTTTCTCCAGGGTCACCCGGTACAGGTCCAGTCGGACAACGCTACCACCGTGGCCTACATAAACAGGCAAGGAGGAACCCGAAGCCGGGCGGCTCTCGTAGAGGTGTCTCGGATCCTGGTTTGGGCGGAGCGCAATCTTCCGGCCATATCAGCGGTCTTCATCCCGGGAGTGCTCAATTGGGAGGCGGACTTTCTAAGTCGCCAGGACGTTCATCCGGGGGAATGGTCCCTGCACCCGGACGTTTTTCAACTACTGGTGGACAGATGGGGTCTTCCAGAGATCGACCTCATGGCGTCCCGGCACAACAACAAGTTGCCGGTGTACGGGTCTCGCACAAGAGACGAAGGGGCGTCTCTGGTGGATGCTCTGTCCGTCCGGTGGACGTTCCGGTTCGCATACCTGTTCCCTCCGGTCTCCCTTCTTCCACGGGTAATCCGGAAATTCAAACAGGAAGGAGGGACGCTCCTGTTGATAGCTCCCGCGTGGCCCAGACGGCACTGGTTCTCAGACCTTCAGGGTCTGTCCGTGGACAGTCCTCTGCGGTTGCCGCTACGACCGGACCTCCTGTCTCAGGGTCCTTGTCACCCGGACCTGACTCGGCTGTCTTTGACGGCGTGGCTGTTGAGACGGCCATGCTGAGGTCCCGGGGGTTTTCCAGCTCTGTGGTGCGTACCATGTTGCGAGCTCGGAAACCGTCTTCCGCGAGGATATACCATCGCGTGTGGCATACGTTCTTCCACTGGTGTCGACCGAGAGCTTATGCACCGCGAGAGTTTCGTCTGTCTCGGATTCTCGCCTTCCTGCAAGCGGGACTAGATCATGGGCTTCGCCTTGCTTCTTTGAAGGTACAGGTTTCGGCCCTATCTGTCTGGTTTCACCGTAGGATTGCTACAATCCCGGATGTGCACACCTTTATGCAAGGTGTTGTCCGCATTCAGCCGCCCTTTGTTCCACCTGTGGCGCCTTGGGATTTGGCTGTGGTCCTGAGGGCTCTCCAAGGACCGCCGTTTGAACCACTGGGATCAGTGGATCTTAAATGGCTAACTGCTAAGACTGTTTTCCTTCTGGCTATTGCTTCGGCCAGACGTGTTTCTGAGTCAGGGGCTCTTTCTTGTAGACCCCCTTTCTTGGTTTTTCATGGGAACAGGGCAGTACTCCGCACTCGGCCCGGGTTTCTTCCCAAAGTTGTTTTCCAGTTTCATGTTAACGAGGAAATCGTTGTTCCGGCCTTTAACTCACCGGGTCTTTCCGTGGGTGAGGCCTCTTTGGATGTTGTGCGGGCCTTAAGGACTTATGTTGACCGCACTTCTTCGTTTAGGAAGTCGGACGCTTTGTTTGTCCTCTATGGCTTCCGTAAAAAGGATTGGCCTGCTTCAAAGCAAACTTTGGCAGCCTGGATCCGTATGGCTATTTCTGAAGCTTATCTTCATGAAGGCCTACCGGTTCCTCCTTCTCTGAAGGCTCATTCCACTAGGTCTGTGGGTCCTTCGTGGGCAGCTCGACGTGGTGCCTCTGCAGTCCAGATCTGCAAGGCTGCTACGTGGTCCTCTGTCCATACCTTCGTGAGGTATTACAGGTTTGACACCTTCGCCTCTCAGGATGCTTCCTTCGGGCGGCGGATTCTCCTTTCTGCACAGGAGCGTCCCCACCCTTAAAGGATACTGCTTTGGGACATCCCCAAGGTATCCTGTGGATACCCTATGGACCCTGAAGTAGAAAATATGAGATATGGTAAGAACTTACCCTTGTTATCTCTATTTCTACGAAGTCCATAGGGTTCCACAGGACTCCCGCCCTGTCGCACCTGTGCTGCAGATGGGCTTTGCTCTGGTCACCGGTTTTCCGTCTCCCTCTGGTGAGAATGTGATTCTTGTATGTGTCCAGATCTTTGTTCCCTCTCTTCCTTCTCCTCCGGCCTATGGCTTGGTAACTAACTGAGGTGCCTTGGCTCGGGGGCGGGGTATAGGAGGGGGACCTAGTGCATCCTGGGAGGCTGAAAGCTTAACTCTTTGGTGCCCTGCGACTGACGTCACACCTATACCCCAAGGTATCCTGTGGAACCCTATGGACTTCGTAGAAATAGAAATAACAAGGGTAAGTTCTTACCATATCTCATATTATTTGCAAATCATCACCTGATCAATAATAAAATTGGTAGAAATATTATTTTTATTGGAGGGTGCTATTACTGTTTTATCTACATTTTCTTTCTTTTTGTCTCTCATCAGAGCAGTAAAGAGTAGTTCAGCTGGTATATTCCTGTTGTACTGTATTTCAGAGGTCTGCAGCTATTTAAGGGCATATTTACTAAAGTGCGGGTTTTTAGAAGTTGAATTGTTGCCCATAGCAACCAATCAGATTCTACTATTATTGTTATTTTTTATTTATATGGTGCCACAAGTGTTCCGCAGCGCCTTACAAAGTACATAACCAAAAAAGTGACTAACAGTACAATACAATGCAAGACAAGGACATGAATAATATACATTGGTGACCATAACACCCAAATAAGCAACACAGCATAAGCAGCCAAGTGTTACGTGCCCTAGTGGGGAGTAAGAAGTAGATGGAAATAAACTAAGGAGAAGCACAAGAGGGTAGAGGGCCCTGCTCGCAAGAGCTTACATTCTAAAGATTCTAGCTATTATCTTTTAGAAGGTGCTAGATAAATAAGTACACTTTCAGCAGAGGCCGCAGGAGGGGAGCGTGACACACCCCCTAGCCAGTGGTACCTGCGGCCAGATGACAGATAATGGTGGTTCAGTGTGTATGAACTATCATCTGCAGCTATATCTGTTAGGTGTGTACCCAGTTTTAGTTTGAAAAATATTTTAATATATACGCATATTTTTTTAAATTATGATAAACATGCTGGATACAATGATGCATGTAGTTTTTTTGTTTGTTTCCTTATTAGTTTTGTTTCTTATTTATTAGAGTTAATCCTGACACTGTGGGCAAGGAACAACCCAAGCCGAGAAAGCCACCAGATGAGGCTCAAATAGCTGCTGCTTCTGCAGCAATGGCCAGACTGGAATCTATGCATGGAAAAAGCAAGGGACGAGAAAAGCATTCTGTTCGGACTCACAGTAAGACTAAGAACATGATGAGAGGAGAGGCAACAGTAAACAAATATGTTGTGTATCTGGTGTTCTAGTTTGAATATTGGGCTGAAAATATTACCGTGTTTCCTTTTTCAACCATCTGGGGGATGCCAATATTTCTGGGTTATGCGTAATGAGGTGTGGAGTTGGACACTAGTTAATTGAAAACTGACTCCCACCCCCTATATAACCCCTCCCCTTCCACCCTAAACTCAGTCTTGTTTTTAGTGCTGTGGCCAGGTCCTAGCTTTTAGTTTTATTTCTTTATTTTGATGTTTGGTTTGGGGGCTTAGTTCCTGGCAACAGGTGACAAGCACCAGAACAGTGGTAGTTACATAAAGTAGAGGTTTGGGTGAATCCTGTATCCCACTCTGAAGACCGCTCCTGAGAGAGTCACCAAACTACATAGTCCCTGGGTCTCTCTCCATGCCAGACAAGAATCTGAGGGGGCCGCTGGGAAAGAGAAGGTAAGCTTTTTACAGATATGTATTAAAGAGTTTGTTGCCTTTATGTACTGCTTCCTGGCACATTGCTTGTGAGCAGATTGGCCGTGTTTGTTATTACTCACATGCACTGTAGAGCCGGCATGTGTCACATCTCCCCAGAGCTTCCACAGCACCACGCTGCTTTCAGTCCCAAACGGTTTCCTTGGTGGACCGCCGGAGGGAATTACAGAGCAGCAACATGCTGCTGGCTTTTGAGAAGAGAGAGGCTTGATTGGTTCCAGGATGCAAGACGTGTGGCTGCGCCGTGGGTGACGTCATGTGGCTGCAAAACATCTGATGATGGCGGCTGAAGTTCTGTGTGGAGGAGCTCACAGCAGATAAAGGAATATGGATGTGTACTAACAAGATAAGCAGTTACCTAGGATTATTGCGATTACTGTAAGTGTTAACATGGTGATTTCTGGGTTTATATAAGCAACTTTTTTAACTGCACTTCTTAGGAATTCAGGCAGTAACATACCGGGGTATATAAGATATAAGATTTGTTTACCTTTTGGTTTTGGACTTTTAGGAGTCTGGGTTTTTTTTTTGCATTTAACAGATTGTCACAAACTGCTGCACTGCTAATGCTGTGCAAAGCGAACCCCAGACCAGCGTTCACTGAAACTCTGCCTACCTCCTGTCCATCATTCTGGGATCAGCCCGGATTGGCTCCTACGTCCATGGCACTCTCCTGTGACTGCTGCTCCGATGCCGCTGATAGCGTTTTCACGTGTTTCTGATTCTAAGCGTGGTCTCCTGTATCCAGTCAAGTTCCCAGTATCCAGTCAGCTTTATTGTTCCTGCCATTTGTGTCATCTAGGTGGCACGGTCCACATTTGTACTACCTGGCGCTTGTGTCATCTTGGCGGCATGGTCTGCATTCCTGTCCTCTGCCGTTTGTGTCATCCAAGCGGCATAAACCGCACCCAGTGTCCAGAGTGCACAACCAAGCGTCCTGTGTTGGCTTATCTGGGCAATTTGTTACTAAGGGCATCCTCAAGAGCCCTATTGCAACAACCTCTTCAGATTACCCTAGACATGCTCCACAGATTCGGCTGGATTATCAATTTTACCAAATCATATTTAATTCCATCGCAGAGGATGGTATTTTTGTGTCTTTGACACCCAGTATCACCACTTAAGCAAAGTTGCTACTTTGAAGCAATTGACAGCACTTTAGTACCTCAAATATCTTCAGTATGACTAATCGGGGACATCTAGATTGATCCCCAAAGTTTGATTTCCCCATTTTTGTCAGCACTTCCTGCCCGTATAAGTTTCGCTGGGTTGCGTTTTCGTATCATTTGGAATTGAATACGGTGAATCACGGGGACACGCGCAAAAAGTTACCGCACCAAAAATACGTGATGTAGGCGAAAAGTCCAGCATACGAAAAGGTATCGCAGGTGCGAAACTAATTGAATACGGGCCTTAGTCTGGCTTAGCAAACATAAATAAACAGAATTATTGTGACTCAATATAGGAGGCGCTCAAAATAGAATAAAATATTACGTTCCTATTTGAAGGGTAGAAGAGACCGCAGTAGAAGTCTGAAATGTCCTTCTCCTTATATCTTCCAATGTGTGCGTGTTAGCATAAAAAGAAACAAAAGATTGACGTTTAATATTCTTTTAAAATTAGCACTTTTTTGGTTGTCCTGTTTGCAGTAGATTTGTTTTGGCGATTGCACACAGACCATTTTTTATTTTTTCCCATTGTGTGGGATTCGTTTTAATAAAATTGGTTGTGGATTTACAACTTTTTTCGGACTACAATTTTTTGGATAAACCGGGATAAAATATGGGGAGAGTGCAAGACATGAAGAAAACAACCAGTGGGGGTCTGTAAAGAAACCTAGATAAGCTTCAAGTCATCTATACGTACCGTGAGTAGGGTATTCTTTATCTGCAGAGACTGTATAATTGTATAAAGATACCTTGATATGCTTGATATTTCCATAACTTACCAGTGAGTGGGGTACGCCTTTCTTTCACATTTTGCTAAAATCTCTGGTATGGGATGTACATTTCCTAAACACAGTAGTGGAAGAGAAACCTTTATGCGTGTGCTACAACACTATTGAGTGTGAGTTGGGGGCACGCCTGCACCTACATTTGAATTATTTTTTCCTTTGAGGAGCCCTTATTTAGAACTGTGATTTAGTGCGGTTAAAATATACTGTGCTACACATATATTTGTTTCATTTCATGATATCACACACACATTTGAAGATACAAGGAGAAGGACATTTGAGACTTCTACTGCGGTCTCTACTACCCTTCAAAAATGAACGTAATATTTTATTCTATTTTGAGCGTCTCCTATATTGAGTCACAATAATTCTGTTTGTTTTTATTGAAATTTGGTGTGATTTCTTGTTGTGAATCTATGTAGGCTGTTTTATCTGTGCGCCATTTACTGAGGGTTCATCTAGTCTATGTATGGTGTCACGACCCTGCCTACTTTTTCACCTTTTTGGCTTGAGACTTACCCCTGCCAACTGTCCCATGGATCTGTATGTGCAGTTCACCTGGGAAATCTGCTCTAATCATGCTGGCTGCAAGACTTCTGTGTATACATTTGGATTATGCTCTCCTTTCCACAGGGATTTTTCTCCTGGGCCCTTTTCTGTCTGTGAACACTGCTAGCCTTGATTGAAAACGCAGGTGTACTTCTGACTCTCAGTACTGCTGATATGATTGCTTCCTCTCCATGTTGTGCTCTCCACCACTCAGAGTGCTTCTGCCAGACCACCTGACTGAATCCACCAATTCCTAATGCTCTCTCTAGGTCCTGCAGCAGACAGGGCGCCGAACCTTGAGATAGGGCACTTCTGCGGGCGCCGAAAGGCGACCAAAAAGGGGGAATAGCCAAAGAAAAGGGGATGTCTTTATGACGCATCCCCTTTTCGTCACTCCTGGGGGCGTGCCCGGCACTTACGGACATGCTGAGTATCCCCCAAGCGCTGCAGTCACTGTGAATGGATGCCAGGCCCATGCGCCCGGCATCCATTCACTCGCAGTGACTGCTGTGCCACCGTTTTGACCACCCGCAGGACACTGCAACCTGCGGGTGGAGACAGATCCCGCAGGCTGTCTCAGTGGGGCGCCGCGCTGGAGGGCAAGGTGCTTTCTGCCCTTCAGAAATAGGGCAGGGCCCCGCTGAAACAGCCTAGCAGGAACGCTAAATTCCTGCCAGACCCAGGGTATAACAATCCTCCTCTAATAGCATTCGGGGCCTGAGCATCTCGTTACTTCCCGTGGTGTACAGATTGTGCTACTTCTGTCTCCCTGTGTACAAGTGTATCCCAGGCTCCTGTTGGTTCCCAGACCAGTTTATCCAGTATTCCTGCTGGCAGCTATACCTGGCACATCCAGAAATGTTGCTGGTTCCTAGACCAGTTCATCCAGTAATTGGCAGCTATACCTGGCATATCCGGAAATCCTTCTGGTTCCCAGACCAGTTCATCCAGTAATCCTGCTGATAGCTATACCTAGAGCATCTGGAAATCCTACAGGTTCTCAGTCCAATTCAGCAAGCCCACCTACTGGTACCCCATCCAGCTCAGCAAGCCTTCCTGCCAGTCCCAGTCCGGTTCCTCCAAGTTTTCTACTGGTTCCACCCCACCATTACAAGTTTCCTGTTCCTGTCATTTATCATGAAAGGCAGTCATACAATTTATATGCAAATAGAGCTCTTTACATCATCCATGGTTCCAGTCAAGCCTGGTCTCCGCTGAATCCAGTTCAACACCTGAGTCAGGTAACTCTCAAACACCAACCGTGACATATGGTTTATGATAGCACTATGCCATACTTGCCCACTCACCCGTAACGGCCGGAAGGCTCATGAAAACTGTGTGGCGCTCCCGCAAGAGAGGGCAAGTCTCCTGGACCGACCGCCACCTACCTGCACCATCTCCAGCAGCCGCCCTCTTACCAAGTGGAAGTGGACTGTCCTGGGGGGGGGGGGGGTCGATGACAAGATTCTCGAATTGTGTCATAGTAGCCCCTCCCTCTGCTTTATATTGCCGGTAATCTCTGTATTGTATAGCAGAGTGCGGGACCGCTATGATGCGATTGCGCAGCCATGCCCCCATCCTGTACACCTATGCTGCCACCACTCGCTGCGCTGATCTAGCTGCCCCTTTCTGGAGGCGGCAGCCAGAAGGTCAGCAAATATGCACTATGCTAAGTATAAAAGACCTCTGTAGTAGTTTCTCTCCTCACACAAGGAAAGTGTTATAGGCAATTCCAAACCGTTTGAAATCTATCATTCTGCAGTTAATTTAAAGATTATTTACAAATGGAAAACAATGGAGACCATTGCTTGTCTTTGCAGTAATGGGCTTCTCAGCAAGTGGAACCATATCATGCTCTGAGAAACCACAAAGAACCACAACGAATATAAAAAGATGTATACAGGCTTCTGTCAATACAGTAAATGATTAACTACTAAAAAAAAACCTGAACTAGTATATTTTTTTTGGAAGGCTAGCCAGAGGAAAGCCCCTTCCCACACCAAAAGATATTCATTAAAGTACAACTCACAAGTTTGCAACTCACAAGTTTGCCATAAACTTGTCCAGAGTATTCTAATGAAAAATATGAGGCTATACTGATGTCTTCACTCGTCTTTTTTTCGCATTTTTTCCGAAAATGTCATGTCTCTAAGACGCACCAGGAGACTGTGCTGATTAATTTAATATGTGACCACTTGTATATCTGTGTGCGACTTAGGGAGGAATCAAATTAGCAGCGATAACGATAAGTTTTCTCTGGCCTTTTCAGACCCATCGCACGAATTTGCAGCTTATTGCATGTATGCGCGCTCCCGTTTTTCATGCAATCCTTTTGCAAAACTGCCAATAACACATTCACACGATAAGTCTTGCAGTGATGACAGACGAAAGTTACAGGTGAAAATGGGGAAATCAGCCTGTACCCCACAAAAAGGATAACTAATATTGGGCAACATTATAGAAGTCTTTTATTGGGCATAATCAAAGGGATTGGAGTTCTTAAATGATGTTAAATGACTGTTGTATGCATTTTTCTATAAGATAGACCTTTTTTTTTGGTAAAAGGTAATTCTCTAGTTAAATTAGGGTTACATAAAATGGGGGTAAGTATATTTTTGAGTCATTTTAGGGCACGTTTAAAATTTGTTAAAAATACATCTGATGCAATGTTTAAAACACCTGCCCCCATCTATACAGCCCCGCAAAATATCTAACCACCCACTACTTTGAACCCATTTTCTTGCACTTTTTCACCCCAAAAATTACCTTTCATTTATTGGCCCAAATAAGCTAATTAGAAAAATATTTTTGCCTAATTAGTCCCAGGGGTTCTGCACCAAGTCACGACATTTTATGCCAAAAATTTCGATTTTGCACAACTTTTCACCTACGCAGAGATGGTGAAAACTAATTTCTGATCATTGCTATGGAAGTCTTCGGACCTGCAAAAACCGCGGCTAATGGATAGCATAACAATTTTTGGAGAAAAGTATTCACAAGTGAAAATTTTAAGCCGAAAAAATGGGTTATCATGGCTAATTGGATACCCTCCCTTAGTCTCTCAATCAGCATGCAAAGTGCTACGTTGCAGTGGCCACAGATTTTTATTTTTTTTCCACACCAAGTTCTTATTACAGTCTCTGTCGCACACATATAAAAGTATCACATAAATTAATCAGCACAATCTCCTGGTCTGTCCTAGTTGCATCACATTGCGATTTAGACACGTTTGGCAAAAAGATGCCTGGCGCTGTCAGAGTTGCAGGGGATGACTGCCGGTCTTACACACACCAGGCATTTAGTGCTGTATGGCGCTTTGAGGCTAGATGAGCAAGGACACATCTGTATGTTTGATAACTAAAACTTGGCTAAAATAGAATCATGCAACACGACAATGATCCTGACCTAGATATATATGCAAATCTGCAACTGAATGGCTGAAATAAAAATAATCTAGGTCTGGAAATTGATATGAAATGGTGAAGTGTATGGCTCTGCTTCCTAAACTTTGATCCCTCCTGCCCTCTCCTGATTTATTCACTATAGAGATATACTGGAACAGGGAAAGATGGCGCTGGGTTACCTTGTGCAGTCTGCTCCTTGTAAATGATACTTATGTATTAGTGCTGTCAGTGGTGCCCCGTTGAAAGAGACTTACCAGCAAGTCTTCTGCTGTAAAAGCCACATATTAAAGAAAGGGAGAAGCTACCAGGAAGGAGTGAAATTGGAAGAATCTATAATCGGGAATGCATGTAGAAGAGTAATGTCTATTATTGTGAATGACCAACAACAAACCAGAGCCGTAGTAGATCAAGACCTAGAGGACTGCATAAATATATGTACAGTATACAGCAGCGTTATAGCTGCACGAAAAGTGTCGCTATAATACATCTCCCCCATACTTTCGTCTGAATCCAATGTGGGACTCTGGACACACTCCATTTTACTCATTGATTTGTGTCTGTTATCCTTGCTAGACTTATTATACTCATTGGAGAATGTTGTTCTCTACTCCCCCTGTGTATTCTTGGTTCTGTGCTTTGGGGTTTAGTAGAGAAATACTGAATTCCTTGGCAGCAATTAGGGCAGAATGAGATACAAAAGGTCGATACTGATTTGGTTGAGACCAGACATGACAAAAGGTTGACAGGTAGAAAAGTTCAACATGGAAATGGTTGACACATTTTTTATTTTGTTTTTCTAACCCTAATCTTCACCCTAAATCTAACTATCCCCCTTGGAACCTAAACCTAATCCTCTGGCAAGTGCCTAACCCTAAATCTGACCATTTCTGTGTCGACCATTTCCATGTAGACATTTTCAACCTGTCAACCTTTTGTGCCTGCCTATCTACTGTCAACATTTTGTCACGTCGAACTTCGGGTGTCGGCAAAATCATTGTCGACCTTTTGTATGCCACCCATGGGGGCATAGGGTCTGATTCAGAGCCGGACGCTATTTGTGGACGGTCGTTCAGGAAAAGGGGGTTGCTATTCAAATGAACCGTTCGCTCTTTGCGGTCTGTTGACGCCTCCATGTCTGAATGAGCGAACAAAACATGCGGTCGTTTTTTTGAAAAATACGCCGCCTGGCCGCTCGCATAATACGTCATGTCCGATATTTAATAGATTAATCGGGTACATCGAACAGCGTATGAACTGCTCGCTATTCTTGTGGCTGGTTTTTCCTACCGCAATCTTGCGAGCAGTTCTGGCTATAAAATAACCAAGTGACGTGGTCGATGACGCTGCTGTTTTTAATTACGCACACCCTAAAAACGCCCGTTTTGACCTTTAAGCACGCCTGCGTTCTGATTTCCACTCCCCGTTTTCAAGCACCTTCCCCTGTTACCACCCACATACGCCTCCTCCTGTCACTCCAAAATAGCAGGCATTCGCTATATTGCGAACAAACGATTTCTGGACGCACTGACTGGTTCGCGCATGCGTATTACAATCTGTATGCATGCGCAGATGTGCTAACATCGCTCCGAACGAGCGAACGGCCGCTTACGAGCGGCTCTGAATGAGACCCATAGTGTGGACAGAGCTTAAAGTTTTGGAGGAATACATTTGAAAGCTGCTGTTACCACACTTGTAACCCAGCATTCCAAAGTTCCCCCTTGGACTCTGAGAAAAGGATTAACATACAAAGGGCCTGATTCAGACCCACTCGCGAGCGGCTGTCCGCTCGCAAGTGGGTCGATGGTCTGCACTGAGCATGCGCACGACGGAGGGAGCTCCGTCGTGCGCATGCGCCAGACACGACGAGCGAAGGACTTTCCTTCGCTCGTTGTGTCCGATCAAAGGGGGCGTGCTGTTAATGTTGATTGACAGCACGCCCCCTTTGGTAGGCGTGCCGGGGGCGTGCCTCCCTGACGGGGGCGTTCCCACGGGAACGCCTCCCGTCAGAAGCCGGCCCACTGACATCACTAGTGATGTCAGTGGGAGTGATTTTGGCTCTGATAGAGCCAAAATCACTCCGGAGCTTGCGGTTGAAAACCTCAACCGCAGGCTCCGGCTCGCAATTTCGATGGTCGCGATGGTCACGACCATCGCGGCCATCAAAATGCACGCTCGTATAGCCTGTGGGTGGTGACCCACAGCTATACGAGCGTCCAGGAGGACGCTCCATGAAAATGGAGCCCGGCCCTCATGCAGAGCGTGCGCTCTGCTCAGAGCGTACGGCTCTGAATGAGGGCCAAAGATCCCAGTTTTGTTAAATAAGAAGGTGAGAAAAATATATATATATTTATGGTAAATTTATGGTGATTTTTTTTTTTTATAGTAACAAAAGAGCTGGAAGTTAACCAAGAAGGAAATGTCATGTCAAGTTATAAGGTAAAGTGATCCTGTAATGAAATAAAAGAATAATGCAAGTTAAAATGCTGTTTCTACCTGAAAGACATGGAAAGAGATTCCATTAGCTCACATTTAAATGAACTTCCCCCACTATCTATGCATACTTGTCAGTGTATATGTGTACGTATGCATGTATATGTTTGTATGTATATACTGTACATACATGTATGTATGCATGCATATGTTTAGATGTATGTTTGTGTGTGTGTGTGTGTATATATTGTGATATCTTGGGGTAATTAGCTCGGTAGATTGGTGTCAGTGGTGCAGTGATTAGGTGCAGAATTAGAGTCCACACCTGGCCTTCCAGTAAAATAAATGAGATGGTGCTTTAATTCCAGCAGGAAAAATCAGGTACAACACAAAGGAACAGAAAATAATAAACAACCTAGCCCCTGTTTAAGGCGTCTAACTCACTTCTTGAGCCCTCTTTATCATGGTGCAGCTAGTCTGCCAACAAAGTCTCTGCCTGCTTCTTGCAGGTCTATCGCCGGCTCCAGCCTGGCTGACACAGCTACACAAATACAGTCTGGGTATCCTACAGATTTAGGCCCTGGCTTCCTCAGCCTGCAGCTTCACTGCTTTCTTGTCACACAGTCTGAGAGTTTGTGGTTCCCCCCCCCCCCCCTGCCTCCTGCAGGTACAGACCCAGGCCTCCTGGCCCCCAATGGCTCGCTTAGTTTCACTGGTCTCTATGGCTGCCACAGGCTCACATCGACTGTCTCCCACAGCAGCCTGACTGGTCTGCCTCCTCATTAGCCCACACCTGAGCTCTCTCCACAAGGCAGCTCTTGGGCATCTTCCCAGAATCCTTTTCTTCTCTGTGTGGGCGGCATTTTTTTTTTTTTTTTTTACTGGTTTTTCTTATTGCCTTTTTATACACGATGTGTTTTTTAAGCACTGTATTTTTGGCGACTTATAAGGTGTCTGTCAGGCTCCAATAAATAACAATTAACACATAAATTGTCAGCCACCAACACAAACATAGTCTGCTTTAGAATTTGCACAATTTGATGCGTGTAAAAGATTCAGCTTTTCAGATGTAGAGGCACAGTCTATTCTGATTAAACAAAAACTAGAGGATAATTCAGTGGTCCCTTTACCTGTGGATCTGTTTAAGCAATGGTTGAAATTAAGACAAAAAGAATGTGATTACACTTATAATGGAATAAGTTTTTCGGACTGTTACCGAAATAACCAAATACCCAGGGGATTTAGAATAAGAAACATCCCCACAATTGGGGTTTACATTGTTAACTTTTGCCGTAAGTGGATCGCCATCCTCAACAAATGTTGGACTTATCATTGTTAGTTATAGAAGAATCTACAAGAGATCTGAACCTCACAAAGGAGCAAATTCTATGTTTTTGAGCAACAACACAAAGCTTTGATATCCGATACTAAAAGACAAATTGAATGTACAAATGGAGCAGTACAAACGCGATCTTATCAACTTTAAGAAAGGGAAATTATTCAAGGTCCAGCAGGACTACGAACAGGGGACCAGGGACAGTCGCCAGGCCAGCTGTGGCTATCTCCTGGGTGGCCAAGGCTATGGAATTTTGGGCAGACTCGCTAGAGGAGTCCTTTCCGTCAGATGCTACCGCAGATCAAGTGACTCTAGTGGGTAACTTCCGTGATTCAGTTACATATATCAATGAGGCAGCTTTGGACGTCACCCTATTATCCTCCAGGATTTCGGCTGCTGCGGTGTCAGCTCGCCGTTCCTTATGGCTGCGCTCTTGGAGATCGGACGCGGACTCTAAGAAAAGATTAGGGTGTCTACCTTATAATGGTAAGATCTTGTTTGGTCGTGACCTGGATAAGATTGTGGCTACGTCGGCAGCGTCTAAATCGGCGTGTCTGCCTCCAGCATCTACATCTTCAGGATCCCAGCCCTCATCCTTTTAGTACTTTCAGCCCCAAGGTAAGCCTAAGGGTCAGCCCTTGCCTAGACAGTCAGCCCTCAAAAAGACTACCAAGCTCAAGAAACAGGCCTGGAGTACCAGATGTCCAGCGACCAAGTCCGATGACAAGTCTTCAGCCTGATGGGATAGGCCTCCCTTGGGGGATCCCAAGGTGGGAGGCCGACTTCTTCAGTTCCCCCAGTGATGGTGTCAGACCACCATAGTCATTTGAGTAAGAGAAGTGTTCTCAACGGTATGCCCTTGCCTTCCCCAGAATGCCTCCCCAGCAATTCTTCTGCACAAGCCCTCTGTCAAAGACAAGGCATTACAAATCCAGAAAGCCATACAATCCTTGCTTCAAGCAGGAGTTGCCATGCCACTACCGCTTCCTCAGAGAGGAACGGGTTATTACTCCAATCTCTTTCTGGTCCAGAAACCGAACGGATCACATCTGCCTATCCTCAATCTCAAGTCCCTGAACAGATTCCTATGGGTACCTCGGTTCAGGATGGAAACCCTATTCTCAATTATACTGGCTATGGAACAGGGGGATTTTATGGTATCACTGGATATTCAGGATGCATACCTGTATATTCCAATTGCTTCATTTCACAAGCGTTTACTTCATTTTGCTATACAGCAACAACATTTCCAGTTTTTGGCTCTACCATTTAGTCTACCAACAGCTCCTCAGGTGTTTACCAAAGTTACGGCTGTCATGGCAGCACATCTACGGCATCAGGGGGTTCAACTGTTGCCTTACCTGGACGACCTCTTATTGTTGGCAGGGTCTCCAGAAGTACTTCACCACCATCTACAGCTGACCATTTCTGTGCTTCAGACTCACGGCGGGTGGGTGCTCAATTGGACAAAGTCCTCCTTGACTCCATCCCAGAGGATGCTCCATCTGGGATCTCTTTTGGATTCCCAACAGCAGAGAATCTTTCTGACCGCAGAAAAGATCTCCACTTTGAAGATGCGAGTACGCAGATGTCTCCACAGTCGCCGAATGTCAATCCACTCAGCAATGCAAATACTGGGGCCCATGGTATTGTCATTCGACATGGTGAAATATGCCCAGTTTCATTACAGGCCTCTGCAGAAATTGATCATCTCCAGATGGAATGGATTACCCCATCGGATAAAAGCACAAACGATGGTGCTCTCTTCGGAGGTGCGTCTGTCTCTTGCCTGGTGACTGCAGACGTGTCACCTCACCAGGGGGCTCCACTTTTGGATTCCGGAATGGGTCCTCCTGACGACGGATGCCAGTCTCCGGTGACTGGGGCGCAGTGACAGGTCCACAATCATTTCAGGGGCGATGGACAGCAGAGAAAGTTGACTCTACCAATCAACATATTGGAACTTTGGGCGGTCTTCAGGGCCCTTCAGCAAGCCAGACTCATACTTCACGGGAAGCCTGTGCAAGCTCAGTCAGACAACGCCATGACTGTGGCTTACATCAATCATCAAGGACGAACTCGAAGTCAGGCGGCAATGACAGAAGTGTCAAGCATTCTGACAGGAAGGTCATCTCCCAGCCATTTTGGCGGTGTTCATTCCAGGAGTTCTCAATTGAGTAGCGGACTTCCTCAGCAGTCACGACGTGCATCCAGTCTCTTCACCAAGAGGTGTTTTAGCTCCTAGTGGACAGGTGGGGCCTTCCAGACATGGACCTCATGGCCTCCCGGCACAATCACAAACTGCCAGTGTATGGATTCAGAACAAGAGATGCCGAGGCGATTCTAGTGGACGCTCTGTCGGTACAGTGGGCCTTCCAGTTTGCTTACCTGTTCCCTCTGTTCTCCCTGCTTCCTCGAAGTTCAAACAGTAAGGAGGCACAATCCTGTTGGTGGCACCAGCATGGCCTAGACGGAACTGGTACTCAGATCTTCGGAGTCTCTTCATCGACACTCCGTTGCTGTTGCCTCAACGTCCGAACCTGTTGTCTCAGGGTCCATGCCTTTACCCGGACCTGGGTCGTCTGTCTTTGACGGCTCTTGAGATATCCTTCTTAAGGTCTAAGGGTTTTTCTAGCTCTGTTGTGGATACTATGATCAGATCGCGGAAACTAGCCTCTTCCAGGGTTTCCCATAGGGTGTGGCATTCTTACTTCTAATGGTGTCGTCCCAGAGGTTATGATCCACGGAGTTTTCGGATTTCCAGAGTCTTGCCCTTCCTTCAAGTGGGCTTGGATCTTGGTCTCTGTTTAGCCTCGCCGAAGTTGCATTTCTCGGCTCTGTCCATATGGTTTCAGAGATAAATTGCTCCTCTACCTGATATCTGGACGTTCCTCCATGGTGTCCTCCGTATTCAGCCTACCTTTTGTCCCTCCTGTGGCTCCTTGCGATTTGGCTGTGGTGCTTAGGGCCCTCCATTTGAACCCGTGGCTTCAGTGGATCTCAAATGGCTTGCAGCTAAGACTGTTTGTTTTTCTTCTGGCCATAGCTTCTGCCAGAAAATTGTCAGACTTGGGGGCACTTTCTTGTCGCTCCCCTTTTCTGATATTTCACCAGGGCAGAGCGGTGCTCAGGACTCGCCCTGGGTTCCTTCCGAAGGTGGTTTCCAGTTTCCACATCAATGAGGAAATTGTTGTGCCAGCCTTTCAGTCTCCGGACCTCTCAGCGGGTGAGGCCTGCTTGGATGTGGTGCGGGCCCTCAAACTTTGTGGACTGTGCCAGTTCTCTTCAGAAGTCAGACTCCTTGTTTGTCCTTTTACGGATTTCATAAGAAGGGATTGGCTAGATGGCTGTGTATGACGATCTCTGAGGCTTACACTCAGGAGGGCCTTCCTTTTCCACCCTCTGTTACCACTCATTCTACTCGGTCGGCGGGTCCCTCGTGGGCAGGCCGTGGTGCCTCGGCTGTTCAGCTTTGTAAGGCTGCCATGTTGTCTTCTGTCCAGACCTTTTTGAGGTTCTATGCATTTGATACCTTTGCCTCTCAGGATGCTTCCTTTGGGCGGCGGATTCTCCTTTCAGCACAGGAGTGTCCCCACCCTTAAAAGGACTGCTTTGGGACATCCCCAAGGTCTCCCTGTGGAGCCTATGGACCCTGAAGAAGAAAATGAGAGAGATACGAACTTACCTTTGTTATCGCTCTTTCTTTGAAGTCCATAGGGTCCACAGGGCACCCACCCTGATACACCTGGATTCAGATGGGCTTTGCTCTGGTCACCGGTTTTCCATCTTCTATGTGAGAATGTGACTTCTTGTGTGTTCCAGACTCTCTTCGCTCTCCTTTTTTTTATCCTCCTCCGGCCTTTGGCTTGTTATGAACTAAGGTGCCTCTGGCCCGGGGGTAGGGTATAGAGAGAGGCCTGGTGCATCCTGGGAGAGAAAAATTAACTGTGTGGTGCCCGGATGTCCATGCCATCACCTAAACCCAAGGTCTCCCTGTGGACCCTATAGACTTCGAAGAAAGAGATATAACAAAGGTAAGTTCTTACCATATCTCGCATTTTCAGATGCTTCCACATATAAATTACTGCATAAGGACCCAACGTCCAAATGCAAAAATTAATTGGATGACATACTGTCAGCGGCCATAGATGAAGGCCACATCACTACGGAGATATATCAGGCATATAATTTCCTATAGCGCCTCTCTTTTACGTAGTTCCAAAGATTCATAAATCGCTACTTAATCCATCAGGGAGGCCAATCGTGTCAGCAATCTATTCGCTTTACCAGCCCACTTTGATATATTTGGATACCGTCTTAAACCCATGTGTACAGCATATGCCTTCCTTTTTTAAAGGACACTACATCCTTATTAATAACTTTTAAATAATCTAAAGGATATACCATCTAATATGTTAATGTGTAGCACTAATGTTACCAGCCTATGCACGTGCATACCGCACGATCAGGGTATAGAGGCTGTGAAGACACTAATATCAGAGAATCACAATTGTTGCCTAGTTAAACTAGAGGTACCAATATTCAAGATCGAGTTCTCAGACTTGATATCTCGAAGATGACCAATAAACGCCCTACTCATTTTTGAGCCAAAGTACAGGCTGTTATAAATGTTTGGGTTGTGTATACTGTAATACCCTACTTATGGGACAAACATTTTGTCATCCCCACACTGGCAGGAGATAAACTATTCACTACGCATTAATATGCACAATCACTTATGTAATCTATATGTTGATATATGTCCCTGCTGTCTTACCTATGTGGGTAATTCTCCATCGTAGTGCCATCAAGCAAGCATTTCATAAAGGACTAAGTGAACAGCCAGTAGCCAGGCACTGTTTACAGTATCAACATAATGTAGCCAGCATGCAAGCTATGATCATAGATCATGTACCTCCCAGTCCCAGGGTTGGCAACAGCTAAAATATTACTGCAATAACAGAGTAGATTGATATTCCAATTTAACACGTTAGCACAAGGGTTAAATGAGACACTGGGCTTACAGTGCTATCTTTAAACCATCACAGATACCTATAAATCTTAAACCTCAATCCCTTGCTTTGAAACTATTATTCTTCTATTTAATACATATATGTCCACGTACATCTATCCTCCATGCGCTATAAGTCACGCTGCACATAATGTGTGAGCTCCATGTGACTCTGTAGCGATGAGCATTTATACGGGAGGCTTTTTACCTTCAAATGCGTCTTACTCGCACAGCAATGCAAATATTTAGCACAAGAGTGTGGGTGTATCTGCATGTGAAACGCTATGTTAGTGTCAGCGGCTGTAACACTGTGCTAACTATTCGTGCTGTTCGGATAAGAGGCATTTGAAGGTAAAAAGTCGCACCAAAATTTGCTCTCAATAATGGGTATACAAGTTTAGCTTTTGATAATATAGACACATATATGGAACACGGCAAATGTGTGTATTTAGTTTACTATAAGGGTAACAAGATATGCAGTACTGTTGTCCTTTGATTCTCCTTGTATGTAGCCGAATATTTGTAAATGACACCATACTTTACAGTGCTATAATGTTGTTGTTTTTCATTTATTATAATGGGTATTTGGAGTGAATTGCTAAAATGTTTCATAGTAAGTAAACCACGTCCACAGCAACAGTTTGCACACTCCGATATTCATTGGCTGTTCGGCGCTGCCAGATGACGTCAGGAAACCGCGACGCCCAGACACGGCGCACGGTGTCGAACTCCTCGTGGCAGCGGTGAACAGGTGAGTGCGTTCAGTAACTAATTGCACTTGTGGGTAGGTACAAATGTTCTATTATGTTGCGTGATTGCGTACGCTTGTCCATGAAGAAGGGGATGTCCCCGAAACATTTTGGAAATAAAGGACTATTGATGTTTTAATGAAATCTACAGAGTGCCGCCTGCCTCACTCCTCTTTGATATATACAGTCAGGTGCATAAATATTGGGACATTGACAGAATTCTCATATTATGGCCTCTATTCATCACCACAATGGCTTTGAAATGAAACAAACAAGATGTGCCTTAACTGCAGACTTTCAGATTTAATTTGAGGGTAATTGCATTCAAATCAGGTGAACGGTGTAGGAATTGCAACGGTTTCTATATGTGCCTCCCACTTTTTAAGGGGCCAAAAGTAATGGGACAAACTAAACAATCCTAAATCTAACTTTCACTTTTTAATACTTTTTTGCAAATCCTTTGCAGGCAATTACAGCCTGAAGTCTGGAACGCATAGACATCACCAGACGCTGGGTTTCATCCCTGGTGATGCTCTTCCAGGCCTCTACTGCAAATGTCTTCAGTTCCTGCTTGTTCTTGGGGCATTTTCCCTTCAGTTTTGTCTTCATCAAGTGAAATGCATGCTCAATCGGATTCAGGTCAGGGGATTGACTTGGCCATTGCATAACCTTCCACTTTTCAGCCTTAGAAAACTCTTTGGTTGCTTTTGTAGTATGCTTCGGGTCATTGTCCATCTGCACTGTGAAGCGCCGTCCAATGAGTTCTGAAGCATTTGACTGAATATGAGCATATAATATTGCCCGAAACACTTCAGAATTCATTCTGCTGCTTTTGTCAGCAGTCACATCATCAATAAATACTAGTTCCATTGGCAGCCATACATGCCCACGCCATGACACTACCACCACCATGCTTCACTGATGAGGTGGTATGTTTTGGATCATGAGCAGTTCCTTTCCTTCTCCATACTCTTCTCTTCCCATAACTCTGGTACAAGTTGATCTTTGTCTCATCTGTCCATAGGATGTTGTTCCAGAACTGTAATTGCTTTTTTAGATGTTGTTTGGCAAACTTTAATCTGGTCTTCCTGTTTTTGTGGCTCACCAATGATTTACATCTTGTGGTGAACCCTCTATATTCACTCTTGTGAAGTCTTCTCTTGATTGTTGACTTTGACACATATACACCTACTTCCTGGAGAGTGTTCTTGATTTGGCCAACTTTTGTGAAGGGGTTTTTCTTCACCAGGGAAATAATTCTTCTGTCATCCACCACAATTGTTTTCCGTGGTCTTGCGGGTCTTTTGGTGTTGCTGAGCTCTCCGGTGCGTTCTTTCTTTTTAAGAATGTTCCAAACATTTGATTTGGCCACATCTAATGTTTTTGCTATGTCTCTGATGGGATTGTTTTAATTTTTCAGCCTAATGATGGATTGCTTCACTGATAGTGACAGCTCTTTGGATCTCATATTGAGAGTCGACAGCAACTGATTCCAAATGCAAATGTCACACCTAGAATCAACTCCAGACCTTTTACCTGCTAAATTGATAATGAAATAACGAGGGAATAGCCCACACCTGTCCATGAAAAAGCTTTTGAGTTGATAGTGCCATTACTTTTGGCCCCTTTAAAAAGTGAGAGGCACATATAGAAACCGTTGTAATTCCTACACCGTTCACCTGATTTGGATGTAATTACCCTCAAATTAAATCTGAAAGTCTGCAGTTAAAGCACATCTTGTTTGTTTCATTTCAAAGCCATTGTGGTGGTGAATACAGGATAAAATATGAAAATTCTGTCAATGTCCCAATATTTATGCAGCTGACTGTATGTGTGTGTGTGTATGTATGTATGTATATATATATATATATATATATATAAGTATTTGGCCGCACCTATTAATTATTGAATTGCGGCGTTTCAATCAGACCCGATGCCACAGGTGTATAAAATCAAGCACCTAGCCATGCAGTCTCCTACTGCAGACATTTGTGATACAAAATGGGTCTTTCTGAAGAGCTCAGTGACTTCAAGAGTGTTGCTGTAATAGGATGCAACCTTTGCAATAAGACGGTTCGTGAAAATTCATACCTTCTGGATATTCCACAGTCAACTGTAAGTGATATTATTAGAAAGTGGAAGTGTTTAGGGACAACAGCAACTCAGCCATGAAGCAGAAGACCATATAAAATCACAGAGCGGGGTCAACGACTGCTATGACAAAAGTCGCCTCCATAGCTGAAGATTTCCAAACTTCCACTGGCATTAATTTAAGCACAAAAACTGTGCGGCGGGAGCTTAATGGAATGGGTTTCCATAGACTAGCAGCTCCATGCAAGCCTCACATTGCCCAACCCAATGCCAAACGTGTGGTGTAAAGCCCACTGGACTTTGAAGCAGTGGAGTGATGAATCACGCTTCAGTTTTTTGCAGTCAGATGGGTGAGTCTGGGATTGGCGGATACCGGGAGAACATTACCCTCCTGACTGCATTTTGCCAACTGTGAAGTTTGGTTGAGGAGGGATAATTTTTCAGGGTTTGGGCTAGGTCCCTTATCTCCAGTGAAGGGCAATCTTAATGCTTCAGCATACCAAGACATTATGGACAATGCCATGCTTCCAACTTTGTGGCAACAGCTTGGGGAAAGGCCCTTTTTCTATTCCAACATGACTGTGCCCCAGTTAACAAAGCAAGGGACTATAAAGATGTGGTTTGAGTTTGGTGTGGAAAAACTTGGCTGGCCCTCACAAAGCCCTGACCTCAATCCCATCGAGTACCTTTTATATCTGCAGATATATCTGCTCATAGTGCTGTGTGTATGGGCGGAATGCCGACTGTCTGTACACTCGCTGCAGAGGCCTCAGGGAGGGGCGCGCGACGCGGCCAGCGGGATCCACGGCCAGAAAACAGATGTTTGTTAAGTGTGTATGAAAAAGCATCATCTGCAGATATATCTGCAGATTTACAGTATTCCAGCTTTAAATTTTTCTCTCTTCAAAGTATGAACCCTTAGCGGCGATCGCAGCAGTGCAAAATTCTGACGATCAACTTGTCTAAAGTTTTAGCTCCGATTGCAGCCCATTTGTCTTGTAGCAACTCACTAAGGTGATTTTGGCTCGTTACTAGCACATCTGGAACACACCTGTCCAGATAATCCCAAAGGAGTTCAATTGGATTGCTTGTCACACGACAAATGAACTTGCGCCTCTTGGACCCAAACACCTCAAACTTCGATTCCTCTGCGAAAAGAACCTTCTTCCATTAACTGGTGGTCCAGCTCCTGTGCTTTTTTGGCAACAATAGCCTCTTTTTTTTATTTAGGCCTAATAAATGGTTTTCGGCTGCAATCCACTGGCTACAAAGCTGCATTTGACGGTCAATATTTTCTTCCTCCTTTCCATCAGAGCAGCATGGATTTGACAAGCTGTTTGGGACACACTATGATAAATTTGTCCTCCTGTTTTGTGGTCACTTGAGGTTGTCCAGGTCGTGGGTGATCATATACACTCCTGTTTTATCTCTTGAGGGTACACTGCACGCCACCAAGAGAAACTTTCCCCAGGCGAGCAATTTCACACAAACTATGCCCTGCATTTCTCAAAGCGACTATGGCAGATCGCTTTTCTAATGGTAACTCCTTCCTGGGAGCCATTTACAAGACTCACGTTTGGCATCCTGGAATCCCCTACTGGGGGGCTGGAAGTTGTGGTCCCAGGTCAATGAAGGAGTCAGGAGCGAGGGGCCTGGACGTTCAGTCTCCTCGTCCACAAGCATCGGATGTTGGCGAGACCTGACCTAGGGTGCGGTGTCTAACCTCCTGGGAGGTGTTCACCAGTGACTCCTCCAAGCGGGATATGGGTTTCAGCTGCACCGCAAGCAGGCCGCGGTCCCCAGGTCAGGGATCCGATGTGAGTGGGATTAGAGAAAGACACTTGCTTTGACCCACTGGAAATATAATCTCTGTACCACTAGTACAGAGAAGCACAATAGAGATGTTTCTTGAAGAGGTGCTGTGGCAGTCCAGAGGGATAGAATCCACTGAGGAGTAGATTGTGCAGCTAGCACTGGAGGGAAATGAGGATAGGGAAGTGAGGATATGCTGCAGTCACTGAAGGAGAGTGGTGATTGCACCAGTTTGGATGATGTGGTGTCTGTACACTGATGCACGAGGATATGACATTGGTAAATAGCACACACAGGCAAAGGCACTTGAATTAGCACACACAGGCAAGGATGTTCTGTAGCACTGCTGTACAAGGATAAGGCTCTTATAAATGGCAAACAGGAGAAATGTGTTCTATCACAGGGAAAGGCACTTGAATTAGTACACACAGGCAAGGTGTTCTATAGCACTGTTGAACAAGGATATGGCACTTTGTAAATAATACACTAAGACTCAGTACATAGGAGATGTACAGAGCATATACTGGAAATCCCACTGGGAAGAGTCTCTGGAAGATTGCATGTGAAGCCTGGACGAAGCAAACAGTAACCATCTGGGAATAACGAAGTTGATCAGGCAATTTCCTGTTCACCTTGAGTCCTGTTTATACCCCCAGGTAGCTGTCCATTATATGAGCAAGTCAGCTGAGAACTGACACAGCTACCACTGGATAAGGATCTATCAGGTAATTCAGCCAAGATGATTCATTGCCACAGGAACTCCGATATGGAGGATTGTGTGACAGTCACCTGGGCCCCGGGAAGAATACTCAGCAAGTCACCTACTGCTGCACCTGACGCCTCACCGCTCACGCTAGTGAGGGGAAGCTGGCACCGCGGTAAGTAACAGCCAATCCCAGGCAGAATCCTGACAGTACCCCCTCCTTTCAGGGTGGACTCCAGACACCAATAAAGGTTCGGCTGGAACGTCTCAGAAAGACACGAACATCAGCTATCCACCACGAAAAGTGAATATCTTCCAGATAATCTCTAAAACTCAAGATGCGAGGAAGCTTCCAAATCCAGTGAATAATTATAAATGGGATTTAGAATCAATTTATCACAGAAAGGTTGGTCCAAATATAAAGAACGCAAGGAATTCATCTTTCTTCTACGGGATCGTTTAGGACCATTCTAAAGAGGAGAAGACTCAGTTTGAGGAAAAACTTTAATGGGATCTACTGAAAATGGTATTTCATCATGATCAGGGTCGTAATCAGAATGTGTGTTGTACTTTAACATTCTAATCAAATTCTTATTCTTTGATTGACCAATCTCCCAAGGTTCACCTTCAAAAGCAGAAGCAGAGAATCCAATATATATCGTAGGCAACCAAGGACCAGAGGGGGTGAGAAGGAGTAAGATGTACACAACTCACTGTTATAGGTATAATCTCAGTCTTACTGTCTAAATGTAACCAAGGTTGAACTTGCTTAGAAGTGATGTAAGATGGAGACAACGAAGTGACATTCTTCACTGTGGTTTGTACATCCTTACTATGCAGATTCTTAGACACTTGTTTTTTCTTAGATTGAGACGAATTGGAGGACTGAGAAATAGCTGTATTCTTGATGGAATCAGTAAAATGCTTGGGAAGAATGTTAGAAGTAGACCCTCCATTGTCCAAAGGTGGATTCGTAGGAGCAAACCTTTTAACTACAGTAATACTGAATGCTTCCAAATTCAAGAGTATAGGATCTTTGGACTCCATGAATTGTGTTAACCCATGTTAAAGCCTCTCCTCTGAAGGTTGTAAGAAGGAATTTAACAATGTTAGTAGGAGTGATAACACATGCTGGGTCCTCTTTCATAATGGTTTCATAATGCTTCAATAACGCTAAATATTGCATCAAATCGCCATCAAAGACAATGAACTCAGGAACATCGGAAGAGTTCTGGGTGATGGGAACTTGTAATGCATGTTCAGAAGTGGGTAAACGGAACTCTCTAGCTGGGATAGAAAGGTCACTTAGAACTTCCTCTTGAGGTGCTGCACAAAACACCCCTCCTGGGGCATGAAACTTGAAACTCCACCCTGAGGTACCACTTCAGATAACTCCTCTTGGGATGAAAAACGTGAGACCCCATCCTGGTGTACGACACTTGAAATCGCCTCCTGGGGTTTGAAACTGAAATCAGAGGTCCCTTCTTGGGGTGTGAAACTTGAAGCTTCCTTTAGGGGATAGAGACTTGGAACCCCTTCCTGGGGCATGGCACTTGAATCTCTCTCTTGAGAAGAGAGACTTGAAACTCCCACTTGGGTTGAAACACTTAAGACCCTCTCCTGGGGCATGAAACCTGTAACCCCCACCTGAGGCGTGAGACTTGAAATGAAAACCCACTTTCTGGGGAATGAAACTTGAAACGAAACCCCTTCCTTGCACACTGGCAGCTTACCTTAACCACAGACTGGAGTGCCGTCCTTTAGGAGAAGTATGTGTGTATATAATAGGGGTGAGCGGGTTCGGATTTCTGAAATCCGAGCCCCCCGATCCGAGTCAGGCTTGACTTTTCCCGCCTGACTCTCATCTGAAATCGAGGCAAAACGTCATCATCCCGCCTTCCGGGTCTCGCGGGTTTTGGATCCTATATAAGGTACCCGCGTCGGTGCCATTTTCTCACTCGGCTGTGGACAGTGAAGAGGGAGGGTGGGAGTTAGGGCTGGCTGGACTGTGTAGTGTAGTGTAGTGTAGTGCAGAGTAGCGCTGTGCTGCTGTTGTCCATAGGGGCTGTGTCCACTACTTCAAAGTCCATAGGGGCTGGCTGTGTTGTGCTGTGCTGCTGTTGTCCACAGGGGCTGTGTCCACTACTTCAAAGTCCATAGGGGCTGGCTGGACTGTGTTGTGCAGTCAGTTGTCCATAGGGGCTGTGTCCACTCCAAAGTCCTGTGCAGTGTCCCAGTCCTAAAGGGGTGCTGTAGTGTTGTCCAGGGGGTGCTCTGTCCCTCAGGGGTGCTCCCCCCAAGTGCTAAAAAAAAATATATATTTTCTGTGTTTGTGAAATGTGTGGGCTGTAGCCGCACGTGCATCAACAAAGTAGTGCCAAGCGTGCGCCTGTGTCATAAGTAAAGGGCCGGCTGGCTTGACCGTTAAAGGGTGCTGAAACCCCCAAAGTACACTCCACACAAAATAAAAAAATATTTTCTGTGTTTGTGAATTGTGTGCACTGTGGCTGCACGTGCATCAACAGAGGAGCAGCGCCAAGCGTGCGCCTGTGTCCCATAAGTAAAGAGCCGGCTGGCTCATTTCTTAAAGGGTGGTGTAACCCACAAAGTGCACTACTCTCCAGCAAAAATAAAAAAATATTTCTGTGTTTGTGTGCGCCTTAGCCGCACGTATATATCAATATAACATGGAGGACCAAACTTTCACCGATAAAAATAAAATAGGGAAAGATCAAGAACCACTTCCTCCTAGTGCTGTTGCTGCTGCTGGGAGTTGTTCATCATCCCAGAGAGGAAGTAGGAGCACCACTACTTTTACTAAACAATTGACCCTCCAACAGTCCCTAGCGATGAGGATGAAGTACGACAGCAGTCATCCTGAAGCAAAATGTATAACTGAGGCCTTGACTGCTATGTTGGTGTTAGACGTGCGTCCGGTATCCGCCATTAGTGCAGTGGGATTTAGACAATTGATGGAGGTAGTGTGTCCCCGGTTCCAAATCCCGTCTAGATTCCACCTGCATCTTCAAAGCAGCAGCGACAAGCGTGTGTCTGTCTGTTAAAGGGTGGTGTAACCCTGAAAGTGTGCTCCACAAACAATAAAAAAATTTCTTCATTTTTTTCTGTCTTTGTGAAATGTGTGGGCTGTAGTCGCACCTGCATCCTTAAAGCAGCAGCGACAAGCGTGCGTCTGTCTGTTAAAGGATTACATCGGTGACAGCATCCAAGTAGGCATGTCAGACAGTCCGTACATGTACTGGCAGGAAAAAGAGGCAATTTGGAGGCCCCTGTACAAACTGGCTCTATTTTACCTGAGTTGCCCCCCCTCCAGTGTGCACTCCGAAAGAGTGTTTAGTGCAGCCGGGAACCTTGTCAGCAAAAGGCGTAGGAGGTTGCTTCCATAAAATGTGGAGAAGATGATGTTCATAAAAATGAAGCCTCCAGAACGTACAGAGGGACCTGTGGTTGTGGATTCCAGCGGGGACGAATTAATACTCTGTGAGGATGAGGATGTACACAACACTGAAGAGGGTGAGGAATTGGTGAATGAGGAGGATGACGACGACATCTTGCCTCCGTAGAGCCAGTTTGTGCAGGGCCAGATTAATTGCCAGCTTGTTTTGTGGGGGCCCAAACGAACCAATCATTTCAGCCACAGTCGTGTGGCAGATCCTGGCGCTGAAATGATTGCTTTGTTAAAGTGTGCATGTCCTGTTTATACAACATAAGGGTTGGTGGGAGGGCCCAAGGACAATTCCATCTTGCACCTCTTTTTTTTCTTTGCATTATGTACTGTTTGGGGCCTAGTTTTTCAAACTGCCATCCTGTCTGCCACTGCAGTATCACTCCTAGATGGGCCACGTGTTTGTGCCGCCCACTCGTGTCGCTTAGCATAGTCATCCAGCTACCTCGGTGCAACCTTTTGGACATAAAAACACTATTGTGAGGTGTTAAGAATAAACTGGAAATTAGTGGAAATTAAGGTTTTTAAGGTTGATAATAGCATAGGAGCAGAAAAATCAACACATTCTGTGATTTTAGCTGTTTTTATGCTTTTTTAAAAAAAAAATACAGATCCAAAACACAAAACCCAGAACCCAAAACACCCGAAGCTAGATAGACATCCAGCTTACAACAAACACACCAATAAATGCAGTGTGATTACTCATTTGAACCAGCCTGTGCCATAGTGGTATAAAAACCCGACAGCGGCTGTTTCGGTGCTTGCTGCGCTCTTTTCAAAAGAGCAGAAATACTTGTTCACTCACCTGTATTAATCATCCCTAAATCGCCTCATTCCACTATTCCAAGCTCCCCCGTGCTTGATGGGCGGGGTCCAAACGATTCTCTCATCCTATCAAAGAAGGAGCGGGTATCCTCCAATATAATTGTGAACAGTTACTACACACCTCCACTACAGCTTTCTATACATGGAAGGCCCAACTTCAGTGTATTACACCCACAGGGGATACACTCTGCAGTGTAAACCATTATGTTTTATCAACCTTTAATTGTTACGTGTAAAAAAAAAAAAAAAAAAACAGGTAAGTATAAATATTAATCACAAAACCTTAAGGGCATATATAAGTGGAGTGGACGTATTATCGAATGAAAACTTTTATATACATATACCACACCCACCCACCAATATGAAAAAATACAAACAAACTAAAACATGAAAGATTAAACACACTACTAAATGAGCCACAATATATATTTAGAAAAACTATTAGAAGAAACAAGTAAAATCTAGTTCCTTGTTTAAGACATTGGGTGACAATGACCTACTCCAATGGATCCCGCAAGCTTTCTTTTCTAGCAGAACCCTATTTCTATCACTACGGCATTGTGGTGGTACATGCTCTATAGGCTATAGGCATACACCTAAAGTTACATATCTTATGTCATTTTCAATGAAGTGTTTCGTATCCGGAGGAGTTTTATTATCAATTCCACTGTGAGCTTTTCGCGTTCTTCCATGGGGACACTGAAACCATGAGTATAAGGTGAGCTGGAAGAGTCTGGGCACCAAATAGTTAACTTCTTGAAGACAGCACAGGCAACTCCTCCCCTATACCCCACACCTTGCCTACAGCAGGCAGTTTTCTCCTTCATCCACTAGGGGACACTGGAGGCTTCAAGACAGTGGGTATAGATGTTTTAAGTGTGACTAGCTCCCCACCCTACAAGCCCTGTCTTAGTTTGTGCCCGAGGGGAGCTGGTTGTGTTTTCACACTTCTCCTCAGGCTATTTAAATAGTAAGAGCGCTGCTGGGCTGAAGCAAAGAATATATGAGGAGCAGCCAGGCAGCAACTGCACGCAGTTCGCCTGGGGTCCCCGACTACAGAGAGCACTGACTCCATATAGCGGGCTCCGCATGCCGCTGATTGCAGCGCGCATAGCAGTCCTCCTTTAGTCATACCTCTGCCAGCAGCGGAGCAGCGGCATGAGTATTCCCTGGCTCCCCGTGTAGCGGGGTACCCAGGTTAACACTAAAAGGGCGGTATATTCAGCAGCAGGCTGCTCATATTAGCGGGGCAGCCAAGCAGCACATAGCACGCTTATGGTCCAAATTAAGCCATAAAAATAGAAAAGGGACAGGGAAAGAAAAGGGGGCAATAATTCACCGCACAGATCCTCAACAGATTATCATAGGCAAGGAATAACAAAGGTGCCGTAGCCACCGCTGAAATTAAATACAGTATTGTAATATCATTAGTAATTCAAGGTGGTGGTGCTACCTAGAGTAATGCAAGGGTTACGAAAAACAAGAGGTATAAGTCTAGAGAAACTTAAACCTAAAAACTCTATAGTGGTGCACTCCAATAGCTTTCAAATACAACTATTAAAACATAGGCAAAGAATTAATTTGTAGTTTTTGAAGCTACAATACCCGGCGCTCTCTGATAATTAATATACACTTAGAAATGTCACCTGCTAGCTAGTAACAATTTTGGTCTAGTTAGGACCAATTGAATATGTGCAAACAACCAAAAGAAAAAAACATCTAGTTACTGCGCAAGGTGGAAATTGATACCAATTATCTATATAAAGTAATAAATGTTAGCTCTCTGATGAAATGTACAGGAGACTTGTAAAACATAAAATCTTAATTCAGTAGACAATATGACACGTGTATGAAATCAGGAATATACACATAACAGATAATGATACAGTTTGCTGTGGCTGTATATTTAGTATCATTATCTGTTATGTGTATATTCCTGATTTCGTACACATGTCATATTGTCTATTAAATTAAGATTTTATGTTTTACAAGTCTCCTGTACATTTCATCAGAGAGCTAACATTTATTACTTTATATATATAATTTGGTATAAATTTCCACCTTGTGCAGTAACTACATGGTTTTTTCTTTTGGTTGTTTGCAACTATTAAAACATAACTTTTATTAATATCATCTAACCTATCAGAGTAAAAGGACTCACAACGATGTCAAAGATTTGACAAAAGTAGTGAAAAGAGTGAATAAAGAAATCTTGGTTCTAATAACCCAGGTAAAGTAGGCGAAATATACAAAAAACCTATAATGGACAATACAACATGAACATGTATTATCTTTCTATCCTTTTATCTCGCTGTTACAACCCAAGTAGGGTATTATAAGATCGTATTGACATTATATTTATTGAGTACAATTAACATCTCTTGAACCTGGTGTTTTTTACTAATACATGTTTCATGTTGTATTGTCTATTGTATGTTTTGACCAGGGACCTATTACTGCAGGTCATGGCTGTGATGATGAGTCTCTTCTGGAAACAAGGGATCACTGTTATCCCTTACCTGGACGATCTCCTGCTGAAGCCCCTTTCCAGGGACCAATTACTGCAGAACATCACAGTGACTCTCGGCCTTCTCATTCGTCATGGGTGCATCCTGAATTTTCCCAAGTCTCATCTGCAACTGACGCAGAGACTACAGTTTCTGGGAATGATCATTCACATTATGTCTGCGGGTTTTCCTCCCTCAGGAAAAGGCAACTTCCATTCAGGAGATGGTGAGGACGGTCCTTCGACATCGTCCGGTATGGGTGCATGTTTGCATTCGACTCCTGGAGAATATGGTTACAGCATTCAAGGCCATTCCTTACAGAAGGACATTTCAGCTAGACCTCCTCTCACAATGGACAGGGTCCCATCTTTTCCTTCACCAACAGGTAAGGTTTAGTTCCAGAACTCTGATATCCCTGGTGGTTGAACTTGGTGCACCTAATGGTGGGAAAGAGATTCGGAGTGTGAGATTGGACTCTTCTCACCCAAGACTCGTGTCTGAGAGGCTGGGGGGCTGTGATTCAGGAACATCACTTCCAAGGCCGCTGGACATTACAGAAAGTGAGTCTGCCGATAAACATATTACAATTAAGGACAGTGGGCCTGATTCAGAGATTGATGCTCTGAACAAGTGCTCGCTCTGAATCAGGGCGGTTTTTTTTTTTTTTTTTGTTCGGCCTCCTGCCCGCTCGCATAGCTGTGGGTGACCACCCACAGCTATTGCGAGTGGCCAGGTTGATGGTCGCGATGGTCAAGACCATCGCTATCATCGGGCTTGCGACGAGACCCTTGTGGTAGGGTCTCATGGTCGCAAGTCCCAGAGAGCTCCTGGATCTAATAGAGCCGGAAACTCTCCCACTGACATCACTGGTGATGTCAGTGGGGCCACCCCCAAACGGCAAGCATTCCTTCGGGAACGCCTCCGTTTGGCCAGCCACCCCCCCTGCCCGCCTACCAAACGGGGCGAGTTGTCAATCATCATCGACAGCTCGCCCCCTTTGGTGCGAGACCTGGAGCGACAGACCACCCGTCGCTAGCCGGGTTTCGCGCATACGCACGACGGAGCCTGCTCCGTCATGCACATGCCCAGTGGGCAAACATAGACACGGTTGCGAGCGCTCAGCTCTGTTACCCTGAGATACCGGAAGGACGTACAAGCAGTAACCGGAAGTGCGGCCGTGCGCTCCAAAGGGCGTTCCAAACAACAGGGGAATCCGTGACAACTTCGGCAAGCGGGGAAAACAGCGGCTATTCCGACTCCCCACTACAACTATAAACCGGACCGGTAAAGGGTGGGAAAACGGGACATTGGCGCTACGAATACACCAGAGAGGGTGAGTGCCATATACAGAGTGAAGATTATTAACACATTTGGGTCACGTATGTAACCATCCTATCCAGCAGGAATTATAAAATCTGCACAGCTGGCATTCTACTCACATCCATTTTGGGCCACACACAGCTATTGTAAAATAACAGTGTGGCATTTCAAACTGGGAGACTATACTTGGTTACAACTGTGGATCCTAATACAGCCAATGTGACAGGAGGAACAGATCTCTGGACTAGACTGTATGCACTGATTAAGTGCAATATACATTTAGCTTATTGTGTTTTTTGGCCAACTTGCAGCGAGCTTTGTCTCAATTATGTGTTGCCTCTCTGCAGGCTATACCTTTGTATGTTTTAAATTGTTGGATATAGTCCTCCAAATCCAGACTATTAGATGTGATTTATTAAGTGTATATTTTAATACAGGGCTCGACAATTTTTTGTAAAATCTAGGAGCCATCTTAAAAGTTTAGGAGCCAGACCGTGACCAAAATAAAAACTTGTATAGGCCACCACACATGCCGCTTCAGAGCCCCTCAACCTCCCCATATGCCATTAGACTGCCACACATGCCTCTTCAATGGTTAGCAGATTCTGCCACATGCCCATACCTGCCCCAGTTTCAAAATATGCCATGTAGTAGGGCCAACATTCATATTAGGAAACACACTAGGGCCTAAATGCACATAATTCCACACAGTAGGGCTCATATGCACATTATACTACACATTAAAACCCAAGTTCACATTATGCCACAGTAGGTCCTATATGTACATTAATATAATATATTTTTTAATTAGCATTTGGACAAAAGTATATGATGGCCCACAAGAAAGATGCAGGAGTCTTATTAATTATATTACAGTACAATGAGGAGCGCAGCTGATTGTGTGCCACACGGCAGCTGCTGCTACATACACTATCAGTGATCGCGGAATGAGAAAAAAAATTGTGGGTCCCAGGGACCCCTCACTTTGGGGTCCTAATCCATTGTTTCTGGGTCCCATCAGATATTATGCAGGGTGAGGGCAGACAGCAGCTGGCGCAGTACTAGGGGTAGGAAGGGGTGGCAAGGTTATGTAGCAGCTGGCACAGTACTGGGTGGCAAGGATGGGGTCAGGATAGCAGCTAAGGCCGCCCTGGGGGTGGGGAAGGCGCAAATATAGATAACAGCTGGGGCAGTGAGGGGGCACGGGTAGATAACAGGTGGCGCAGTACTGGGGGCAAGAAAGAGGTTAGGGGCAGGCAGTACTGGGGTTAAGGAGGGGGGGAAGGGTAGATGGCAGCTAGGGCAGTATTTGGGAGCAAGCAGGGGGTTAGGGGCAGGCAATACTGGGGGCAGTGCTGGGAGTAGGAAAGGGGATCAGGATAGCAGCTGGGGCAGTACTGGGGGAGGAGGTAAAGGTAGATATCACTTCGGGAAGTGGTTACCTCCTTTGCTCACCTGCAATTCCTTTATGCCTCGTGCAGTGTCCACCTCAGGAGCGCTGCTGCTAGAGGGTGATGCCGCTTTCCTTCAGGAACCTGCTGCCTCTACCTCAGCCCACAAGAACCGGGCTCCTCTCTGCTGCTGCTAGCCAGCCTATGCTGCCTTCCCCATCTCCATTTATGCCCCCCGTGTAGCTCTAGCCTCCGACGGGAATGGATATAGAGCGCTGGGGCGGGAGAGGAGGTGTCAGGACACGGCGCTGCGTGGCAATTGGTTGGAGACACGTCGCCACGCTGTGACTGGCTTAGGACACACTATTTCGATGGGGACATGCGGTGATTGGCTTTTGCTCCCAGCAGGAGCAAAGGAGGTAAGCACCGATTGGCTGGGGGATAAGGCGCCGCGCGGCTATTGGCTACTGCTGCACAACAGTACCTGCCAGCGCGTCCTACAGGATCCGATTTGCTTCCTCCCACCCTGGATAATCTGGTCGCCAGGTAGCAAAATCTGGTCGCCATGGCGACCTGTCCCCCGGGATTAGTCGAGCCCTGTTTTAATACCAGATCTTATGTAAAAGCATATCTCGCCTTTTTCTATTATCTTTATACATATTAAATATATTGTACTACACCAAGTAGATTACTTTCTTTCTATTTCTCCTTATTACCTTTTTTTCCCCCATTGTTATTTCCCTCCACCTTGCTTATTTCTCTATAAGTATGCGCCAGTAATACATTCCATTTTTGCTTAATCATCACCAGTAGAAGAAGCTAGTTAGTTTTTTACAGGCTGCAACTTGTATTATTATACCTACTTATCTCCCCCAGAATTGATAAAGAGCGCAGATAGTACTATTTATCACAGATATAATAGTCAATAGACCACTATAGGGTAGATTACGCATTATAAGCCAAGCCCTCATTTAAGCCATTTGGCGCTACAGTGTTAAGGCGATTAATCCAGTAACATTCCCTCTGGAGCAATAATTTGTTACGGTCTCCACCCCTGTGGGGGAATATGGTCAATAGGCTGTTTTCACACTAGACACATATAGGAATCAATATTAGAAAATTTCTTTCATCATGTTCATTGGGAAATCGTGTTTTGTGGGGTATAGTTCACATTTAATACAAGGGCGGGTGTCACCCTTCTCACTCTTATATAGCCGAGTATATGTGACCACCAGAGCCCAATGTTCTGGTCCAAGCGTCTCACAGACACCCATTCATATAATATACATGATCGTATCATTGGTGGTGCAATTATTAAATTAATATAACATAGTGCACGCTTGGGCGGCGTGCACCGCTAGTACTGACGTGCTTTTCGCCCTTTAGCTTAATCGTACGATTTTCCAGCCCATCTCTATGTTCCTTGACAACATGCTGCAACCACTCATTCGCAAACAGAGGGGTTACATTAAAGACACCACTGATTTTTTTACTTAAAATTGACTCCATTGGCCTAGTTCCTGAAGGCACCATTCTGTGTACAATGGACATTTGTAGCTTATACACCAGCATCCCACACAATGAGGGATTAATAGCCATGAGGGAATTTCTGGTAGCTGAGAAATTTGATACAGTAGATCTAGACTTTTTTCTTAAATTACTAGAATTAACACTGAAAAATAATTTTTTTCTATTTAATGGCAGATTTTACCGCCAAATCAGTGGATGCGCAATGGGCAGTAATGTCTCACCTTCATTCGCAAATGTGTTCATGTTTAGAGAGGAGTTAAATATGTTTTTTTCCAATAGTGAAGTGGCTAATTGTGTCTACTCATTCAACATATCAATGCTAGAGATTCTACCATCAAAGTCATGTTTCAAGCTAGTACCAGCTCTATTAATTATTTAGATGTCATGGTATCTTTAAACAACAATCACTTATCTACTAGTGTATACACCAAGCCTACGTATAAAAACATGCTATTAAGGGCTAATAGCCATCACCCGGTTGCTTTAAAAAGAGGTTTACCCAGGTCTCAAATGATCAGAGCTGCTAGAATAACTAGCGACCGTCGGGGTACAGAAGCAGCTTTGGATAAAGTTGTCATCAAATTTCGGGAGAGGGGATATGATCCCCGGATTTTGGCCAAGCACAAAAGTGATGTCCTAAAGATCCCCAGAGAAACTCTCTTGGAGACCAGGAGAAAGGATGATAAAAATGTAATTCCGTTTGTGAATGAATTCAACACCACAAGTCCTGTTGTACCTAGGGCCATCCGGGCTCTGTGGCCCATTATCTCCACAGACACCAACCTCCCATGTTTTAGAACTAAGCGTCCTCTCACTTGCTACACCAGAGGAAAAAGTATAAAGGATTTTATCGTGCATCCTGATATAACTGGCTTTGATTCTGCAATTTCCTCGACTAATCCAGGTAGTTTTTTGAGTAGGGCTCCAGGCAGCTATAAATGCCTAGGATGCACCACCTGTAAAAATATGATAATGGGTCATAAATTTAAACCCACATTGTGAAAAGATGTATAACATTAAGTACGTCTTGACATGTACCACATCCCACATAGTTTATTTATTCACATGTCCATGTGGACTGGCCTATGTGGGTAAATCTATCCGGACAGCAAGAGACCGAATGGCCCTCCACAGGTCTGCAATTAAATCAGCGTTATCCGGTAAACCCTCAGAACAACCGGTGGCGAGACATTTTGCCGAAAAAAAGCACAACATCAGTGACCTCAAGTTTCAACTTATCGATCATGTACCTTCCAATATCAGAGGAGGAGATCGTGCTGGCAGATTGCTACAGATTGAAGCACGTTGGATTTTTTATTTGGACACCATCAACCCTAAAGGCCTTAATGAAAAGATACAATGGAGTGTCTTTAAATAAGGAGTTGTTACAGTGGGTCTGAGGTGGTCTTTTCACAATAATTGTATATGCTTCCTCAGATTAATATTCAAATTATGGATACTTTTATATATATATATATGAAAGCGATTAAATATTTTTTTTAGTACTATAAGGCTCTTTTTCACACTCACTTTACATACACGTAGCATTTTTATTTTTGTATTTGTATTTTTTCATTATTTTTTATTTTATTTATTTTCATTTTGTTAGAGGCTTTTAGAGCTTAGCATTATCACGTAGTATACATGATTTTAGGTTTAACACGTTTTGTTTGATTTTTTACACATATCTGGTTCACACATTTTTTTTGTACACTACACTTTATGCTTTATTAGTCCACACATCAGTGTGATATACACATAGAATTGTTGTATCAAGATTTTCACATTAGCAGATTTTTATCTGCCTTACTAGTTTTTATTTTTTATTTGTATTTTAAGTCACATTTGGAGCCTTTTTTGTAGTGGAATCAGTATTTTTCAAGACCACCTGAGATTGTTCTTTATGCATAATTTTCCGGTAATATTATTTGGAATGTTGTATTTATACTTATGTGTTCTATTGATATCAATTTTTTTACGGACTTCAATATTGACATCTTTAGGTCTTTTTTATACGATATTTGTTATATTTAGTATGTAAATCTTGTTTCTGGTTAGTTATTCTATTGGTTCTGCTCTACAAGGCAGCATTTATATATATTTTTTTGTCACCAGGGTGTACTACAAACTTTTTCTTTTTTCTCAGTAACTTTATACTTTCTTGACTTTCAGGGCTTCCGTCCTGAGTCCGGATATATAGATATATGGATTTGACCTGATTAGTTCTGTACTTCTGTAATACAATGTAGTTTAACTGTTATTTCTAATCTACATTCTTTAACGTATTACAGTGTTTTTATTTAGGATGTACATTTCAGTCTATAGTCTCTTCTGATGAATCATCTTATTAGTTTATTTGTGGTCATTTGCTTAAGATGTGACTTTGCAAATTTCTACTGGTGAACCACTTATTAGTTCATTATTAATTATTACATATTCAGTGCTCTTTCAATCACACAGCCACCCTTGTGTTCGGGTGTGTGTGCACGCAGGCATTGTTTTATTTTTTATAATATGCTTTTGGTTTTTGCTGTGTCTTTGAAAGGGAATTTTTCTAAGGTGACCCTGGAGAGGGGCGCTCCTGTGTTGTGCACACATTGTTGCAAAAGTTGTCAGGAAAAATTCCCCAGCTCTGCGCAGGATCACGATGGCTTATAGGGACAGTGCAAAGCAGGGGCACAGCATGGGACTCCCACAGTAGTAGATTGCCTACAGGAGCCGGCAGGGGCATTCCACCTCTAACAGGCTATGTTTGAACTCTATACAGTCGACATCAGGCAGCCAAACCAGCCGATACACCAGAGGCATGACGGGACTATCCTCCCACTTGGGAGTTTCCAGCATGTGAGGTTGTCTTCTGCTCTTAACTGAGGTCTGGATGCGTACAACTTCTAATTCCTGGGTAAGGCGCATCATATAGAGTGGGTATGCTCTAACCTTCAAAAAATGGCCACCAAATTAGTACTTTTCTATAGGTCTTCCAGTAGACCTCGGCAAGGCAGAAGCCTTAAAGGACAAATAAAAACAAATGGAGTGGCACTTATCAATAAGCAGCTGTTAAAAGGAGGGTGTTATTCTCCTCAATAAAGAGTAAAAAAGAAGAAGTGAATAACAGCGCTAGTGTGGAGCATAAAAGTTTGTGAAGTGGGGTTCAAGAAATCAACCCTATAATAGATTTAAATACATATCAAGTATTGTTACGCATGGCTTGGTTAAAAAACATTTAATAAAGATTTATTGAACACAATGCTATTATGCCACTTCCTATCAGAGGAGCAGTGGTATGATCACACAATTGAATAAAACAGCATATAAAGGGTAACTGATATTCAACAGTCAGCTGACTGTAATGTCTCACTCTAGTGATTTTCACTACTGGAGGAGTGTGTAGGAGTGGATATGTCCCGGAATATTGTCCAGCAATAATGTATGAGAGACGTTACCGATCCTAGTTGTAGTTAGCAAGATGTCCTCGCAATAATATCCTCCTGTAGGGAGGTGATCCAGTGGTGTCTCTAGATGAAATGGTGGCTGGTCCGGATCTAATAGCAGTCATACAAATGGTCCCTTAATCCTCCTTAAGTGAATCCAACATGCAGGGGAACAATGTCAAGGCTCAACACGTTTCCGTGTGGAAATGACCCACGCCTTCATCAGGAGCAAGTGTATGGGTTTCTCTGAGTGTCCCAGGTATTTATATTGCTTTGAGGAGTAAATTATTAGCAGGTGTTCATAGAGCTGAAAATAACCAAGCCATTTCACAGAAAATAACATCAAACCTGATACCTTTATGAAGGCAATCATAATATAAAACAGCATCACGTTTTTCATATGAAAACTAGTAGTTATATGCTTAAAAGTTTAGTTAGATACCTGTTTCCATTCATCTCCCATCGTGGTCACGTGAACCGCGTACGGTCACGTAACCTGCGGTGTGGGTAGAGTCTTATTGGTTTGTGGCCAATCATGTGTCCACAGCTTAGGACGGCCTCCTACAGAGACGAGCGGCACACTGTACTAGAAGGAGCCTGGGTACATAGTGGAGTCATGTGATGTAAACAAACGATCACGTGGCTCCACAATAACATATAGACATATCCGTTTTCTCATTAGCATTCTTATTGGTTTCAGTTATAATTTTAACTAGCAAACGAATATCAATGGTGCATTATGATCATATTTACAATAGGTTCCAAAACCGCAGAGAGACAGGGTCAAAAATTAGTCAGTCAACAAGTGGAGTCAATAGGAAGTAATCCATGGTAACTATACATATGTTGATCTCTCCCAATTTTCTGAGGTCAGTCGGGTATTCCCGTGTCACCCACAGTTGTTAGGGTAGACTGCAGACCTCAACCATAAATCTCAATAGGGGTATTTTTTTTGTTTGTTTGTTTTTTTTCTCCTCTTTCGTTATAGGTATATCTATCTAAATTCCATCACTGCTGCAGTATGTCTCTTTCTAAACTATCTGCACAGTGTATTGTTAACTAGTCCAAGTTCCTCTTAGCTTTGTGGTATTCATTGTTTGTTTGTGTTAAGAATTTTTTTACTTGCCATTTTAGTGGGAGGGTATTGGGGGTTGATTGCAATCATTGCATACACATGTCAGCATTCACTATTTAACTTTCATTGAGAGGCTGCAGGCCATGGCTGCTGGTCGATAATATTAATAAGTGCATAATTTTACAAGTGCACTTTAACCAAATTTTGGCGGTAGACCGGCGTTAAACAGAAGGAGACCACTCTAACCCATCCAAAAAACCTGAACATCTGGACAAAGAATAAACAAGATATGTAAATTCACAATCTCTTCTCTACAAGCAACTGCTGTCTGCTTAACCTGGACAATAATCACTGGACTCTGGGTCTGATTCAGACCCACTCGCGAGAGCACAGCTCTCGCAAGCGGGTCGATGGTCCCCCACTGCGCATGTGCACGCCGGCGCGAGACCCGGCCAGCGACGGGCGTTCCGGCGCTACGGGTCTCGCACCAAAGCGGGGCAGCTGTCGATGGTGATTGACAGCTTGTCCTGTTTTGGAGGTGGGCAGGGGGGTGGCTGGGCAAAAGGCGGCCCTTCTGACATCACTCGTGATGTCAGTAGGTGGACTTTCTGCTCTATTAGAGCAGGAAATCCACTGGGGCTTGCGGCCACGAGACCCTACCACAAGGATCTCGTCGCAAGCCCGATGGTCGCGATGGTCTTGACCATCACGCGGAGGCCGTCTTTAAAAAAAAATCAGGGACGCCCTGATTCAGAGCAAGCGCTCTCAAAGAGCGTCCGGCTATGAATCAGGCCCTCTGTTTGCTCACTCTAAGAACTTAACACTTTACTTGCTAATATTTGTGCTGGCTCTCTGATTTCACAAATATTTTACAGCATAACGTACTGTATCTGTGCCAATTTCAGTTTATCTCTACCTTAATTATTTGCTAAGCCTGTCATCTATCTTCTAACACAGTTTACTTTAATATTCCATTTCTTCCCCACTAAATCTCCATTTTTCCTTCACTCAAGTATAACCTTTTATCATTACACAGATACCTTCTTCCACTGTACTTTTACTTGCTTCTCTGCAAATCTCCTGCACTTTCTCTTACATTCATACTCTATTCCTACATCTAGATTTGCTCCCCAGCTCAATCCAGCTACACCATGACCATGTTTTCATCCAATTCCTCCTCCACTCAGTGTATTCCTGATCCACTGTTTTGCACCCGTCTTCAACCTTTATCATTTCCCCCTTATCTCCACCACCTCCTTCCTTTATCTCCCCTCTGTCTGCCTTCCTCCCTCTCATCTCCCATTACTCCACATTTGTTCTCTTCTACCCCACCTGGGTCCTACTACCCCACCGCTAATCCTTCCTCCAAGCCTCCTTGCCATGCCACCCCACCTCCACCCATATTTCAGTAAACTCCCTCCCTGCCCACCACCTTCAGGTTCTGTTCCCAACACTGATGCCCGCACAATCTCTCCACTATATTCAACCACAGCTATGCGAGCAGCCAGGAGGCCGCTCAAAAAAAACAGAGGGCTGGCCCTGATTCAGAGCGAGCGCTCTGTCAGAGCGTCCAGCTCTGAATCAGGCCCTCTGTTTCTAGTTCAGAAACCAGACTGCTCTTTCCGTCCAATTCTACACCTGAAATCTTTCAATGTATTCCTAAGGGCTCCTAGATTCAGGATGGAATCTCTTTGGTCCATCATTCAGGCCTTGGGACCAGGGAATTTCATGGCATCCCTAGATACTGTATTCAGGACACCTACTTGGATATTGCCATTTGGGAGGACCACCGGAGGTTTCCCACGTTTGCTGTAGAAACAGAGCATTTTCAATTTTGGCTTTGCCATTTGGTCTTTTTAACAGCTCCTTGTGTTTTCGCAAAAGTCATGTCAGTGATGGTAGCCGACCTTCGGCTTCGGGGATCCACATCCTTCCATATCTGGATGACTACCTGATTTTAGCTCAATAACCGTCCACCCTTCAGCAACAACTGCTTTTTACCATAGCGGTTATACAGAATCATGGGTGGCTGATACATTTTGCAAGTCCAGCCTTTCCCCGTTGCAATGGGTGCTTCATCTGGGGGCTCTGCTGGACTTCAAGGTTTAGCAGGTTTTCCTTACCAGGGACAAGAATAGTGTCCTTGCAGAATATAGTTTATACCTGCTTCCGATGCATCCATTGTCTATCCACCTGTGTTTGTAGGTGCTAGGTAAGTTTATGGCGGAATACACCAAGTTTCTCTCCAGACCCCTGCAGTTGCAGCTCCTCTTTAGGTGGAACTGCTCCCACCTTCATTGCAGGTCTCAGATGCTAACCCTGTCCTAGAAGGTTTGTCACTCCTTTCTGTAGTGGCTTCAGTCCTCCCATTTAGACGAGGGTCGACCCTTCTTGATTCTGGATTGGTCCTTCTCACCATGGATGCAAGCCGCAGGGAGTGGGGCATGGTGACTTACCAACACACCTTCCAGAATAGCTGGTCAACTAGGGAATCTCTCCTAATCAACATCCTGGAGATTCAGTCTTTGTATTGGGTACTTTATCAAGCAAAGCCATTTCTTCAGAGTTTTGAATGTCCAACCAGACAATGCAACCATAGTTGCTTACACCAACCATCAATGGGGCACCCACAGTTGAGAGGCCATGAGGGGAGTTAGCTGTGTTCTGCATTGGGCAGAATGTTCACTGCCCACTCTCTCTGTGAGTTGCCAAGACGTTCACGTAGCTGAATTGTCCCTCCATTCCAAAGTCTTCCTGATGTTGACACACATTTGGTATCATTCGGACATCGACATGATGGTATCATGGCACAACAAACTTCCACTGTACTGCTCCTACACCAGGGACCCAGGCACCCTTCTGGTAGATGCCCTTGCGATGTAATGGACGTTTCCACTCATTTACCTCTTCCCTCCAATTCCAGTGCTTCCTCAAGTCTTTCACAAATTAAAGTTGGAGGGGGCCACCGCCATTCTGATTGCTCCAGACTGCCCACGCTGATCCTAGTAGGTGAACCATCACAGTCTATCGGTAGCATCTGTGGCATCGCCCACTCAGGCCAGACCTTCTGCCTCAGGGCCCTTGACTCGGATCTAGCTCGTTTAGCTTTAACGGGGTGGCTATTGAGCTATTCATCTTAAGGGTGAAGGGGTTCCTTTAGTCTGTAATACAAACCATGCTTTGTGCCAGGAAACCCTCTTCCACGAGGCTTTATTTTTGCATGTGACGGGCCTATTTTGTCTGGGGTTCTGTCCGACGCCTGGATCCAGAAGTTTTTCGTGTGCTCTGAGTTTGTCCTTCTTACAGGTGGGTTTAGACATGGGTCTTCGCCTCTCCTCCCTAAAGATTCAGGTATCATCCTTTTTGCCGGCAATTCAATCTTTTATGCAAGGAGTTCTGCATATTCATCCTTCATTCATTCGCCCAGTGGCACCGTGGGATTTGACGCTGGTGTTGCTTGCCCTTTAGAGTCACCCTTTTGAGGCCTTGGAATCCATGGACCTTTGCTGACTCATGTGGAAAACTGTATTCTAGTCGGCCGTAGTTTCGGCTCTATTGGTGTCTGATTTCAATGCTTTGTCTCATCGACTTTCATTTTTCACTGACCAGGTGGTTCTCCGTACGCAGCTTGTTTACCTTCCTAAGGTGGTCTTCCATATAAACCAGGAGATTGTGGCTCCCTCCCTTACTGTACCTGTGTCTTCTACTCCGGATTCCTCACTGGCTTCCCTGGATGTACGAAGATAGGACCAAGGATATTCGCAGGCCCTATTCACTTTTTGTTCTTTACAATTTCAATAAACTCTAAGCAGACCGCTAGATCCGAGCTTACACTTTTACCAATCAGCCAGTCCCTAACTTGGTTCATACTCATTTCACAAGGTCTGTGTGGACCTCCTGGGTGACTCGGCGTGGTGCCTCTGTGGAGCAGCCATGTGTGCGCGGAATCAGTATGCGGCCGGCGGTTCAAATCCCGACAGCGGCAGCCCGACAAGGGTGAAGTTCTGATCGTCAATTAAGTTAAGTATAGCTAACCTTTCTAACCCCTCTAACTCTAACCCTCCCTAAGGGGTGCCTAACCCTAACCTTCCTCCCAAGTGCCTAACCCTAACCCCCTCTTCCCCGCAGCCTATCCCTAAGTCTCCAGGGGGGTGCCTAAACCTAACCTCCCCCCAGGGGTGCCTAATCCCTCCTTCCCCAAACAACCCTCCCGGGGGAGTGCCAAACCCAAGTCCCCCTTGGGAGCCGGCGGCTGTCCGCGCCCGGCCTACCTTCGATCGAGATGCCGGACTCCTGGCGTTAATAAACTGACAGGTGTCGGGATTTTGACACCGGTCATTAGATCCTTGCCGGGATTAGACAGTCGGGATGCCGATGGGTGGCATTCAGACCATGTGCGCATACCTTCATCAGAGTCTACAGATTTACCTTCACCTCTAGCAATGCTAATTTTGGGAGATGAGTCCTTTGGGGACACTTTACGCCCACCCTTACACCCCTGGCAGGCTGAGGGTTTCTTGTGCGGCACTCCGTACAGGCTCAGGTGTGTGCCTGGTCTTTTCTCCTCTTCTCCTTCTCCCTGTTCTTGGGCTTGTAAAGTTTAAGTGACTGCTGTAGGTGGGGGGCAAGGTATAGGGGAGGAAGATCCTGTTCTGTCTTCTAAAAGATAACTATTTGGTGCCCAGACCCTATGCGCATGGTTCCAGTGTCACCCATGGAATCAGATAAAAGGATTTAACAGCTACTATAAGAACCAAAATCCAGTTTTTTTTTTTAAGGGTACTCCTATGTAGAGCAAAGCAGTCCTAAAACATTCTGGATGTTTTTCCAACATACATTTTTCTGGCATGGGCATAATAAAATAACATATTGGGCCAAATGTAATAGGGTGAGAGTTTAGAAAATGTGAGAGAAAACTCTCACATTTTTAAACTTAGCCAATGTAATAAAGCCACAGAACAGGCAAACTTGCATGTTTTTCAGACTCAAAAAAACTCTCAAGATTTAAACTCTCATCCAGGTGTTGCCTGTTTTGAAAATACAACTCGATCATTGTATTACTGTGAGAGTTTAACTGCTTAACTCTCACATTTTCTAAACTCTCACCCTATTACATTTGGCCCATTGTGTCTCAAGTGACATCAGTTGTTTGATTTTGATACTCTCTCCTGATGCCGAATCAATTCAGTTGTCTCATGTGATCATAAATTGGCAATTTAAACAGCCCCTGCATTTATAGACTTCAGGTTCAGAGGTAAGCCAGAACTTCTTATTTTGCATCTTGATGTTTTTGCACACCAAAAGATCTTTAAAATTGCTGCTTCTTCTATAGCAAAATAAGGGCGATTCAGTGAGTTCTTTCCCCATTTGTGGGTTCTAAAGTTAATATTATGCCTATGTCGCATAATAGTCTGCTTAATATCACCAGACAGAATGGAAAAGTTAACAAAAGTCATTATCAGTGGCCTCAGTTTTTTCCAGAATTTTCTTTTTCTGAAAATCACATTGTGCTGTATTCAATTCTAAGCAATCTGAGATGGATTTATTAATCTCTTTGGGATCATCTCCTCTTTCCAAGAAACGAACCCCCATCTCTTTCAATGCTTGTGGCAATAAAGTAGTGTCCAATGTTAATTGTAAGACCCTTGGCATGTGGGAGTACGGAAGTCCTTTCCTTAAAGGTTTTGGACTGAATCAATCTGCTCTTAAATTGGTGCTTTTGTACATATCCTTTCAATAAATTTTTGTCACCAGACCCTCATGCTGGCGTTTAATCAATACATCCAAAAAAGTATGCATTTGTCAATAAAGATCACAGTAAATCTGATGGCTGTATTAAAAGTATTCAGATAATCTACAAATACAGTGAGAGTCTTCATCCCCGTCCTGTCCAAATCATGAAAAGGTAATTTATAAACTGTGTTATTTAAAATATATTCGCTCTCATATTGATGCATATATAAATTTGTGTAAGGTGGGGCCATATTCAACCTCATTGCTGTCCCCTGGCGACATAAAAGTGATGTTCAAACAGGAAATAGTTCTTAAGCAATATTACATCAATTAATAACAATAGGTAATCAACTGGAGGACCCTCATAAACGCATAAATATTGGGACATTGACAGAATTTTCATTTGGCCTCTATTCACCACCACAATGGCTTTGAAATGAAACAAACAAGATGTGCTTTAACTGCAGACGTTCAGATTTAATACATAGAGGGTAATTACATCCAATTCAGGTGAACGGTGTAGGAATTACAACGGTTTCTATATGTGCCTCCCACCTTTTAAGGGGCCAAAAGTAATGGGACAAACTAAACAATCCTAAATCTAACTTTCACTTTTTAATACTTTGTTGCAAATCCTTTGCAGGCAATTACAGCCTGAAGTCTGGAACGCATAGACATCACCAGACGCTGGGTTTCATCCCTGGTGATGCTCTGCCAGGCCTCTACTGCAAATGTCTTCAGTTCCTGCTTGTTCTTGGGGCATTTTCCCTTCAGTTTTGTCTTCATCAAGTGAAATGCATACTCAATCAGATTCAGGTCAGGGGATTGACTTGGCCATTGCATAACATTCCACTTTTTAGCCTTAAACTCTTTGGTTGCTTTTGCAGTATGCTTCGGGTCATTGTCCATCTGCACTGTGAAGCGCCGTCCAATGAGTTCTGAAGCATTTGACTGAATATGAGCATATAATATTGCCTGAAACACTTCAGAATTCATTCTGCTGCTTTTGTCAGCAGTCACATCATCAATAAATATAAGGGAACCAGTCCCATTGACAGCCATACATGCCCACGCCATGACACTACCACCACCATGCTTCACTGATGAGGTGGTATGTTTTGGATGATGAGCAGTTCCTTTCCTTCTCCATACTCTTCTCTTCCCATCACTCTGGTACAAGTTGATCTTTGTCTCATCTGTCCATAGGATGTTGTTCCAGAACTGTAATGGCTTTTTTAGATGTTGTTTGGCAAACTCTAATCTGGTCTTCCTGTTTTTGAGGCTCACCAATGGTTTACATCTTGTGGTGAACCCTCTATATTCACTCTTGTGAAGTCTTCTCTTGATTGTTGACTTTGACACATATACACCTACCTCCTGGAGAGTGTTCTTGATTTGGCCAACTGTTGTGAAGGGATTTTTCTTCACCAGGGAAATAATTATTCTGTCATCCACCACAGTTGTTTTCCGTGGTCTTCCATGTCTTTTGGTGTTGCTGAGCTCTCTGGTGCGTCCTTTCTTTTTAAGAATGTTCCAAACAGTTGATTTGGCCACACCTAATGTTTTTGCTATCTCTCTGATGGGTTTGTTTTGATTTTTCAGACTAATGACTGCTTGCTTCACTGATAATATGAGATCCAAAGAGCTTGCACTGAGAGTCTACAGCAACTGATTCCAAATGCAAATGTCACACCTTGAATCAACTCCAGACTTTTTACCTGCTTAATTGATAATGAAATAACGAGGGAATAGCTCACACTGTCCATGAAATAGCTTTTGAGTTGATAGTCCCATTACTTTTGGCCCCTTAAAAAGTGGGAGGCACATATAGAAACCGTTGTAATTCCTACACCATTCACCTGATTTGGATGTAATTACCCTCTATGTATTAAATCTGAACGTCTGCAGTTAAACCACATCTTGTTTGTTTCATTTCAAAGCCATTGTGGTGGTGAATAGAGGCCAAAATATGAAAAATCTGTCAATGTCCCCATAATTATGCACCTGACTTTGTGTGTGTGTATATATATATATATATATATCTCATAAAGGTTTTGTGATTAATATTTATATTAATTGTTGATAAAACATAATGGTTTACCCTGTAGAGTGTATCCCCTGTGGGTGTAATACACTGAAGTTGGGCCTTCCATGTATAGAAAGCTGTAGTTGAGGTGTGTAGTAGCTGCTTCACAATTATATTGGAGGATACCTGCACCTTCTTTGATAGGACGAGAGATCCGTCTGGACCCCGCCCATCAAGCAAGGGGGAGCTTGGAATAGTGAAGTGAAGCGATTTAGGGATGATTGAATGCAGGTGAGTGAACAAGTACTTATTTCTGATCTTTTGACAAAAATGCAGCAAGCACCGAAACAGCTGCTGTCGGGTTTTATACCACTATGACACAGGCGGGTACAGATGAGTCATCTTTTATGTTCTGTGATGTAAAATAAAGTACCTTTATACTGCAGTTATTGCTGTGATGGTTTCAAGCAGGATGTCTACAGTACTTAGTTATGAGATATAGATATATATATATAGAAAGAGAGAGAGATTGCATAGACAAAAAAAAACTTTTGTTTTCACATGTCCCATTAATGTTTCTTACTGTTATGAATCTCAGAGAAGGTTCACAGTGGAATCATTATCAGGAATATGAAGCTCAAAATAGTATAGTGAGCATGATTATGGAGTTTAAGAGTCAATTGATTAAGAGTCGATTGATAAAGAATCTCTGAGGAGTTAACTGATAAGGAGTTAATTAATAAAAAAGATTCTTTGAGGAGTCATTTGATAAAGAGTTATGAAGATTGGGTGGTTCTTGACTGGAATGCTCCCTTGAGTGCTGATATGTACTTGGCAAGTTGCAACTTTGCGGACTGATGAATATTTGGCAGGTTACAGTCTTGAGGACTGATAAATATTTGGTGAGTAGCAGCCTAAATAGCTGGTATGCACTTAGCTAGTTGCAGTGTTGTGGACTGATATGCACTTGGCTAGGTGCAACCTTAATAGCTGGTATGCACTTGGCTACTTGCAGCCTTAATAGTTGGTATGCACTTGGCTAATTGCAGTCTTGAGGACTGGTATGCACTTTGCTAGTTGCAGCCTTAATAGCTGGTATGCATTGAGGGATATCAGGAATTGCTGTAAAAGTTGTTGCTTGCTTGAACTTACAGACAATGAATTGAAATTGAGGAGTTGTAAATTGCAGATAGTGCACATAGCACTGAATTGCAGTGCAGACAGCTGGGTGTTATTTAACTGATTGGCCACACAGACACTGCTGAGAAGCTGCTGAGAGTGCTGGAACGAATAAACAAAGTTCACAGTACTGAAATGCAGCTGACACTGCTTTAATGTACTTGCAGAAAGCACACAGACACTGAGGTGTGGCACGCACTGCTCTGATGTATTTGCAAGTATTATTTATTATTATTATCATTTATTTATATGGCGCCACAAGTGTTCCGCAGCGCCTTACAAAGTACAAAAACAAATTGTATACAAGTGACTTACAGAACAATACAATACAGGACATGGATAATATATATTGCTACATTAGCGACCATATCACCCAGGTAAGCAACAGAGCATAAGCAACCAAGTGTTAGGTGCCCTAGTGGTGAGTAAGAAGTAAATGACACTATAGTAAGGAGAAGCACAAGAGGGTAGATGGCCCTGCTCGTGAGAGCTTACATTCTAAAAAGGTGGGGGAAGACAAACTGGGTTGACACAGATGGGGACGAAGGAGCATGTAACAAGGAGTTAGAATGATAGCTGGAAGGCTTTGATTAAGTAGTGGGTCTTGAGAGCCCGTTTGAAGGATTGCAAACAGGTGGAGAGTCTGATGGGGAGTGGGAGAGAGTTCCAGAGGTGGAGAGCAGTGCGGGCAAAATCTTGGAGGCGGGAGTGGGAGGAAGTAATCAGCTGGCATGAAAGGCGGCGTGCATTAGTTGAGCGGAGAGGAGCATGAAGGGAGATGAGATCAGAGATGTATATGGGAGAAGATTGGGTGAGGGCTTTGTGAGCGAGCGTGAGAACCTTAAATTGGGTTCTAAAAGGGAAAGAGAGCCAGTGGAGAGCTTGGAGGAGAGGGGAGGCAGATGTAGAGCGCTTGGAGAGGAAGATAAGCCATGCAGCAGCATTAAGGATAGACTAGAGAGGAGAAAGATGGGATTTGGGGAGGCCAGATAGGAGGAGGTTACAATACTCCAATCTGATGACCAGTGAGTGTATGAGGGTTTTAGTAGCATCCTGGGTGAGATAGGGTCTGATCTTAGAAATATTTTTGAGATGGAAACGACAGGACTGTGAAAGGTTCTGGATATGTGGTTTGAAGGAGAGGGATGAGTCCAGGATAACTCCAAGACAGCGCACCTTGGGACTAGATGAGATAGTTATTCCATCAATTGATAAAGAAATAGTGGGAAGTGAGGTGATGTGGGAAGATGATTAGCTCTGTCTTAGACATATTAAGTTTAAGAAATCGCTGGGACATCCTGGAAGAGACAGCAGAGAAACAGTTGGAGATATGAGTCAGAAGAGAGGGGAGAGATCAGGGGAGGAAAGGTAGATTTGAGTATCATCAGCATAGAGATGATAATGGAGGTCAAAAGAGCTGATGAGTTCACCTAGAGAGGAAGTATAGAGGGAGAATAGGAGAGGACCAAGAACAGAACCTTGGGGAACACCTACTGTAAGAGGCTGTGAGGGGGAAGAGGAGTCGTGAGAGGAAACTGGGAAAGATCGGTCAGAGAGGTAGGACGACAGCCAGGAGAGGGCAGTTTCACGTAGACCAAGGGAGTGAAGGATATTCAGCAGGAGAGGGTGGTCCACAGTGTCAAAAGCAGCAGTGAGATCAAGGAGAATGAGAAGAGAGTAGTGGCCTTGGGATTTGGCAGCAAGGAGGTCATTGCTGACTTTTGTGAGGGCAGTTTCAGTGGAGTGGAGAGAACGGAAGCCAGACTGAAAAGGGTCAAGGAGGGAGTGGGAAGAAAGAAAAGTGGTAAGGCGGTTGTAGACAATCCGCTCAAGGAGTTTGGAGGCAAAGGGGAGGAGAGAGATGGGTCGGTAGTTAGAAAGAAGGTTAGGATCAAAGGTAGGTTTTTTTAAGAATGGGGGAGACAAGGGCATGTTTGAATGCAGAAGGAACAGTGCCTGATGATAGGGAGAGGTTAATGAGGTGGGCAAGATGGGAGCAGGCAGTGAGAGAGAGTAAGTGGAGGAGGCGGGAGGGGATGGGATCAAGGGGGGAGGACCGGATGAGGGCCATGACTTCCTCTCCAGATACAGGGGAGAAGGATGTTAGAGTTGGTAAAGTTGATGGGGAGGGGTGATTTGGGAAAGGAGGAGGTGGAGAGCTTGGGGACTGGTTGGATATGATGTCCTGACGTATGGAATCAATTTTAGATGTAAAGTAGGTAGCAAAGTCAAGGGTAGTGAGCAAGGAGGGGAGACGAGGAGGGGGTGGGCGAAGGAGGGAGTTGAAAGTAGTGAAGAGATGCTGGGGATTAGAGAACTGAGAGGAGATGAGGTTCTTAAAGGATGACTGTGTAGAGAGGGAGAGCGCAGCACTATAGGATGAGAGCATAAATTTGAAATGGAGAAAATCTGCCTTAGAGCGTGATATTCTCCACTGTCGCTCGGCAGTTCGAGAACACTTTTGCAGGTATCTGGTGCATTTGGAATGCCAGGGTTGAGGAGTAGATCTGCGAGTGTGAGTAGTGATCGCTGGGGTGACAGAGTCCAGAGCAGAAGTAAGGGAGGCGTTGTATAGGGAAGTGGGTTGTTCAGGGCAGGAGAGAGGGAGGATAGGGGAGAGAAGTGAGTCAAGCAGGGAAGAAAAGGAACCTGTGTCGATAGCGTCAATGTTACGCTTAGTAATGGAGGCTTTTGGAGGTAGAGGAGGGGAAGGAGAGAGGGACAGGTTAAAAGAGAGAAGGTGATGGTCAGAAAGAGGGAATGGGGAATTGAGGTGGTCAGAAATATCACAACGGTGTGTGAAGACCAGATCAAGCACATGGCCACTCACATGGGAGGGTGAGGAGGTACAATGGGAGAGACCAAGTGACGATGTGAGGGAGAGGAGTTTGGAGGCAGAGGCTTCTGTGGGGATATCAATTGGAATATTGAAGTCACCTAGGATAATGGAGGGAAGGTCTGAGGAGAGAAAGTGAGGGAGCCAGGAAGCAAAGTTGCCAAGGAACTTGGAGGGAGGGCCAGGGGGACGGTAAATGACAGCTACTTGGAGGTGTACTGGGTGGAAGAGGCATATAGCATGGACTTCAAATGAAGAGAATGTGAGGGATGGTTCAGAGGGAATGGGTTGGTATGAGTAACCAGGGGATAGAAGGACCCCAACACCACCACCATGGCGACCCCCAGGTCGTGGGGTGTGGGAAAAGGTAAGGCCCCCAGAGGAGAGAGCTGCAGGAGAAGTGGTGTCAGAGGGTAGGATCCAGGTTTCAGTAATAGCTAGGAGATTCAGGGAGTTGGAGATGAAAAGGTCATGGGTTGGGACCAGTTTATTACAGACTGACCTGGCATTCCAGAGGGCACAGGATAGAGGGACAGAGTTTGTTGGAGAGATTTGAATGAGATTATTAGGGTTGCTGTAGCGTTGGGGTGAGATTAATTTGGGGGACCGAGCTGAATAGAGTGTAGCGATGGTGCGGACTCCAGTGCTAGAAGGGGAGCCAGTAGAAGGTGGGCAGGAAGGGAAATTAATGATGTGGGGTGAAGTGACCTGGAGAGGGGAGTGGGAGGAGGGATTAGCAGTGAGGTTGTAGGATCCCTGTGGAGTATAAGAGAATGAAAGTGGAGTAATGTGAGAAGATGGGGAGGAAGGTAAACAGAGGAGAGGAGATAAGGGGAAGAGGAAATTGAAGAGACAAGGGGGAAAGGATAAAGGTGGAAGCAAGGGGCAGAACAAAAGATTAGGTAAACACTGAGTGAAGGTGGGAGTTGAAGAAAACATGGTAATAGTAAGGATGATGTAAATAGGGGAAGAGAAGTTAAAAGTAGGAATGAAGACAGAATGTAGGAGAGAGCAGATTTCCAGAAACGCAAGTAATAGTACAGTGTGGGAAAAGAGTCTGTACTGCAAAAGTATATTATTGAGTATAAAAAAGTGGAAATTTGGTGGGAGCAGAAGTTAAATAATAAAATAGACAGTGGTAGGAGCTAGATGATATAAGACTTAGAAAAAGAGCTAAGGTAAAAGTACATTATTATAGAGGTAAACTGACATTAACACAGATAAGTATGCATTAGGATTATATGTAAAGCACAGAGCCAGCAGCAATAGTAGCAAGGGAGGCACCAGGTTTATGTAGCCACCAGACAGGGAGTTCAGTGATGAAAGTCCTGGTTATATATCCACAGGATCTAGTAGTATGGAGACTGTGACCTCACAATTGTTCATTCCACTTTGTCCAATTAATGGTGAGGTTGTTGTTTGTAGTTTGGTGGGTTTCCTTCTGTTTCACTGCTGTTTAACGCTGATATAATGCCAATTAATCGATTTAAAAAGAAGTCGACACTTTTAAAATAGGACACTTCTAAAGATAGGGCACGCCAGCCAAGGCTAGTCCAGCCTTCTAAATCACACACACGCTGGGAAGCGGCAGCCAATGCTTAAATGAAATTTGCAGGGAGATCAGACACTGAACTCGAGGAGCTGGAACACACAGGAGGATAACTTCTCACTAGAACCGGAAGCCACAAAAAAAACGCTATAGCCGGCATGGAGTGAAGAGCCGGCTGTAACTTATGCGATGCATGTTCCAATCAAAGGCGTTTCCTGCAGAGAGCCTGTCCTAATGACTGCTAGTGTGCACCTGAGCTGTGCACACAGACAAGACATGATTAACTAGTGTGCAGCTGAATTCAGCACACGGACAGACCGCTAGAGCTGTACACAGACCAGACAGGAATCCAGCTGCCTGCAACAGCCGGAACATGGATCAGGACAAGATGCAGCGTCTCAGTGACAACTATAGCTGGAACCTGCCACCAAGATGATCCGCTGTCACAGATCCTAACACTTACACATGATCTTAAATTTCATAAAACTATAGAATCTCTACCACTCAAACTCGCAAAAGCAATGAATTTCTGATCATTAAGGTTTGTGTCACTTATTAAATGGTGGAGCTCACTGGAATACACACATGCAGTCTATGCAACTGAAGGTCTGAGCGACTATAAAACACAAATTATAGGCCCTCCGTCCACACAGCATGTGATCACATCTGTATTGCGCAAGGAACACTTTCATTAAGGCATGAGCCTTAATGATCAGAATTTCATTGCTTTTTCTGAGTTTGAGTGGTAGAGATTATGTAGTTTTATGAAAGTTCAGATCATGTGTAAGTAGCCTTAATAGGTCATGTGAAACCATAAGATTTTTTGTCTATGAAATGTCATAGCTTTTTTTAACGTTAATATATTTATGCTTTAAATGTGGGTGGCAGGGAGAGGGTGAGGGTGATGATGAGAGGGAGACGGGGAGAAGCACTGAGTGGCAGGGATAGAGAGTGTTATAGGATAAGGGTGACAGAGAGTTAGATAGAAACGGGTTGAGGTAGAGGGTGGGAGCACTTCAGGCAGTGACAGCTGGCTTTCAGCACAGAGACTACAAAGCACTGCCAACCTTCCACAAACTGCCCAGGTGACGGTTAGAGGCAGATGTTGACGGGGAGAAGTGACAGGGAGAGGCAGAGGGTGACTGGGAGAGAAATAAGGTTATGGAGAGAGGGTGGAGAGGAAGTGGCAGATGGTTATGGGGAGATGATGGGTGCACATCAGACATTGACAACTTGCTCTCACCACATCACAGACTACAAAGCACTTCCAGCAGCAACCATCTAGAGAATGCCCAGCTGAGAGAGGCAGAGGGTGACATGCAGAGGCAGTGGGTGACTGGCAGAATCAGAGAGTGATGACAAGGTGACAGAGACATGCAGATGGTTATAACAAGGTGACGGGGAGATGCAGAGGGTGACCTCGGAGAGAAATGTACCCAATATAATCCTCAGATCATTTGATACTCCCCGGTTCTATAGATCAGGGTCATTACAGACACTAAGACACAGGAGAGGATATATACAGGTGCAGTGTCACTATGTACAGATAGGGGATCTCAGCACCAGTACTCGCACAAAGACAGAAGAGGGAGCACAACAGTCGGTGACAGATGGCTCTCAGCACAGCACTACCAGTAGCCCACCATCCAGAGACTGCCCAAGTGACAGAGAGAGGTAGTGGGTGAAAGGGAGAGTGTGGGAGCACATCAGGTAGTGATAGTTTGCTCTCAGCACATCACATAGACTACAAAGCACTGCTAGCAGCCACCATCCAAGAATGCCCAGGTGACTGTGGAGGCAAGAGGTCACAGGGAGAAGCAGAAGGCAATGAGAGAGTGTGATGGTGTGAGGCAGAGAGACGATGAGAGGGTGGCACCACATCAGGCAGTGACAACTGGCTCTTAGCACAGCAGAGAGACTACAAAGCACTGCCAGCAACAACCATCCAGAAAATGCACAGGTGACGGAAAGAGGCAGATGGTGACAAGGAAAGGGGAAGAGTGACGGGCAAAAATGTGGAGTGTGACGGGAGAGGACGACAGGTAGAGGCAGAGGTTGACAGGGGAGTGAGAAATAGACCCTCTATAATACCCACCAGTGCTATAGATCGGGGTCATTCCAGAAAGACACAGGAGGAGATCTATACAGAAGCAGTGTCACTATATTCGCCAGTACTCTCTCAAAGACACTGAAAAGCAGTGCAGCATTCTGAGCTCTTATAGCCATCATCCTCCACCAGCATAAGAGGGATGGGGTATGCTGGGGACACTGCACTGAGCACAGGTGTCGAAGAGGCGGCTGTCCCGGGGACCGCACACTGCTGCTACATGTGAGAGTGGAGGGAGCACAATAGTTAGTGACAGCCAGCTCTCAGCACAACTCAAAACCTCCACAACACTGCCAGCAGCCACCATACAGAGACTGCCCAGGTGACAGGAAGGCACAGGGTGATGGGAGAAGGTAACTGGGAGAGGTAGTGAGTGAATGGGAGAGGCAAAGGGTGACTGAGAGACAGGGTGTCAGGGAGAGGCAAAGGGTAACTGAGAGACAGGGTGTCAGGGAGAGGAAAAGGGTAACTGAGAGACAGGGTGTCGGAGAGGAAAAGGGTGACATAGAGACAGAGGGTGATAGTGGGACTGTGACAGGCGGTGGATGTACGGGAGAGGAAGTAGGTGACAAAGAGAGGGTAACTGTGGGAGACGCAGTATTTGACGGTGAGACACAGTGAGTGACAGGGATTGCCAGACTGTTACAGGGTGAGGCAAACTGCAAACTTTTTCCCCCATCCTTGCAACTCTGGCCCCATGCCAGGAGCTCTAGATAGCATTGTCCCCCCTTCCCCTGGCAGCACAGACTGGGCAAGGAGACCGTTCCTTCCACGTCTCACCCTCACTTTTCTCATAATCCTGCTGTCAAGACAACCTATTTCAAGCATATTGTTTCTGTTATAGTTATGTGTATATACAGTATCTATAGATATACAATATAGAGCACCCCGGACTGTAAGGCAGTACTGACCACATCGTTCTCATCCAGCATCTGATGCAGCGCCTGGATGTAACCAATCATTTCACATTGCTCATTTTGTTGACATCTCGCTCATTCCTCCTGGCCATGACTTGCCAGCTGCTGCACCTGTACCCAAAGCCATTGAACTCTCCTCTTGTACCGCATCAGCTCCGGGCATAGGCGTTACTACCATAGGTGCAAGGGGTGCAGCTGCTATGGGGCCCAGAGCTTTTGGGGGCCCTATCTTCTTTGTCAAAGTTACATGTGTTATATACATTTTTCAACATTGGGTGGTACATAGGGGCACTTTCAAAATTTTGATATGGAGCCTTTAAATACCTAATTACGCCCCTTGCTCCGGGGACGTGGAGCGTTGCCTCTTCGCCTGCTTGGGGCCGAACTTGCCGCTGGGTTGCCTTTTGTCTGGCATGCTGAGTTCCAGGCACTGAGCATAGTAGCAGCCTGGCAGCAGGAAGTGCTGTCTGGGGGCTGCTCTTCGACTTGGCAGTGCAGCTGGTGTTGTGGGCCAGCAAATGGGGCAGATGTTTGTGAACTGCTGGTTACCATGCTGTGTAGTTACAGCGGGATGTAGTACATTTACTGGCGGCCGGAATGCCGACGTTAGAATCCTGACCCGGGACTAAAGATAGGCGTTGAAATACCAATGCCTATCTTTAGCTCGACAACTAAATCCTGACAGCCGGCATCCCGACCAAAGATAAGCAGGGCTTTGTAGCTGTTAGTGGGGGGGAGTTGGTTTTAGGCACCCCCCAGGAGGGTTAGGCTAGGGGAAGGGGGTTTAGGTTTAGGCATCCTCAGGGGAGGTTAGGGTTAGGCACCCCCAGGGAGGGTTACGGTGCGGTATGGGGGGGTTTAGGGTTAGCACCCCCAGGGGCACTCAGGGTTAGGCACCACTAAGGGAGGGTTGGGGGGGCAGAGGTGTAGGGATAGGGTACTTACCTGCCCTGTCGGTATCTTCTCCCTTAGGGCTACCGACGTCGAGTTGTGAAATTTGGCTATTCAGCCACCGGGACTTCATACCCGTTCCGGTACAGCTATGGGTCCTTGTGATGGTCTGACGGCTGTGGCTGATGTCCATAGCTGCCGGCTGACTTGCAGTGGCATAGCCGCTGCGGCCAATGTTGTATGCCAGTCGGTTGGGCTAATGTTGTCAGCCACCAGATGCTGTTAATGAGCGACTGTTGTGTGCTGGCTGATGTATCTGTTCTTGGTAATCGTAAGTTACGTTGGACACCAGCTGATGATATCAGGTTACATCTATCCACAGCCGTAATTTCTACTTCAGGGTCCATAGGGTATCCACAGGATACCTTGGGTATAGGTGATGACGTCAGTCTTCAGGCACCACAGAGTTAAAGTTTTCAGCCTCCCAGGATGCATCTGGGTCCCTCTCCTATACCCCGCCCCCGGGCCAAGGCATCTCAGTATCGTCGGTGCCTGGCCGGAGTCGGAGGCACTGTGCAGAGGGGGGCTATGAAGAGCCCCTGAAGTTTCTTTTAAAGGCAGCGCTGGCTGCACATCTGGGAGTACAGCATGGACAGTCAGTACTGACGTCCATGCCGTCTCCCCTACACCCCGCCGGTACCAGAACGCCGGTACTGATCCGGGGATGCTGGTAGACATCTGGGGTCACGGCTAGCGGTGTCTCCAGATGTTTTGGACCATGGCCGGATCCAAGGGGATGCAGGTAAGCAGCGGGGTCCCGCGGTGGGTCCCCGCTGGTCACATGGTCCTGAGTCCCCAGGCAGGGGGCTCCCTGGGGACTGGCTGCAGCGTGGAGCCAGGCGACCAACCTGCACTTCCACTACCCCCTGGGACAGCGGGCCGCTGCTGAGCGGCATGCGCTGCGGCGTCCCAGGGGTTAAATGCATGCCAGGGGAGCGCGCTTTCCCTGTCTCACAGCCGGCGCCTCCCCTGCTGCACACAGCCTCTCTGCTCTGCCTGATTGGCCACAGTGTGTCAGCTGTCCTCCCCAGGCCGGCCTCCTTCATCTTCTGCTCCTCGGTGGCCATCTTTAAAGCATGGTGAACACTGCTGGAAGCCTGTGAGCGGTGGCATTGCGGTCTGGGTCCCCCAGCATACCTCTCCTCTGTTTGTCACAGGTCAGTGTATGCAGCGCTGAGTCCTACCAGCCTGAGGGTCTGAGTAGTTGAGAATCAGCGCTAATAGTGCAGGGATTTGTTTCTTCTGCATTGTATGTGACTGAACTGCTAGCCTGCTGTCTGTACTTTCACTTTCTACTGTCAGCTTTATTACTGTCCCTGATCTTGCTCTGCTCAAAGCCCTTGCGGTGCGCGGTGTGCAGGGTGTTATTCACACTATACCAATACGTATAGGTGTGAGTGTCACATACTTACCATCATGTCTGAGACTGATTTTCCTCTCCAGCTCATGTGTACTAAATGTAAGGTACCAATAGCGGAGGGGGAGGGTAACGCGGAGGGGTTATGCCCCCAGTGCCTGGCACTGTCACGGCCGATTATGGTCACGGTCCCGGTACAGGAACCTCCCTGGGCTTGTTTCGCTAAGGCGCTTACAACCCTTGTGGGCCAGCTAGCTCTGCCACCTGCGTTTACCCAGACGGGTTTGTCCCAGCAGTCAGTGGTGTCGTCACCCATGCGGGAGTTCCCGAGACAATTGATGGTACCCCACAGTCTCCCTGTCCCTTCCCAGGTTTCTCCAGAGCCTGCGTGGGTTAATACTGTTAACTACATCGGTTCAGCAATTGTCCGATGTTTTACAGGGGGAGTCTGTGTTGCGGCCTCATAACGGCCGGTGGCGTCTTTATCTGCTCCTTATGGGGATGACAATGAGACGTCAGATCATGGGGAGATTCTGGATCTATCTGACCAAGAACCTCTCCGTACCAAAGAGCCGGACGCTAAGTCCAAGGTGTATATCCCTGGTCTTATTCGAGCGGTCCGCTCGGCTTTAGTTATTGAGGATATTGATCCTTTGGTGGCCACATTCATATATGCCTTTTTAAGGATATTAAGGGTGAGGCTACGGTTTTCCCTCTTTCTGATCAATTAGTGGATCATTTAGAGGAGGCGTGGAAAAATCCAGGTAAACGGTTTCAGCCCCAGAGACGCTTAGCCGTGGCTTATCCGTTTGCGGTCAATTATTTTTCTAAGCGGGAATCCCCTACGCAAGTGGATTCACATGTCGCACGCCTAGTCAAAAGTGCCACGTTGCCTATGCCTTCGATGTCATCCTTGAAGGATGTCACTGACCGCAAGGTGGAGATCTGCCTCAAATCCGTTTATTCCCTTGCAGGGAAGCATCCAGACCGGCTCTGGCCGTGTGTTGGGTAGCCAGAGCTATGGAGCGCTGGGCGGATAATTTGGAGGCGTCTTTGGACTCTGACTGTTCGGCTGAACAGACCGAGTTGGTGGGCAATCTCCGAGACTCGGCCACTTACATTAATGAAGCGGCTTTAGATATTTGTATGCTCACCTCTAGGATCTCCTCTGCAGCTGTGGCTGCTCGTCGCACCTTATGGTTGCGTTCTTGGAAAGTGTACGCGGATTCCAAAAAGGGATTAGAAGGTCTGGACAGGTACTATTTGGTCCAGATCTGGACAAAATTGTAGTTACGTTGGCAGCAGCAAAATCTGCATGTCTTCTGACTGCTACGATTCCTTCTAGTGCTGGTGGGTCGTCCTTTTGGCCTCACAGGGCCTAAAGTACAGTCCTTTCCACGGCAGGCTGGGGCCAAGAAATTGTCCAAGCCCAAGAAACAGGTCTGGAGTACCAGACGTCCGGCTCCTAGGTCAGATAACAAACCTGCGGCCTGACGGTCCAGGCCTCCTTTTGGGGGACCCCAAAGTGGGGGGCGCCTGCTTCAGTTCGCCCGGTGCTGGTCGCAGTGCATGTTCCAATTTCCCAGAGGGGCCTGGGTTTCTATTCCATTCTATTTTTGGTGCAGAAACCCAATGGGTCTTACTGTTCAATACTAAACCTAAAGGTCCTCAGCAAGTCCTTGAGGGTGCCTCTGTTTCGGATGGAGACCCTGCGGTCCATTATTCTGGCACTGGAACCTGGGGACTACATGGTGTCATTGGACATCCAGGACGCTTACCTGCATGTCCCTATTCTTTTGCGCCATCAGCAGTTCCTCAAATTGGCAATCTGCAACGAACATTTCCAGTTCCGGGCACTGCCTTTTGGCCTGGTGACTGCTCCACGGGTATTCACCAAGGTCATGGCGGTCATGGCGGCTCTCCTGCGGACGCAGGGAGTCCGACTGTTGCCTTATCTGGACGACCACCTGTTGATAGCGGGGTCTCCAGAGCTTCTTTTACACCATCTGGATCTGACGATTGCGGTACTGCAATGTCACGGCTGGTTGACAAACTGGCAGAGGTCCACTCTCACCCCGTCTCAGAGGATCCTGCACCTCGGGGCCTTATTGGACTCCAGGCAGCAGTGGATCCTTGTGACGGAGGAAAAGATCCTTGCTTTGTAGTTGAGGGTGCGCAGTTGTCTGCAGTGTCGTCGAGTGTCGATACACTTGGCAAAGAGGTTATTGGGCTCAATGGTGTCGGTATTCGACATGGTGGAGTACGCCCAATGTCACTCCAAACCTCTGCTGCTATTGATCCGGTCCAGATGGAATGGATTGCCTCAGTGTCTCAAGTCCCAGACGATGGGGCTCACTCCGGATGTTCGCCTGTCTCTAACCTGGTGTTTGCAGACGACCCACCTCAACAAGGGTCGCCCGTTCTGGGTGGCGAACTGGGTCCTGTTAACAACGGACGCCAGTCTCCGGTGCTTGGGAGCTGTCACGGGTCCACACTTGTTTCAGGGCAGGTGGACTCGGGCGGTAGCGGAGCTTCCAATAAACATTTTGGAGCTCCATGCGGTGTCAAGAGCTCTCCAGCGGGCACAGCCGGTTCTCCAGGGTCACCCTGTGCAGGTCCCGTCGGACAACGCCACCACGGTGGCCTATTTAAACCAGCAAGGAGGAACCGGGAGAGTGGTCTTTATACCAGGACGTCTTTCGGAGTCTGGTGGACAAGTGGGGTCTTCCAGAGATAGACCTCATGGCGTCCCGACACAACAACAAGTTGCCGGTGTACGGGTCTCGAACATGAGACGAAAAGGCGTCTCTGGTGTATGCCCTGTCCGTCTAGTAGACGTTCCAGTTTGCCTACCTTTTCCCTCCGTTTTCCCTTCCGCGGGTATTACGGAAATTCAAATCAAGAAGGAGGTACGCTACTGTTGATAGCTTCCGAGTGGCCCAGACTGCACTGGTTCTCCGACCTCTAGAGTCTGAGGTTACCATTACGACCGAATCTGCTGTCATAGGGTCCTTGTCTTCACCCGGACCTGACTCGGTGTGGCTGTTGAAACGGTCATGCTAAGGTCCAGAGGGTTTTTCTAGCTCCGTGGTGCAAACCATACTAAGAGCTCGTAAACCTTCCTCGGCAAGAATCTACCATCGTGTGTGGCATACTTTCTTCCGGTGGTGTAGACCTAGAGGGTATTCCCTTAGGGAGTTCCGCCTGTCTAGGGTGTTGGCTTTCCTACAGGCTGGACTGGATCATGGGCTTCGCCTGGCTTCTCTGAAAGTGCAGGTGTCTGCCCTGTCAGTCTGGTTTCATCGTAGGATTGCTGCGCTCTCTGATGTGCACACCTTTATGCGAGGTGTTCTTCGCATTCAGCCACCTTTTGTTCCACCGGTGGCGCCTTGGAATTGGGCTGTGGTCCTGAGAGTTCTCTAGGGGCCGCCGTTTGAACCACTGGACTCAGTGGACTTTAAATGGCTTACAGCTGAAACCATATTCCTTCTGGCCATTGCCTCGGCCAGACGGATTTCGGATTTAGGGGTTCTCTCTTGTAGACCCCCTTTTCTGATTTTTCTTAGGAATAGGGCGGTGCTTCGCACTCGTCCGGGATTCCTTCCCGAAGTGGTATCCAGTTTTCACATCAATGAAGAAATTGTTGTGCCGGCTTTCAATTCACCTGGACTTTCAGTGGGTGACGCCACTTGGGATGTTGTGCGGGCATTGAGAATTTATGTTGACCGCACATCTTCTTTTAGGAAGTCGGACGCCTTGTTTGTCCTCTATGGCTTCCGTAAAAAGGGTTGGCCTGCTTCAAAGTAGACTTTGGCAGGCTGTATTCGTATGGCAATTTCAGAAGCTTATCTTCATGAAGGTCTTCCAGTTCCCTCCTTGGTGAGGGCTCATTCCACTAGGTCTGTGGGTCCTTCATTTGCAACTAGACGTGGTGCCTCTGCAGTTCAGATCTGCAAGGCTGCTACGTAGTCTTCTGTCAATACCTTTGTGAGGTATTACGCTTTTGACATCTTTGCCTCTCAGGATGCTTCCTTCGGGCGGCGGATTCTCCTCTCAACACAGGAGCGTCCCCACCCTTAAAGGATACTGCTTTGGGACATCCCCAAGGTATCCTGTGGATACCCTATGGACCCTGAAGTAGAAAATATGAGATATGGTAAGAACTTACCCTTGTTATCTCTATTTCTACGAAGTCCATAGGGTTCCACAGGACTCCCGCCCTGTCGCACCTGTACTGCAGATGGGCTTTATTCTGGTCACCGGTTTTTCCGTCTCCCTATGGTGAGAATGTGATTCCTGTGAGTGTCCAGATTTTTTTTTTTCTTCTCTCTCTTTCTTCTCCTCCTCCGGCCTATGGCTTGTGACGTAACTGAGATGCCTTGGCCCGGGGGCGGGGTATAGGAGAGGGACCCAGATGCATCCTGGGAGGCTGAAAACTTTAACTCTGTGGTGCCTGAAGACTGACGTCATCACCTATACCCAAGGTATCCTGTGGAACCCTATGGACTTCGTAGAAATAGAGATAACAAGGGTAAGTTCTTACCATATCTCATATTTTTTCATTGGCTGAGCCACACCTGTACTGTAGGGATGGCTTGTTCTCTGTTGCTCTGCTGTGTATCAGTTATGGTACCAGCCGTTGGGGTAGCATGACTGACGGATGTGGTATGATTGACCGCCGGACGTGAGCCTGGCAGTTCAAATCCCGACACCAGTATGCCGAAGAGCGCAGATCCTGACGAAGGTAAGTAAGCTATCTAACCTTCCCCTCTCCCCCCCCTAACCCTCCTTTAGGGTTGCATAACCCAAACCTCTCCCCCTAGTACCTAACCCTAACCTCCTTTTGCTTTATTGTGTGTGTGTGTGTGTGTGTGTGTTTAAATATATAGTAGCTGGGATACTCGGCGTTGCCTGGGTTGAAGAATGGACTTTGAAGTAGATCTGCAGTCTTCATTTTTACATTGTCCTTGCCTATAACCTCTTTTGATTGATCCTGAAAAGGACAGCGTTATGTGTGCTGGGGTGGGGAGAGGTTGCTGCAGGAGTCAGTCCTCTCTCTCCCTGCCTGAAGTACCGCATTGGGTTGGGGGCAGGGCTGCAGGACTCGGACCCCAGTCTTGCCCATCTAACAGGCCCGGGTGAAGAGTACCTGCTCTGGGCGCCCCTAACGGCCGGTGCAGTGTGACAGATGATCCTCAGACTCACTGCTCTTCCGTTGGAGCACTGCTTGCACCCCACTGTTACATATTACCCTTAGCCTTCAGTTCAGTGTAGTTTCAGGCACTGGAAGACGGCCTCAGCAAACTTGCTTAAACAAAAATTTTAAATCAGAGACTCCACGGCCTACTTGGTGGGCACCATGTAGACCTCCATGGCCCTGACGAAGTTCCAACATAGCCAAAAACCTAATCCTGGTCTAATTACACCATCCCAAATTTAGCGGAGCTAGGTATAAAACAAGATTCCAATTGTGCCTGTGCTGTCTGCCTATGTCTTCTGCTGCCTGCCAGTGCACCAGCTGTAATTAGCTAGCGGCCAAGCCCCAAATCCACACTTGCTGGCTTCTGATGGCAAATGGGAAGGCATGAGGCTGCCGGAGGGAGACTGGGAGGTGAGTTGCTGGGGGGCATAATATTATAAGGGGCATTACTGTGTGGTATAATGTGCACAGGGCACTACTAGTGTGTGGAATAATGTGTTAAATGGGGCACTGCTGCTATGTGTCATAATCTGTAAAAGGCATTATTGTGTGGTATAATGTGCAAGGGGCATTACTGTTTGGCATAATATATAAGAGGCACTACTACTGCATAGCATAATGTGTATAAGGGGTACTACTGTGTGGCATAACCTGAATGGGCTCTGTATGGCATAACATGAATGGGCTCTGTGTGGGGGAAAATGTATGTGTTTTTTTTATCTCGGGGGGGATTTTAAGCTCTTGCCATGTTCGAAAAATTCTAGCTACACCCTTGCATGCAAGCACAGGGGGCTGACCAATAAATGTGGTCACTTTAAAAGGAACTAAAGCTGGATACACACCTAACAGATATATCTGCAGATCGAGTGATCTGCAGATGATGGTTGTTAATACACACTGAACAACCATCATCTGCCCATTGTTCCCACTGGCCACACCCCCTCCTCCCTGCATCATCTGACCGCCCATGCACACAGCACAATGCCCCAATATATCTGTAGACGGAATGCAGTCAGGAAGCCGACGGTCGAAATGCAGACAGTCGGCTTCCCGGCTGTGTAATCCCGGCAGGGGTCTAATGATAGGCGTCGAAATCCCGACGTCTGTCATTATACCTACGCCGGGAGCCCAACGCCTGGCATACCGAAAGCGGTGGTGGGAGTGTTAGGTTAGGGGCTGCTGGGGGGTACTTAGGGTTAGGCACCCCGGGGGGAGGTTAGGGATAGGCACCCCCCCCCAGGAGACTTAGGTTTAGGCTGCGGGGACGGGGGGTTAGGGTTAGGCACTAGGGGGGCAGGATAGGGTTAGGGGAGGGAGAGAGTTACTTATACTTGCCTTTTTTACGTGTCGGGATCTTCATTGCTGCCGGTCTTCCGGCGTCGGGATTTGAACTGGGCCGGGGGTCATTCATACCGATGCCCTGCAGTGACGTCGCGGGTACACACTGGCCTACACACACAAGATATATTGGCCGATCAATTGAACGCCTAAGCCGCATACACACTAGACAATAGATGAGGAAGATATCGTTCAACGATATATTGTTCATAGCGTTCAGTGTTGATGCAGTAAACGACCAACTATGCCTGCTCCCACGGGTCATTAATGTCTTTTGTAGTGCGTACATGCAGGCCAATCTGACGATATTGTCAAGAATTGTCTGTTCAGCTATGTGGCAGGATGACTTCACTGAAAGATATTGTTTGTCCTGCACTACAGAAGTTCAAGGGAAATCTTTATCAATATAATTTATACAGCACATCGTTTAGTGCAGGGATGGGGAACCTCAGGCCCTGGGGCCATATAAGACCCGTGGAATCATTTGGCCTGGCACTCTGAGCTTTTTTTCTGCTAGCCTTATCTGGCTAGCAGGGTGCCTAGAATGACACCCTGCAGCCAAAATCTATTCAGTGGTGCCGCTTGGAGCGTCCTTATGACACTTTAGACTGTCACACCGCTGCCCTTACAGGTCTCCGGAGCATCCTCAGGATGCTCTGGTCATTGCTATAATCACCAGCGATTGTGGCCCCACCCCGTGTGATGTCACACGGAGGGGTGTGGCTTGCACTGGGCCCGAAATAATATTATGTATATATCAAAATGGCCCTCGGCAGAAATTAGGTTCCCCACTCCTGGTCTAGTGTGTATGAGCCTTATGGTGCATACACACGGTCAGATTTTTCCTTCAGATATGAACGATAATGATTTAAAAATCGTTCAGTCATTCATATCTGAAGGAAAATCTGACATATCTGACATGCCTGAACGATGGACGATGAACGATCCGCGTTCCCGTTTGTCAGATAACAATATCTGACATGTTTGCAGTCAGACTTGGACGATTCCATTCATTTTAATGCAGTCAAAAATCGTTCAAATCGTTCAAAACTTTGGTAAAATCGTTCAATCGTTCATCTGACAAATCTGATTGTGTGTATGCTCCTTTAATATACAGTATCTGCCAGTGTGTATCCAGCATAACTCTGGATTTAATATGAACTTGCATGAGTCATACATTTTGACATTTGCTCAGAAGGGATACTTTTGTAGCTTTCACACAGATTTTTGTCAGACTGACAATTTCCACTTGAGCCAGCCCTTGAACCTGTGTAATTTAAGTGTGTTCCCATTTATAAGGATTCTGTGAGTGTGTGTGGCCCTGACAAAGTTCAAACCTAGGCAAAAACCTATCCTGGTCAAACTACACTACCCTGCCAAATGGTGCAATGAACAACTTCTCCACTGGTCCACTTATTCAGTCTTTTCACTGCTTGATACATCTCCCCCTCATTCCATATGTCAAAATGTAGATTTGATACACCTCTCATATATCATACCATTTAGAAACACATCTTTTTATGTCATACTATACAGATAGACACCATCCCTATTTTATAATACACAGAGACACCGTCCCCCTGAGTGTCTATGTATTATGCCGTAGAATGATGTGTGTCTCTATACAGATGTATCCTTACACATCTTTGCTCTAGTCATGCCTAAAAACCCCTCTCTAATGCCAGGTGCTGTGAGCAAGTGCTGATTAATTTGATATGCGACATTTGTATAATAGTGTGCGTAATAGTGTGTAATATTGTATAATAGAGTCTCTGAATCTGTATGCGAAGTGCTACAATGTAGTGGCCACAGCTTTTTTCATTCTTATGCTGGCCATACACTAGTACGACCAGCATAAGATGCGATTCAGCATATGATTTCCCTTGAACTCCCCGGCACTTCCTAGCAGTCCCAGCCGCACGATTTGGGGCTTTTTGATACATGATGTACATACGATCTCAAGTACGATGATTCGCCACTATACGACGGGTCGTGATATGATCAATCGTGTGCCTCACTAAAAACATGCGATCATAATAGATTTAATAGAGGAAAATGTCACTCAAATGACGCCGGTCGTACACACGATGCATCGCATGCGCAAATACACGTGACGATCTGCATACGATTACGACGCATAATATGGGCTGCTCGTCTGATCATAAAATACGATATAAGAGCGGCGGGAGCGCGCATCGGATCATATTCCTAGCTAAATACTGCACGATTTGCACACAATGCATCGTAAGATGCGTCTAAAATCGTGCAATCGGCATGAAATCGCGCTAGTGTATGGCCAGCATAAGTTCCATTGTGCATATACAAACTCAGGTGCACATATATATACAAGTGCTGCATATCAAATTAATCAGCACAGTCTGCTGGTGCATCCTAGTCACATTGCATTGCAACTTAGACACATTTTTGTCAGAAAAGGACGCCTGACGCTAGCAGAGTTGCACGGGCCCTAGCGACTCATTCACGCAAGACAAGTCGCGTTGCATGACTTATTGCGGATAGATGTATGAGGATACACTTGTATTATAACATAGGGGAGATGTGTCTGTTTGTTATGACAGCATGTCCTATTGTGATGGAGTGACCAGACTTACAGGACTGACATCCATCTCACCCCAACTCTGCTCCCATATTGGTCCAATAGCGGCGCCTCCACCACACCTCTCCGTCACTGCAGCCAAGGTGGGAATTACAGAGTGAGACAGATCTGGGGAATGAAAGAAAAGAGTATGGAGGGAGGTGTGGGGGCGAGATCCACGGAGTGGAAAGTGAGTGAGGCGGGAAGGGTAGGGGGAACCCATGCAACAACTAGTACAATTCAAATTATACAATAAGAAGTATTTTCAGCATGTTGATACCTTGTATTAGATATTATAATATTGGCTATATATACTTTTTGTATATTTTACCATTTCATTAAGTGTTTTTTGTTTGATTAATTTCTTATATTTTTTTTTAAAGGACATACCTGCTATTGGGGAGGAATCTAGCTCTGTGTGTACTATTAAGTTCAGATGCCCGCTAACGGGGGAAATGCTTCAGAGGGATGAGAGAGAATCGCATATAAGGAAAACCATAGAGATGGTAGGTGTCAGCATTGTCTACTTCTACCTTTTTGATTTTGGAAGAGTATTGCATTAATTTCTCTTTCTTTCTTGATCCCTCTAGCTATCCACCACTGATTCTATTTCTGCATCCATCATGAAGATCCATACATTTAACAAACCCAGAGATAAAGTGAAATTGGGAGTTGAGACTATGGCAAAGTAAGAGGTCTAGTTACATGCTGTAGATAGAGAAGTATCCAGTGATCACACTGAGTGGCCCTCCACTTTAAAAAAAAAAAAAAAAATGGTGTCCTACCTGACCATTTCTGGATCACATCATAATTTATGCTTTAGAGCTCCCCATATGCCCCTCAGACCAGCTCACATTCAACCACACATCCCCACCAACCCCTAGAATGCCCTTAAATGCACGTTTAATGCCCCCATGATTCTACAGGTGATATGATTTGTCTGTACATAAAACCCATAGTGAGCAAGGCGTTAGGTGATAATAGGCATATTTATGAAGCAATATGTGTAGTATATACCAGAAAAAAAACGTTTTTGGATGTGGTATGTAAATATTAAGAACTATCTAGTCTTCACATTAGTGCAGGCAGAGGGCAGGGTGGCTCCAAGAAAGGGACACTTCGCCGTGTGCCAGAAAAAGAAGTGTGGTCATTTCAAAAAGGGGGTCCTTGAGATGCGCCCCTTTTTCATCACTGTAAGGGGCATTCCCAGCACTCACGGAGATGCTGGGCTGCCTCCAAGCTTTCCCTGCATTGTGAGTAGATGCTGTGCCATGCCGGTCACTAGGGCCCATGGGTGGGGACGGTTGTTTTAGCTTTTCATGTATAGTGCCCCTTATTCACATTACGTAACACAGTAGTGCCCTCTATTCACGTGATACCATAGAAGTGCCCCTTATAACACATGCCACGCAGTAATGCCCTTTGCACATTTATGCCACACAGTAATGCCCTTTACACATTTATGCCGTGCAGTAATGCCCTTTACACATTTATGCCATGCAGTAATGCCCTTTACTCAATATGCCATGCAGTAATGCGTTTTTCACATTTATGCCATGCAGTAATGCTCTTTACTCAATATGCCATGCAGTAATGCTCTTTACTCAATATGCCACATAGTAATGCCCTTTACACAATATGCCAAGCAGTAATGCCCTTTACACATTATGCCACACAGTAATGTCTGGTTTTTACACATTATGCCACACAGCAATGTCCTCCCTTTATATATTATGCCACGCAGCAATGCCCGACCTTTACACATTATGCCAAGCCTTTACACATTATGCCACACAGCAATGCCCTTTACACATTATGACAGTAATGCCCCTTACATATTATGCAACACAGTAATGCCCTTTATACAATATGCACCACCCTCCCCCTACCGTCTCCCCAGCAGCCTCTCACCTAGCTGTGTCCCTCTAGCAGCCTCTGAGCGCTCACCTGCATCAGCTCGCCCCCACATCAGTAGGCAGCTGCACCGACACTGCAGCCCGTGGATAGCGCCACCGTCATTCGAATTTGTCACCGCTTGCGAGCCATACGGAGCTTGCAGACCGGCAGCCGCTGCTGATTGGCACGTGACTGGTGCTTCTTTGAATGACCGGAGTGCCGTCTCTCTGCATGGTGGTTGGGCCAGGTCGCCAATCACTGACAGCCTGGGGATTGGCTGCAGCACAGAGCATCCCAGAGGACCCAGCCTTTTTTTTTTTTTTTTTTTAAAGAGTCCCCAGTTCTCAATAACTGGTAAAGTACACACTACAGTACGTATTTGTGATTTCTGTCTATCAGTGGCGTCCCAAGGGTGGTGCGGTCCGCACCCGGCTGTCACCTGCCGAGGGGTGCCACCAAGGTGCAGTCTCCCCCCCTCAATGACAGGAGCCGGGTCTGCACTGTACTGAGGGAGCTGGCCAGCACTCCACACAGCGACCTCCTGCACCCCCGCGTTCCCCCTAAGTGATAGATTTTTAATTGGGGTTCGGAGCATGAGGCTACGCCCCCTACGAGGACACTCCCCCTTTAGGTAGAAGCTGATTGGTTGATGTGGGCAACTTCTCTGCTTGTCTACTCCACTCTTTAGAAGCTTTGATAAATTTTCCCCTAAATGCACAGTGTCTACATAATATCTATATTTCATTTTAGGTACCTTAACAACATTTTTGGGAATCCAAATGAGGAGAAATATCGTACAATTAGACTATCAAACAAAGTTTTTCAGGTGAGGTTCTTATTATTATCTGTTATTATGGACATAGAGTATATTGCATTCTGGCAATATTTGTTAGTAGAATAGTGTTACTAGTTAGATCATTTTTGTCCATAGCAAATTGCTTGTATCTCCCCATAGGAAAAGATCAGTTGTCTGGAAGGAGCTCATGATTTTTTTGAAGCAGTTGGATTTGAGAAGAAGGCACTACCTTTGCCTGGGCAAGGTAAGAATGTATTGGTGTACACAGTTATCAGTTTGATATATTTGTTGAAGGAGCTTTAAGTCAAATAATCAAGTTGTGACTTCTTTGTTGAAGGATCTCGAAGTCAAAGATACAAGTTGCTTTATATAAAATATCTACTGATAACCAAACATATTCTATATATTTATGTATATCTATTGTGGCAAATTAAAGGACTTGCCACAGGTTTCTATTTATTACCAATCAATTAGGATAAATCTGGAATATTGCTTTGGCATTATAAGGGTTTTGGTTCCTGTGAGCAGGGTAATTGATGCTTGACAAGCTGGCTGATCTATTGCTGAACACTGTTATTCCGCGTATCCACTACACAACATTACTGAGCGATTGTGCGATTATGACATCGTAATCGTGCAATCGCTCAGTAATCGGGCATACATCGCGCACATTAATGTCAGAAACGACCAGAGATGCCCGCTCCCGCTGGTAGTTTCCAACATCAATCATCGCCTGAACATGCTAGTCAACCTGACAGTAACGTCAGTTTGAGCATGTTAGGGGATGATTGATGTGCCTACACTGAACAACTGAATGTTCAGTGTAGGCACAGCACAAACTGTGAAACGACTGCACGATTACAATGTCGTAAACGTGCAGTCATTTCTATGTCTGCTAGTGGATGTGTGCCCCATTAGACTAGTGAGTCTAAAGCTGGGTAAACACTTAACAATGCATTTACCCAGCGAAGTGACAGATGACCGCACCGCCGACAGGCCAACATGTCGGGCGGCCGGTACACATTACACAATCCTGGTGCCCGACCACCCAATATGTCTGCACTAGCTGCATGGGGTAATCAGCCGGATTCTTCTGGTCTTGGGTCTTCTGCTCTCATATCCCATGGAAGCTAAAGAACTCTGCACTGACCTGCTGGATATGCTTCTGGTACTTCCTGCATTAAATGTGGATGTGATTTGAACCAGTGTCGCTTGTCTGTTACCACAGACAATTCTGGCCAGACACCGCTGGTCATGATCATTAAGCACCCGTGGCCAGCCACTGCGCTGTCCATTGGGGCTGGTTATGCCTTCTATGAGGTATTCCCAGTATACACGTGACGTCATAGATCGAGGAATGTTGAATGTCTGCACAACTTCGGGAATGGAATGTCCCATCCATCGGGCAATTCAAATCGACTTTGCCTTGCCAGTGTTCAAACTGACTCACAAGATGGCAGATTACAACTGATGCAGGTCTGGGCATTTCCAAGACATCACCGTACAGTGATGCCACCTACCATTACCTTTACGTACTGCTATCCCATGACTTTTGGTATTTCAGTGTATATATATATATATGAGTGTGATATATAAATACACATTTTAGACACACACACGCACACACACATGCATAGGTTTCAGTACCCTAAGGAAAGTGTCTGTCTAATACCATTGAAACGTGACCGGTGTATTTTTAATATATTTTTTTAAAGCATTTGTTTGACAAAAAAACATACTTGCACCTAATTTAATGTACCCCCAACTACAGCATTTATTTTTCCACAAAAATTTTGCTTTCTAATATTTTTTGACTAGTAGAGAAAAATGCATATAACAGCCATTTGATACAATTTAAGAACCACAATTCCTTTGATTAAGGACACTTAGGGGTAAATTTACTAAGAATCGAGATAGGTTGAGATGACCATCTCGGGTGATTTATAAATTTTTCTCCTTCTTGCAAGTTTACCAAAGGTAAAGTCGGGTGAGTTAGAGAGAGATTTCTCTCATCTAACTCGTAAAACTCGGGTGAGAATCTCGAATCAAATCACCATCGGGCCAAATCGGAACTACTTTTCACCTAAAACATACATGTCTCAAATTCACCAAAAATCGGGATGACAAGCTCAGGTGAGAGAGGAACAAATTCTCTGTCAAAATCACTTTTCAAACTCTCAGCCCCCTGAGCTGCGAGATGGTCAGAAACATACACAAATCATTGTGATTTGTGTATGTTTCTTTCTGTAAATGGTTAAAATAGGGTTAATTTGTTAAAAAAATGACGTGATGTCCCCCCCCCCAAAAGACTAACCAGTTGTCCTGGTTCTTAATTTACAGAGAAAAAAATGTGTAGGGTTCCACTGTAAATTACAAACCAGCAACAGGCAGCTGGTTCGTGTACGGAGAAAAAAATTGACGTGAGGTCCCCCGTATATTTAAAACCAGCCCTGGACCCTTTCTAACGGGGGACTGATGCCACAGCCAGGGGTGCCCTTTCACTGGGTCCCCCAGCCACATCATCAGCCCTGGCCGTTAGTCAGCCCAGGCCAGGGATCCCTGGAGAGTTGGGGAACCCCCCAATAACGGGGTCACCCTCTCCAGGGCACCCCTGGCCTAGGCTGATAAGCCCGGGGCTATCCCCGCCACCCCTAGGTGGTGAGTGGCGGGTTGATAGTGTTAGGTGTAGTGTAAAAATTTTAATTTTCAACATTGTCTTTACAGTGGAATTACAGGTCCAGGCAAACATGCCTCCCCCGCATGTTTGTAGTTGGAGAACCACAAGTACCAGCATGCGGGGCATTAAGGGCCCACTGGTACCTGTAGTTCACCTGTAAAGAAATGGTTAATAAAACACTCAACACACTGTGAAAATAAAGCTTTATTACATCCATAAACACACTTACACATACTCACCTGTTTCCAGATGTTCATGTCCCTTTGTTAACGTAAAATATCCCATCGAATTACCTGTAAAAAAAGATCCAATACTCACCTTTATGTCCCTCGATGTTCTCTGCAGAAATCCAATACGTGCCCCTGATACAGTGTAACAACATGTTTCTGCAGTCCCGGGCCGCCGGCCAATCAGCGCCGGCTAACATTAGCGGCTGCTCATTGGCTGGGACCCAAGTGGAGGAGCCGCTCATTGGCTGAGCTGGGCTGGTTTTAAATATACGGGGAACCTCACGTAATTTTTTTTTTCCTCCATACATTTAAAACCAGCTCTGTCCCTGCTGCCTGTTGCTGGTTTATACTTTACAGTGGAACTCTACACATTTTTTTCCCTGTAAATTAAGAACCAGGACAGGCTGGCAAGCCCGAGGCTGGTTAGTGTTTTGGGGGGTACCTCACGTAATTTTTTTAAAACACCATTTATCTATTTTTTACAAGTCTTAACTCACAAGCAGCAAGCACATATCTCACTGCTAGCTCGGGAGAGATTTGCAGAGAGAAAACACTGCTATCTCGGGTGAGTAATCTCCTCCTAATCTAGTTACTCGGTAGAGATATCTCATTCTGCTTCACCATCGGCAAACTCGTTTAGCCTCAAATTGCCTGTTGGTAAATTTGGTTAAAAAAAGGAATTAAATCACTCGAATTTTGGCGAGTACCAGCGAGATAAATCACTTTGAAAATCGGGTCCATCTCGAATCTTAGTAAATTTACCCCTTATACACTTCTACACTGTTACCCTATCTTAGACTTACTTTTTTGGTGGTAAATTTCCCCATTTTCACCTGCACTTTTCGCATACAACACAGTGAAAAGTTTTTGGACAAATGTTGCTTTGCGTCTTTTGCAATAGGATTGCGTGAAAACCGGCACGCGCGATAGACGTGAAAAGTGACATTCAGGCGAACTGAGTGCAAAGTTTTTGCATGCAAAAACTTAACGTTTTCACCTCTAAATGAATTCCCCCCCATATTATTGACAATCCTTTGATAGATTGGAACAATGTAACTTCCTTGTCCATATACTGTATTGATGTAAAACAGTCTACATCTAAACTTTTAGCTGAATTCCCCATATTAAAGATGTATGTACAATCGTGGGTCTTTAATTCCTCAGCAAATTGCAACTTTATCTGAATTTCCATCTTTTTTTTTTTTTTTTTGCAGTTTTAATGCAGTGTCGGCACAGCTGATAGTCGAAGCTTGGACTTCAGCTATCAGCGGTGCAGATAGACGCTTCTGCTGGCAGTATTTGATCATTACGATAAAAAAGCTTACTGTATCAAAACTGCACTTAAGCATTTATATATTTTATAAATAAGCCGTTGTGATTAGCACTTTTATATTTTCACTAGTGCATGTGCGTGTGTGTGCATATATATATATATATATATATATATATATATATATATATATGAATGAATGGGATTGTAATGCCGGCGCCTGTTTTAGCTGCCAGTTCAAATCCCGACACTGTGAGTCCGACAGATGGAAACCCCGACATCGTGAGGTAAGTACCCTAACCCTCCTTCAGGTGTGCCTAACCCTAACCTCCCCCCCTAGTGCCTAACTTCCCCCAGGGGTATATATATATATATTATATTCAAGCCATGGAGTTGGCACTCCCAGAAGACTCAGACCGAGGTGCCGGTCACAGGTAAGATAGCAGGTCAAGGTAGCGGCACTCGGCGGATTTAAATGAAGAAACGCACAGCAAGTCCTTAATGCATCAAAGTTTCGGGCTTATTACAACCTGTCATCAGGATACACACAGTGTATTAAGCAACATTGTGAGTGAGCCCACTCCCTTGGCTGAGACGCAACCCCACACATGAATGGTCTCAGGTTATTTTACTGTTGGCATGACAGAGGACTGATGGTAGCGCTCACCTTTTCTTCTCCGTAAAAGTGTTTTTCTCCTTCATCCACTAGGGGACACTGGAGGCTTCAAGCGTGTTGGTACTGTAAATTTTGAAGTGTGACTTATTCCTCCCCCTCTATACCCCCCTACAATTCCAGTCTTAGTTTGTGCCCGAGGGGAGCTGGTTGTGTTTTCACACTTCTCCCCAGGGTATTTAAATAGTAAGAGCGCTGCTGCGCTGAAGCAAAGAATATCTATATGAGGAACAGACAGGCAGCAGCTGCACTGCCTGTCTGCATCATTGAGCTGCCGGAGGACCCGCTTGCAACTGCGTGCAGTTCGTCTGGGGTCCCGACTGCAGAGACCACTGTCTCCATATAGGGGGTTCCGCAGCGCGCATAGCAGGTCATTAGTCATACCGCCGCCGGCAGCGGAGCAGCGGCATGAGTATTCCCTGGCTCCCCGTCTAGCGGGGTAGCCAGGTTAACACTAAAATTAATATTCAGCAGCAGGCTGCTCCGATTAGCAGGGCAGCCAAGCAGCACATAGCGTGCTTATAGTTCAGATTAAGCGCCATAGCTGGGGGGCAGAGCCTAGCTCCGGAGTCCTGCTCCTTCATCCAAGCGGCCTCAGCGCTTCTCTCGAAGTGTGCTGGCGGCCATTACACGGAGGGACACTGTCTGCATAAGACAAAATTCTGCGTGAAACTGTTAGCCTAACCTGGACTGTAAGTAAACAGTGGGGTTTAGGCTGGTCAGGAGAGCATTTAAGGAACGTAATTACTACTTTATTACAGTGGTTACTTCCTTCTATGCCAAGAGCTTTCTGGCACTGCTATGAGCGCTATTAGGGCAAGTGAGGCTCTCTCCTGCCTCTCTGTATCTCAGTTTATTCTTTTGACCTTTTTCACTTCACTTTACTGTTTGTGTGGGGTCTATATTTATCATGAATGGAAGGGGCTCTAATGAATTCCAAAAGTTATTTATCTGCAAAAAGTGTGCAGAAAAATTTACACTGGGGCAGTCATCTAACTCCCTAATGTGTGACAATTGCAATCCTGAACAACAATCTTCAGGGATGTCAGATCCGCTGTCTTGGGACGGCGCAGGTTACATCCGTTATGTCCCATCTCGCTGCTTAACTGGAGGCTTCTCTGAAAGAAAGAGAGGCTTCCAGGTCAATGGCTCCAGCATGGGCAAGGTCCTTCGCTAAATCCATGGATGGGATCTCAAAAGCCATGGCTCTTTCCCGTACCACAATTGGATCCTTTCCACAGGTCTCAAAAAAGAGACTGTTGCCCTCAGTCCTCCAATCGGAGGAGGATATGCCAGTTTTAGAAGAGGGCGAATATGCTCCACATTCGCCTAAAGAACTTCAGGAGGAGCCTGAGCCGGTGTCCTATGGGATAGAGGCTTTAATTTCTGCAATCTGCCAGGTATTACAGATACAGAAGGAGGACACGAGTCCTGCTCGACAGTCATTCTTTGTAAATAAACAAAGACAAGCTTATTGCATTTCCAGTTTCAGAAGAGCTGGATTCTCTTCTGATGTCAGCTTGGGAACATATGGATAAAAAATTTAAGATTTACCAGCGGTTATTATTCTATTATCCTTTTCCTGCAAATAGCAGAAAATCTTCTAAGACTCCCCCTACAGTTGATCCATCGATATCGCGGCTGTCTAAGTACGTTACCAGTTCCTGGACAGGAGATTGGAGAATACTCTGAAGTCCATTTATACAGCTGCAGGTGTTACACTGCGTCCTGTGATTGTAAGCTGCTGGACTAACAAAGCAATTGAACTTTGGGCAAAACAATTCGCTGACGGGATGAGAGATCAGCTGCCGGTGGAGGAGCTTATTTCGTTAGCAGAGCATATAGGTTAAGCTGCGACTTACCCTGGAGAGGCGTCCAAAAACGTTTGCAATATCGCCTCCAGGACTTCAGCTCTGGCGATTTCGGCATGTAGGGCGCTGTGGCTTATCCAATGGCTGGCAGATGCAGAATCAAATAAAGCTGTAGAAGCACTTCCATTCACGGTAAGTGTATTATTTGGAGCGGAACTAGATAAATGTATTTCTCAAACTATTGGGGGTAAATCCACTTATCTTCCGTCTACGGATCCTCTACCTAGAAGATCTTACTCGGGACCCTCGTTTCGTCCTTTCGTGCTCCGGGATTTTCACGTGGTCGCTTCAGAGGAGGACGATCAACTTCCTGTGGTTTCAGAGGATATGGCAGAAGAGCAACAACATCTGCTCAACAAGAGGTTAAGTCCACTACCAAGCCTAGTGCATGGCGGGCTTCCATCTCACCTGGGGGACCCCAGAGTAGGAGCTCATCTTCGGGACTTCAGAGAAGTATGGACGGAATCTTGTATGGACACTTGGGTGTGGGGTCTCATCACTCGGGGATACAAGCTCAACTTTCAGTTTCAACCTCCACCTCGGTTTACCACAGATTTACCAGTTTCCAACGACAGGAGTGTCATTTTACAAGAAGCAATAGACAAGATCCTATCCACGAGAGTGGTGGTCCACGTTCTCAGAAATCAGACCGGAAAGGGTTTTTACTCCAGTCTCTTTGTGGTTCCAAAGACCAGGGGCGTCTTTAGAGAGGAGGATGCCCGTGTGCATCCCCCAACACGGGCAGCCTCCTCTCACTCCGGTGGCCGGCAGCCGACTGACGCGGCTGGCTGGCCACCGCAGAATCAATCGACCTGTCTGGTCTATAGCGGCGGCCATTTTACGGCGTTTGAACAGCGCTGGAAGATGCGACGCGGGACTTCCAAGAGGTAAGTAATACAAAGTATGGGTGCAGGGTGTGCGGTGTGGGCCCCCCTTGGACCCAGGGGCCCATGTGCACCGCACACCCTGCACCCATTATAGACACGCCCCTGGGTCAGATCTATTCTGAACTTGAAGGATCTCAATCCATACCTAAGGATGTTCAAGATGAAGATGAAGTCCTTGAGGACGGCGACCTCATGTTATCTCTAGATATCAAGGACGCCTACCTTCACATCCCTATCTGGCCACCTCACCAGGCGTTTCTGAGATTCACAGTTCAGAATTCACATTTCCAGTTTCAGACCTTACCCTTTGGCTTACCATCAGCCCCTAGGGTATTCAAAATGGTCATGGCTGTGATGATGAGTCTCCTTCGGAAACAAGGGATCACTATTATCCCTTACCTAGACGATCTCCTGCTGAAGGCCCATTCCAGGGACCAATTACTGCAGAACATCACAGTGACTCTCAGCCTTCTCATTCGTCATGGGTGGATCCTGAACTCCCAAGTCTCATCTGCAACAGACGCAGAGGCTACAGTCTCTGGGAATGATCATGAACACATTATGTCAGCAGGTGTTCCTCCCTAAGGAAAAGGCAATTTCCATTCAGGAGATAGTGAGGACGGTCCTTCCACATCGTCAGGTATCAGTGCATGTTTGCATTCGACTCCTGGGGAAGACGGTTGCGGCATTCGAGGCCATTTCTTATGGACGTTTTCACTCCAGGACATTCAGCTAGACGACCTCTCACAGTGGACAGGGTCCCATCTTTTCCTTCACCAACGGTAAGGTTAAGTCCCAGAACTCAGATATCCCTTCTCTGGTGGTTGGACTTGGTCCACCTAATGGAGGGAAAAGATTCGGAGTGTGGATTGGGACTTTTCTCACCACGGACACGAGGCTGAAGGGCTGTGATTCAGGAACATCACTTCCAAGGCCGCTGGACATCACAAGAAGCGAGTCTGCCGATAAACATATTGGAATATTAAGGGCATTCGCGAATGCAATCTCAACAGTCTTCATTTCGGGCGTCGAAAATTGGGAGGCAGACTACCTCAGCCAGCTAAACGTGCATCCATATACTCACAGCCCCAAATCAACGTTTAAATGTAATTGGACTCCTCCATAGGCATAAACTTAAAACTGATGAGTTAAAGTATCCAAGGTGCTTTCTGTGTATTGCAACAAAGCTGTGTGGCTCTCTGTCAGGAGACTTGGTGTGATCCAATAGCTCTCCGGCGTCTCCGATCAATTGTGAGAGCAATGGCCACGAAATAGGTCCCAGCGTGAAGTATGGGGAGCATCAGTATCCCGAGAATAGTCTTAATGGACGTGTTCCTTGCGCAATACAGATATGGTATGCCATCACACCCTGTGAATTAGCAGCTCCACCATTTTGTGAGTGACAGCAATCTCATTCTGTGAGAGTGCTGAATCTGCCGTTAACCACAGGGTGTGATGGCATACCATATCTGTATTGCGCAAGGAACGCGTCCATTAAGGCGTCAGCCTTAATGATCGTAATTTCATTGCGTTTTGAAGTTTGAGTGGCAGAAAATCAATAGGTTTTGTGAATTTTCAGGTCATGTCTAAGCAGCCTTAATGGGACATATGAAACCGTAAGGTTTTTTGTCTATGGAATTTCATAGCTTTTTTAAAATTTATTAACTGTCAGGGTTTGGATGAGCAAACTGGGCCACCTGCAGGGGAGAAGTGCAACAAAATGGTACTCTAACGCAGATGGAAGAGGGGACAGCACGCAGGAGGTTGGTTTGGGAGGTGCAGAGTGCGAGATGGCTGTAGGCTTGTGGGGTAGTGGCAGCAGCAGTGGTGCAGTGCAAAGGCGGCATCAGTGGACGACAGAGGGCTCACTGGTGGTGCATATACACCTGAGAAAATCAAATCAATAAGTCACAGATAGACGAATGCAGCAGTGAGATCTACGCATTTATGTTAAAAATTGAATGTGTAAAAAAAAAAAAAAATGAAAAATTGGTGTGGCCCCACCCTCCCCAGAAAACAACCAGCCCCGTACTTTGGAGCCCCAGTACTGGTTGTGCTAAATACAGGGGACGGACGACGTAGGGGTCCCCGGTATTAAGCACAACCAGCACCAGGCTTTTGAGAACCTGTCCTGGTTGCCAAAATGCCGGGGACAAATGACGTAGGGGTCCCCCGTATTTAACGCAACCAGCACAGGGCTCTGAGCCGGTCCTGGTTCTGGAAATACAGGGGGAAAAAATGCATAGGGCTCCCCTGTATTTCTCAGAACCAGCACCGGACTCCGACTAGTGGGGGGGTGATGCCACAGGCATCACCCCCCCTCTGGAGTTGGGGACCCCTCCCCCCCAATAAAGGGGTCCCTCTCCTCAGGGCACCCCAGGCTGATGGCCCGGGGCTATCCCGGGCAACCCTGGGCGGTGGGTGCTGGGTAGATTATATATAGTGTGGTGCATAAGAAAATATAAACATTGTCTTTTGCAGTAGTGCTACAAGTCCCAGCAAGCCTACCCAGCAGGCGGGGTATTAAGGGCAAAAAGGCAAAAATAGGGATTTCAAATTTTTTCTCATCTGGTCTGAGATGGTGAAAACTTTTCGCCTATATCTCACTATTCCATTTTCGCAGGTGCGATAATTTTGCCGCAAAAAAGTATATTCTTGCGGGTTCTATAATTTTTTGCAAAAACAGCACTTACCGCACCTAATTGAATCCACCCCTTAATTGAAATTCAATATATTCAGTAGAGTCACACAAAATAAATTATTGTATAAATTATTTTAAAAAGGGAAATGGCGGAGCACTAAATTCAACCAGAGATCACCAGTGAATCACTGGCAGCTGACACAGGGGAATTTCTGCCTTGCTAACCCCCAAAAAACAAGGAATAAAAAATAACTATTTTTCTGCGCCTGAGATCACTGAAACATAGGTATCAAACAAAAAAGCTTTAGCTAGAAGTAATTTTATTCATATTCAAAATTGCAACAATAAATCTAATATGAGAACTGCAGTTTCTAAAATCAACAATAAAAAGTAATATGACAAATACAATACAGCACTGTACATGAATACACCACCAGTAGAAAATCTAGTGTAAATGAACGGACTGTGATTAATCAGGAATAGATAGTTCAGCATATAATGGAACCCATAGAGGAGTACATGTAAAATTGAATACTTAGTTGCTCAAAATAGAAAATCACCAGTGTCTCTCTCCCAATTTGGGGAATGGCCGTGGATCCTCGGTGATGTTAAAGTCACTCACCACTCAATTTAAGGCAGTCATGGGCTTAGAGTAAAAACCCAGGAGGTAGGTATATTGAGTCGTCTATCCTGGGCAGAAATGCAGACCACTGTAAGCAGGCTTCCTATTAGATATTAGCCGGAGTGAATGCCACGGCTGCTTGTCCTGCGTGAAGCCACAGCAGTGTAGTGCAGATGATTGCGTGCAGCCCAAGTGCCGTGCCACAGCTGGTTAACTATTTTAAAAGCCTACTGCACTATTTGGGATTGTGCTTGATATTTTTCATTTGACATTCGAACCGACTACAAGCAACCTAATAAGACAAGAAATTGTTATGAACTTGTGATGTCCCACATTGCCACTTTCAACATACAGAATTGAACTACCATTCATATACTGTATAAGGGAAAATTCTCATTCTCTACCACATTTTCTATATTTAGCTAGTGCCCACACTCTATTCACTTATTTAATTTTGTAACTTTGGTTCATGGATGGAACATAGTTTAGAGTTAGGCTGTTCTGCTATCTGAAGCGCCAGTAGTCATCCCACCCCTATTAATTCAGTCTTCTATATTCAAAGAATTTTCAGATTTTCTGTGCCACAATAATTTTTTGGCATTTCAGTGTTTTATTTGCAAATGCCAACCAGCTTATTGGTTGTGTGATTTTACATAGATAGATAGATATTATTTATATAATTTTATATTTCTATTGTTAGATTTTAGTTTATAATAAATTATATATAGTTTATCAGTGCTTCTACACCAGTAAGCAGCTTATTTCCAATGCACTGCTAATGCTCTGTGTCCTGGCTGTCAGTTTGGTAGTGTGAGGTTTGATACCTGATCTGTGGGCCATAATCCAGCAAAGATGCTGCCTCTACTGTTACAATGTTGCCTGATATAACATAGCTAAGGTTATCTCAAATCATGGAGTCTTATTTAAACATTTGGGGGCATATTTTCTAAACATCAGGTTTACAAAGCTGCTGATGATGGCTTTGTCCAATGTTTTGCAGACAGCAGTAATAATAAATTATAAATCAGCGTGGTTTAGCAGGAATTACTATTGTTCTTTTAAATCCATTGGTCAAAGTCGCAGATCATTGACGGCTTTGCAAATCTGATTGATAGAAAAATCTACCCCTTGGAGTTTACACACAATTGAAATGTAGGAACTACGCAAAAAGTTCACATTGTAGAGACTGTGCACCTTCTCCAGTGTAAGCTGAGTGGTAAAATCTTCCCTCTTATACTTGTGTAAGCTGAGTGGTAAAAGCTTCCCTCTTATACTTGTGTAAGCTGAGTGGTAAAAGCTTCCCTCTTATACTTCTGTAGCTGCCATCTATTCTGGGTTGTTTCCTATGGTTTTTTCAAGTAACCCCACCGGATGCAGACGATCTTTATATCCATCCGCTTGTACTTGTAAGAAAGATTTGTGTGGCTAGGGTAGCCCAATGATAGTAGTATTGTCATGGTACTTTTTACTTTACATATATGGTCTTCCACATATTTGGCAATGTCCGTTATATCCTGATGTTCTTGTATAACTGTAGGTGCCTTTGACATCCCTGCCACTGCTCTTTTCTGAAAAAGCAATGTGATTTGGGGTTCGCTGGTGACTCATTTTTGCTCTTTGTTCAGTAGCCCTGTTCTCATACGGCATTTGGGACTTCGCAGCAGAAGTTGTAAATGTTTAGTTACTTATCAGTTATAAGAATAGGTTCAGCATCAGAGAAAGATATTTGATTGCATGTTTGCTTACATGCTGGGCAGGCCAAACTTTCCAAGCTCATAAAAGTTATACATATTTGTGAATGTTCTCAGCAGTAATTTTTTGTATAAGGCAAATCTTTAGGTTTAGGTGACAATTACATTGTGGCACTAATCTCTAAATCTAACCCTCCGCTTCATTTATGCTCTTAGAAAAGCAAGATGAAGTCTATGTATTGAGCAGTGAAGCAGTTAACAGTCTGGATGACTTGCAACGCTATCAGGATCGTTTGTTAAGTGGAGAACCTATAAGGGCCACTCTTGATAGGCAGCCACAGATCTTTGCACCCTCTCCACATGCTTCAATATTTGACCTACCTGATGACTTCTATAACTTGACAGCAGAGGAGATCAAACGAGAACAGCAACTAAGGTAATATGGACCTCTATATTCAAAACAGTGTAAATATTGGTGCTTTTAAGAGTCCTCTTATTTCGATACATGTGTGAAAAAATGCTTACTGATATTCTGCAATGTATATTGACTTTCCGTAATATAAAACATCAAAACGGAAAAGTGTTCTTTTCTTTTTCTTTTTTTTTAAATCTTTTCGTTTAGATGGGTGGATTCTAGAGTCAGATCCACAGGGCCTCCCTTGGGAAAAGAGGGGGAGCGTTTTAGATTTTACATGCCCCAGAATACCATGCGATCCACATTTTTGAGCGCATGCACCAATTATGAGTGTATGAATGCAGCTGCAGCAGAGGACTGATGCTTCATTCAATGTCATTTCAAAAAGGAATCCATTCCATTGCCATGGAGGAATAATGCTACAAATGGGGGTATGTGGACACTGAGTGGGTGAGGGTGGATACTTTAAGGGGGGAATTCAATTAGCCGCGGTGATATACCACATGCTAATTGATCCCGTGGGACTATTGAATTAACCCTGTAGGCTGCACTTAACAGGATTTTTTTTCAGGTCTGATCAGACCCGAAAAGAAATCCCCAATATTACCACTGTGGGTGGGGGTGGTGGTAATGCTACTACATATTGACATATGAACACTGGAGGAGTTTTCGGTTACACTACAGTGGAGACCTACGAACACAGAGGTGGGGGATAATGCTACAGTGGCATCAAGACTGCAGTGAGTGGGCCCTATTATCAAATGTTGTCACGGGGTCCAATAATTATTATGGGTGGAAATGGGTATACATAAAATAGATTAAAGACAAATGCATTATAGTGTAAGAAATTGTGTGAAAACAAATTAACCATAGTCACCTCTTCAACGCGTGATATACTGTACATTTTTTGTAATATTTGTAAAGAAAAAAAAATCCTTATCCCTTATCCTTATCCCTTGGAACGATGAAATACTTTTCTTCATCATCCACTAGTGGGCACAGGGATACAATGGGTATAGCCTGGAGAGGAAAGCGTCTGGGCAAAAGTTACAAAATTGTTCCCATCAGCCTAGGCCTCCCTCTCCTCTATACACCACCCCTATCCTGGGCTATTCGTTCTGTTTTTGTTTGGTGCCAGAGAGGAGTGGGCACCATTCTGGGAAGGCTGCTATTAAGTCATCACTCCGGTTACAATTTACTTTATTTTATTTATTTTTACAATTTCAGCAGTCTGTGTAAGACATCCTACTGGACGCCCTCAGAGCTGCTCCAACACCAGGCACCCGTGGCAGTAGCACCGGCGACCGGGTCTGTGACTTCCGCCATGGTACTTCAGAGTGACAGTGGGACAGTGCTGTCAGCTCCCGCAGCCGGACACTGAGACCACTAGTGGTGCTGGTTAGTGTGGAACCCCAGTGCCCAGCACCTTACACTGGACCACCAGGGCATTTTTGGAACAGGACATCGCTAGTAGCGGTGACATCCATGCCCGGGAAGTTTGTACCAGGGGGAGGTATCACTTCCTGTTGTCCACCCCCTCCTTAGGTGCACTCGCACTACAGTTACAGCCTGCCTCAGGTTTACTCCACCTCCCACTCCTCCAGGGGCTTGCTGGGCAGCCAGTTTAATTCACATTGCCTGCCTCATTTCCACAGGGAGAAAAGCTCAGGACTCTGGACCTCATTCAGACCCAGTCGCATGTGCTGAGCGCTCGTAACAGGGTCGATGTTTAGGCCCTGCGCACGTGCAGCGGCCGCACTGCGGGTGCGCAAGCCCCGGAGCGAGAGAGAAATTCTCTTGCTCCGGAGCTCACCACAAACAGGGCGGCTGTCAATGTTGATCGACAGCTCGACCCGTTTTGTAGGCGTGGCGGGGGGGTGGTTTCACAAACTGAGGCGTTCCTTAAGGAACGCCTGCCGTTTTGTGGGCGGCCGCACTGACATCAGCAGTGATGTCAGTGAGGAGCTTCCTGCTCGATCAGAGCAGGAAGCTCCCTGGGGCTTGCGGTTGCCTGAGACCCAACCTTAGGGTCTCGTCGCAAGCCCCGATGGTCGCGATGGCAAACGCAGGATTTTGAAAGGGGGTTTCCTAATACCATTAAAAAATCTATCCACAATAAATATAAAAATTATATATAGATAGATATATATATATAGATATATATATAGATATATATAAAATCACAGACACACTCTGATACAGCCAGACACTCACAAAGACTACACACACACTGACACAGACAGACACATACACACACCTCTTTCACAAAAAAACATAAGCGCAGGTAAACAAGTATAGCATCAGTTATTAAAGAACACCCCCACTGGCAGCTCCTCCCCCACTGTGCACCCCCTGAACTCCGACTGCTCCTTCTTTTAATCAAAAATAAAATATGTTGTTCAGCTGCACGGCGATGGAGCGCCGGCCAGGGGGGAGGAGGAGATGGGGGGGGTCCTAGGTACTCAGAAACCCCCCTGCGTGCGCATATGTGGGCTCTACGTCCCGTGTTTCTCAGGTGCATCCAGTCAGGAACTGGACTGGGCTTCAAATTACAATTGGTCACCAGGCTTCCGCCTCCCGAGCCAGCGCCCTCTGCTAGTTTAGCTTTGGGTATGCTCCCTGTTTCTGGCAGTCTCCCTCTGTATCCAGCAACTGCAGAAGAGCCTTTGTGGATGCAATCATTTGCCCAATCCATACAGGAACTGGTGCAGGTGTCTACAATCTTCCAGCAGCTGATGGACAATGATTGTGCGTTCAGGCGTAGGCCTCCCAGGTACGAGAGCTCTACCCCATCTGGTGGGGATTCTGATTCCAAGGTCTCCGTCGCCTCTGACATTGAAATTTTTCAGTACCAGAGGATTCCATGTCACAGGTAGACGTTGAGGCTCTTATCAGAGTGGTTAGATCTGTAGACCAGATCGAAGATTCTGAGCAGGCTCCTAAGTCCAAGGCTCTGGTATTCAGGCGTCAGAAGAGGGTGATGACTGAGGGTCTGATTCAGCAGGTTCGGTGATGCGATCACGTATGCAGACGGGCGATTGTTGCGTAATGCGCGAATGCCCCACTGCGATCGGGACTGCTTTCGCAGTGACTATGCAGACCCATCGCAGACTGATTGATAGGAAGTACCATTTGAGGGAGGGGATGGGGGTGTGGTCGGAATAAACGCAGGTGTGCCAGTGCATTTGAACGCCATTACAGGGGCGTGCATAAATTATCCACTACAATGGCATACGCAGCTTGAGTGTTCACTGCGTACAGGAAATTTAGCAATTTATAAGCGAGGTCTGACCTGCTGTAATTGTGCAATTGTCTCCGATGTACTACATGTTACAGATGTTTTGGCTAGATTGCAAGGTGTTACAGATGTGCGAGAGGGGAATGGGTGTCTGCATGTTGTCCGTGCGAGTGCTTTGTGATATTAGCATACTTTTGCAGCAGACCTTCGTACGCGATTGCAGCCGTGATCTCATCAGCTATTCTTGCTGAATCAGGCCCTGAGCTCCCGGCTTCTGCACAGCTTGATAATTTCCTTGAGGAGGCATGTGCTTACCCTAATAGGCGCTTCCAGTTATCTAAGAACATTGCTTCCTTCTATCCGCTCCCAATTAAGTAATGGACCAAATGGGAATCCCGTCCTCTGGTTGATGCCCACATAGCCCGTCTGGTTAGATTCTCTATCCTTTCTCTTCCAAATACGGCTTCTCTCAAGGATGCAACCGTTAGGAAGCTAGAGTTCTTCATAAGACTGAGAACACCCATGCAGGGGTTATTGCACCCCCAGCCCTTGCGTCAGGAAAGGGTGGCTAAGGCATTTGGCCACTGGGCGGAGGAGTTGGAAGACTGCCTAAGTTATTACCTATGGTGGAACACATTAAGAAAGCTCTTACTTGGTTGAAGCAGCAGTCGACACAGGGGTCTTAATCTCTAAAGTGTCCACATCTACAGTGGCAGCCAGGACAGCCCTTTGGCTGCATTACTGGCCGCTGACTCCGATTAAAAGAAGGCATTGGAGGCACTTCCTTATTCAGGGAACATCGTATTTGTTTAGGATTAGATAAGATTATCGGTACAGTGGCGGCATCCAAAACGGCCTTTCTGCCTTCGGCAGCTCCTCCCTGGGTCTATCTTTCATCCACAGGGAAAGGCCAGCGGCCAGGCCTCTTTTAGATTTCAGGGGTCCTCCTCCAAGGGATCAAAGTAAGCAACCTTGGTCCACCAGACATCCAGCTTCCAAGCCAGCTGACAGGCCTGCCACATGATGGGTGGGCCACCACCTTGGGGAACCCAGCGTGGGAGGCCAGGTTATGCATTTTTCACAGGTTTGGATAAGGACAATGACCAAAGTCTGGATCAGAGACATAGTCTCTAAAGGATAAGCTTTGGCTTTTTGCAGGTGTCCCCATAATGTTTTTTTTCCACCAGCTTTCCAACAGATCTAGGAAAAGCAAAAGCTCTCAGGGAGTCCATTCGCTTTCTTCTGGCCTCTAAGGTCATCATTCCGGTCCTCCCATCTCAAAGAGGTATGGGTTTCTATGCCAATCTCTTCCTTGTCCAGAAACCAGACGAGTCGTTCCGACTCAATCTCAAAGCCTTGAACAGGTATCTTGGTATCCCCAGGTTCCGAATGGAATCACTTTGTTCCATTACTCTAGCTCTGGAGCCGGGGGATTTCATGGCATCCTTATATATCCAGGATGCGTACACATTCCTATCTATGTCAGTCACGAGTGCTTCCTGAGATTTGCAGTTCAGTTTGATCATCCAATTTTGGGCCTTACCATTTGGACTGTCCATGGCCCCTCGTATTTTCACGAAGGCCATGTTTCACGCTTGGCACTAGAGTACTGAAAGCAGAGGTCCGAGGTTGTGGGTGGAATCAGAGGTGAGGGGCCTGAATGTACGATCTCCTCATCCTCAGAGATTGGACTTTGACGAGACCTGATCAATGGTGCAGAGTCTAACCTGTCGGGAGGTGTTCACCAGTGACCCCTACCAATCGGGATATGGGTTTTGCCGCACCCAGCATGCAGGTCGCAGTCCTTTGATCAGGTGTCCAACCCCCGTGGGAATAGAGACTCACACAGATGGTGGCCCGAGGAATGCGTCTTTGGAGAAACACTATAGTGTCAGGAGATGGTACTTGAGGAACCAACAGGTTGTGATAAAGAGCACACTGTATTGCACTATTGCACAGAGAAGTGGCACGGAGTGTTACACAGGCAGAGGTGGATTGCCGCACTGTTGCACTGAGAGGTGGCACGGAGTTGCACACAGGCAGAGGTGAAATGACGCACTGTTGCACCAAAAGGTGGCACGGAGTTGCACACAGGCAGAGGTGGAATGACGCACTGTTGCACTGAGATGTGGCACGGAGTAGTACACAGGCAGAGGTGGAATGCTGCACTGTTGCACCGAGAGGTGGCACGGAGTTGCACACAGGCACGAGGTAGTAACAAGGGAACCTGGAACAAGGACACACTAGTATACAGTAGAAATAACAAACGTTGTTCAGGCAACTTCCTGGAGTTCTGGAGCTGGATATATACCCATAGGTAGCAGCTAATAGGAGAACAGAATCAGCTGACCGAGACCATGCTACCATTGGTAGAGATACTCTCACATGAGAGAGTACTGTCATGGCAGCGCCCATGACGGAAACTTCCATCTCCGAAACACAGGGCCTCCCATGGAATCCTATAGCACCTAAGACAGAATTCTCAGCATGTCCCCCGCCGCCACACCAGACGTCTGACTGCATGAGAAGTCAGGGGAAGCCGGCACGACGATCCTAGAGTGAACCCTGACACCATGGTGGTCATATAAACACAAAAGAAAAAAGAAAGGCTCTTTGCTGGGGCACACTTGATACGGTTTCAAATAACAAAAACCATAAAAAATTACTTTTATTATACTTACATAAAAATATGAGGTAATTTTACATAAATCTGAATATGGTCAGATTATACATCTACCATATCAATATAATGCTCAGCTTGGGTACAAAAACTGAGCTTAAACGGCGAAAATAATAATACTAAACCAAGTTCTCATTCCACACAACACGCATGAAATAATATCAATAAAATAATAATAATGCAACATCTGTCTCATGTGTTGTCCCAATTCTCCAATGTGGATCAACCTACGGCACCTGGTATTCCTAGGTGGTCTCCCAGCCAAGAACTGACTAGGCCTGTTGCTGTATCGCTTCCAAGATCAGATGAGATTGGGCAGATTCAGAAAAGTATGGCTGTAGTTCATGTGGCAGCAATCAATATCTCTTAGCCCATGAGTTCTGCAGATTTGCATGAAAGAAATGTAGGACTAACGCTCAAAGGACAGTCCAATTTGTAAAAGGACAAATATTGAAAAAAGTTATGCATGAGCATACTTTGGCCCTCATTCGGACCCACTCGCGAGCGGCTGTCCGCTCGCAAGTGGGTCGATGGTCCGCAATGCGCATGCGCACGATGAAGGGAGCTCCGTCGTGCGCATGCGCGAGACACGACGAGCGAAGGACTTTCCTTCGCTCGTAGTGTCTCATCAAAGGGGGCGTGCTGTCGATGTTGACTGACAGCACGCCCCCTTTGGTGAGCGTGCCGGGGGCGTGCCTGCCTTCCCAAGGGAACGCCTACCATCTGAAGCCGGCCCCACTGACATCACTAGTGATGTCAGTGGGAGTGATTTTGGCTCTGATAGAGCCAAAATCACTCCTGGCCTTGCGGTTGAAAAACTGAACCGCAGGCTTCTGCTCGAAGTTTCGATGGTCGCGATGGTCAAGACCATCGCGACCATCATCCTGCACGCTCGTATATGCTGTGGGTGGTGACCCACAGCTATACGAGCGTCCAGGAGGACGCTCCATATTAATCGAGGTGGGCCCTGATTCAGAGCGAGCGCTCTGGTCAGAGCGTCCGGCTCTGAATCAGGGCCTTTAATCATAAGCATAAACTTGCTAGACATATAATATCATAAAGTACTTGCGCCATTATAAATTCTACTGTGGTCCATATAGTGAAAGGGTCCAATTGTCCACATATTCACAATAAACACTGATATCAACAGTAGAAAACAAGATCAAAATTTAATCATATAATGGTATTGCACTCCGGTGATCACTGATAATCACAAATCGTCACACTTAGCTACTACCATTTATGTATGTCCCATAATCCTTGTGATCCTATGGATCCAAAGTTCAACAAAATCCACAGTGTATTTAGTCTGGAGATAATAAATCAACTAAATTATTGACATTATTCATTGGTATCATAAAAGTATTCCTTCACATTCTGCCTATAATTTGAAAACATTTGTCTAGTTTTTAGCCTAAAATTCTGTTAGTCACATGAAATTATGCATAATTGTTCTACATGGGAGATTTAGCATTAGTATATTTAGACAAGTTTAAAAATACTGCTCTCTTAAATGGCCCCAGTAAGTAATCTTCAATTATGCATTTAAAATTGTGTGTATCAAACTGAACTTGTGTATACAGACAGGTTAACTTCCTTGAAGTGTCTTACTTGCAATATACCTATTAGCTGTATCAAGCGTGCATGGTACCTAATACAAACAAGTCAGCCTAAGTCCCTAAGTGAGATTCTCTACACACCATCAGAGTTCTCACCACACTAAATAGTCAGCATAGACTTGAAGCGAGTTTAAAGCTTGTGAATGCTAAATGCAAATGTTGATCTGTCAGAAAAAGGGCTGACAGCTGTAAGTCATAGTGTCTATTGAATATGATCTCAAATCATAATAGGTAACATATAATCCACATGAGCTATTTGAGAAAGTTGGCAATTGCAAGCACTGAGACAAAAAAATAAATAAAATAATAGATTAATCAGCAGTGATGTGACACCATAGATCTAAAATGTATCAGACAGTATGGGCTGTTGATAGGAAAGTTGAAAGCTAAGACCGCTGAAACAGACAATCCGTCTGTCAGCGGTAATACGATATCAGTGCGGTGTCCGGTTCATTAACCGATTGGACCACCTAATGTTGTGCGGCGGGTCAGTTGAAGGGACGCGCGTTTCGCCTAAGTGTAGGCTTGTTCACCTCACCAATGCCTGTGATTATCAGTGATCACCGGAGTGCAATGCCATTATATGATTCAATTTTGATCTTGTTTTCTAACTGTTGATATCAGTGTTTATTGTGAATATGTTGACAATTGGACCCTTTCACTATATGGACCACAGTAGAATTTATAATGGCGCAAGTACTTTATGATATTATATGTCTAGCAAGTTTATGCTTATGGTTAAAGTATTCTCATGCATAACTTTTTTCAATATTTGTCCTTTTACAAATTGGACTGTCCTTTGAGCGTTAGTCCTACATTTCTTTCATGCAAATCTGCAGAACTCATGGGCTATCGATTGCTGCTAAAATGAATTAAACCTACAGCCATACTTTTCTGAATCTGCCCAATCTCGTCTGATCTTGGAAGCGATACAGCAACAGGCCTGGTCAGTACTTGGCTGGGAGACCACCTAGGAATACCAGGTGCCGTAGGTTGATCCACATTGGAGAATTGGGACAACACATGAGACAGATGTTGCACGAACTGTGTACATCTATACACCACCATTTTATGGACTGAAGATATTTTGATATTATTTCATGCGTGTTGTGTGGAATGGGGGATTGGTTTAGTATTATTATTTTCGCCGTTTAAGCTCAGTTTTTGTACCCAATCTGAGCATTATACTGATATGGTAGATGTATAATCTGACCATATTCAGATTTATCTAAAACTACCTCTTATTTTTAAGTAAGTATAATAAGTTATTTTTTATTATTTGAAACCGTATCTAAGTGTGCCCCAGCAAAGAACCTTTCTTTTTTTCTTTTGTGTTTATATATACTGTCATTAGGCTTTGGGAGCACCACCAATACTAGAAATTTAAAGCAAATCTGTTTTTTTTTATTGGTTTTATAATTTTGGTTTTCTATATATACAAATCACAATTCAGTATTCACTTAAGTAATCACATCTTTTTGGTTCTGTGCGGAATCTCCCCTTCTTTTTGTTACCATGGTGGTCATGGCAGCGCACCTGCGCTGAAAAGGATTCTGGATCTTGCTTTATCTGGATGATCTTTTTCTCCTGGCACAGTCTCCAGAATATGCTGGCGGGCCACATTCATCTGATGGTGGATATTCTGCAGTCACACAGGTGGATGATCAACTGACAAAAGTCTACGTTGACTCCTTTTCAGGTAATGTTACACTTAAAATCCCAGTTGGATTTCAGGATTCAGCGCATCTTTCTTTCAGCAGGAAAGATTCAGACCCTGCAGTCCAGGATTCGCACATTCCTCAGTCATCGTTGAGTCTTGATCCTTTCCTGCATACAGATTCTGGGCTCTCTGGTCTCCACTTTTGAAATGGTAGAGTATGCTCGGTTTCACTACCGTCCTCTTCAGTTGGAGATCCTGGCCAGATGGAACAAGTCTCATCTGCACCTCAGTACTCAAACGATAATTATGTTGCTGGAAGTGCGTCACTCCTTCCTGTGGTGGCTACACCAATCTCACTTGAATGGTGGCCACACCTTTTGGATCCAGGATTGGGTCTTGCTAATCACCAATGCCAACCTTGGGGGGGATTCCTGTCAACAGACATTCCAGGGACGGTGGATGGCTCAGGAGAGCTCAGGGCGGTGTCCAGGGTCGCCCAGTCCAAGCTTCATTCGGACAATGTATCAGCAGTCGCCTACATCAACCTCCAGAATGGTACTTGCAGCCAAGGCATCATGAAAAAGGTTGGACGCATCCTCCACTGGGCAGAGCATCATCTTCCAGTTCTGTTGGTGGTATTCATACCCAGCTTGCAGAATTAGAAGGCGGACTTTCTCAGCTACCAGGACATACACTCAGGCGAGTAGGCTCTCTATCCGGACATTTTCCAGTTACTGGTTCATCGTTGGGGCCTCCCAGATATGACATGATGGTGTCTTGGCACAATCACCAGCTGCCAAGGTATTGCTCCCACACCAGGAATCTTGGAGCTCTCTAGGTAGATGCTCTGGTGGCGTCATGGATGTTTCCTCTCATCTACGTCTACCCTCCACTCTCCATGTTCCAGCAAGTTCTCCGCAAGTTCAAGGGGCGGAACAATGATGCTGGTTGCTCCAGATGGGCCGCGGCAGGTGTGGCTCTGCGTCTGACTCTCAGGCCGGATCTTCTGTCTCACTGACTTCATTCTTGGCCGCCTTGCTTTGACGTTGTGGTTTTTCAGACATCTATACTGAAAGCAAAAGGTTTTTCTAGGAGGGTCATCCGTTCCATGCTAAATGCTGAAAAGCTCTCTTCGGCTACAATTTATCACATCATATGGTGGATATACTTTCTGGTGTTCGACCAGGGGCTTTGATCCCGTGTCATTCCGGCTTTCTTGAGTTCTTTCCTTTTTGCAAGCAGGGTTAGATTTGGGCCTCCTGCTTGCTTCCTTGAAGGTGCAGGTCTCTGCCCGATCTGTTCTCTTTTACTGGCAGATTGCCCTCTTACCAGACATTCTGACCTTTTTTTCAGGGCTTCCTACGGGTACAGCCACCGTTCGTTACTCCTGTTGCCCCATGGGATTGTCCTTGGTTCTAAGGGCTCTTCAGTCCATCCCATTTGAGCCTTTGCACTCGGTGGACATTAAGTGGCTTACATGGAAGACTATCTTCTTACTTGCCATTGCTTCAGCAGAGCGGAATTCCAACTTCAGCACATTCTCTTGTCGTTCCCCCTTTTTTGTTTTTCATTCAGATCGTGCAGTCCTTCAGACTCTCTTGGGTTGCCTCCCTAAGGTGGTTTCTCGGTTCCATATCAACCAAGAGATTTTCATACTGTCTTTGAATGCCAAAATCTCCTGTCCGGAGGAAGCCTTTCTGGATGTGGTGAGAGCTCTCCGACTCTATGTAGTCAGGACCAGAGATGTCTGAAAACGACACCCTCTTTGTCCTTTTATGACTTTCACAAGCAGGGCTGGCCGCCTTCAAAACAGGCTTTGGCCAGATGGCTCTGCTTGACTATCCATCATGCCTACTAAGCGATGGGTCTTCATGCTCCTCCTGTGGTGACTGCTCATTCCACCAGGGCTGTAGAAGAATATTGGCCAGCTCGCAAGGGTGCTTCAGTGGAGCAGCTTTGTAAGGCCGCTAACTGGTCATCTGCCCACACTCTATGCATTTGACACCTTCTTCTCTTTTGGACATTAAGTGGCTTACATGGAAGACTATCTTCTTACTTGCCATTGCTTCGGCAGAGCAGAATTCCGACTTCAGCACATTGTCTTGTCGTTCCCCCTTTTTTATTTTTCATTCAGATCGTGCAGTCCTTCAGACTCTCTTGGGTCCTGCCCACACTCTATGCATTTGACACCTTCGTCTCTTCAGACGTTGCCTTCAGATGAAGAGTTCTCATCGCAGCCCAAGAGTGTCCCCGTCCATAGGGGGACAGCTTTGGAACCTTCCATTGTGTCCCTGTGCTCCCTAGTGAAGGATGAAGAAAAGGAGATTTATGGTCTTACTTAGATAAATCCTTTTCTTTGACTCCATAGGGAGCACAGGGCGCCCATCCTAACGCACCTGGCTTGTGGGTCTTGTTCCTTTGGTACTGGTTCTCCGGACACCCTTTGTGTGTGATTCTGTTTTCTTCTCCCTCTTACTCTCCGCGCTCCTGCCTTGGGCTTATTTTCCTAACTGAATAGCCCGGCCTGTAGGCAGGGTATAGTGGAGAGGGAGGCCTGGACTGATATGAGAGTTTTTGTAACTGTTTGGTGCCCAGGCACTCTCCTCTCTAGGCTATACCCATTGTGTCCTTCTGCCCCTTAAGGAGTTAAAGAAAAGGATTTAACCAGGTACAACCATAAATCTCGTTTTATCCAAACCAGAAGTATAAAAGCAGGATAAAGCTTTGCATCCAGTGCAGTAGGTCACGCAGCAAGTGACCCTTCTATGTAATTGTATTTACTTTACTTATTATGTGTTCTCCATTTATGCAGTTATTGTAGAGTTCAAGTAGTATCCACACCCATGTTGTCAATCCTTTTTTATGCCTCAGATAAAAGAAAGGAATTTAAATTTCTCTCCAGAATTCCAATAAGCATATAGAAGCATATACTGTATATTCATACACACGTAAACTAGGAATCCAAAATGCACTAGGTGAGCAGTTTATCTTGCATCACTTTACACTTTCAGAAAGTGAATGCACGACCGAAAATATAGAACAGTCTTGTTAAGGGGCATTCTCAGTCCAGCAAAGGCGTACTTCCGCAAATATGACTTAGACCAGCAATTATGTTTGGTGGAGCATCTTTTGCACATGCTGCACGTTGAGTTGTTATAGTAAAGTTAGGCACATACTGCTGATGCTGAGATGTACGTTTCTCAAGATGTGTACATCTCTGCATCTAGTTATGTTATTTTTCCTCCAATTTTATTTTCTTCTGCACAGTTTGCAACCAGCTGGGCAACAGCTTTCAGGTCACAATTGCTTTATAGTGTGTCTGTTACAGGTCCCAACATGCTTACATAAAAGATTAAACATTACACCATTTACATACAAAGGTTGAGAAAGGACACCGTTGTATAAAGCTTGACCTTTTCTGAAATTGTTTGGTCGAGAAAGCCCAAGCCACAGCCCAAGTGTGCCCATTGTCAATTGACAAATATATACATTTTTGAATAATTTGTCCTGTGTTTAAGTACAGTAAAATTAGAGCCAACAACTGGACGGCTTAATTGAAAGTGAAATAAGTTTGTTTGACAGCGAGTGACATGGGAGAGTCACAAACCAAAAAGTCAAACCAACAGACATGAAATGTGGAAGATCTCTACACCTTATGTTTGAATTAATGGAGATCTGGGGGGAAAATTTACTTAAATCGATTTGAAATCGAACAGTAAAATCCCTTAACAAATCTCAAATTTACTAATAATGGATTTTGCTTCCTGTTTTCAAATCGATTTGAAGAAGGGATTTGATCGATTTTGCATGTTCATGTACAATTCGAACACCAAATCCCTCTCCGCCTCTCTCAGCCAATGAACGGCTCCCACAATTGAAGTCAATGGTGAGAGCCGCAGGGTTGCTAAAGGTTAGCCTGCGGTTCTCACCATTGACTTCAATGGTGGGAGCCGTTCATTGGCTGAGAGAGGCAGAGGCTGACCTCTCTCAGCCAATGAACGCTCAGCCACGGCACTTCAAAGGGAAATGCCACGTCTGAGCCCATCACTCGGGAGGTACCATCCTTCGAGAATGGTACTGAGTTCGTGGGTCGGTATTTTCGTTTTTTATTTTCCGGAGACCAAGGATGCCTACAGGGAGAAGAGGACCGGTCCAGATATTGTAGGTGAGTATGTGTGAGTTTTATTAAACGTATACTGTCACTGTGTATGTGTATTGTCTTTGTTTTAACATTTCTTTACAGGTGAACTACAGGTACCAGCGGGTCTTTAATGACCCGCATGCTGGTACTTGTGGTTATCCAAGTGCCAGCATGCGGTTGAGGCTTGCTGAGACCTGCAGTTCTACTGGTAAAGAAAATCTTTACACTTCTATTTTTACACTACACTTTTACACTATCAACCCAGCAACCACCGCCCACGGAAGCCGGGCTAACAGCTTAGGCCTGGGGTGCCCTGGAGAGAGGGACCCCTTTATCTGGGGGGGGTTCCCAGCTCCCCCGGGATCCAAGGCCTGGGCTGCCTAGCGGTCAGGGGTAATGTTTCGGCTGGGGAACCTGGTGATAGGGTTTCCCTAGCTGTGGCATTACCCCCACCCTGCTAGAAAGGGTCGAGTGCTGGTTATGGAAAATACAGGGGAACCCTACGCTTATTTTCCCCTGTAATTCCAGAACCAGGACCGGCTCAAAGCCTTGTGCTGGTTGCGCAAAGTACAGGGAAACACTACGCATTTTTTCCCCTGTATTTACACAACCAGGACTGGCTATGAAAAATACGGGGCTGGTTGTGCTTTTAGGGGGGGACCCCATGTTAATTTTTTTTTTTTTTAAATAACACTTATCAAGCTTTTTACACTGTGCATCTCACTGATGTATGCATGCATCTGTGTCAAATAGAATTGTTCATGCTGAAATCAAAAGCATGAAGCTCTTCTATTCATTTGGGGATTTGGTGTTCGTTTTTCATTCGATTTGCAAATCGAATGTTAGTAAATGAAGGGATCCTATAGTCATCTATGGGATAACATCGATGTTTTTCATAAATTCGCATGAAATTAATTTTTCTATTCAATTTGGGCTTTAGTAAATCCCTTCTAAGAAAATCGAACCAAAATCGAATGGCAAATCGAAGAGAAAGCAAAATCGAACCTTTGTAAATATACCCCCTGGACTCTTTGTTTCTGATTAGATTAGTTGCATGATTACGTAGTGACCTCATAGACATGTTACCGTACGCTGTCATAGGACCTAGGTAATGATCTTTGCTTGTTTTTGTGAAAAATGAATAATGTTTTCATTACTGTAGTTAATCTTTTTTTAATTTGTAAAGATGTATTTGACACCATATTGTTGTGAGGTAAAATGTTTACCATCTGTTTGGAATATTCATTTATTGTTGTTATTGTCATTATTATTATTTTTTTTTATGAAGAACCAATGTATTACACATGGCAATGTGCATTGTGGAGATTAAGATGCAAATAATGTACAATTACATGAGTAAATGAGCATAAGTTGTGGGTCCCAATTGATACATAAGATAGCGTGATGAAAAATTTACCTCTTCTAGGATTGACAGTGGAGACGTGAAAGATGATCTAGTCTTGGTAGAAATGGCTCTCTGTTAGTATTTATCTTAACTGGACTTCCTTCTTCTTCTCTGCTGGTGAAGACTTCTGCAGTTGTGCTGCATTGGCACTCTGGTGATGGTTCGCCAGCTTAGAGTAGCTGTATTTTACAGCATTTCTCTTTGGCCTCATGCCCACTCATGTACATAGAGAAAGTACACTTTTCCCTGTATTCACAGAAGTTGTATTTCCAGCTGCTATATCCAATTATGCCATGGAGCTCACCAAAGGAGAGACTGAGACAGTAATGCCGGGTACACAATTGAGCGACCTGCAATCGTACCAATGTCCATGGACACCCTGGACATCGCATGCTTGCCGGTACACATTACAGTGATGTAATGAAGGACAGAACGATCACTTATGCCGTGCTTCATTAATATGCACGACGTTGCATGTGATATTGTCCGGTTAGCGTGCAGCACAGCCGCCCGGACGATATTGCATGTGACCGTGGGAGCACGCAACTCGGGCATACACAATGAGCAATATATCCAATTTGCTCCAGTGTGTACCCACCTGAACTGTAATGACGGTTGAACTGACAACTGAACAGATATGGTTTTTTAGTAAATATTTAGACAGTCTAAATATTTGACACTCTTTGAACAAAGTTAAACTGTTTTATATTTGTGACAAAATGATTATGTGGGAGGTCGGGCACGGAGGCAGTAGTCCACGTGCCACCTGAAAAAAAAATTGCAACTGAGACCTCTGCTTCTAACATTTTATTAAAAGCAATTTGTACCTTGGGCATTTTTGCTGTGAGATTACTACAAGAGGAACTATGGCTGATTGGTTAAGCAACTTGTTTATTTTCTTGACACATAGGGCTTGATTGAGAGATGTATCTTAATCCGATGATTAATGTACAGTACATCTCCGATGTTAAGGGGTCTGCGTCTGCGCAGAACAGGTCCTGAGATCTTGCTCACATATTCCCCCCCCCCCCCCCCAAACCGCAGCATAATTGACATGCTGGAGTGTGAAGCAAGGGAGTGCCTGAAACGGAACGGTAACCAGGCACACCCTCCCCTTCACAGCCAAATGCAGTGTCTGACACCTCCTTCTGCATTTGCATCTGAGATGGATGGAATTGCACAGCTGCTTGTGTGTAGCTTCTTCAAATCCGCCCATCTCTGAATCCGGCCCATAGTTCATAGTTCAAATGTGGTTCATGGAAATAACAAGTCAGACTATTGTGCTTTTAATTTTATCTAAAAATGCCAAATGTGATCCGGTCAAGATGCCGGCGGAAAGGATGCCGGACGTCAGGATACAGACGCCAGAACCCAGACGCCGGTATCTTGAAGGGATCAAGATACCAACGTTGGCATCATGAAAGTAAGTAAGCGGGTTGGGATTAGGGTTAGACCAGGGATGGGGGGGTTTAGGTTTAGGGGCTTGCTGGGGTGGGTTAGGGTTAAGCAATGACCGGGGAGGGTTGACTTATTCGCACAGTGATGTGAATAGATAGCACAAACAGCTTCTGCTGATTAAAATGATATGCAGCATGCCTATGTTCTGTGAGAGAGTGCGGGTGCATCTGCATGTGAAACACTACGTTATAGCGTCAGCGGCTGTAACACTGTAACGTAGTGTTTAGCATTCCGATACATCCACAGTCACACACAGAACATATCATTTTAATCAGCAGAAGCTGCTTGTGCTATCTATTTGCATTGCTGTGCAAATAAGAACAATTTGAAGGTAAAAAGTCATACAAAAGACACTCGGTGCTACCAAGTCACACCGAGCTCCCGCGTTGTGTGGCAGAACTTGTAGCGCACGGAGAATAGATGTATGTGGACACATCTGTATTGGTAGAAAGCACATTAGGTGGAGTGCAATTTAGTGGCTACAATATCTTCAAACTTGAATATGTGAAGTAAATACTATTTGATATCTAAGGTTTAGTACATGGTAAGCAGACCATGTTTGGTGTCGTTCTGATCCACTGTGTCTTTGCAGATTTCCGGTACCATCGGTGAGGAGATAGCTACATGTGTCTGCAAACTATGGATCATAGAGAGTTAAACATTAAAATGTACTCTGTAATGTAGCCAGCTTACATTTATTATGCAGCGGGAAAATGGACACAAAGGGCTGTTGGAGGCTGGATTGTGAACATACGAACTGACCTATGAACTATACTGTAACAGGAGAACCAGGAAGAAGAATTAATGGAATCATGCCAATCTGTTCTATTGTATTGCCTATCTCTGTAAGGGTATATATGTGAGCTCTCTGAAACTAGATCTCAGTCTTCTTGCTTTGTTGTTGATGGAGGTTTCTTCTATGATGCTGGTATCTGGATCCAGAGCACATGCGTATGTAACAACTGTACCTTGGGTCTGTATAATTTAGTTGCGCTAATTGTATTTAGATCACAGCGTGTAACCATCTGTTTTTATATTGAATAATAACTTTTTGTGCTTTGGAACCACAATCAAAGTCTGAAAGCATTTATTTCTTGTGCGGCACATAAAGCTAAATAGCGACAATTTTAGAAGGTATAGTTAGGTAGGAATCGATAGTTGGGGGCTCGCAGTGTGAAATCCCGCTACCGGTCAACAGTGTGAAATCCCGCTACCGGTCACTCGGTAACACTCGGTCAGCGATCTCTCAGCAAAAGGGTGGAGGCGCCATAGCAGGAAAGAACGCATTGTGCCTTTGAAAATCTGCTACCACTTTGTTGCTGAGAGTCCGCTACCCGTTATTGTGGCTTAAGGAGCGCTGATTAGAATCCATGGACAAGGGAGGAAAAAGTTTGTTTTCCTTCGTTGGTAGAATTTCATGTTAAAAAGGGGAATTCGCACAATACCGTCAGGGTAATAATATGTTTTGTGTAGTAGTCGCATTATTGTGTATGCGACTAGTCGCACAATAGCGTATACGTATTTCCTGTATTGCTGCCACGTGTTTTAAACAAAGCCGTTGAGATTGCATTGTGATATTGATAGATAGCATTGTTGTAAATATCTTGATCAGTGTTGCCATAGCCTGGGAAAACGTGTATTTTTCTGCGCAGGAAAAGGGTGTGTAACAGTGAATATTTGTTGGTAGGGGTAACATGTTCCCTAGTTAAGGGTATCGTAGGACCCTTAAGTGCTAGGCACCTGGTGTCGGCCTAGTGGCTCGGTTGTAGATACCGCAGTCTATACACATAAGCAGGTGTAGTTGTCTTTGTTGTAGGTTTCGGCTCTCAGTGTGATTGCAGTATTCAGTGATCAGTTAGGGTTATTTGAGCATTGTAATTGAACCGCACAGTTGTGGCAAATTATGATTGTGAACTGAGTTGAGGGTGGACGAAATCACTGAAAAGGGTAGGTGTTATTGGAATGCCTACATGCTAGCAGTTGAGAGGTAGTCAAAAAAGGGATTAGGTGCGTGATAGCAGCCTGGTTATTCTTCCATATGTGTGTGGGTGCATGCTGTTAATATCTTCCACAGGTAAGTGAAAGTATCTTGACATTCTTTCACCTGTCTATTGAAAAGCTTAGGGTTCTCCCAAGATGGGAGCCAAGCAAACGGTAGAGATGTTAGATGATGTGCTGCTGTTGGAAGCGCCGATTGGGTCGGCATGGCATATTATGCATACTAGGTACTGTGCTTATGCAACTAGGTACTGTGATGTATGGTTTAACATGACGATGAAGAGTGTTAGACCTTTCCCCAGAATTGGCAGCTTTGATAAGGAGGTATTGAACAATGTCCAAGATAGCATCTGTAGGGTGCACTCTCGAATTAAAAAGGTAAAATATAACGAGTGTTTAAAGTTGTGGCAGCATGAGGGGGATGCGTGGCTTAAAGGTGTGCACGTGACGCAAACTAGCATCACGAGCACGTTACAGGAGAGTGCGCACGCAGCGCTAAACTGCGGTGCGTGCGTGCGCGCCACGAAATAGCGCGCACGTGCAGCAAGGTAGCATTGCGAAAGGTATTGCCAGTGGTTCATGCGCACCACCACCGCCCTATGGGGGTGGAGGTACAGTCTATGTAAAAGTCCATAAAAATTTAACAAGTAACTTGTACCCTCTATTGAGTAATCACAAAGAAATGTTTATGATGCGGATGATGAACCTGTCGTTATGCCATTTCCTATGCTGTACACATGTTAGATGCTCCATCACAACAAGCACGAGTGGTGGCCCCATCTTCATCAGTGATAGTACAGGAAGTGTTAACATCCACTGCACCCGTAGAGGAATTTGTTAATCCTATATGTAGCAGTAATAGACTAAATCCCCAGCCAGGTAACAAGGTCAAAGGTAGCAGTGCGGCTGGTCTGCATCCCATCAGAACAATAACTGTTCCAAATGGGAATGCGGATGTGAACGGTGTAGTGCCCACAAGGGAGGTAGCAATGCATTGTCCTTGGACAAGAACTGAGCTAAATTCCATAATGAATGATTTCCCTGACCCTAAAAAGGAATTAGCCAAATGCCAAAGATTTTTTAAAAACTTGGGTAGTGCTCACGAGCCAACCAATAAAGATTGGCGATTGGTGTTAAGGGCTTGTCTTCCACACAATACCGACGTGAAAAAGTTTATCACGGATTGCGTATTGGATGGAGATGGTACCTTAACAGATGAGGATAACCAAGGTAACATTACCCGCATAATAACTAAGTTGGGTGTATATTTTCCAGTAGTAGTTAACTGGAGTAAAATTTTCACCATAAAACAAAAAGAGAGTGAATCTGCAGAGGATTACTGTACCCAAGCTCTGCAGGCTATCACCCAGTACACTGGGATAGAGGATATTAAAGATAGCACTCATCACAGGGGAATGATCATCACGGTACTTATGGATGGTCTAAAAGACAATCTAAAGACCAGAGTTCAGACCTCACTACCTGGCTGGAGAGGAGTTGCTGTAGACACACTCATGGAATCCGCTATTGAACATGATAAAAACATCCTCAAAAAGAGAGAGACCCAGAGCGAGAAGCTAATGGCTGTCAGTTTTCAAGCTTTAGAAGGAATGACTGTAACATCACAGCCACCAGACACACATGCACCTGCACAGCTACATCTCCTCACCAACCCTGCACCACCTCAAACACAGCCCTACCCCACTTATCGCACACAGCCTCAAAACCCATACTACCCACAACCACCATATTACCCTCAAAATCCCTATCCACACCCACAATCTTTTCCTACCACTCAACCCACACAGCAACCCTTTCACCCACCCCACTCACGAAGGTGCTTTAACTGCAACCAAGTGGGACATGTAAGTAGGAACTGTAAGGTGAAGAAGGTAGGACCCCCTAATCAGTGAGTACCTGGATATACACAGAGTACGGGAAATTTGAAACAGTCACCAGCTCCAATTGTGGCCTTAAATGCTGTATTGGAGAGTGAGAGTCGACGCTAGGGGTTAGGTCATACCTGTAGTCTACATATAGTCAGGTTAACGGAAAGTACTAGGGAAGAACCGGTGATGATGGTTGATGTAGCTGGTACTAAATATCCTATTCTTGTAGACACAGGGGCGACCAGATCAGTGATAAAATCTCCAGCTAATTTACTGGTGACCAGCGAGAAAGTACCAGCAATGGGTGTAACGGGTAAAGTGCAACATTATCCTTTAACCAAACCCACAGAGGTTACTATAAGGCCATTGCATACCAGGCAGTCTTTTTTCCTGGAAGCAGCGGCTCCTACTAACCTTCTGGGAAGGGATTTGTTATGCAAGATGGGATGTGTCATATATTGTACCCCTGATGGTATATTTCTAGATATCCCAGAGAGAGTTGCGCACGAGGTGAGGGATATATTGGACACTCCCCAAAGGATAATGTATCACTCTACTGGTTCAGGTAAAAATCCATCTCAGGTAGATCAAATGTTATCCCAAATTCCAGATTCACTTTGGACCAAGGATGGACAGGATACTAAATTAATGGCAAATGTAGCTCCCGTAATGGTAAATCTAAAAAGTGGTAGCAAGCGCCAAAAATTCCCCAGTACCCATTAAAACAGGAAGTAGAATTAGGGGTTTATCCCATAATTGAGAGATTATTACAGTAGGGAATTTTAGTCCATACAGCAAGTGTAGCCAACAGTCCCATCTTTCCTGTAAAGAAGACTGGTGGGAGGGGTTATAGGCTTGTACAAGACTTTAGAGGGGTTAATAAGGTAGTAGAGAGCCAATTTCCCGTAGTGACAAATCCAGCTGTCATTGTTATGCAGATCCCACCAAATGCAACCCATTTCACTGTCATTGACCTCTGTTCTGCTTTCTTCTCTGTACCTCTTCATCCTGACTGTCAGTACCTATTCGCTTTTACATACAGGGGTGTACAATACACATGTACACGATTTCCCCAGGGTTTCATAGACAGCCCCAGTATCTTCTCCCAGGCCTTACATGACTGTTTACAATCCTTTCAACCTGCCAATGGATCTGTTCTAATACAATACGTGGACGAGTTATTGTTATGTTCTGATTCCTTTATGTCATGTTTAAGTGATACTAAACTTTTATTGCTTCATCTCTCGCAAACAGGACACAAGGTTGCTAAGGACAAACTACAGCCATGCCAGCCCAGGGTTAAATACTTGGGACATTGCCTAACCCAGGGGTTACGACAGCTGACAAGTGACAGAATCCAAGCCATACAGACCATGACACTGCCGCAGAATCAACAGCAAATTCGTACCTTCTTGGGAATGTGTAGATACTACAGAATGTGGATCCCAGGTTTTTCTATTTTTGCCTTGCCATTACAGGACTTGGGTCCTCATTCAGAGTCGGTCGAAGCGGCCGCACGGTCGTACGGGAAAAGGGGCCGGATATGCAAATGATTCCCTCCCAAGTTGCGTCCCTAAGTTCGGATCGGTAGCTGGCCGACCAAGGGGAGCAAGCGGCCGGAATTCAAAAATATATGCCCCCTTCTCGTACGCATTGCACATCATCTCCGGGCATATAAGGATTAATCGAGACCATCGGGAACCATCGGAACTGGTTGTAGAGCTTAAGGTTGACCATACCCTCTCTTAAGCTCTACGATCATGTCAGTGTAAAAACCTCCCATGTCACATGACGCTAGTTTGTTAATTATGCACTCCCATAAACCGTATGCACTCCCATAAAACGCCGTTCGCATAATTAGGCACGCCTGCGTCCGGATCTCCACTCCCCCGTTTTCAAGCACCTTCCCCTGTTACCACCCACAAACGCCTCAATCTGTCACTCAAACTACCGACCTGGCTGTGTTCAAGGAGAGGGAAATTTCTGATCGTAGCGGCTAGTTTGCGCACGCGCATTGCGAAAATTACGCATGCGCAGTATAGCGAACATCGGCGTATGAGCTTGTGGCCGCTTCGACCGACTCTGAATGAGGTCCTTAGTCTCTTCCTCAAAGCCCGATCGTGTCATACACACAGATTAATCAGAGCAGGCTTTCCTTAATCTTAAGGATAGTTTGACAAGAGCACCTGCATTGGGAATACCTGATTATGAAAAACCTTTTGATTTGTATTGTACGGAAGCTAATGGTTGTGCAGCAGGTGTCCTCACACAAAAACATTGTGATGCCAGTAGGCCCGTGGCATACTACAGTGCACAATTGGACACTGTGGCAAGATCACTCCCAACGTGTTTAAGAAGTGTTTCAGCAACTGCTCTATTGGTCAGTAAGAGTGAGGATGTGGTACTAGGCCATGATATGATTGTCTATACTCCCCATGCTGTATCTGCTTTGCTAAACTCTGTCCAAACCAGACATGTCTCCTCAGCTAGATTCACAAAATGGGAACAAGCCTTAATAGAACCTGCAAACATCACCATCAAAAGGTGCGGTACGTTAAATCCAGCTAAGTATTTACCATATGTGCAACATGATGCACAAAGGGTGGAGAGAGGTGAGTCGCTGGTGAAAGGTGAGTTCAGCAGGAATATTGATGCACATGATTGTATGGAATATTTGAATTAAACCTTTACTGCAAGACCTGACATACGGGATACACCTTTAGAATATGTAGATATGACATTTTACACAGATGAGAGTTGTCATAGACAAACTGACACTGGAGAGTCATGTACAGGTTATGCTGTGGTAAATGACGAGGACGTTATAGAAGCTGAATCTTTAGGCCCACCACACTCGGCCCAAGTGGCGGAACTGGTGGCACTAAAGAGAGCCTGTGAGTTAGCGGAAGGTAAATCTGCTAATATCTACACTGACTCTAGGCACACCTTCGCGGTAGTACACGATTTCGGCGCTCTATGGCATCTGAGAAAGTTTATGACAGCAGCAGGCACATTCCAGACATATAAAAGGACTACTGACAGCAATCCGATTGCCTAAGACAGTGGCGGTAATTAAGTGTAAAGCCCATACATGTGGTGATGACCCGGTGTCACTGGGCAATAACAGGGCAGACGAAGCTGCAAAATGGGCAGCAGGGTTAAAAATTAATGTACCAACTGAACAAGTGATGACTTTTCAAACTATTGACATGCTGAAATTAATTGAGATGCAAAATTTGTGTTCCATTCAGGAAAAGGCAGTCTGTAGGTCCAAGGGATGTGGGCAAGAGTCTTCTGGACTCTGGAGAGATGGACAAGGTAAGCGAGTGGCTCCCAAGGCGTACTTCCCAAGCCTGGCTGAGGCAGCGCACGGTCTGACTCATTTGTTAAAGCAAGGTATGTGCAAATTGGTGAGAGCTTACTGGTGCACACCAGGTTTTTCTTCACAAGCAGAAAATATAGCAATGTCCTGTCTGACCTGCTTGAGGAAAAACATTGGGATAACGATCCCTACCGAACCATCCCACATTCCTCCGACTGACGGACCTTTTCAGGTAATACAAATTGATTTCATCCAATTACCACCCTGCAGGAATCTCAAGTATGTATTAGTGTGCACTGATGTGTTTTCTAATTGGGTGAGGCATACCCAGCTGCCACTAATACTGCTGTGTTTACTGCCAAGAAAATTGTTCAGGCGTTTGTATGCAGGTACGGCATCCCTAGAATTATTGAAAGTGATAGGGGTACTCATTTCACGGATGATGTTTTCCAAAATATGTGTATGCTGATGGGTATTAATAGTAGACTTCATACCCCCTACCGACTGCAAGCCAGTGCCAAGGTGGAGAGGATGAACGGGACTATTAAAAACAAATTAAGTAAAATCATGTTGGAAACTGGACTGGGTTGGCCAGAAGCACTACCACTTGTCCTTCATAGTATCAGGACAACTCCTAGACCCCCCTCTCAATCTGTCCCCCTTTGAAATACTGTTTGGTAGACAACCTCATTTGATTATAAGCCCACAGGAGGACTTGAAAAGTAACTACTCATTGTTATAAGATACCTTACAGTTAATTCGTTAACAGTTAAAACAGCAACAGCAGAAACTGAAATTGTTGTCACATGATATGCCTGAACAAACTGTCATGATGTTGAACCTTGAGAATTTGTTATGATCAGAAATTTCTTGCGTTCAGGTTGTTTGATTGGTGGAAAGGTCCGTATCAGGTGTTGCTGACAAGTACAACTTCATTGAAGGTAGCGGAGAGAGATACCTGGGTCCATTCCACCCACTCTAAGAAGGTCAACCAACCGGTGGAAAAACAAGGCGGAACCGAGGCAGATAACGTAGACCTGTCAATTGCGAGTCTGTTCAGGGAAGGTTAAAGGTTACAGTGAGATACCTGAGCTAAAGAAATTTGTAGATCAGTGTTTACAGCAATGGATTGGTCTGCTGTGGTTATCTTTGTGTTTTCTCCCAGAATCCTCATTATCTTGGGTTGTTTCAGGATCTCTGGTTTCTGTGACGGAGGACAGAGGACGGAGAGGGGAGCTGATGGTGATATCGATGAAATGGAGTCAGGAGAAGGAGTGCTAAACCTACCGGGAGAGTATCTGACCAAACCCAGTACAGTAATTGTTAAGAGATCTGCTATTCTGGATACTCTGAGACAGTGTGAAGGTCTATCGTCTGAGGATTATTGTATGTGTGAGTTCTGTGGGTCCGTAGTCAATGAGAGATGCATCCAACAGTGCCAACCTAAGTATAACCAGTATTGGGGTGGGTATCCTTTAGAGGATTATCCTAGCATGGTGGGCAAAATTTTTAACCAAACAGACTGTTGGGTGTGCTCTCAAGTGCCCCAAGGACAACATAATGTAGGATTAGTGCCATTCACATTAAATATCTCTGAAATTTTAGAATCACAAAGAGGACATGCACTGGATGGAAAATGTCTTAAGTCCAAACCACCTCATTTTTAACTCCCACCAGTACCAAGTAGATAAATCACTTTTATGTTTGAGCAACTCCAATGACCCAGGAAGTTGGGAGGTGACAGGGAATAACCAGATGATGACCTTCTCACTAAGAGCCTATGAATTTTGAACTGTTACGCACAATTAGGTCGGGTGGAAGACACTTCAGGTATAAATATACATTAAGTTCCACCAAAGAAATGGTTGGTAGGGTACCAGAAGGGTATTGTGCCAAGATATTACAACCTGAAACTTGCATGAGTCAATTGGGAGAACCTGACATAGGATCACTTGCTAGGAAAATGTGTGTGACGATAATAATGTTTACTATCCCTTATGTTTTCCCCGATGATGTATATTTTATATGTGGAAGGAAAACGTATAAGTGGCTCTCTACGAATTCCGAAGGTTTGTGTTATCTGGGAAGAGTAGTTCCAGAGGTTATGACCCTTACACATGGTGAAATGCTTGGTATTCATAAAAACACACCATCACCATATCTTCACACACAGTATGAACACAGAGACAAAAGATACCTGGGGATATGCATAAAGCCACACCGTTAATTAGTGAGACAACTGGCTTTCAATTTCTGGTAGCATTGGATCCCACCAGGATCGCTCGGGGTACACTAAATTTTAGATATATCCAAGATCTTGCTGAATTAATAGATAATATCACCGAAATGTATGATGACACATTCCGGTACGAGTTACAGGCCTACAAGAAAGAACTGGTGCAACACAGATTAGTCTTAAATTATTTAACAGCTGTCACTGGAGGGTATTGCGTAACTTTGGCCACCCAATTTGGAGTAAAGTGTTGCACTTACATTACAAACGATACAAGTGACCCCAAGGAGGTGATACACCGGAAGATGGATGAAATTCTGCAGCTGAAATGGCAATTTCGGAAGAACCATAATGCTTCAGTGGCTGAAGTAGAGGAATGGGTTTCATGATTGAACTCAGTGAAATGGTTTTCATGTCTAGGAGAGTGGGTCCAGGAAATGATTGCAAGTATAAGTAAACTCCTGATCCTCATAGTGGTTGTCATCATAGTAATTGGCTTATGTGTCAGGTGTGTTCCTACTGTGTTGAAATGTGGAAAATGTAAAGATAAGGTGAATCAAAGGAATGAAATTATGATGGTGGTCAGTAGTAGCAATATGAATACTGAGGTAAATGTAGGCCTGCATTGCAACCCTGAACTAGAAGGTACCATCATATGATGTATAAGATTTAGACATGCATGAAATGTGTTATCAAAATGTTATTTTAAAACATCTTAAATAATGTTAGTCCCTATTCCCCTTCAAGACTTCCTTTATAGGATTGGTGCAACCCCACATCTTTCCCATGATCTCCCAAGATCCGCGGTGTGCATATAAGGGTAGTTTTATGTCCCCTCCTAGAGACACATTATTGATGAATTAAGAACCACCTTGTGACATCCCATAAAATAACATTAAATAATATGTCGTAATGTAAGCCTAAATTAATTTTAAAATCAGAGTATGATAGCATGTTGTTTGCTATCAAAGGGTGGACTGTCAAAACCGGATCATTGGTTGAGACAGAATCGGTTTAAAATTAAATGTGCACAACGCCATTTTGCGACTGGCCGCCCAGCGCCATTTTAGTGAATCTCGCCTATTATAAGTACATACGGCGATGCTATTATTTAGCGTTGTGCCATTCCCACGCAATAGAAAAGATATTAAAAGTCCTCATGATAATAAATACAGACCATCACTAAAACATATAAAATGATCAACCCTGCAAAACGTACCATGGTGTACTGCACAAACACGTAGTCGCACAACACTAACTAGCGTCTTTTCTCAATACCCCACTACTTACACACTGCACACTTACATAAAAAGGTTCCCTAGCATTAATGTGTAATATTCAAGGTTTATTCAGTATTAGTAATGTTGTGAAGTAAATGCTATTTGATATCTAAGGTTTAGTACATGGTAAGCAGATCGTGTTTGGTGTTGTTCTGATCCACTGTGTCTTTGCAGATTTCCGGTACCATCGGTGAGGAGATTGCAACATGTGTCTGCAAACTATGGACCATAGAGAGTTAAACATTAAAATGTACTCTGTAATGTAGCCAGCTTAGATTTATTATGCAGCTGGAAAATGGACACAAAGGGCTGTTGGAGGCTGGATTGTGAACATGCGAACTGACCTATGAACTATACTGTAACAGAAGAACCAGGAAGAACCACCAATGGAATCATGCCAATCTGTTCTATTGTATTGCCTATCTCTGTAAGGGTATATATGTGAGCTCTCTGAAACTAGATCTCAGTCTTCTTGCTTTGCTGTTGACGGAGGTTTCTTCTTTGATGCCGGGATCTGGATCCAGAGCGCATGCGTATGTAATGACTGTACCTTGGGTCTGTATAATTTATTTGCGCTAATTGTATTTAGATCACAGCGTGTAACCATCTGTTTTTAGATTGAATAACAACTTTTTGTGCTTTGGAACCACGGTCAAAGTCTGAAAGCATTTATTTCTTGTGCGACTCATAACGCTAAATAACGACAATTTTAGAAGGTATAGATAGGTAGGAATCGATACTTTTTACCTTTTAAATGCATCTTATTCACACAGTGATGTGAATACTTAGCACAAGCAGCTTCTGCTGATTAAAATGATATGCAGCATGCCTATGTTCTCTGCATCTGCGGGTGTATCTACATGCAAAATGCTACATTACAGTTTCAGCGGCTGTAACACTGTAACGTAGCGTTTCTGATGCAGATACACCCGCAGTCGCACAGAGAACATAGGCATGCTGCATATCATTGTAACCAGCAAAAGCTGCTTGTGCTAAATATTCACATCACTGTTTGAATAAGACGCATTTAAAGGTAAAATGCCGCACTAAAATATCCGCAGTGCTATAGAGTCATGCCACGAGATGGCGCGATTAGAAGGGCTGTTTAATGCACAATGAGGCTAGATGTATGTGGACACATCTGTATGTGTCTATCGGGGCTTTACCAGCACATCACTAGTTTCTGGAAGCAAAGTAGAACACTCTTAGCCAAGTATACGGAGTGTTTTATTTTCTGTTATTGTACTGTGATTCCGCATATGCAAATCATGCCTTCACAAAAAAAGATGGAGTCTAAGCGAAGAAACACAAGGAAGAAATGGAATAGGTGCATGTTTGTTACCTTCATCCAAAGTGACCTTAGCTTGTGTAAGTGTTGCAATACTAAATGCATGATCATGTTTCTATGTTGGGAAGTGGAAGGGCTATGTATTTATTTTGATCAGCACTTTTTTTTTCAACATAATTATTTAATTTTCCAATTTTTTTGCTTTTTGTATAAATTTTTTTTTTTTTATGTATTCATAAATTTCTCTTTAACAAGGTAGACTGACTAATGTTTTACCCATTGCCACAGTGATATAGCTCTGGGTTCAACAGACTAAAATCTGTAAAATAAGCGTTACCATAAATTAGACTTACTGTATGTGATTAAGGTAATCCTATTTCCCCTTCAGTTTAAGGACCCAGACGTGACATTGAGGGCAGAAGTTGCGGCTTCATGCCCTGGCAGCGCTGTTATTTGGTCTCAACTGACTCATCTGGCCACCAATAATATAAATTTGTACCCTCGCAGGCTCGCTTCGCTGTTTGTAACTGCTGACATCAGGATCCGTTCGGTGAAGGGCATGTGGCTGCAACCATTTCATTAATGCTATGTTAACCACTTAACTGACTATTTTTTTTCTAAAAACCGTTCTGAAATTATCGTATTTTTTACGAGTGAATTAGGTGAGGAACATCTATTTAACTTATCCAGTGGAAGGCCCAGAACAGACTCCACGGGTCAAAGTTCTGCCCAGCATCCCCAGGTCAAAGTTCTGCTTACACCAACGGGAGGTCTGACTGGGACCTGAAAACCCCTAGAAAGTCTTCTGGGGTCCAATGTTACCACTCAGTGAAGTTATCATCCAAATCCATCCAGTGGAAGGCCCAGAACAGCCTCCATGGGTCAAAGTTCTGCGTACACCAATGGGAGGTCCGACTGGGTACCCTAACCCCCCTAAAACCTGGGCAGGATCCAACTGGACTACTTCACATTGGTTTCATCCCAATCAGTGAAGGGGTGTCCGAATGCATAACCGGACAAACAAACCAATGAATTTTATATATAAATGAATCATATATTCCTGTAATATATTGTAAACAGCAATAATATAAACCTTGGGGGTGCAGCCTTAAGACAACACTAGTAATAGGTACATAAAAAAAATAAGAAAAAAAAGTGTGTCTTTTAAGTGACGCACAAAAATGAGTACAGTAAAACTTTACATTTATTAGTTAAATTAAAATGTCCAATAATGGACGGATGCCAGCGAAATATAGTTTCAAAATAGTATAAAATAGGAAAATGTGCAGTAGAGAAAATGTGTAGATAAAACCAAAATATTTCAACTGTGTTCTTCGTTTTTATATGATATTACATTTTATTTATCATTCTTCTGTGAGTGTTGTATCCATACATGATCTCCTTTTAAACTTATTGGTTGTATAATGACCTCTCAAGAGAATAATAGAAATATTCTAAACCTTTTCATGGAATGTTGAAATTGAATAAATGTAATATTTAATGAACTATGATAAAGTATTAGTGAAGTGAATGATAAGGGTTTCTATTCCTGATTTCCTCCGATTTCACACTGTGGTCAGGTGAGCTAATTATTACGTGTTTTGTCTTACTTATGGAAGATATATGAACTTATGCAAATTAATCAATTACGTGCCAACTAATGTGGTTCTTACATGGAAGAATCAGATAATGTTGAATATCTTCCACAACCCTCACAATAGTGGGCTAATATATGGATTCGAGATCGGTATGATTTACTGCCAACAATGGCGAGTGGTTCAAATCCCGACAGCAGAAGCCCGCAGAGTTGAAGATCCCGACTGCGCTAAAGGTAAGTATAAACTAACCTAACCCCCCCTAACCCTAACTCTGCCTTAGGGGTCCCTAACCTCCCCCCACAAGTGCCTAACCCCCCTCTAAGTGCCTAAACCTAACCCCCCCCTTCCCCACAGCCTAAAATTAAGTCTCCCGGTAGGCTGCCTAACCCTAACCTCCCCCTGGGGGTGACTAACCCTAACCCCCCCTTCCGCCAGCCTAAACCTAACCCCCCCCTTCCCCGGAGCCTAAACCTAAGTCTCCTGGGGGCTGCCTAACCTTAACCTCCCCCGGGGGTAACTAACCCCCCCTTCCACCAGCCTAAACCTAACCCTCCCGGAGGGGGTGCCTAACCCTAAGTCCCCCCCCTCCCCCAGTAGAACATAGCCCTTTCCCCCGCGGCTGTCTGCGCCCGGCTTAACTTCGATCGGTAAGCCGGGTGTCGGCGAAGGTAAAATGACAGGCGTCGGGATCTCAACGCCTGTCATGTAACCCTTGCTGGGATTAGACAGTCGGGAAGCCGGCGGTCGAAATTCCGTCCGTCGGCTTCCTGACTGCTTCCCCTGGATTCATATAAGTCCCAGCTGAAAAAAAAAATTATGTCCCACTATATGACATTCAGTCATGTCTAGCTATAAGGACTGCACATAGCAGTTAATTTATGTCAGCATATGCAGGGTATGATGATTTTTTTCATATGTCATGCGAGTGAGTGTAGAATACTGTTATAGATAGTGACATCTGCTGTATGCATGTATACGAGTATATGTACAAACCTTCCTTTGGTTAAGATTACAGAAGATACAAGGGATCTGTGTGCAATAAATAAAGAAATATATAAAATATTGACTGCTGTATGCATGTTTCTACTTCAGGGTCCATAGGGTATCCACAGGATACCTTGGGGTATAGGTGTGACGTCAGTCGCAGGGCACCAAAGAGTTAAGCTTTCAGCCTCCCAGGATGCACTAGGTCCCCCTCCTATACCCCGCCCCCGGGCCAAGGCACCTCAGTTTAGTTTGGTGCCCGGCCGGAGTCGGGTGCACCTGTTGGAGTGGGGGCTAGAAGAGCCCCTGAAGCTTATTCTTCATGCAGCTGTGGCTGCACATCTGGATGAACAGCATGGACAGTCAGTCCTGACGTCCATGCTGTCTTCCCTACACCCCGCCGGTACCAGAACGCCGGTACTGATCCGGGGATGCTGGTGGGCGTCTGGGGTCACAGCTAGCGGTGACCCCAGATGCTCCGGACCATGGCCGGATTCAAGGGGGACAGAGGTAAGCAGCGGGGTCCCGCGGTGGGTCCCCGCTGATCACATGGTCCTAAGTCCCCAGGCAGGGGGCTCCCTGGGGACTGGCTGCAGCGTGGAGCCAGGCGACCAACCTGCGCTTCCACTACCCCCTGGGACAGCGGACCGCAGCAGAGCGGTAGCGCTGCGGCATCCCAGGGGTTAAATGCATGCCAGGGGAGCGCGCCTTCCCTGTCTCACAGCCGGCGCCTCCCCCGCTGCACACAGCCCTCTCTGCATGCTGCCGACTGGTCCTGTGGCAGCGCTCCTCCCCCAGGCCAGCCTCCTCTCTGCTCCTCGGCGGCCATCTTCTCCAGAACGCATGGTGAACGCTGCTGGAAGCGCTGGACGGAAGCATCGTGGTCTGGGTCCCCCCGCATACCTCTCCTCCGCTGTGGTCAGGTCTGTGTATGCAGCGCTGTGTCCTACCAGGCCCTGTGTCTGTGTAGTTGAGTGATCAGCGCTGTTAGTGCAGGAATTGTTATTTTTCTGCATTGTATGTGACTGTGCTAGCGCTGCTGCCTGTAATCTTTTCTTCTCTAAACTGTCAGCTTTATTACTGTCCCTGTTCTTTCTGCTAAAGCCCTTGCGGTGCGGTGCTGCAGGGTGGTCTCTCGCCTATTTAATACTTAATTGGTGAGAGAGGTCACATACGTGGTGCCATCATGTCTGAAAGTGATTTTCCCCTCCGGCTACAGTGTACCACGTGCAAAGTACCGTTAGCGGAGGGGGAGGGTAGCGCGGAGGGCCTTTGCCGGCAGTGTTTGTCCATGGCGCGGCCTATTACGGTTACAGCACCGGTACAGGAGCCGCCCTGGGCTTGTTTCGCTCAGGCGTTAACAGCTTTAGTGGGCCAGTTAGCTCCGCAGCCCGCGTTTACTCCGATGGGTTTGTCCCAGCAGTCTGTGGTGTCGTCACCCATGCAGGGGTTCCCACGACAATTGGTGGTACCCCACAGTCTCCCTATTTCCCCGCTCCCGGGTTCTCAGGAGCCAGCGTGGGTTAACTCCCTGACAAGTTCTGTACAGCACTTGTCGGATGTGTTGCAAGGGGAGTCTGTGATGCGGTCTCATAAAAGGCCGGTGGCGTCTCTGTCCGCTCCTTATGAGGATGACGAAGGGACGTCTGATGATGGGGAGATTCTAGATCCTTACGATCAGGAACCTCTCCATACTAAGGACGCTGATGCTAAGTCCAAAGTATATATTCCTGGACTTATTCGGGCGGTCCGCACAGCCTTGGTGATTGAGGACGAAGTTCCCCCAGCGGCTAAATCTAAGTATGCCTTTTTCAAAGATGTGAAGGGCGATGCCACAGTCTTTCCTCTTTCGGGTCAGTTGGTGGACCATTTAGAGGAGGCGTGGAAACAACCTGGCAAAAGATACCAGCCGCAGAGACGCCTGGCGGTGGCTTATCCGTTCGCGGATAATTATTTTGCTAAGTGGGAATCCCCTCCACAGGTGGATTCTCACGTGACCCGTCTTGTCCGTAGTGCCACATTGCCGATGCCATCCATGTCCTCCCTTAAGGATGCTACGGACCGCAAGGTAGAAATCTGCCTGAAGTCCGCTTATTCCCTTGCAGGGGGGGCAGCACGGCCGGCTATGGCCATTTGCTGGGTTGCCAGAGCGATGGAGCGCTGGGCGGATTCATTAGAGGCTTCTTTTGAATCCGACTGTCCGGCCGATCAGGCGGAGTTGATTGGCAATCTCCGTGATTCGGCCACCTACATCAACGAGGCGGCTCTAGACATTAGTACTCTGGTGTCTAGAATTTCTTCAGCAGCGGTAGCTGCTCGTCGCACCTTGTGGCTGCGATCCTGGAAGGCGGACGCAGATTCCAAGAAAGGTCTGGAAGCGTTGCCGTTTACCGGAGAAGTTCTCTTCGGTCCGGATCTGGATAAGATTGTGGCCACGCTGGCGGCAGCCAAATCTGCCTGTCTCCCGTCGGCCGCTGCTCCTTCTGGTTCGGGACCATCGTCCTTTCGGTCATCTAGGGCCCAGGGCAGGCCCAAACCACAGTCGTTTCCTCGACAGGCTGGCCCTAAGAAATCGGTCAAGCCCCGGAAGCAGGCATGGAGTACCAGACGTCCGGCCCCCAAGCCAGATGACAAGCCTGCGGCCTGACGGTCCGGGCCTCCCTTTGGGGGATCCCAGGGTGGGAGGCCGCCTGCTACAGTTCGCCCAGTGTTGGTCGACCACTACGACAGACACTTGGGTTCTGGAGGTGGTTTCCCACGGATACGCCCTCTCCTTCCGGCACAGACCCCCGGCTCGCTTCTTCACCACGGGTCTCCCATCAGACCGGAACAAGGCTACGGAGCTGCGGAAGGTATTGCACACTATGCTCCAGGCTGGAGTTATAGTGGAGGTTCCATTCTCCCGGAGGGGCCAGGGTTTCTATTCAAATCTATTTTTGGTACAGAAACCCAATGGGTCATATCGTCCGATACTCAACCTCAAAGCACTCAACAAGTCTTTGCGGGTCCCGAAGTTTCGGATGGAGACCCTACGGTCCATCATTCTGGCGCTGGAACCTGGGGACTACTTGGTGTCATTGGACATACAGGACGCTTACCTGCATGTCCTTATTCTTTGGCGCCATCAACAGTTCCTCAGGTTTGCAATCAGCAGCGACCACTTCCAGTTTCGGGCGTTACCTTTTGGCCTGGCAACAGCACCACGTGTTTTCACCAAGGTGATGGCGGTCATGGCGGCTTCTCTGCGGCTGCAGGGAGTCCGCATGTTGCCGTATTTGGACGACCTGTTATTGGTGGCAGGATCTCCAGAGCTCCTGTTACGCCACTTGGACCTGACCATTGCACTGCTGCAACGGCACGGCTGGCTAATCAACTGGCAGAAGTCCACTCTAATCCCGTCTCGGAGGATTCTGCATCTTGGAGCCTTATTGGACTCGGGACAGCAAAGGATCTTCGTGACGGAGGACAAGATCTCTGCTTTACAGTCAAGGGTGCGCAGTTGTCTGCACAGCCGCCGGGTGTCCTTACACTCGGCGATGAGGTTACTGGGCTCCATGGTGTCGGTGTTCGACATGGTGGAATACGCCCAGTTTCACTCCAGACCTCTGCAGCACCTGATCCTGTCCAAGTGGAACGGGCTGACTCAGTCTCTGAAGTCCCTGACGATTGTGCTCACCCAGGAGGTTCGCCTGTCCCTTACGTGGTGGTTACAGACGACCCACCTCAACAAGGGACGTCCGTTCTGGGTTCCAAATTGGGTCCTGTTGACAACGGACGCCAGTCTTCGGGGCTGGGGAGCAGTTTCGGGTCCACACTTGTTCCAGGGCAGGTGGACGCCGACAGAAGCGGAGCTTCCAATAAATATCTTGGAACTCCGTGCGGTCTTCAATGCTCTCCAGCAGGCACAGCGGTTTCTCCAGGGTCGCCCGGTGCAGGTCCAGTCGGACAACGCTACCACCGTGGCCTACATAAACAGGCAAGGAGGAACTCGCAGTCGGGCGGCTCTCGTAGAGGTCTCTCGGATCCTGGTTTGGGCGGAGCGCAATCTTCCGGCCATATCAGCGGTCTTCATCCCGGGAGTGCTCAATTGGGAGGCGGACTTTCTAAGTCGCCAGGACGTTCATCCGGGGGAATGGTCCCTGCACCCGGACGTTTTTCAACTACTGGTGGACAGGTGGGGTCTTCCAGAAATCGACCTCATGGCGTCCCGGCACAACAACAAGTTGCCGGTGTACGGGTCTCGCACAAGAGACGAAGGGGCGTCTCTGGTGGATGCTCTGTCCGTCCGGTGGACGTTCCGGTCGCATACCTGTTCCCTCCGGTCTCCCTTCTTCCACGGGTAATCCGGAAATTCAAACAGGAAGGAGGGACGCTCCTGTTGATAGCTCCCGCGTGGCCCAGACGGCACTGGTTCTCAGACCTTCAGGGTCTGTCCGTGGACATTCCTCTGCGGTTGCCGCTACGACCGGACCTTCTGTCTCAGGGTCCTTGCCTTCACCCGGACCTGACTCGGCTGTCTTTGACGGCGTGGCTGTTGAGACGGCCATGCTGAGGTCCCGGGGGTTTTCCAGCTCTGTGGTGCGTACCATGTTACGAGCTCGGAAACCGTCTTCCGCGAGGATATACCATCGCGTGTGGCATACGTTCTTCCAGTGGTGTCGACCGAGAGGTTATGCACCGCGGGAGTTTCGTCTGTCTCGGATTCTCGCCTTCCTGCAAGCGGGACTAGATCATGGGCTTCGCCTTGCTTCTTTGAAGGTACAGGTTTCGGCCCTATCTGTCTGGTTTCACCGTAGGATTGCTACAATCCCGGATGTGCGCACCTTTATGCAGGGTGTTCTCCGCATTCAGCCGCCCTTTGTTCCACCTGTGGCGCCTTGGGATTTGGCTGTGGTCCTGAGGGCTCTCCAAGGACCGCCGTTTGAACCACTGGGCTCAGTGGATCTTAAATGGCTAACAGCTAAGACTGTTTTCCTTCTGGCCATTGCTTCGGCCAGACGTGTTTCTGAGTTAGGGGCTCTTTCTTGTAGACCCCCTTTCTTGGTTTTTTATGGGAACAGGGCAGTGCTCCGCACTCGGCCCGAGTTTCTTCCCAAAGTTATTTCCCAGTTTCATATTAACGAGGAAATAGTTGTTCCGGCCTTTAACTCACCGGGTCTTTCCGTGGGTGAGGCCTCTTTGGATGTTGTGCGGGCCTTAAGGACTTATGTTGACCGCACTTCTTCGTTTAGGAAGTCGGACGCTTTGTTTGTCCTCTTTGGCTTCCGTAAAAAGGGTTGGCCTGCTTCAAAGCAAACTTTGGCAGCCTGGATCCGTATGGCTATTTCTGAAGCTTATCTTCATGAAGGCCTACCGGTCCCTCCTTCTCTGAAGGCTCATTCCACTAGGTCTGTGGGTCCTTCGTGGGCAGCTCGACGTGGTGCCTCGGCAGTTCAGATCTGCAAGGCTGCTACGTGGTCTTCTGTCCATACCTTCGTGAGGTATTACAGGTTTGACACCTTCGCCTCTCAGGATGCTTCCTTCGGGCGGCGGATTCTCCTTTCTGCACAGGAGCGTCCCCACCCTTAAAGGATACTGCTTTGGGACATCCCCAAGGTATCCTGTGGATACCCTATGGACCCTGAAGTAGAAAATATGAGATATGGTAAGAACTTACCCTTGTTATCTCTATTTCTACGAAGTCCATAGGGTTCCACAGGACTCCCGCCCTGTCGCACCTGTGCTGCAGATGGGCTTTGCTCTGGTCACCGGTTTTCCGTCTCCCTCTGGTGAGAATGTGATTCTTGTATGTGTCCAGATCTTTGTTCTCTCTCTTCCTTCTCCTCCTCCGGCCTATGGCTTGGTAACTAACTGAGGTGCCTTGGCCCGGGGGCGGGGTATAGGAGGGGGACCTAGTGCATCCTGGGAGGCTGAAAGCTTAACTCTTTGGTGCCCTGCGACTGACGTCACACCTATACCCCAAGGTATCCTGTGGAACCCTATGGACTTCGTAGAAATAGAGATAACAAGGGTAAGTTCTTACCATATCTCATATTATATACACAGTACTGTATATACAATACTGTGCAAAATATTTAGGCAGGTGTGGAAAAAATGCTGCAAAGCAAGAATGCTTTCAATAATAGAAGTGTTAATAGTTTTATTTTTACCAATTAATAATATGCAAAGTGAATGAACAGGAGAGTGTGACCACCCTTTGCCTTCAAAACTGAATCAATTCTTCTAGGTACACTTGCACAAAGTCAGGGATTTTGTAGGATTATAGCCAGCTGTATGAGCGGGTGTGATACGACACACATGCAGTCGGGATGCTGCCCGTCAAAAGACAGCGGCATCCCAATGCTCAGCATGCCAACAGGGGCTCCGTAAGCATACTAACCCTCCCCCGATCACCCTAACCCTCCCCGTTATTGCCTAAACCTTACCCCCCCCCTTAGTGCCTAACCCCCCCCCCAAAGCCGGTTTTCCCGATTGCATCCCTTACCCAATATACCTATGTTCGGGATGCCGACAGTTGAGATTCCGGCGTTGACATCTCAATTCATGTCAGGAGTCTGGCGCCGGTCTTTGGCTGTGGTTTGGGATTCCGACTTCGGTATTTCAACTGCTGGCAACCCGTACGGCAGCATATTAACTACATCAGGTATGATTAAACAATCATACCAAACAGGTGATAATGATCATCATTTTCATACAGATGGGTCCACATTCTTCTTGCCTTCTCTAACGTTAAACAGCCCTTCTAGCCGTGGTGTGACTCAGTAGCGCCGAGCGACTTTTCGTTCATCATTTTAGCTTTAAATGCGTCTTATTCGCACAACAATGCAAATAGATAGCACAAGCAGCTTCTGTTGATTAAAATAATATGCAGCATGCCTATGTTCTCAGTGTTTAGAATGCAGATACACCTGCAGACGCACAAAGTTAGTGTTACAGCCACTGATACTGTAACGTAGCATTTTGCATGCAGATACACCCGCACCGCTACCAAGTCACACTGAGCTCCCACGATTTGTGTGGCGCGACTTGTAGCGCACGGAGGATAGATGTGTGTCGGCACATCTGTATGTAGGTTGAAACACAGGCCCTCATTCAGAGTCGCTCTCAAAAAGCGAGCGCTTGCTCTGAATGAGGGTGACCGCTTTTTTTTTTTTTTTAAGCCGGCCTCCTGGCCGCTCGCTAAGCTGCGGGTCACCAACCACTGCTTTTGCGAGTGGCCAGGTGATCGGGCTTGGGACGAGACCCTTGTGGTAGGGTCTCGTCTGCAGTAAGCCCCAGTGAGTTTTCGGCTCTAATAGAGCTGGAAGCTCACTACTGACATCACGTGTGATGTCAGTAGGGCCTCCCCCAAATGGCAGGCATTCCTTCAGGAACGCCTCCGTTTGGCCAACCACCCCCCCCTCCCCGCCTACAAAATAGGACGAGCTGTCGATCAACAACGACACCCACCGCATTTGTAGCGAGCCCTGGAACGTGTGAAATTCTCACTCTCTTCGGGGCTTGCGCACAAACTGCCCGACCATCGACCCGCTTGCGATCAGGTCTGAATGAGGGCCACAAACTATTTTAAGCCTCCTACAAATACCTTTGTAGCAGGCTTAAAACTGGGTAAGGAACAGACAAACTCTACTCTGTGCTGCGGAATATGTGAGTGCTATTTAAATAACTGGTAATAAATAATAATACAAAGGTTGTAGAAGACCGTTTCACATCACAAGTCATACACCATGGCAACTGAGCACAGCAACAAGAAACAAGGTAGTTATCAGCAAGGTCTCTCCCAGGCAAAGATGTCAAAGCCGACTGGGGTTTCAAGATGTGCTGTTCAAGCTCTTTTGAAGAAGCACAAAGAAACAGGCAATGTTAAGGACCGTAGATGCAGTGGTCGTCCAAGGAAACTTCGTGCATCAGATTAAAGAGACATCATGCTTCCCTTCGAAATTGGAAGATGTCCAACAGTGCCATCAGCTTAGATCGCAGCCAAAAGTCATACCTTAAATGTGGAAAATGCCAAGTGACTCAACTGTGCAGGAAAACATAGGATCTGGGGTGCAGAAAAATGGTAGCAGGTGCTCTGGACTGATGAGTCAAAATGTTAAATTGGCTGTAACTGAAGGCAGTTTGTTCACCGAAGGGCTGGAAAGCAGAACAATGAGTGCCTGCAGGCAACAGTGAAGCATAGTGGCACGGTTCCTTGCAAGTTTGCAGCTCTTATCCATCATGAAATACCATCAGGAGGCGTCTGATTGTCTCTAAATTTATTCTGCAGCAGAACAATGACCCCAAACATACAGCCAATGTCATTAAGAACTATCTTCAACATAAAGAAGAACAAGGAGTCCTGGAAGTGATGATAAAGCCCCCACAGAGCCCTGATCTCAACATCGAGTCTGTCTGGGATTACATGAAGAGACAGAAGGTTTTGAGCAAGCCTGCATCCACAGAAGATCTGAGGTTAGTTCTCCAAGATGTTTGGAACAACCTCCCTTCCAAGTTCCTTCAAAAAATAAGAGTTATGGTAGACTTACCTAGATAATTTCTTTTCTTCGAGGTCCATAGGGTACAAAAGGATATTGTAGTTGGAGACAAGACAACAAATAGTTAAAGCTTCAGCTCCTAGGATGGATTGGGTCCTTCTCCATATATACCCCGCCCCTAGCCATAGGACTTCAGTTTAGTTAAGCCTCAAAGCAGAAGGAAAGAGGAGAAGAAAGAGCAATTGTACATCAGAAACACTTATGCCGCCCATACACGGTACGATATGCACCTTCCGATGTGACCTGCAATCCGGCGGCCACCATATCGGGCGGTCCTCACACACTATGCGATTCGGTGGCCGACCTCCCGATATGCCAGCACCCCCTCCCCCCACCCACATAGTGCTGCATGTTATCGTACATTGCATCCCCAGATCAAGTGAACAAGCAGTAAGATCTGGAGATGCGATGTACGACCCCACGGGAGCGCGCACTGGCTGATGATATGCCCATACACGGCATGATATAGCAGCAAGATTGTACCAATCTGTCAGATCGGCTGCTATATTGCACCGTGTATGGGCACCATTACACAAAATGTGGGAATCTGTGCCCAAAAAAAAAAAGTACCCATGCAGCCAGGTGCATCATGGAGGGTGCCCTGTGGACCCTATGAACCTCGAAGAAAAGGAGTTATCTAGGTAAGTCTACCATAACTCTTATTTTCTTATTCAGAGTCCATAGGGATCCACAGGGATACCATGGGGATGTCCTAAAGCCGTTCCCCTAGTGTGGGTGACGCTCCTGAGCAGAAAGGAGAACTCGATGCTAAAAGGAAGCATTCTGAGAGGCAAAAGTATCAAAGGCCTAGAACCTAAGAAAAGTGGACAGATGACCACATGGATGCCTTGCACAATTGTTCAGCAGAGGCACCATGGCTAAATGCCCATGATGGCCCTACAGACAGAGTAGAATGTGCTGTCACCGTGCTTGGAACAGGGAGATAAGCCTGTGTGTACACCTGAGAGATAGACATGTGTAGCCATCTCGCCAGAGTTTGCTTATTAGCTGGCCATCCTGGTTTGTGAAAACCATATAATACAAAAAAGGCATTTGATTTTCTAATTTGTACGCTCCACATAGATATGGAGAGCACAATCTACATCCAGGGAGGCTGGAACAACAATTTCTTCATTCACATGAAAATGGGACACTACCTTAGGAATGTAATCCTCCCTTGTACGAAGAACAGCTTTATCCTGGGGAAAAATCAAAAATGGGGAGCGACAAGAAAGCTCTGCCAAATCAGAGACTCTGCGTGCAGAAGAGATAGCAAGGAGAAAAAGTGTCTTTACTGTCAACCATTTCAAAGTCCAAGGGCTCAAATAGGGGAGCTTGTAACCCCTTAAAAACCATCAACAAATCCCACGGTGCTACCGGTGGAACAAAAGGAGTCTGAAAAAAAATTCTAATATCTGTTAATGAGGCAATCTTCCTCTGGAACCGAACTGACAGTGCACCTTCAAAGTAGCCAGGCGGAGATCACTGTCTAAACCTGCTTGGAGAAAAGCCAGTATCCTGGAAATCCTGAACACCTTAGCATCATATTTTCTGTGGGCACACCACTGACCAAAAGATTGTCAGACCCTGTAATAGATGAGGACAGAGGCAGGTTTTCGTGCCCTAAGCATTGTCTGAATTACAGAACTGGAAAAACATTTTGCTCTTAAGATGGAAGATTGAAGAGCCACGCCGTCAAAGCCAGGCGAGGTAAGTCTGGATGCCAGCAGGGACCCTTCGTTAGCAGATCCTGCCATAGAGGAAGAGGATGCAGACTGTATATAGACAGATTCTGTATGTCTGTGACCCAATGATGTCTGGGCCAAGCCAGAGCCACCAATATTACTGTTCCCCCTTCCTGCTTGAATTTCCTGAGAACTCTAGGGAGGAGAAAAATCAGAGGAAAGAGATCCACCAGTTTGAAGTCCCATCTTACTGCCAGTGCATCCACGAAGGTTGCTGATGGGTCTCTGGACCCGTACCTGGGGACCTTGTGGTTGTGACGTGACACCATGAGTTCTTTTTCTGGCAGACCCTATTTGTTTACCAGAAGCTGAAACACTCCTGAATGGAAAGTCCACTCTCCGGCGTGTATGTCCTGGCAATTTACTGTAGGAAGTCTGCTTCCCAATGAGTACTCCCGGAATGAATATTGCCTCTTTTATGGCTGCGTAACTTCTTGTGCCTCCCTGATGATTGAGATAAGCCACTGTTGTCGCATTGTCGGACTGGATCTAGACCGGCTTGCCCTGTAGCAGGTCCTGTGCCCTAATAAGTGCTTTGTATACTGCTCACAGTTCTAGAATGTTTATTGACAGATGACTTTCCTGATTTGTCAATGTTCCCTAAAAGGTGTGATGACCTGTCACTGCTCCCCATCCGTGAAGATTGGCATCTGTGGTGAGCAGAACCCAATTTGGAATCCAGAATGGGCACCCTTTGTTCAGATGATCCTTTCTTATTCACCACAGGAGGGAGTGACGAAGCTCTGGAGTAAGAAAGATCATCTGGGACTTTATTCGATGATACTGTCTTTTCCACTTGGAGAAAATCAATCTTTGCAGAGGTCTGGAATGGAACTGAGCATACCCCACCATGTCGAAGGTGGTTACCATTGATCCCAGGACCTGCATTGCTATCATAATTTATACTCTTCCCTTTCGATGCAGCTAGTGTATTTGCCACAATAGGACCACATTCTTGTCCTCTGGCAGAAACACCGCCTGTGCCCGAGAATCCAGAAGAGCTCCCTGATGTATCATCTGCTGTGTTGGAGAAAGTGATGATATTTTCCAATTGATGATCCAGCCGTGCTTTTTTAAGCAGGCTATGGTCAGTTGAAGATGGTTTTATAAAACAACCAGAATCTGTGCCATTATCAGGAGGTCATTCAGATATGGCAGAATTCTAATTCCCTGATGCCTAAGATAGGCTGTTATCACTGCCATTATTTTGGTAAAAAACCGGGGAGCCGTAGATAGGCCAAAGGGTAGAGCCTAAAATTGGTAATGTTGCTGAAGGACAGCAAACCTTAAAAATTGCTGGTGAGATGGTATAATAGGAACATGTAGATGTGCATCCTGAATGTCCAGGGAAATCATGTAATTCCCAGGCTCCATTGCCAAAATAATTGATCAGAGAGTTTCCATACGAAACTTGGGTACATGGATATAAACCTGTTGAGGATCTTTAGATTTTGTGTAGGGCGATAAACCCCATTCGGTTTCTGAACCAGAAATAGATTGGAATAATAACCCTTTCCCTGTTGCAACACAGGAACCGGAACTATTACCCCCGCCTGCAGCAGGGAGTGAATGGCTTCCTGAAAGGCCAAGGCCTTGACAGCATCTGATGGGGGATATGTGCAAAAAAACTTCTGGGGAGGATGCCTCCTGAAAGTTATGGCATACCCCTGAGAGGCCAATTCTCTCCAGGCATCTGTTGTTTGATGCCAACAATTCGCAAACTGAAAAAGTTGGCCTCCCATCCTGGGATCCCCCAGGAGGAAGCCCGCCCCATCAGACAGAGGGTTTGTTGTCCGGCTTAGAAGCTGCACGTCTTGTCGGCCCAGACCTCTTAGTTTGTCGTCTTGGAATTTTTCGAAAACTAGACACCTTAGGAAGGCTGTTCACTTGCTCGTCCCTGAGAACCAAAGGACTGAAAATAAACCTGTCTAGAATTTATAGTCACCGTAGATGGCAAACCTGCTGACTTTGAAGCCGCCAGAGTAGCTATTTGTTTTATCCATTTCTGCTCCAAAAAGTCCTTTTTAATAGAAATGTAAGCGCCCTCTTTGATCCTGTATCAACTTTCCAGGATCTTAACCAAAGGGCCTTGCGTGCCACTATTGAAGCTGCTGATGCTTTAGAAGCTAAAATTCCAGCATCTACAGCAGCTTCTCCCTGGTAGGAAGCTGCTTCTCGTATATGAGAGAGATACATGATCTGTTCTCTAGTAGCAATTGATAAAGAATTTTCCAATGCTCCCATCCATTCTTCAACCACTTTGGCTACCCAGGCTCCAGCCATAGCTGAACGAGTAACTGCTCCAGATGATGAAAAAATCATTTTAAGACACGCCTCAATTTTTTTATCCGTTGAATCCTTCAGGGAAGATGCCGACGGAATAGGCAATTCAATGGGAAGCAGACTTCCTACAGTTAATTTCTGATTAAATGAGCATCCACAGTAGGAGTTACCTCCCGTTTAGTACATACAGAAGCCAGGAAAGGATACAACGATGTTATTCTCTTATTCACATAAAAATGTTGGTCAGGGTTACCCTATGCGTCATCCATAAGCTCAGTGAGCTGTTCAGATTCAGGAAACTCCATTTTGACCACCTTCCGCTGGTGCTTAAACACTGGAGCCTTCTTACTATGAGCTGGTTCATCGTCCTGAATGTCTAGGATTGATTTAACCACCCTCACCAAAGAAGGAACATCCACTGTGGATGGATAGTCCTCCTCCCCCGAGCTAGACCCTGGAGAGGAACCTTGTGCATCATCTGAATCTCTGATGATGCGTCTGAATCCATATGTTGAGCAGACTGATAAAAAGCTAAATTGTGCTTAGACACCTTAGTAACTACTGGTCTGCTATCAACATTAGACAGTACCATACTCTGACTAGAATGGCCATCAACATCCTTCCTCCTTCCAGGAAAAAATGCATAGGCGGTGCAAACATAGCATGCTGTGGACACCCCATCCAAGGAGTCATAGTGGGTGCAGCCATACAATCCACAAACTGCTTCATTACCTGGGGCAAAGAGGATACCCAAGAAGGCTCCAGGAACAGGTAAACTGGACTGGTTACGTGGCTCTTTATATTAGACAACAAACAAACCATCCTTACTGTCCTGAGGGGAAAAATAAGCCATACCTGATTTACATGAAACCAGCACAAAGGCAATAATTGCAATGTTATGTGACAGCCTTCACAAAATCTTAATGAATTTGAAGTACTCAGCGAAAGACCTCCACCCCCAGAGGATGGAGAGAAAAACAGTGATGGTTCTAATTGACAGACATAAATAAAATACACTGTCTATACAGCATCTCGCAAACAGTCACATACAATTAGAGATGTGCTATGACCCCCATGTTTTGGTTTTGGATCTGGATCTCCCCTGGTTTTGGATCTGGATTGGTTTTGCCAAACCTCACCTTTTGGTTTTGGATCTGGATTTTTTCTTTAAAAATCATAAATACAGCTAAAATCACATAGAATGGGCCTTTTTTGTTCCTACAGTATTATTAACCTCAATAACATTTATTTCCACTCGTTTCCAGTCAAATTTGACCACCTCACAGCTCACAATATTGATTTTTTCATCTAGTTAAGGGACAAAAGGTTGCATCCAGCTAGCTGGCTCAAAACTGAGTGATAAATAGAGTTGAGGACTGTGCAAAGATGATTGTTGGGGTACCTCTTGAGAATTGAAGAATTGATAGTTGGCGCAGCCACTTGCTGAAGTAAGAAGAATTGATAGTTGGTGCAGCCCCTGGCTAAAGAATTGATAGTTAATTGTTGATGCAGCCTCCGGGCTGAGTAGTAGTGCAATACAGAGCTATAATTAGTCCTGCAACAGCCTTGACAGCCTTGAGGCCTGGAACTCTTGGCAAGTTGCGGCCATTACAGCCTTGAGGGCTGGTGAGGAGTGATAACAGGTGGCCTTTGGGCCGTGAAGCAGGATGCGGCCTTTGGGCCGTGTAGCAGCCTTAAGGGCTGGGAACCCTTGGCTGAATGTCACTGTTGTGTGACTTGTGCCGTCGGGTTGACACAACAAGCAACAATTGGTTCAGAATTTTCTTTAAAAAAATGAAAGGGGCATGCAGGAGATGCTGCAATTACAATTTCTAGACATTCATAAACCATAACATTAAAATATCAGGCAGCAATGCCTCAAACAGCACATAATGGAAAGGAGCAAGATGGAATTGTCTTTGGGCCCTCCAACCCTCCCTTATGTTGTGTATATATGAAACAGGACATTCACAGTTTAGCAAACCAATCATTTCAGCGACAGGGACTGCCACTTGTGGCTGAAATCATTAGTTTGTTTGGACCCCCCACAAAACAAGGTGCCAATGCACAGTGGACATTGGTGGCAACGATCCCATACACAAACTGGCCTTACAATACTTTAGATTAGATGTCATCATCATCATCCCCATCAGTGTGTGCATCCTCCTCTTCACACAATATGAATTTTCCCTGCTGGAATCCACCATTACAGATGCGTCTGTATTTTTTGGACGTAAGTGCTGGTAAAGGTCTTCCTCGTGGAATTTATAAGTCATTTTGGTGAACATAATCTTTTCCACATTTTGGGGAAGTAATCTACTACGACGATCACTGACAAGGTTCCTGGCTGCAATGAAAACTCTTTCAGAGTACACACTGGAGGGTGGGCAACTTAAGTACAGCAAAGCCAGTTTCTGTAAGGACCTCCAAATTGCCTCTTTTACCTGCCAGTAGTGAAACAGACTGTCTGACATGCCTATTTGAATGCTATCCCTAAAATAGTCATCCACCATTCTCTGAATGGTAACCATGTCAGATAAAGTCACGGTAGAAATGTCACTCATTGTAGGCAGTTCTTTCAGACCCAACCAGATGTTATTCGATTTGCTGACTGATCTGCATCACCACCAGCAGTGGGTCTCTTAGGAAAATGTAGTATTTTCCTGGCAGGAAGGAGGAGATGCTGCTGTGTCACATTCCGCTTGAGCTGACCATTTTTTCACCACCAGCTCTTTGCATCTTTTCAGATTTATGTCCATCGGAAAGAAAGACACAAGGTATGACTTAAACCTAGGATCAAGTATGGTCCCCAAAATATAGTGATCTGATTTTAAGAGATTGCCGACCCTTGGATCCTTTTGAAGCGAATGAAGGGCTTGATCTAAAAGTAACACATACTTAGCGGAATCACTCCTTCAGTTTCTCCAGCTGCTTTTGCAAAAGTCTGATTAGGGGAATGACCTGACTCAAGCTGGCAGTGTCTGAACTAACTTCTCGTGTGGCAAGTTCAGAGGGTTTGAGAACCTTGCACAACACGGAAAATATCCATCCTCCACTGCGCTTGACTAAGGTGCATTCTTGCTCCTTTCCTTATGTCATAGGCCTTAGTGTAGCCTTGGATGGCCTTTTTCTGCTCCTCCATCTGCTGAAGCATATAGAGGGTAGAATTTCAACTAGTTACTGCCTCTTGCTTCAGCATGGTCAAATTCAACAATTCTTGCTGGTGCTGCAATCTTCGACATGCAGTTGCTGAATGTCGAAGATGTCCAGAAATCTTTCGGGCAACTGAGAGCATCTCCTGCATGCCCCTGTCATTTTAAAAAAAATGTTGCACCACCAAATTCATTGTGTGAGCAAAACATGGGATGTGTTTGCATTTGCCCACATGTAATGAGAGTCCAAGTGGGGTAAGCCATTTTGCATTGATTTCCCTGAGTTTCTCTAAGAGGTTCTCAGCTATATGCCTCTTTCTGAAACTGGTGATACACAGAGTAGCCTGCCTCTGAATGAGCTGGCATTTGTCCTGCTGTTTGCACTGTTGGAGGCAATACACCTACCCAGTGGTCTGTCACAGTCATGTAATGTTTAGTTTCCACTGTCCCACTTGTCCACATATCTGTGGGCAGTGGGCACAACGGCATTTCGGAGGACATTAATAAACTTTTTTTGTCCTTGTATGTCCTTGTACAGATTGGGAATTGCTATGCTAGAGAAGTGGAACCTAGAAGGGACATGGTAGCGGGGACACATAACTGTGTAAATCCCACTGCATTAATGGTGGATACTGGATACACATCTAATACCAGCATAGCTGTTATGGCGTCAGTAATCCGCTGTGCAACTGGGTGTTTGGAGAGTGAAGAGGGAGGGAGCTGTGCATACTGCATAGGGGCTGGCTACAATTGTGTTGCTTAAGGGCTGGCTGTTGTTGTGATTCTTGTGACTGAGCTTGTCCTGTCCATCCATAGGGGCTGGCTGGCTGTAGTGCATAGGGGCTGGCTGTTGTCCATGACCGGAATGCAGGATCCACATACCAGTCTTGTAGCTGCCGGCAGCAGCCATGATGACGATGCAAGGCTGTCAATGTCCTCTATGAAGGCCGATGTAACAGGGCTTAAGTCAGGCCAAAATGTCAGGCTAAAGATAACAACATTTACCCTGTTAAAGCAAAAAATATATAAAGCGAAGTCAGCTTTGCAGAAACAAAAAACTGGTGATGATATAAGCCCTTCTGCTTGTAGAAGAGGTACAAAAAAAATTAATATTGTCTCCGAAAAGTCACAGATCCCCGAGGAGAGTCCCAAGTGTGTCCACGATTGCCATGTGTGAGCCTGACCTTTTAATACTGTACTTGAAGAGGATCATACTTCCACCATTTGTGTGCCCTCCGCAAATGTGGGGATGAGCAGCACAAGTCAACATGCTGACGTAGAAATTGAGTATGCTTTTGTGGAATTGCATTAGGAGGATGAGGATATTTATGTATTTGGCGATATCAACAACAAGGATGATGAGGATGTTGATGCCGAAGATGTTGGTGCAAAAACTGTAAATCATAATCAGGCAACAGTTGTTGCCCATGGTGGGAAAAATGCCACTGTTGGCATGCCTGGGAAAAGGACCAAAAACTCCAGATCTCATGTGTGGAATCATTTCCACCCAAATCCGGACAACCACTGCCAAGCCATTTGTAACCGTTGCCATGTAACAGTGAGTAGAGGTAAGGACCTTAACCATCTTGAATCATGTTCCCTGTTGCGTCACTTGCAGCGCATTCATCAAATTGGAAAGGGTATTGAAATTTAAACTTTGGGGACAAAAAAAACTAATCAGTCCAGTGTCACCAAGCTGCTCCCTTCTATCGGGATCCAAGCGCCTGCAATATCCACCTGCATCATTTTCAACATCCTCATTCGTGATCGGAAGTAGTCCTGCATCCAATATCATAAGGACTGACTCCTCCTATCCGTTGTTCCTCAGAAGGATCCTTTAGTGTTATGTCTGCTGCTGCCGATATGAGTGGATCTTCATCCCAGAAGGGGACCAGGAAGACTACTTTAAGTAGTTCAAAAAGTTCAACCAAATAATTGACTGTCACTCAAGCCTTTGATTTGGCGAAAAAGTATGGCGGCAAACGCTGTGCTGGTTATTGTGAAGCTCATACATCGATGTGTCTGAACCTATGGTTGGACTGCAGTAGTCTTTGGTCACAGTGAGTGGAAGATCTTCGTACGTTTGATCATGGCGGATGAGGAAGACATTCCTGTGAGATTACGGCACAGGCGTATGATTGAATATTGTGTTGAAGTTGGAAAAAGCATAGATTAAACTCATGAGATGTTACAGCAAGCATACGTTGGATAAACAATTAGCCATTCTGCAGTATTTCGTTGGTAGAAGCACTTCAAAGAAGGTAATATGCAAATGACTGACAAAGCACGTTCGGGGAGACCATCCACCGCGGTTACAGATGTCAACATTGCCAAAGCTGTGGAGATGTTGCAAATTGGCAGAAGGTGGACTCTACGCAAACTTTCGGCTTCACTTGGCATCTCAATCGAATGGGTTCAGCATATTGTGACAAAGGAACTGAAAATGCATTGCGTGTATGCCAGGTGGTTACCCAGAAATCTCAAAGAGGAGCTGATGCGCTGAGGTGTCGAATCGTGCAAGAACACCGTTCGAATGTCGGAGAGGATACCCGATTTCCTAACATCGATTGTGTTGAATTGTGGATTCATCATTCTGATCCATAATCCAAACATCATTATGGAAACATGCAAATTCGCCTCCGCCCAAAAATTTATGTGGGATACCTTCGGCATGTAAAGTCATTTTTCTGTTGTCTTTTGATGGGCACGGTATGATCCTACAGCACTGGGTTCCCAGTGGACAGACAATTAATAGTGACTACAATGCAAACGTCCTGAAAACCCATTTGCGTGGAGCCATGGTTCCTGCTTTCCGGTCATGGACAACAGCCAGCTCCTATGGACTACAGCCAGCCAGCCCCTATGAACAGGACTACAGACAGCCCCTATGGATGGACAGGACAAGCTCAGTCATAAGAATCACAACAACAGCCAGCCCTTAAGCAACACAATTGTAGCCAGCCCCTATGCAGTATGCACAGCAGCACAGCTCCCTTCCTCTTCACTCTCCACAGCCGGAATGAAAAATGGTGGCGATCGCGGGACATTTATAGAATCCAAAACCCGCGAGAATCCGACAGCAGGATGATGGCGTTTTGCCTCGTTTTCAGATCCGAGTCAATCAGGTAAACCCGAGCCGACTCTGTTCCAACTCGAATCCCCAAAGTTCAGGGAACCGAACCCAGCTCATCCCTACATACAATGCATGTGTAATAAAATTACAATTGATTCTAAATCGACTACACAGACACAAAGGAATGGTAGGATATAGAGCACTATATACCGTAACCAAGGGAGAGGTATACAGAGACACTGACCCAAACCAACAGCTACAGGGCGCACTGAGCGTGGACCGCGAGCGCCTCATACACGTGAAGGGTAGGCAGAGCAACCCAGATGCGCAAAACCCTTCGTTGGGACAGGAGCAGGGGAGTGCCTACCTCTCCTAAGCTCTGTTAACCAGCCGGATATGCTAGCCTTGTGGCAGCGGAAGCGTCTGCTGCTGATCCCTGACATCAGACGATAAGGCCCCGTTGGTGTAGTGAGGACGCGGACAATCCCGGGCCCTGACTGCAGCGGCTTCTGGTGCGTCTCTGGCACCAGAGGCAAGGACTGCCGCACGAGATTCCTCGTAAGTGAGGAATTGCCTTACCTGACATCTCCGTACATCTGGCTGCAATCCAGGTCGCAGCATTGCAGCTAGCAAGCTTAGACGCGACCCGATGAAATCGCCAGCCCAGTTACTGGTGTCGTATGAGATAGAGTCGCAGTATATGCATCTTAAGTAATACTGCCAACCCAAGTACATAGAATAAAACATAAAATAAAAGCTTGGGACTGCCAAAGCAGTCCCTTTTTACAAAGGTGCATCTTGATTCTGCCACACCACGCCCCTATGGCTAGGGGCGTGGTATATATGGAGGAGGACCCAAGGCATCCTGAGAGATGAAGCTTTAACTGTTTGGCTGCCTGGTCTCCAACTATAATATCCCCATGGTATCCCTGTGGATCCCTATGGACCCTGAAAAAGAAACTGCAAGGGTACCTACAGTACAAGAATTGATGTTGTTTTGAAGGCAAAGGGTGGTCACACTAAATATTGATTTAATTTAGATTTCTATTCTGTTCATTCCCTTTGTATTTTGTTAATTGATAAACTATTACTTCTATTTTTGAAAGCATTCTTACTTTGCAGCATTTTTCCAAACCTGCATAAAACTTTTGCACAGTACATTTTATATATATATATATACACATATACAGTCAGGTGGAGAAATATTGGGACATTGACAGAATTTTCATATTTTGGCCTCTATTCACCACCACAATGGCTTTGAAATGAAACAAACAAGATGTGCTTTACTACAGACTTTCAGATCTAATTTGAGGGTAATTACATCCAAATCAGGTGAACGGTGTAGGAATTACAACGGTTTCTATATGTGCCTCCCACTTTTTAAGGGGCTAAAAGTAATGGGACTATCAACTCAAAAGCAATTTATTGGAAAGGTGTGGGCTATTCCCTCATTATTTCATTATCAATTAAGCAGGTAAAAGGTCTGGAGTTGATTCTAGGTGTGATATTTGCATTTGGAATCAGTTGCTGTCGACTCTCAATATGAGATCCAAAGAGCTGTCACTATCAGTGAAGCAAGCCATCATGAGGCTGAAAAATCAAAACAAACCCATCAGTGAGATAGCAAAAACATTAGGTGTGGCCAAATCAAATGTTTGGAACATTCTTAAAAAGAAAGAACACACCGGAGAGCTCAGCAACACCAAAAGACCACGGCAAACAACTGTGGTGGATGACAGAAGAATTATTTCCCTGGTGAAGAAAAACCCCTTCCCAACAGTTGGCCAAATCAAGAACACTCTCCAGGAGGTAGGTGTATATGTGTCAAAGTCAATAATCAAGAGAAGACTTCACAAGAGTGAATATAGAGGGTTCACCACAAGATGTAAACCATTGGTGAGCCTCAAAAACAGGAAGACCAGATTAGAGTTTGCCAAACAACATCTAAAAAAGCCATTACAGTTCTGGAACAACATCCTATGGACAGATGAGACAAAGATCAACTTGTACCAGAGTAATGGGAAGAGAAGAGTATGGAGAAGGAAAGGAACTGCTCATCATCCAAAACATACCACCTCATCAGTGAAGCATGGTGGTGGTAGTGTCATGGCGTGGGCATGTATGGCTGCCAATGTAACTGGTTCCCTTGTATTTATTGATGATGTGACTGCTGACAAAAGCAGCAGAATTAATTCTGAAGTGTTTCGGGCAATATTATATGCTCATATTCAGTCAAATGTTTCAGAACTCATTGGACGGCGCTTCGCAGTGCAGATGGACAATGACCCGAAGCATACTGCCAAAGCAACCAAAGAGTTTTTTAAGGCTAAAAAGTGGAATGTTATGCAATGGCCAAGTCAATCCCCTGACCTGAATCCGATTTGAGCATGCATTTCACTTGAAGGGTAAATGCCCCAAGAACAAACAGTGGAGGCCTGGCAGAGCATCCCCAGGGATAAAACCCAGTGTCTGGTGATGTCTATGCGTTCCAGACTTCAGGCTGTAATTGCCTGCAAAGGTTTTGCAACAAAGAGGGGTATTCAATATGAGAGCGAAAAGACCATATTGGACTTTTCGCTCCACATCGGAGACTTTCCGTGGATAAAGTATCGGGCACGATATGAAACCTACGAAAACGGGAAGGTGCGAAGTGGGATCTGCGTAAAAAAACAAATTTTTCCTTGAATAAATTGTAGGACCCCCCTAAAGTTGTAAAAACATGAGGGATCACTATGGGTACCCCTGTTTTAGGCTACGAATGAAAGTCGGGGATTTAAATAGCCGCAGCAGGTGTTTTTTCCCGACATTGAAGAAGTGTTGCAGAAGAGCACTTAGGTTATTTTTTTAGTTTTTTTTAAGTGGTCCCATCAAATTTGGGGTACATGAAAATGGGTACTAGGATATTTTTATGTCCCTAAAGTAAGTTTTAAAAAATACTGCAACTATGCACCTGCCGCTAATAGCCTATTCTAGAATACACCTGCCGCATACTTGCAGAATAGCCCTGAACCTGTTTCCCTATTTTTAAACACTTTTTTCCCATTTATTTATTTTTTTACCCCAATTTTTAAATAAATTTTTTGGGGTGTCCCTATTTTTTTAAAAAACTTTTTTTTTTGACACAGTTATTCTTAAAATGTCATTCCCAGGGGGTGCAGGCTTAAAAAAAAAATAGCCAGCACCCCTAAACCCCAATTTTGCATTTTTTTCGCCACCTATTCAGTGGTGAAAAGTTATCCCCGTTTTTTTTCAAAGACTTTTCGAACTTGCGAAAAGTCTTTGAAATTGAATACAGTGTAAAACCAAAACCAGCGAAAATGACGTCATTTTTTGCGAAATTATCGCAAAAAAAGACATTTCGCTCCATATTGAATACCCCTGAAAGTATTAAAAAGTGAAAGTTAGATTTAGTATTGTTTAGTTTGTCCCATTACTTTTGGCCCCTTAAAAAGTGGGAGGCACATATAGAAACCGTTGTAATTCCTACACTGTTCACCTGATTTGGATGTAATTACCCTCTATGTATTAAATCTGAAAGTCTGCAGTTAACGCACATCTTGTTTGTTTCATTTCAAAGCCATTGTGGTGAATAGAGGCCAAAATATGAAAATTCTGTCAATGTCCCAATATTTATGCACCTTACTGTGTGTATGTGTGTATGTGTATATATATATATATATATATATGGGCTGATTGAAAAATAATGACTGATTTTTTTAAATTCAGAATCAGATGACTCCACAGAATCTGAACATTTTTCTTTTTCAAAGTAACATACATTGATTACATTTTTTGCAGCATTTCAGCGATGATTCAAAGACGTGCAGTAGACTGTTTTGTGACACCTTTAGTGTTGGAGCTGTGGTATTTTTCATTTCATCATCTGTTGAGAACTTCTTTTTAGGGTTGGAATGCCCAGAAATCACATGGCACTAAGTCTACCCTATATGGAGGCTGTTCCAGTTGTGTCCTATTAATTTCAGTCAGTGCTGCTAATACAACAACAGCAACATGTGGTCGGGCATAGTCTTGAAGCAAAAATCACTATTTCTTCAGCAAATGTGGTCTTTTCTTCCTCATGGCTCCACGCAAATGGGTTTTCAGGACGTTTGCATTGTAGTCACTATTGTCTGTCCACTGGGAACTGTCATGATCCGGTGCAAATGTTCCTCTGTGGAGGACGGTAAGCTGGGGGGTTCGGGTGACCTGGGAAGTGACTGTACTAGGACTCCTAGTTGTGGCCGAACACAGGTTTGGCTAGACCTGCCCAGAGGCGCGGAGTCTAACTCACTTGGTGGTTTTCTCCAGTGACCCCTCCAATTGGGATTTGGTTTTCCGCTGCACCAAGTGAGCAGGTCGCGGCCCTCTAGACAGGTACCTGGGAATGGCAGAAGACCGGAAACTATATTTAACGAAGCAAATGCTAGGGCACAGGAGGTAAACTGGATGCTTAGATATTGGAACGCTGTTGGGGATCCTAATCACAGGCTAGCATAGGAATACTGGAAAGTGTACTGAGAATCACTGAGAAATCGAAGTGCTGATTGCACCGAAAAACAGAGGCATATATTGGGAATTGCTAGATATGTTTGGAGCTGATTTGCAGAGACAAGACACAGAGCAAAGAACACAAACATACTGGAAAGCTATAAATGTAGGTGTTGGCTGCACAGACAAGACACAGAGAAGTGGACACAGGCACATGTAGTAATCCCAGTCGCAGGCTATCTTGGAAACACAGAAAAATGTACAGGAACTGCAACAGATTCTGGAGCTGATAAACACAGTGAAACACAGAGGGAAGACCGGAATAAACTGGGGAAGCTAGTAATGCTGGTACTGGACAAAGGCAATTACTAGGAGAGTGCTGGGAGGTCCAGCTGTGAGCTAATTAGTACTAGCAGGTAATCTGACACCTCAGTGACACAGGGTAATAGCCACAGGAAAGCTGCTTTAGAATTAGCAGTACATATACAAAGACACAGGAAAGAGACATGAAACACTGAATAATGTGAGAAAGCTAAAGTCTCAGACTAAGGGTTAGCATGGAAGCTAATACAGGAAACTGGAAAACTGTGAGCAGGCTGAAGCAACACGCTGAAGGAATTAGCACAGAGCAACAGTGGGAGTATCACAGGCACTGGAATAACGAAGTTGAACAGCAGTTACTTGTTCCTGGAGTCAGACTTAAATACCCCTGGGTGGCTGATCAGAGGATCAGCTGAGTGACCACAGGACTATCATTGGGAGAGACTAGTCAGGTGATATGGGTCGACATGGCTGCGCCCGTGCCCGGCACCCCGGAAACCTGGACACACGCATGGAAGCCCTAGCGGACTCCAGGGAGAATACTCAGTCACCACTCACCTCCACTCCCAGCGTCTGGACACCTAAGCCCAAGGACACCAGCGCAGAGGTGAGTAGCGGCTGATCCCAGGCCACATCCTGACAGGAACCCAGTGCTGTAGAATCATACCGTGCCCATCAAAAAACAACAGAAGCATGACTTTACATGCCGAAGGAATCCCACAGAAATTTTTGGGCGGAGGCGAATTTGCATGTTTCCATAATGATGTTTGGATTCTGGATCATAATGACGAATCCACAATTCGACACAATTGATAGGGAATTGGGTATCCTCTCCGACATTCGAACGGTGTTCTTGCACGATTCAACTCCTCAGCGCATCTGCTCCTCTGTGAGATTTCTGGGTACCCACCTGGCATACACGCAATGCATTTTCAGTTCCTTTGTCACAATATGCTGAACCCATTTGATTGAGATGCCAAGTGAAGCCGAAAGTTTGCGTAGAGTCAACCTTCTGTCAATTTGCAACATCTCCGCAGCTTTGGCAATGTTGACATCTGTAACCGCGGTGGATGTTCTCCCAGAATGTGCTTTGTCAGTCATTTGCGTATTACCTTCTTTGAAGTGCTTCCACCAACGAAATACTGCAGAACGGCTAATTGTTTATTCAGCATATGCTTGCCGTAACATTTCATGAGTTTAATCAATGCTTTTTCCAACTTCAACACAAAATTCAATCACGTTTCTGCCGTAATCTCAGAGGAATGTCTTCCTTATCCGCCATGATGAAACGTACGAAGATCTTCCACTTGCTGTGACCAAACAAAGAAGACTACTGCAGTCCAACCACAGGTTCAGACACATCGATATATGAGCTTCACAATAACCAGCACAGCGTTGCCACATCTACCTATGGGACAGAAATACAGAGGCAGTATCATTGCTTTTCAATCAGCCCTCTTATATAATCTAATGTCCTGACTGTCTGACACAGTAACTCATCAACGCCCAGCCCATAACATGGACCTACTAGAAATATGAAAATCGGGGAGTATTTGCCTTCCATGACCTAGGTACCCACTAAGAGATTTTTCAATATTTGACTCCTACGTGGGTGAAAAGGGCTAAATGTTTACTCCCTGACATGGGAAAGTGAGGAAACTGTGTTATTACAGAGGTAAGGAAGTGGAATTTGTTAGTACACAGGTGAGGAAGGGGATGCATTACTATAGAGGTGAATGATTCATGTGTTACTGGAGTGGTGAGATGGAAATGGAAGCAGTAAATATCTAAGGTCTACCCAGGTGTAACCGGGTACATAAGCCAGTATCTATATTTTAATATCAGAAGGACGACTTTTATGAGTGACATATTTATATGATGCCATTGCCTGAGCAGGTCACATCATATACCAAATTAATGGTCTTGGTCCATAGACTTGCAGAAAAATATTGGCGCTTTAATTGGTAGTTTCAATTCAGAGTTGTTGAAAAATGTCCACCCGCCATTTACAATGCAACACCATTGTGCTCTGGAAAATGTGACAGTTGGTGAACTTTCCCTGTACATCTGCTGGATGACCTGGAACATATGACCTGCTGGGTAGTCTACAAAATGTCAGTTATTGAACCCTCCGGGTGCACCTGCTGGCTGATCTGTAACATGTACTGTTGGGAAGTCTGGAAACTAACAGCTAAGGCGGTTACTACATATACAGTTACATATATATATTTGTATTTCCAGGATCAGACATTTCTCACCCTACTACTAAGACCCTCATCCACTCACTGGTCATCTCCAGATTGGACTACTGTAACCTCCCTGACTCCCACCTCTCTCCACTCCAATCTGTCCTCAGCTGCCCGGCTCATCATCCTCTCCAAACATGCTACATTTGTCGTCTCTCTCCTACAAGCTCTACACTGGCTCCCCTTCAAAACCCAATTCAAGCTTCTCACAATTGCTTACACATCCCTCACCCATTCCTCTCCTAGTTACATCTCTGACCTTAACTGCCTTCACACTCCTGCCACTGTTCTGTCAAACTATTGTAAGTATATTTGGGCAATAGTGCTGGGTGCCCATTGTGTTGCTGTGTCAGGTGTGGGTCATATACTCATACAATGGTTGTAGAAGTGGGCAGAGTCATACAGCTGATTGGTTCCTGTCAAAGAAAGAGGGTCTGATTTCAGAGTGCTATATAACAACTGTCAGCACAACTGACAGCCAGACTGGTGTTCGCTCCCATCCAGTGCACACCTCTCTGTGGCTGCTGCTGAGCTATAGACATGGCTGTAAACAGCTGCAGTTAGGCACAGGGGAGAGTGTAGCCCTGGGGACAGTCCGGCCAGAGCAGCTGGGAGAGATGAGCCAAGTAGTCAGCCAGTCAGTCTGCGTCAGCTCTATTCAGGACAGTGACTAGTAAACCAGCTGTGTTAACTAAAGAGACTTCTTCAGGAGTATACCCGGCATATATATATATATATATGTGTGTGTGTGTGTGTGTGTGTATATATATATATATATATGTATGTAACAAACAGAAAGAAGCAGCGGCACTGAAGGTCTTAAATCTTGTATATATTATCACCAACATTTCAAGGCTACAATGCCTTTTTGTCAAGGTAAAACAAACAATGCAATATTCAGTCTTACCTTAAGTAACCACACCGCTTGAATGTGACTGGCAGCCTCGTGGGACCCGCGCGCCCGCACACTGCAGGGCGCGTCCCTCGATGATGACGTCAAGGTTCTCCCCGTGGTCCCGCTACCATGGCAACAGGATTCACAACAGAGTTCCCTTCCGTCTCCCGGCTGCAGCACAAAGATAAACATACAGTGAAACACCAACACCATTAAAATAACAAGACATGTATGTGGGGCTTCAAGTAAAGCACTATCAGAGAATAATAAGTATGGCATTGATGACATAACATGGAGCTGAGTCATGTTGCTAAAACAAGTGTAGCATTCAAAATAGTCATTACATAATGGTAAATGTAAGATGTTTCCAACTGAACTGGTATATGATAATGTACTATATACATATAAGACACCTGTCAAAAATAAATGTATATCTGAAACATATATAACTTTCATGCTGACACAGGCAACCAAATAGTAAAGTTGTGAAGACAGAGGTATATGGCATAGCGAATAATAGAGGATAAGGATAAGTAAAGGTTATGACTGGTATATCGTTGTCTTTACATCTGCTTTGATGATTATAACATGTCCCAACAGATCTTGTCATTTAATCCTTTAGGGTTGATAGTATCCAATGTCATAATCCATCTTGCTTCAAGCCTTAAGAGCTGTCCTGCTCTATCCCCTCTTATCATTGACTCAGGTATATGATCAATTATTTGATGTTGAAAATTTGCCAAACTATGGCCCTCATTCAGAGCCGTACGCTATTTGCGGTCGTTCGTTTAAAAACAAGGGGTGGCTATTCAAATGATCCGTACGCACATTGCAGTCTGTTCACGCCTCTAAGTCTGAACGAGCGAGCAAAACATACGCTCGTTTATTTGTTAAAAACGCCCCCTGGCCGCACGCATCCTACGTCATGTCCGCTATTTATTAGATTAATCGAGTACATCGACCAGCGTATGAACTGCTCGCTATTCTTGTGGTTGGTGTTTGCTACCACAAATTTGCGTGCAGTTCGGGCTATAAAATAACCCAGTGACGTGGTCAATGACGCTGCTGTTTTAAATATACACACCCATAAAACGCCCGATTTGACCTTTAAGCACGCCTGCGTTCGGATCTCCACTCCCCATTTTCAAGCACCTTCCCCTGTTACCACCCACATACGCCTCATTCTGTCACTCAAAATAGCCGGCACTCGCTATATAGCGTACAAAGGATTTTCGGCCGCACTGACTGGTTCGCGCATGCGTACTAAAAAGCGTACGCATGCGCAGATGTGCAAACATCGCTCGGAACGAGCGTACTGTTGTTAACGTGCGGCTCTGAATGAGGGCCTATGTCCTCTTTCAACGTAGTGTCTGGCAACTGGCTGATCTGTAGGTTTGCCTGAGAGGGCTGCACGTATCGCGGAGCGGTGCAATGCCATTCGCTCACGCATCGTTATTACCGTTTTTCCAACATACAACATGCCGCAAGGGTAAATGATTATGTATATGATAAATGGGGTAGTGCAGGTAACAACATGTTTGATCTTATATAGCTTGCCACTATGTGGATTTTTAAACTCTGATCCTGTTACCATGTTACGGCAAGTAGTGCATTTTAAGCACTTGTAACACCCTGGTAATTTATACACCACTGTGCACTGTTGGTTTGAATCCCGTAATATCAGTGTGCATAATATAGTCCTTTAAATTCCGGCTTCTAGTGAAGCATGTCATTGGTCTTTGTCCATGAAGGCCAGGTAGTTCTTTATCAGAATTAATGATAGGCCACAAGGCTTTAGTGGCATGTTGTAATACAGGACTTATAGTTGAATATTGGTGTTTCCAGGTTATCACTTTTTCTTTTTTCTTAGTAGTAGTTTGTAGCAATGTCGTCCGTGGAAGTTGTAATACTTCTTGTTTCTGTTTTTTTAGGAGGTTGTAGTTATAGCCCCTGTTCCTAAATTTAGTTATAACCTGGTCGATGGCTTTTTCAACTTCCTCTTTGTCACTAGTGATACGTGCTGCCCTCATCATTTGTGATTTGGACAGACTTTTCTTCAAAGATTGTGGATGATGGCTTGCTGCCAACAATAGATTATTCTTATCTGTAGGTTTGTTATAAACATTGGTGATCAATTCACCGTCCCTTACCAATATCTGTACATCCAGGTAGTTAATTGTTTTCTTACTGTATTGAAATGTTAGTTGGATAGGTGAAGATCTCGCATTAATCTGCTGCATAAGTTCTAGAAAAAGATCCTCTCCGACAGTCCAGCACATGAAGAGGTCGTCTATGTAACGACAAAAGTAAAGTATGTGTTCAGTGATTGATTGTTTAGAGAAGAACATCTGTGTCTCTTCTTGTAGTATGTAGATGTTTGCATAGGTTGGTGCCACGTTGCTACCCATGGCACAACCCGCTGCTTGTAAGAAAAAGGTGCCATTATATAGAAAATAATTCCTTGTCAGGGTTAATTCCAAAAGCTTCAGAAGGAAATCCAAATCCAGTTCATGCATCTTTTCAGCAGTCAAGAAGCACCGCATTGCTTCTAATCCTTGTGAGTAAGGAATCACTGTGTATAAGTTACACACATCCATAGTGCATAACAATGTTCCATGTGGAACAGTCCTCACACGGTTGATGTTGTTAAGGAAGGATGTCGTATCTTTTAAAAATCTAGTGTGATTAAATAAATATGGTTGTATCACACTGTCTAGGAACTGAGATATTGGTTGAAAAATTGAATTTCTAGCAGAGATTATTGTGCGACCTGGTGGGTTAATTAAAGATTTATGTATTTTAGGTACTGTATATATAATAGGTACCACCGGATGGTTTTGCATCAATGCTGATTGCAGTTTCTCTGTGATAAGGCCCTCATTGGTCGCTTCCTGTAGAATGTTATCCAATTCATTTTTGTATTCCAAAGTAGGATCAGTTGCCAGACGGGTGTATACTTTTTCATCCGATAGTTGTCTTTGTAATTCGTTCTTATAATACTCAAGATTTTGGATCACGACTGCTCCTCCTTTGTCAGCTGGGCGAAAAATGACATCACGATATTTACTGAGATCCCTCAGGGCGGTTCGTTCAGCTTTAGATAGATTATGATGTAAAGGTATATCTGCCGCTTTGTAACGTTGAACTGAGTCATCCAACAATCTAGTTAAGGTTTTTATAGATGAGTTATTTGATTGCGGATCAAATTTAGATGTTGATCTTTTCTGTAGGAAAGTTGAAAATTTCTCATTAGTTGAAGGATTCTGTTTGTGTTGAAAGTGTTCTCGTAACCGTAGTTTTCTAGAAAATTTCTGAAGATCATATTGCCACTGATATTCATTATGCACATTGGTTGGCACAAACGATAGACCCTTATTAAGTACTGTCATTTCTATATCACTAAAGGATCTAGAAGATAGATTGTATGTTAGTTCCTCTTTCTGGTTCATGGTCCTCTGGAGCCTTTCATTTTGCCCCTCCCCCCTGATGGGTGGGCGTCCTATGGGTGCTGTTTCTGTGTCTGTTGGTACATCTAAAGGGAGTGATGCGGTCCTATTAGATCCTTCTGTATCCTGGACAGTGAAATCACTGTCACTATTTGATGTAGCTTGACCAACTTCAAATCCTTCTCTACGTTTTCTCCAGTTTTGTTTTGGACGAAAGAAAGGTTGTTTCCTCGGTTCACCTCCCATTAGCCAGCGATACACTTTATTCTCATCGTAATCAGACTTAACAGTCTGCTATTTATTTTGTTTAAATTTAATTAAGTCCCTGCGGTAGGCGTCACACTGGTTCTTGATTTTATGATATGATTCTTGTGCTGCAATGTTGTCAAAAAAATTCTTTTATGAGCCATTTCCAAGTGGGAAATTTTTTCTTTAGTTACTTTACGTTCTCTACTTGCCTCCTCAGTGACAAGGATCATCAAGTCCATTCCACACTTGTTGAGAATACCTATCCAGCGTCGACAAAAGTCGGGATTGTAGCGGCCAATGGTCGGTGTGTTCTTTACTCTATATCCACGAGGTAACATCTTTTCTCTGTAGTAATCTCACAGCGATATTCCATGAAGTTGGAAATCAATTTCCCTTCTTTTTAATTTCAATAATTGCTGAAAAATATTCTCATTAGTGCTTGTTGTATCCTCACTTGAGAGTTGCTCCTTAAATAAAATTTGTTCAGTTTCATCATCAGTGTAGCTGAAATATTCTCCACGTACTGTTGTCATGCCTCTACACCCCAAAAGACCTGATGAGGCGGAGGCTGTCTGTTGTTCCATAGTTGTAATCTTGCTGCATTTAGCTCCGGCTAAACAGTGCAGAGGATAGTTACCTCCAGGTAAAAATAATAGCTGGGTGCCTTAACCCGTTAGGGAATCGCTGTGAGACCCAATAAACAGATAAGTCCTATGGTTCGGCTCTCCAATATAGTATAAATATGGCCCTTGTGCCCTTTGCCAATGTGGATACACAACAAAAAGAAAGAAGCAGCGGCACTGAAGGTCTTAAATCATGTATATATTATCACCAACGTTTCAAGGCTACTTAAGGTAAGACTGAATATTGCATTGTTTGTTTTACCTTGACAAAAAGGCATTGTGGCCTTGAAACGTTGGTGATAATATATACAAGATTTTGGACCTTCAGTGCCGCTGCTTCTTTCTTTTTGTTGTGTATCCACATTGGCAGAGGGCACGAGGGCCATATTTTTACTATATTGGAGTGCCGAACCATAGGACTTATCTATATATGTATATATATATATATACACACACAGTGCTCGAAGTGTGCCGGTATGTCATACCAGCACTTCACTTCGGCAGCTGACCGGTGCTTTCACTGTCCTAGCTCCAGTCAGTCAAGTTTGGCTCCGGCTGCGAGCCACTGCTCGCAGACCAGCAGCCAATTATGCGTGGTTGCTGTGCAGGTTGTTGGTCTTGAGAAAGGTCCCTGCGTGGACCGAAACGTTGACCATCCATGACTATGTGATGCAAGAATAAAACACTTAGTATACCTTTCATTTTTTGAAAAAGCCTGGTGAGTGCGCTCTTTTTTCTTCAAATTATATATATATATATATATATATATATATTTATATATATTGCCCTTAAAAAGAAACTCTTGACAGCAGTTGTCATTGTCATCCCACATGTGGCTCCTTGACTAAGCTAACATTAGCAGTTCACTATAGCCTGGCCAACTAATTCAGTATCAGGAGCACCTTCCCGCTGAATCCCAGAACCTTTATGCATCATACATACACACACCAATTAGACCCATGTAGTGCAGCTGTGTTTTAAAGGTATCCAGCCTCTTTGTTCCAGGGAATGATTCCTGTTCTTTATAGCAGAACACAGCAAGGAGCCCTCTTTGCCACATACCCTTTCCCTTAGCTTTGCCATGCTTGGTGAAGTGGACCCTTTAACTGAAAAGCATTTTCCTTTTCTCACCTTCCCCTCACTATGCTTCGCCAAGTTTGGCAACATAGCTGTCCTGTGCAGCGCAAACTTCCATAAGCGGGCATCAACATTATTTTGGGGAGCCCCAGTTTTGATGTTCCTGTCACCTCCCTCTGTAATCTGTGGAGATGGGTGTCGAAGACTGGAGGGCCTACAGAACCCTATCCTTTCATAAGGGCCTGGCACGTGCACACCATTTGACCTTTTGGTCAAACCCCTTGTCACCTGCATTATACTTCATCAAAGCCTTCCAGCTCACATCTTAACTTGCTGCTAAATGCTCCTTCCTCCCTGTCTACCCCATCTGTGTCACCCCTGTTTGTCTGGCCCTCCCCTTGAGAATGTAAGCTCTTATGGGCAAGGCCCTCTACCCACTTGTGCTTCTCCTTACTTTACTTTCATCTACTTCTTACTCCCCACTAGGGTATCTAACACTTGGTTGTGTTACAAGTCCAGTCCAGGACTTGTCTCCTGCCAGTATTCCTCCTGCTCCTGACCATGCTTCTAGGTTGCCGGTTGCTAGGAGACCCAGACTTCAGAGGATTTCACATGTTTCCTCCTAGTGTTGCCTGATTGGCAGCTGATCCTATTTGAACTTCCTGGACTGTCGCCGCCCTATCGGCTATAGAGTTTTCATGTGGAACTTTTGGTTATGCAACTTGCTTTCTGTGCATCCAGACTTCCAGTTATAATCTGTACATGCTGCGTGTACTCTGCTCACCGGCTTCTAAGTGACCCAAGCACCTCGGGTTCAAGCATTGCTGTCTACAGGGCCCTCCAGGCCATACAGCTATCCTGCTTCTAGCACCACGTTTCAAGCATCGCTGTCTACTAGGCATTCCAGGCCATCCAGCACTCCTGCTTGTACACCATGTTTCAAGCATCGCTGTCTACTAGGCCTTCCAGGCCTTACAGCAATCCTGCTTCAACACCATGTTTCAAGCATCATTGTCTACTAGGCCCTCCAGGCCATCCAGCAATCCTGCTTCTATACCACGTTTCAAGCATCGTTGTCAACTTGGATTCCTGGCCATTCAACAACTTTAGTTTGAGCTGTAAGTCTACAGTATATTCTATTGACTGTCCTATTGTATCAGCTCCTTACTGCACCATTGACATGTTGTGTTTGCACTTGCCCTCCAGGTCCACCATATCATTTATAAAGTAAACAACCATGATTTTAATATTCTGCTTGTGACTGTTCTTCGATGTGCCTCGTATCTCCAATACCTCCAACAATTGCTAAAGGATCGTAACAGGTTGCTTATGCTCTGTTGCTTATTTGGGTGTTATGGTCGCTAATGTAGCAATGTATATTATCCATGTCCTGCATTGTATTGTATTGTGCTGTAAGTCGCTGGTCACCTATTTGTTTATGTATTTTGTAAAGCGCTGCGGAACACTTGTAGCGCCATATAAATAAATGATGATAATTATAGGAGCATATGGCTTGAGCATCAGAACCCCTCTTTTGCTGCTCCTGTGCCCCTTTTAATTTTTGCTTTACTTTTGAATCTGGGACTGTAGGAAGGGGTACCTGGAGAACTGTAAAATTAGATCTAGATATGGTATGTTGACAGACTGTGCAAGCTTGGCAGTATCTCCTCACCGACATGTGGATGCCTGGCCACTAAAACTACTAGAACACTCTATTTTCTCCCCAAATGTGTACAGGCTGCCACTAATACAAAAGGTATGTATACTTGTGGATCCAAGAGCTGGTTAACTACTTTCTCCTGAACCACAGCCACCCTATATAGCAGGTCCATATCTAGTATAAAGTATGGTTTACCCTTGGCCGGCCTCTCAGCCTTCCACACTCCATTCACTTTCATCACATATCTGAAGGCATTTTCTAATGCACAATCATTTAATTGGTCTCGAGCAAAGTCTTGGAGTGACACAGAAGACCAATATTCTCCAACTGGCAAAGTCTGTCGTTACGCTTCCTTCACCTGCCAGGACTACTACCTCATGTCATCTGGAATGCGACGCTGCTTTGATTGCAGCCAAAGCCTGGCACCCAGGCTCCAGATCTTGTTGCTTTTCTGATTTTTCCCTCCAGTTCCGGAATGTGAGCAACAGGATCATGTAGGGTCAAACGTCCAGCCGGTATTTCGGTTGCCAGCATGTCCAGACCGATCCGGTCACACATAATAGCCCGGAACACTGCAAAGTCTCACCCCAGAATAAGAGGTGCTATTGCTGCTATCACTTGCACCTTTTGTTCTCTCATGGTTACCTGAAGACAGACACGGTCATATTTCTCAGTGGCCCTATGGACATACAGGACCTTTTCTGGCGGCAGCAGGTCCATCAGTCTTTCTGGAAAAAGAGTGCTGGACACCAGGGTGACCACTGCCCGAATCTACGAATGTCAATACTGCCTATTGTCATATCAGGTCGGTGACCCGGAATAGCCACGTGCTACCCATAGATGCGGACATGGTTAAACAAAAAGGTTAACCCACCGAACAATCAACAGATTTTTTTTTAACAAAAGTTTGAAGTATTACTGACGCATACTTGTAGAGAATATGGAAAGTAGAGGGAAATGAAAATAGGGAGGAATAGTAATACAAAAAAAGGAAACGAAGGAGTCCACTTAGTGTAGTACAATATGTTTATTATAAAATTGATCATATAAAAGAAAGGGCAAAACTGGCCTTTACATAAGATATGGTAGTAAAATATACACTGATGGAATCAAATCTAATAGTCTGGATACAGAGATTATATTCAACATTTTAAAACTTAATAGCAAAGGTATAGCCTGTGGAAAGGCAATATATACTATACTTAAGAGAAAATGTTCACTGTAAACCAGCAATTAATTGCAATAAGCTTAATGTATTTACACTTGGTCAGTGCATTGTCTTGACAAGGGAGTAAGGTGGTACATCTAAGTTTAATATCTGATGGTGGAGAAATCAAACGAAAACCTTTATCAGAAAAGGAAATCGAAGATGGATTCATAGGAGTAAATTCATTAATTAGGGCCGTACTGAAAGCCATCACATCTTGTAGGATTGGATCTTTGGATTCAATAAGTGGGCTAGCCCACTCCAAAGCTCTTCCTCTGAAGTTCAAGATGAGAAATTGAACAAAATTGGTGGGAGTAATACCACAAGATGGATTGGTTCTCATTAGTGTGTCAAAAGACTTCAGCAATGCAGTGTTTTGGGGCACTTCTCCATCAGAAACTATGGGCATCAATGCATTAGATAATTCCAGAGTTACAGAATTTCCCTTGGAGACCAGATCACTTGGAGATTCTATAGACTGCGGATTGGGTGGTTCAACTAAATTTGATTGAATCTCCTCACTCAACTTGCCAGAAGAACCCGAATGAAACTCAAAAGAATCGGAGTTGGTATTAATTAATACACGAAGGTAGTCTTCATCTATAATTTTAATCCCTAAACCCTTTGCTTTCTTTCGTTTGGACTCTCCTCATCACATCCCATGATTAAGTAATTGATCTTAATACTAATATTTTCGAAGACTTTACCTTCATATTCTTCTATTAATGTCTTTGCCTCATTTTTAGTTAAGGACTCCAAAACTCCTGTTAATGTGAAAGCTAGACCTTCCAGGTATTTATTTGAACCTAGGGGATTTTGCAAGGCGTTGAAAGCTTTAATTGCAGAACTAGCTTTTATCTTTGGGAGAAAAATCTACTGGGAAGGATAAGTCACTTGAAACCTCTCTCTGGAGAGAGACACCTGTAGATTTCTCCTGAGGTACTACACTCGAAAGCTCTACCTGAGGTGTGCAACTTGAATCGGAGACCCCCTCTTGGGATATCGAACTTGGAATCCCCTTTTGGAAAGAGATATTTGAGAAACTTGAAACCCCCACCTGGGGTATGGGACTTGAAACCCCCCCTTGGGGTGTGAGACTAGAACCTCCCTCTTGGGATGTGAAACCCCTTCCTGGTGCATGAAACTTGTTACTCCTTTTTGGGGTAATAAACTTGAAATTCCCTTCTGGAATATGAGACTTGAGGACCCCTCCTGGGGTACAGAACTTTGAAAACCCATGCGGAGTGTGGGATCAAAAACCCCTTCCTGGGGAAGTTGGCTTGACATTTTATCCTGGGGTATAGAATGTGAAACCCCCTCTTTAGATGTAAGATCAGAGTTTTCCTTCTGGGATGCGAAACTTGAGACCTCATCCTGGATTGAGACATTAGAAACCCCTTCTTGGGGTGATAAACTGGAACTTCCCTTTTTTTGGATATGAGACTTGAGACCCCCTCCTGGGGTATAGAACTTGAAAACCTCTGCTGGGGTATGGGATCAAAAACCCCTTCCTGGGGAGGTTGACTTGACATTTTCCCCTGGGTTACGGAACAGGAAACCCCCTCTTGGGATGCAAGATCAGAGACTTCCTCCTGAGGTAAGAGACCCAAGACCCTCTCTTGAGGTACGATACTCGAAAACCCCTCCTGGGGTAAAACACTCGAAAACCCCTCCTGGGGTATAACACCGGATGACCCCTCCTGGGGTATAACACCGGATGACCCCTCCTGGGGAATTAAACTTAAAACCCTCTCCTGGGGTGTGAAACTCAAAACAGAAACCCCCTCCTGGGGTGAAGGACTTGAGATAGAAGTTGGTTGTTTTAAAGATTATTTTTGCACTTCATTGAATGAATGCTGCTATTGGAGTACTGGAAATAGCCTTAAAGACTTTAGAACAATGTACACTAATCGGTTCTGAAAACTCAGTTGAGATACTGATTTCTGATGAGGTAAACTGCTCCTCTGAAGATGATGATAAACCCGCTTCTGGCGTGGTGACTACAGACTCCTCCCCAGTGGATAGCGACATAGTTGCCCCTCCAGAACCTCCTAGATAACGAGAATTCCTAGCATAGGGTATGGAACAGATTTTGTCCGGTTGGAGCCCGGCTCCACTAGAAACTTGTGTCTCTGGGAGCTTCGTAGAGAAAGCTATTTTCTTGAAATTTCCCGATGTGGATAACAATATCTTGTGGCTGGTCCCCAATTAAAAATAATATTTTTCTGACTTTTGGTGGACCTTTCTCCCTCATCTGGACCAAGGGATACTGAAACCTCTGTTGGTTGTTGGACAGAACCAAAAGTGCAGACATGAGCATTCACACTTTTCTCGCTATTTCTTAGTGGACGAAGAACGCAATCTTTAATAAAGTGATCTTCATGTCCACAATATAGACAGATTAAATTCTCAGCGTCGCTGGCGTTCAAACTGAGTAAGTCGAGGACGATGGAAGCTTCGATACCTCACTTTATCTTAAGTTGAGGAAACGGTACCTGAATCAGCAGTGGTACTAGAACCTGTAGACAGACCTTGGGAAATCTGATGGAGCAGAAATTGTAGTTGCTCTAATAGATGGAGGAAACTTGTGGAATGTTTAGTAACACCGGTTTCAGACAGAGGCCGAAAGACACTAGGGAGATGGATCAGAAAATTTAGAAGAATTTTCGACCCTAGGTATGGATGAAACGTGAGCCTTGAAAGGAACAGACACAGGAGACTCCCTTGACTGAGAATTCATTGGGGATAATGTAGTGAGAACGGGAAACAACATTTTTAATTGTCCGGAAAATTCTTGCAACTGCTGATTCAAGAGTTACAGACTGGTCTCGAGAGCTTGTATCTGGGAAAATAATTCTGAACAATTTGTTTGATCCAGAAACCTGGCGGCTTGCATGTTGTGGGCTGTTCAAACTGTCACAACCAGGCACTGAGATTACCTCTGCTGAGATTTAAGAACCGAGGGGTTTCGGATATTTGCAGGGGAATGACGGGGGTGATGGACTAAGTCTTCCAATTGCGGTTAAACCCAGGTTTGGCGAGACCTGCCCAGAGACGCAGAGTCTAACCCACTTGGTGGTTTTCTCCATTGACCCCTCCAATTGGGGATATGGTTTTCGCCGCACCAAGTGAGCAGGTCGCGGCTCTCTGGACAGGTTCCTGGGAGAGACGGAAGACTGGGACAATATATGTAACACAAGTAACACTGGGAAAAACATGGAGGAATGGCTTGCACTGAAACACAAGACTGTACACTCAGGAATGCTCTGGTAAGATACTGGAAGTGCAGAGATGGAGTTATGCTGGAATTCCAGAACAGAGTACACGAGGATACCACTCAGGGCGCATTGGAGACATATACAACTGGAACTGATGTGCAAGGACAATATACACAATCGTGCACACTTTATTTTGTAAACTAAGGTGCGTCTTTTGTACACAAAGGTGCGTCTCCGGACGCAACAACAGATTACTTCGAAAGTGTCTGGAGCCAGTGTCTGGCTCCAGACGCACTGGCAGATCACTAAGGAAAGGTACACAGAAATGCAACTGGAGACAATAGGTTGAACTTAGAGGTAGTACAGAACACAGGGACTGAATGCACAAAGGTGCGACTTGAGAGACTCAGGATGGATTAGTACAGAACATGGGAACTGGATACACGGAGGTCACAGAACACAGGAAGCCAGGACCACCGAGTAAGTAATACGGCAACTGGAACAAGATACGTTTGTCACAGGGAATGACTACAGTACATGCAGTAAGGATGTTGAACAGCAACTTCCTGTTGCAGGAGTCGGTCCTAAATACCCCTAGGCAGCTGGTCATTGGATCACGAGATCAGCTGGGAGACTTGCAAGGCTGCCATTGGAGGAGACTGGTCAGGTGAGATGAACCAAGATGGCTGTGCCCATGCCTGCTAACACAGAAGTCCGAACGCAAGCATGGAAGTCCAACCGGACCCCGGGGAGAATCCTCAGCCACAACCCACCACTGCCTCTGATGTCTGAATGCCTGGAGCCTAGCGACACAAGTTCAGCGGTGAGTAAAGGCCAATCCCAGGCCGCATCCTGATCCAGAGGAAGCTGGTTAGCTTTTACGGACTGCAACTTGTATTCTATACATTTTTTTCCCCATACCTCATAACGTGCACAGATAGTTCACCCCATCACGAAAATCAGACTTTTTTTTTTTTGTCTGACTACTTTCTCTGCTGTCCGGCCCATTTTCTCCAGAGCATAATGAAGATCAATAACTGTTGCCAGTTCTTCAAACTACTGAGGATCGTTCAGTCTCTAACCAACTCGGGGTTAACTTTCACCAGATCGGCTAGCTGAGCACGTGTTGCAGAACCCGGCCTATATCACCAGTCATAGAAACGCTGTGCTTTCCCAGGCCCTGTCAACACTATCCATGCCATAATTGTGGCCTTTAGCTGCTAATAATTAGCCACCTCAGAAATATCCACATATGCCCGTTGTGCTTCGCCCATCAAATAAGGAACAAATTGCGCCACCCAATCCTTTATTGGCCATTTAAGCCGAGTAGCCGTCCTCTAAAAGGACTATAGAAATGCCTCAACATCGTCATCTTTTGCATCACGGCAGGCCTGCATTCACCCAGTTGCAGCTGACAGATCTAACTGCAACAGTTTGTTGCTCTCCACCTAGGCCTCAGTGACTGCTAGCATCTGGGCTTGCTGAGCCTATTGTACCGCAGCTAGATTAGTTAAGGCTCAGAGGATTTCCTCCATCTTGCTGTCTGAGCAGACTGAGTAGCGAAATTGGGCCTCTCTTATCATACACCGGGAAGCCAGTGTTTTGACACTAATATAATGTAGCTGCCAGCGGCCACAGCATATTACATTCTAAGAGGCACAGCACACCAAAAAAATTCCCCCTTAAGTGTGTTTAAACAGTCTTGCAAATGAACAGTTTGTTCACAATACACACAGGAACAAAGGGCCTGATTCTGACCCGCTCACGAGCGCTGGACGCTCACAAGCGGGTCGATGGTGCATAATTGCGCATGAGAGGGAGCTCTGTCGTGCGCATGCGCGAGACCCGGCGAGCGACGGTGAATCCGTCGCTCGGGGTCTCGCACCAAAGGGGGCGTGCTGTCGATGGTGAGTGACAGCACGCCCCCTGTCGGGGGCGTGGCTGCCAGACGGAGGCGTTCCCATAGGAACGCCTACCGTCTGAGTCCGGCCCCACTGACATCACTAGTGATGTCAGTGGGAGTGATTTTGGCTCTGATAGAGCCAAAATCACTCCAGGGCTTGCGGCAGCGAGACCCTACTGCAGGGTCTCGTCGCAAGCCCGATGGTCACGATGGTCTTGACCATCGGGACCATCATCATGGACGCTCGCTATAGCTGTGGGTGGTAACCCACAGCTATTCGAGCGTCCATGAGGCCGCTCCAAAATGAGGTAGGAGGGCCCTGATTCAGAGCGTCCGGCTCTAAATCAGGCCCAAAGTTCCCTAGTTTACTTGTACCTCAATACAGTCAAAACATTTCTTCATGTGGCACTACAATATCTTGCAGTAATCAAAGTACTGTCTCTTCAATTGGGTTTATACAGACTAATGGCAATTGATTGTGGCAATTCTGCGTTTTGCAGATGATTGTGTAAAACAATCTGCAATGTATGGTGATCGCAGGTTTCAACCAAAAAGTGATTGGAATTGGTACAGTGTATCCGGAAAGTATTCACAGCGCTTCACTTTTTCCACATTTTGTTATGTTACGGCCTTATTCCAAAATGAAATAAATTCATATTTGTCCTCAAAATTCTACACACAATACCCCATAATGATGACGTGTAAAAAGTTTTTGAGATTTTTGCAAATTTAATTAAAAAAAAAACTAAGAAATCACATGTACATAAGTATTCACAGCCTTTGCCATGAAGCTCAAAATTGTGCTCAGGTGCATCCTGTTTCCACTGATCATCCTTGAGATGTTCCTACAGCTTAATTAGAGTCTACCTGTGGTAAATTCAGTTGTTTGGACATGGAAATGTATGTCTGTCGGCCGTGGTTGGGCATACACTGCCCGATGCAGCTGACAGTTTACCTCATAAATATTGCATCGGAGAGGCATGCTGGACAATTCGGCATGCCCGACCGAGCAATATTTACCCCTCGGTCGCCCGCACACATGCTACAATTATCGGGATGACCCACGGATATCGGGCGTATTGCCCGATAATTGTAGCGTGTATGGCCAGCTTTAGCAGCGTGTGCTTAGATTTTTCTGCCACACCCAAACTTAACAAGACCAAGTAAAAACACAGAGAAACACATTTGGTTCTATTCTGCCAGGTAAAGACTTTTTTTTCCTTTCTCAACAAAGCTCAGAAATAGTTGAGTTTGTTTGAAAATAATCACACTGTGTATTTATTTGTTTCTCTTCACAAATAACACGGTATAAACTTTATACATTTGCACCCAGCACAACTTTCCCACGTGCAAATAAACCAAGCAGATCGTGGCTAGAAGAAGTATCCCACGAATGACACCATTTTATAAGATTGTCCTTACAAAGAAACACCACTTTTGACAGCAGTTGTCCTTGTCCGATGCTTTTTACTGATGCAAAATGTTCTATGATTCACATCCCGCACTTGGCTCCCAGACACTAAGCTAACATTAGCAGCTCACTATCACCTGGCCGTCTAATTCAACATCAGGAGCACCTTCCCTGCTCCGAATCTGCTTGGTGACCTTGTCACCTTTTAAAAGTAAAGTAGCTGTGAGCTTTAAACCCGATAGCATACCTTGAGTTTACCACTAATGTGATAGCTATTTCCATGTTATAATTATTTATTTATTATTTATATAGCGCACACATATTCCGCAGCGCTTTACAGAGAATATTTGGTCATGCACATCAGGCCCTGACACAGTGGAGCTTACAATCTATGTATGCCTCTGTTTATCACTAGAGTAGGAAATTGCAGTAAAGTGGGGTCCCTTGACGGGGGCTGCAAGCTTAAATGCCTTGATCAATTCATGAACCAATACCCCACTGTTTATCATTATTGTTCATTATTATGGTGAGTGCAGAGCCCATATGATTTCTATTTAAACAATGTGGTCACCTACTGTACCATGTTGCACCTCCAAATCTTGGAATGGTGAGTGCTGTGGATTAGTGCTTGTTATAGATATACAGTATGTGTGTATATGTATGTATGTGTATATATATATATATAATATAGCGCACTCTACAGTATTAAACGTAAAAAAAATTTTTTTAATATCACCACCCAGTGCATATAAGGTGATAACGTAGCAGCTTTACAACATCAAACATTACCAGACCATAATGCTGCCACCACCAGCTTGTGTTCTTCCAACAATGGTTGCAGGATGTTTGTTCTCCTGATGTTTCTCGTCTGACATGTCAACATCCATCTGTTTGATGAAGCAGAAAACATGACTCATCGGAGAAGGCAACCCTTCGCCAATCAGTGGAGGTCCAATTCCGTTACAGGCATGAAAATTTAAGCCGATGCACCTTCGTTAGTATAGGTGCAGTGACCATCCGTTTGCTTGGGAGCCCCATACACAGCAGGGTTCGCTGAACTGTCATTTTAGAAATACATCTGGTGTCCCCCAAATTCATTTTGACGGTGAGCTGCTCCACTGTAGCGTTTTGGTCAGCCCTCACGCACCTGCATAGCCGACGTTCACCTCTCACACCAATGGGGACTCCCCTCTTTCAAATGTTAGTGCCCGTGAATTAATGGAAGCCAGGAGATTCCCTTCTTATTTTCTCGTGATCACCATCCAACTTGTATAGAAAATCTTAAATTTTTAAGTTTTAAAAATTGTATGCATTACATTTCACATTGTAAGCATTTAATTCAGGGCAAAACAAATTAATTCAATTTCAGATTTCAGTATTAAACCTATATGTAGTACCCTGAAATCTGACTGTTCACTGTCCGCTTTTACAGGAAAGAGAAGCTGGAGCGAGGGTCAGTGCTGAGAACGAAAGCAATGCGAGAGAGGCAAGAGCAACGAGAAGTAAAGAAATATAACTATACTGTTCTGAGAATACGGTTTCCAGATGGATATATACTACAAGGTGAGAAATGGTTCACAAAGGTGCATTTTACTTCTGAGATCTCTGCAACAAAATCTGTCAGGAGGGCACTAGCTAGACAGAAATAACTGATTATTTTATTAATCACAACACGTGTCATCTTTCAACAAAATCAAAACTATTCAGTTATGGTACTCATTGAAATGGATACAACAATAACAACTGATCTGGTTTGTAATGTTACTACAAGTTAATTGGTCTATGATAGTCATTTACTTGTCAATCAGAGGTTATACTTCTAAAGCTGGGTACACACATAGGCTATATATCGTACAATATATTGTTTTGACATGGATCGGAATGATATAACATAAAAACATAGAATTTGACCGGAGATGAGAACCACCTAGACTATCTAGTCTGACCATTTTTGACCTTGTGGTAACCTCACACAATATTTGATCTTTAGTTCATTGTAAAGATATCCTTATGTCTATCCCAAGCATGTTTAACTTTCTCTACTGTCTTAGTTTCTGCCACCTCTGATGGGAGTCTATTCCACTTATCCAATACCCTTTCCGTGAAGTAATTTTTTTTCTCAAATTTCCTCTGAAGCTACCTCTCTCCTGTCTCAGTGCATGTCCTCGTGTTCTAATACTTCTTTTCCTTTGAAGAACGTCTCCCTCCTGTGCCTTGTTTAAATCAATGATATACTGTATTTGAAAGTTTCTATCATATCCCCCCTTTCCCTTCTCTGCTTCAAACTATACATGTTAAGAACTTTTAGTCTTTCTGGGTACATTTTGTGATTTAGGCCACGCATTTTAATTGCCCTTCTTTGTATAATCTCTAATGTATTAATATCCTTCTGGAGATATGGCCTCCAGAAATGAACACAGTATTCTAGATGAAGCTGTACCAGTGGCATTATTACATCTTTTGTTCTGCAACTCATTCCTCTCCCTATGCAACCAAGTGGGATGTAGTCAGCATCCCGGCAGACGGTGCCAGAATCCTGACCGCCGGCATCCCAAAAATAAGTATCTGGGATTAGGGGAGGGTGAGGTTTAGGGTTAGGCACTAAAGGAGGAGGGTAAGGTTTAGGCACCAGGGAGGATTAGGGGTAGGGAACCTTTCTCTCAGTGTCAGGATTGTGACTGTCAGGATGCCGCTGTCAGTATCTGACACCCGGGATCCCATACCCAACCCCAACCAAGCATCTAACTTGCCTTTCCCATTGCTTTGTTACATGCTTAAAAAAAACATAAATATGCGATTGGAATGGCGCTGTCAGAGCAGCTGGTTCAAAGAGTTTGTCAGATTCCAAGCAAATATAGAAATAAAAAAGAAGGGAATGAACAGCGCTAATATCAAAAGTATAAAATTAATATTAATAATAACCATGTGGGATCCAATAATACCACTCAGACACTTATTGCAAATAGTTTCTAAATACAAATATACAAACAAAAAATAGATAGTTAATACTATAGCATATATAATTACATAGAGGTTCTCCTGATCCAATGATCTAATACGGCTTGGTTCAGAAAAAAGGTGTGTTTAATAACAAAATGATAACAAATTATACACAAACAAATAAAAACATAAGCACATTAATTAAAAATGTTGTTTTGAGATAATCAAATCCTCATGTGGAAGAGCACTACAACAGTTTCTATTGTAGTGCTGTTAATACTATATTTAGCCTTTGGGTTTTTGAGACCTAAGTGCATGATTTTTAATTTTTTTGACATTAATTATAGTTGTCACGCTCTTGACCATTCCTCTAGTCTACCTAGATCATCAAACATTTGTCTTACGTCTCCTGGTGTGTCTACCCTGTTGCATACCTTTTATGTTATCCACAAAAAGGCATACTTTTCCTTCAATATTATTTGCAATGTCACCAATAAAGATATTAAAAAGCACTGGTCCAAGTACAGATCCCTGTGGTACTCCACTGGTAACCTTTCCCTCCTGTGAATGCATTCCATTTACTAAAACTCTGTTTCCTATCCTGAGCCAAAATCTTCCATCAAGTTTATTTAACAGTGTCAAAAGCCTTACTAAAGTCTAGATAAGCTACAGTCAGGTGCATCAATTTTGGGACATTGACAGAATTTTCATATTTTGGCCTCTATTCACCACCACAATGGCTTTGAAATGAAACAAACAAGAAGTGCTTTAACTGCAGACTTTCAGATTTAATTTGAGGGTAATTACATCCAAATCAGGTGAACGGTGTAGGAATTACAACGGTTTCTATATGTGCCTCACACTTTTTAAGGGGCCAAAAGTAATGGGACAAACTAAACAATCCTAAATCTAACTTTCACTTTTTAATACTTTGTTGCAAATCCTTTGCAGGCAATTACAGCCTGAAGTCTGGAACACATCACCAGACGCTGGGTTTCATCCCTGGGGATGCTCTGCCAGGCCTCTACTGCAAATGTCTTCAGTTCCTGCTTGTTCTTGGGGCATTTTCCCTTCAGTTTTGCCTTCATCAAGTGAAATGCATGCTCAATCGGATTCAATATTTATGCACCTGACTGTACATCTATGTAACACCCCCACCCCCAGTTATATATTACATTAGTCACCCAGTCATATAAGTCAATAAGAATAGTTTCACATGGTCTCCTCACAGTAAATCCATGCTTTTTGGGATCCTGTGAATTTGTGGATTTGAGATATTCTACAACTTTTTCTTTTAAAAGTGTTTCCATCATTTTCCCTATTACTGATGTAAGGCTCACTGATCGGTAGTTATTTGCCATGCATTATAAAAGGGGCCTACTACTAGGGGCACTGCACTGGGGGGACCACAACTGGGGGCAATAACAGGAAGGACCACTACAGGGACCACTGGATAGGGGGGGGTAACTACTGGGGGCCTGCATCAGGGGGACCACTACTGGGGGCACTGCATGGGAGGGGGGGAGGACTACTGCTGGGGGCACTATATAAGGGGCTTACTGCTAGGGGCACGGCAGGGACCACTGCAGGGGGCACTAGATAGGGGGGATCACTACTGGGTGCCTGCATAAGGGGGACCACTACTGGGAAAACTGTATGGGGGGGACTACTGCTGGGGGCACTGTATAAAGGGCACTGCATAGGGGGGGGACTACTACTGGGGGCACTATATAAAGGGCACTGCATAAGGGGATACCACTACTGGGTGCACTGCATTGTGGGGACTGCTACTGGGAGCACTGCATAAGGGGGAACACTACATAGGGCACTGCATTTGGGGGGACCACTACTGGGGGCACTGAGTAAGGGGAACTAATTGGGGACTGTATAAGAGGGACCACTACTGGGGATACTGTATAAGGTGCTCTACTATGGGCCTGCATAAGAGGGACCACAACTGCATACTGGGAGTACTGTATAAGGGGTACTACTGGGGTTAAGGTGCATATGGATAGGAATGTTCAGCGTGAAAATAAAGGGGTGTGTCATGTTGACACGCCCCATTTTTAAGTGACCACGCACATGTCGGGATATATGGGGGGGGGGGGGGGCTACCTTTTCAAATTTGCCCTGGGCTCCAAATACCCTAGTTACGCCACTGGCAGTGGGACTACATTTGCTTTTTCCAGTCCTGTGGAATTACTCCTGTAGCCAGCTGAATAATTCTATTAATGGTGTTACCAGCACCCCTTTAAGCTCTTTTAGTATCATTGGATGTATCCCATCTAGCTACATTGATTTATTCACTTTCAGCTTTGAGAGTTCTGTTATACCACTTTCGCATTGCAAACTCTGCTCTGACTCAGGATTTTGAACTTGGGTCCAACCCAGCTGCAACCCGGGTCAGACCCCTTTCACTTTGCACCTTCGACCAGGGTTATTGCCGGGTTGGCCCAGTTCACACTGAATCCGGGTCAGCCCTGTAAAACCCTATGAATATCATTTAAAATTTACTTTTTCAGGCTCACAAAGATAAGATGACAAAAGGGAGGGGTGGGGACTGCTCACAGCATTGCAGGAATCCTGGCTGAAGGATTACCACTGTGTAGCCCTGAGTTCATAAGTGTTTGTGCTATACTGCTGTTTGATTCAGCTAGTGAGAGCATGATGTGGCTTCTGACAGCATAGTGTACAGTTCGCTTCTTCATCATTCCAATTAGCCATCACTGTAATGACAGTAGTGGTATTAACCCCTTTCAGACTGCTGGAATGCTGCCTCTGCTGTTGTCTGCAGTGTGCTGCCTGTGTCTGTCTGCTGACATCATCAAGTGAGACCCAGGAACGTCCAATCAGCTGTGTTTGCAGAGACCAGGGTTGGATAACCCGGGTCGGGCTCGTTTACACTGCAAACTGGCTTGTTTCCGAGTTCAACTCTAGTCGATTGCAGGGTTGAAATGCAGAGTCGCTGGACCCGGCAATTTTTCTGTTGATGCGTTCACACTGCACCTCAACCCAGGTCGACCCGGCAATATATCTGGTTACTTTTGTGTTGTGAAAGGGGAATTAGAATCTTCTCCTCTGTATACTTGTATCTGCCTCATTTTTATGCATATATTTGCAATTTAACTGTGGCCCCTGCCCCTCTCTTTCTGTTGTGATTCTGATCAAATAATTATTCAGATGATCTGCTATTACCATGTCTCCCTCAACAAGACTCTCAGGGGTAAATTTACTAAGGGTCGAGTTTGTGTGAGTTTAGGCATTTTTTTATCTTGCAAATATACTAAGGACAAACTCGAGTGAGTTTGAAGTGAGTTCTTTTTTTCACTGTTAAAACTCATTTGAGATTGCAAGCTCTAAAAATCTTACCATCGCTAAATAAGGAAGTACTTTAGATGAAAAAGATGCAACTTGCAAATTTACCAAGTTTTGAGTTTCCAATCTCATTTGAGATTGTAGCAAACTCACTGTGAAATAGTAGTTTTAAACACTCACCTCCTGAGCTGCGAGTTTGGCAGAAACATACACAGATCAGTTGATTTGTGTATGTTTCAGCCTGTATACCTAATATAAAGTGTTTTTAGTTAAAAAAAAAAAAATGACATAGGGTCCCCATTCCTAAAGCATAACAAGCCCCGGACTTGTCAGCCAGTCCTGGTTCCTAATATTATGGGGAACAAAATTAATAGGGTTCCACCGTAATTTAGGAACCAGCACCAGGCTGCAGGGCCAGTCCTGGTTTAAATATAGGGGGTAAAAAATTGCATAGGCTACCCCCCTATATTTAAAACCAGCACCAGACCAAACCGACCGGGGTGTAATGCCACAGCCCAGAGACCCGTTCACCGGGGCTCCATGGCCAAAGCATTACAACCCCAAGCCGGTCAGACCAAGCTGGGCATCTCAGGGAAGGTGGCCCCCCCCAAGAAGGGCCCCCCTCTCCCGAAACACCAGGCTTGTTCTGAAGCCCGGAGCTTTTCCCCGCTCCCCTGAAGCGTTGGGTACGGGGGTAATAAATGGTTCTACAGTTAGCGGCCCCTGATTGGCTCCTGCAACTGACAGTTCCCACGTGGGCTATTCAGTGAGTCAGGAGCCGCCAGCCAATCAGCGGCCGCTGATTGGCTGGCGGCTCCGGACTCACTGTCAGTCGGGAGCAGGTTAGCACTGTAGGTGGTCACACACATGCAGCGCAAACCTTAGTAAATGGTTCGGGTATTTTTTTGCAAAGACCCCCCCTGGATGCTACGGACACCAGCGCGATGGAGGAGGTGAGTATAGGAACTTTATTGCAGGTACTCCAAATGGGATTCCACTCGGACAAGTGGACAGATCACCTGGCAGCAGGTAAGTATGTGTGAGTGGGTAGGTGTATGTAATAAACTTTTACGTGTCCACAGTGTGTGTCCTGTCATTATTTAACTATTTATTTTACAGTGGTGGTATGGGTGCCGCCCGTCTGCTGGCACTTGTAGTTCCGCAAGTGCCACAGGGCAGGCATGCTGGCACCTGTAGTGTAAAATACAATAGTTTACTACTATTTAAACATTTATATACCCGTACCTGATTGCTCCAGGGATGCGGGGAAGAGCCCCGGGCTTCATAACAAGCCTGCGGTTTCGGGAGAGGGAGGGCCCCTTCTTGGGGTTGTAATGCTTTGCCCACGGAGCCCCAGTGAAAGGGTCTCCGGGCTGTGGCATTACACCCCGATCGGTTTGGTCCGCTGCTGATTTTAAATATAGGGGGTACCCTACGCAATTTTTTACCCCCTATATTTATAACCAGGACTGGCCGTGCATCCTGTTGCTGGTTCCTAAATTATGGTGGAACCCTACTCATTTTGTTCCCCATAATTTTAGGGACCAGGACTGGCCGACAAGTCCGGGGCTGGTTAGGCTTTTGGGGGGGCCCTATGTAATTTTTTTTATCTAACCTTTAACATTTTTTTTATAGGTGCAATACACTAGCAGCCTTCACATATTTCACTGATAGGTGCAGGCTGCTTGATCTAAACTCTCCTCTAAACTCTCCTCTAAACTCGTAATTTGGGGGGAAAAAAACTTGATCTGCTTCACCATCGAAAAACTCACTTTTAACTAAACTCACTTCTTAGTAAATTTGCGAGTTTGATAAGGGAAAACTCACCCAAGTTTTGGTGGAGAAAAGTGAGTTTAAAAACTAAAAAACTCGACCAAACTCGAATCTTAGTAAATTTACCCCTCACTCTCTGTCTTTAATCTTATTATTTCTCCTTTTGTTTTTCTCCTTTCACTTACAGTATATACCTAATAAAATGTTTTGCCCCCTTTACCTACTGACTGGACCATTTTCTCCTCAGCTTGCGCCTTTGCACATTTGATTACCTTCTTTTCCTCCTTCTGTCTAGATACACCTCTCTGTCTTCATTATTCTGAGTCTGCTTATATTTCCTAAAGGGCATAATTTTTGCTTTTACAACACGTACTTGCTACATAGGCAAATGCAGGGGGAGTTTCCGTCTGCCTGGAAACCCCCCTCCCCAGCCCACACCATGGCCACAATAGAAATAGTAATGTAATAGAATTTTACTAGTGCTGCATGTTCTTCACAGTATCACAAATGAAATAATTAGCACCACCTGTGGATCTTTTAACATGTATCAGTCAGTAATAAATAACCTGTGCACCAACTAGGAGATCTGGAAAACATTCACTGTTAGGGATGTGCTGCTATAGAGCCCAATATGTACATATATGTCCAGGGCAGTGCTAGGTTATTTTGATGCTGTCCCGGACTTGCTCCCATGCTCTGGAATGGTGCTCACATCTAAAATAAAAACATTCAGCTCAGGCAGAATGGCCCTACTGCCGCATTTAATGGCTTACTGTGATTGCTGGTCCTCTATATGCTGGAATTATGACACACAATATACTTTGTATGTAACATATTAAAGCTGGTTAAGTGCTAATTCTACCTTCTTCATGGACTGGCCACACTCACTCTAAAATCAAGCATTTGGAAACCCCCTTCTAGAAATCCTGCTTTTGCCACTGTGCTACTTTTTTACAAACCACACAGTCTTCCTATTTCTTGTGCTTTTCCTGACCCTTCTGATACAAAGGTTTGGTGCACTTTTTAATTTTGCCCACCTCTCCTGCACTTCTTTCATGTTCCTCCACTCAGCCACTTACATTTTAGCACAGCTGACTTTGTTGATATAGAAAAATGTGTAACACCTGGTATGAGCTGTTCCCTGTCTTTATACTAAATCATACTGCTTGATGGTCACTGGATCCTAGGTTCTCACACATTTACATCAGATTTTTTGTCACCATTTGTAGGTATTAAGTCTAATATTGCATCTTTATAAGTGGGCTCTCTCGCAATTGCTTGGGGGATACTCCCTGCTAGGAATTCAGAATGTCTCTACTTCTGTTTGAACTTGCAAAACAACCCTCCCAGTTTACATAAGGTATATTAAAGTCTCCCATGATTATTACCTCTCCTTTTAATGCCATTTTAGTGATGTCCTGAAATAGGTTCATGTACCGTTCCTCTTCCTGACCTGGTGGTCTATAGAACACCCTAGTGTGAATAATGTCCTTTTCCCCCGTTTCTGTGGTCAAGCATACATTGCTGCTCTTTCTGCGATTCTTCCCACTCTCGTTCATGATGGTCATTCAGTGCATCATTTAATCTGCTATTCTGCACAGCAGGTGAGACGATGCAATGAACAATGACATGCTGTTACATGCAGCATGTAACAATATATAGACAGTCACATTATTATGAAGACCAGCTATTAGCCAGAGTAACCACCATGTGCAGCACGGACATCAGCTAGACTGGCTGGGAGTGACTCAAGGTTCTGGTAGGTTGGCACAGGTATCTGGAGACATGCTGACTGTAGTGCATCCCACAGAGGGTGCGTGGTGGAGTATCCATAGAGCAAACACAATGATCGAGGTGGTCCCACAGATGCTTAATTGGGATCAAAGCCGGGGAATTAGGGGGCCTGGGAAGTACTTGGAAGTCTTGGACGTGCTCATCCAACCACTGTCGGACATTTCTAGCCATGTGACATGTCACATTGTCTTGCTGGAAGATCCCATCCGCCTCAGGGAAGACAAACAGCATTTTGGGTGTACGTGCTCTGCAAGGATGGATTCATAACCAAATTGGTTGAGAGTGCCTTCCTGTAATGATTCTCTGTTTTAAAAATATAACAGTTTATTTTTGTGTAAATGAGCAGACAAATGAATAAGCAACAGAGTATGTAGCATGAGGTCCAAGCAGTCAAGATGTCAATAATATACTGTTGCACTATGTTATAATGGCAGAAATTAAATGCAATATTCAAAGAACAGTTCTGAACAACAAATAAGGAAATGGAAACCAAAGTCTTTTAGTCTTGGAGGCCTATAACAAGACACCTGAATAATGGTGAATGATGTGGCATGTAGCCAATTATATGAAATTAAGAAATAAAGTCTTGCTCTAGCTTGACTGCCAGAACTGGAGCAGAGAGATCCTTGATAAATGGTTTGGCTTTGGCCAATTTGCTGAAATGAGGCAATGATGTCTTGTTTTAGCTGGAAAGCCAGAATTGAAGCAGAGAGATCCTTGATAAATGGTTTGGCTTTGGCCACTTTGCTGGAATAAGGTAATGATGTCTTGCTTTAGCTGGACTGCCAGACTTGAATCAAATAAATCCTTGAGGAATGGTTTGGCTTTGGCCACTTTGCTGAAATGAGGTAATGATGTCTTGCTTTAGCTGAGACCCAGGAAACTGACACACGGCAGGGGAAGTGGGCAACCACGGAGCAGGAAAAACAGGCAAGTACATAGGAGTGAACTCACGGCTGGGATCCAGAAAGCTGACACACTGCAGGTGAACTGGAAGACCACGGAGCTGGAATGCAGACAATTGTGCTGGAGAGAGTTCACAACTGGGACCCAGGAAACTGATACACCGCAGGAGCTCTGGAGAATCACAGAGCCGGCATGCAGACAAGTATGCCACTAGTAACAGTGGCTGGAGCCCGGCAGGATTCACAGCAGCAGAGAGTCTTGAATGGCTGGAGACCATGGAGCACACACTGGCCTCTGGATAGCTCACTGACGAGATGCTATAATCAGCAATGTGGTAAAAGTTCAGAGCATACAAATAGCAGAGAAATCCAATCCCCTAACACTAGGAAGGCACACGTGACTTTCCTCATTTGTTTGATTGCCCGGCAACAGGAGGTAACACTTTAGTAACAGGCAAGCTGTGAGTGCAGCTTGTAACACTTCCACATGGATGAGTAGGCCCAGAGAATGCCATAAAAACATTCCTCAGACCACAACGCTGCCACCACCAACTTGTGTTCTTCGAGCAATGGTTGCAGGGTGTTTGTTCTCCTGATGTTTCTCGTCTGACACGCCAACATCCATCCGTTCGATGAAGCAGAAAATATGACTCATCGGAGAAGGCAACCCTTCGCCAATTCTGATACAGGCGTGAAAATTGAAGCCTTCCGCCAATGCACCTTCGTTTGCATAGGTGCAGTGACCATCTGTTTGCTTTGGAGCCCCATATGCAGCAGGGTTTGCAGAACTGTCATTTAGATACATGTCTGGTGGCCCCCAGGTTCATTTTGATGGTGAGCTGCTCCACTGTAGCCTGTCGGTCAGCCCTCATGCACCTTTGTAGCCGACGTTCACCTCTCACATCAATGGCACATGGTGCTCTGCAGTTTCCACGTCGGCTATTCGCAATTGTGCCATTTTTCCAGTCACGATACACCTTCACAACAGCAGCACGCGAACAGTTCACAAGCTGCATTGTTTTAGAAATACTTCCACCCTTGGCCTGAAAACCAGTAATCATCCCTTTTTGCAACTGTAATAAATAGCCCCTTTTACCCACGACAGCAATGAGTGATATGCGTGCAGACGGCCTATCGCACCCCTTATATACTCACCATGCCAGCACACAGCATGTGACATACTTCATGGGCTATTCGCTGCCGATGGCAAATGTAGGAGGCGGTCATAATAATGTGACTCGACTGTGTGTATGTGTGTGTGTATGTATATATATATATATATATATATAATGTGTTTGTGTGTGTATACAGGTGTAGAAGGCTGCGGCAGTCACAGGACTTGTAGAAGTCTATTAAATAAACTACTAATCTTATCAAAGTTTCAGTTACTTTAATAGCTTTCATCAGAGTTAAACCCCCCTGCATGCCCATCAGACCTCTCACACATGCAGAGAGACCCTGTCGGACTGGTCTGAATCTGGCGGATGAAGTGAGTACTCATCACCGGGGGGGGGGGGGGAGGTTAGATCAGAATACAGGGCACCAGAGTCCAGCTTATAAAAATATCACCGGGGGGGGCAGGTTGGCGGGCCCCTACAAGCTTTGGGCCCTTGGGCAGCTACCCAACAAGCCCAATGGAAGAGATGGCCCTGATGCATCTGTCTTCTTTTGACATCTGCTGCCTCGGTCGAGATGACCATTAATAAATTAAATCTTCTCTTTAAGCAAATACAATGATGATTTTGTCTCTTCTAAAAACAAATATGAATACAGGCTTTTATGTAATTTTCGAGACAGTCAGGCGCCCAAAGTCACGTAGTCCATAGAAAGTGTCTTTTTTAAACTTGTTTTTCCTTTTATTGAAGACATTTTAACCCATATCCATCCGAATCACTGCAAGAGCTATAAACACATATTAGAATAAAACCTTAATAGTGAGATAGGAAAAGGAAATGAGGATATAGGGATATAGTACATGCTCTGGTTTCGTCACGCAGGACTATTGGTAATGGTGTGGAGCGTACCATCCCTGCCAGAATTAATGAAAACCTGGAGAATTGCGACAGTATAGAGATTATTCAGTCCTTCATTGGATTGAGGCACAAGCCTTGTTACCTGATATATTTCAACAGCTGGTTTGTGTACATGCAAGTATTTAAGCAGAAAATATTGGGTGGAAAAGTGATATGTATAAGCTGAGTTTATGTTGTGGGTACATACAGAACAGGCTTTGTGGTCATAAGATAGGTTATTGATGACCTTGGCGTTGAGGTACATATGTTCTTGATACCTTGCACCTTTGTTGGAAAACACTTTATATATATATATATATATATATATATATATACACTATAGCAATTATTAACAAACCCATAATGACAAAGTGTGATATTTGCCTAAACCAATTAGTTATACCTTTCCCTATCCATCCGAGAGCATCCCAGCCTTGATATTGGTGCATGTTTTCTTGTATGCCCTGTAACTGCTTTATTTTCTACTCAATGGGATTATAATTATCCGAAATATTAAAACAGCACATGCCTTTGGAGTGTTCACATCCACTACCTGCTTTTAGAAACAAGTAATCTATGGCTACTCTGTTTTCTAACTTTCTAAATTCATGACTAATCAGAGAAATAGCTGTGCTAGTGGCATTTATAGTTTTAGCCATTCTACAAGCAATACTGTTTATGACCCTGGTATTGTACACATTAAGACCTGGGATCCCTAGTAAAGAGAAACCCAAAGCTTTATACTGCGCGTCAGATAGTAGAGGCAAGTCTGACCTACAATTTGGAGGTAATTACCTTTTCCCTCGAGTTGAAGATATTAAAGAGGTTATGTTGATGTTAGTGACAAGAAATGTCAGTCATCCTAAATAACAAACCCCTGAAGAATTAGATGGAAAGTAAGAATAAGCACTATTCCCACATACCAAAAATATACAATTTGGTAAATATCGATCAAAATATATAAAATTAACTTGGACCTCTTCTATACAATTATCAGTATTTCCCAATGGCTGAAGTAGAGGTTGCCCTGTAATATTCCAGCAATGTTTTTGGTATGCACTTGGTTGTACTTCAATCTTATACTTGGTCCCATGAAATTTTCCTGATGTATCATGAGGGTTTGGATTTCCCAGGAAATCATATGGTATTTCATTAAATGTCATATTACTAGTTGGTATAAGTCCTATTTTTGCCATCTGTGGAGTCATAAGTGGGATACAGAAAAAACATGTTTTGTAAGCTTCTCCTACATGCATAGGTGGAACTACACAAAAGGCATCACTTCCTGCAGCAGTGGTTGCTAATTCATCGAATGTGTTCTTACCATAAACCTCAGCTCTGGCTATTGCATTGTAATGATAGTCTGCATCTTCATAATAAACAATTGGACCCACTGTGGTGTAATACACTTCCCTTTTTCCCTTTGCGTCAGTACTGGTAGTATAATCCCCATCTCCATCTGCATCCACTTCATAACACCAATTGATAAATTGAATATCAGGGATTTTACCACAATTTTGACAAATACATCTAAACACATTTGCCATTTTATAGCAATATTTTGGTTTAATGGGTGCTCTTCTACCTCTTCCCCATAAGGGGATAGTATTATCATCTCTGTACCATTTTAATACATCTTAATTCAGGGGCTTCACCACAATATTTACATATACACTGGGGCACTCGGGGATAAATTCTTACATTTATCATAATCTTCCCAAGTACCTAATTTCTTCCTCATATTAGCTTTAGGTCTGATGATGGTGGTGGGTAGATAAGACAGTGACAACAGTCACATAGGAATCATAGGTGGGTGTTGTTACCTGGCTTACCACAGCATTCAACCCCTGGTTTCCACTCATACGGGCATCTACATATTAAGTTACACATCCTACCATCCATACCACCACCAAAATCAGGCTCATCATAAACAGATTTAATTCTAGCGATCTCTAAGCTCCTGTTTTCCTTGTGGGGTTTTACTTGAGTATGACAGCTTCACCTGCTTCATTCTCCTCTAGTACCCCTTTACCATACCATACCATGCCATTTTTATCACTGTGTGAACAGTGCCTCCATAGCTGGGGTTAGATCAGCCTCCTCTTGTGGAAGATACCAGGTTGGTTACATTCTTACAGTGTGAAGCGGAATCCAAGTAGGCTTTTCAGCAACCTTTATTGCAGTGGAGGTGGTTAGGAGCACTTGGTTGGTCCTTCCCAGCGATCTACCAAGGAACCTGAATGTAAAACATTACGTACCATTACAAACTCACCAGGCTTTACATCATGACAATTTATCTCAGAGTTATTAGATGCTGTATCAGTGTGTCATGATTATCCTGAGGACCTAACATCATATTAGGACATTTACAGTATCTCATATGGAGACAAATTTAATGGAGACCTGGGCGTAACCCGGATGCTGTGCAAGACTATAGGTAAAGCATCTACCCAATTCATCCCAGTATCCTCTATGACTTTTGACAATTTATTTTTTATGATGGCATTGGTTCTCTCCACGCGTCCAGACGCTTGTGGCCAATAGGGACAATGTAACTTCAACTCTATTACTCTGCACATCTCCTGAAATACTTGTCCTGTGAAATGTGTACCTTGGTCAGATTCAATTATACAGGGTATACCGTATCTAGCTACAAATTCCTGCACTATCTTCTGTGCTGTGAAACTAGCGGTGCATGCTACAGCTGGAAATCCCTCTGGCCGCCCACTGAATACATTGCACCAAAGCAATGCATACTTAAAATTCCTACACGGAAGTTGTATGAAGTCGATCTGTATTGTCTGGAAAGGTCCTTGTGTAGGCGGGATATGACCTATAGGAGTGGGAATCCTCTTCCGTGGATTCTTTCTCTGACAGGTAAGGCAAGATTGTGTTCTCTTACCTGCATAAAATGAGAAACCTGGAGCACACCAGTACAATCGAACCGTTCTCACCATACCTTCCTGTCCAATATGAGTGAGTCCATGGGCTGACTCTTCTAGGCTAGGTAGTAGTTATTTCAGTGCAACTGGTCTCCCTTGCTTATCTCTCCAGATACCATCATCACCTGGTTCGCATCCCATTTCCTGCTTAGAACAAGATTGATAAATTGCATTATTTTTTCACATGTTATAGGTATGAAATTCTGTATTGACACCACTTTTCCCAGTTCTGGTATTTTAAAGTTGTCTTCCCTGGTACTCATGGCACCCATTTTAGCTGCTGTGTCCACCCTTTCATAGCCCTGGGTGACTGGATCTTTTCGGCTTACTGTATATGTGTTTGGCATTTTATAACTGCCACTTCCTTTGGCAGTTGGATAGAATCCTTTAAATATTTGACTGTCTCTGCATGCGATATTGGCATTCCACTTGACGCTAGAAAGTTCCTAAACTTCCAAATAGCGCCGAAATCATGCAAGACCCTGTACGCATGCTGGGAGTCAGTGTAAATGTTAACAATTTTGTTTTCAGCTAATTGACATGCCCTCCCAAGTGCTACAAGTTCTGCTTTCTGTACTGAGTGTGGTGGTGGTAAAGGTTCTGCTTCTACTATGTCAGTGTCATCCACTATGGCATATCTTGATGTAAGTATGCCCATGTAATTCTGTCTATGACAACTACAGTACCATCAACTAAGAAATTTAATTAAGCATTTTCAATGGGTATGTCTCTTATATCAGGTCTAGGTGTGCAATGCAGTTTAGTCAATTTCAAATGTATGTGCCTCTACCTCATCTCCCACCGCTTGTGACAATCCTGTCACACCTGGAAGAAAGGTAGCAGGGTTGAGTGTGTTGCAATGCTGCAATATGATATTTGGAGGCATCATCAATGCCAATTCCCTTTTTGTAAGTCTGGAAAAGGTAATATGTTTGGTAGCTGATCCATTTAATAATATTGCTGCTGCATGTGGCACATTAAGATACAATGTGTGTCCCAGTAGTATGTTAGCTGTCTTTTCTACTAGCATTGCTGCTGAAGCAACAGCTCGTACACATTGCGGTAATCCCCTAGCCACTGTGTCAAGCTGGGCACTATAATAGCCAATTGGCCGATGCCAATTTCCATGTTTCTGAGTAAGAACACCTGTTGCACATCCAGTCAACTCTGTACAAATAAGAAAGAATGGTTTAATATAACAGGTATGCTTAGCGTTGGCGCTGACATGAGGGCCTTCTTGAGATTTTGAAAAGCCACCTCCGTGTCCTCATCATGAATAACAGGGTCGGGTTTTGCAGATGATATTAATTCTTGCAAAGGCTGGGCTACAACAGCATAGCCTGGTATCCATTGTCTACAGAATATGGTCATCCCTAAGAAAGTGCACACCTGTTTCTGTGTATGGGGCAAAGGCATTGCCTGTATAGCATTGATGCGCGATGCAAGCAAATGTCTATACCCTTGGGACAAGCAATGACCTAAATACTGCATGCGCTCTTGTGACAGCTGTAACTTAGATCTACTAGCTTTTAACCCAATGGTAGCGAAGTAAGTAAGGAGCGATAAGGAGTCCTTCCAGGATTCTGCTTCTGTCTGTGGACAGAGAAACAAATCTACATATTGAATTAGAACAGAATCATAGATTGGTTTCCAAGTTTGTAATTTGTCATGCAATGCCTGACTAAAATGACTTGGAGAATCTACGAAACCTTGCGTAAGGTGTATCCAAGTGTACTGTAGCCCCTTGTAAGTAAAAGCAATCAAGTATTGGCATGCTGGGTGTAACAGTAGTGAAAAGAATGCAGAGCATAAGTCAATGATTGTAAAATACTTTGCAGTGCTTGGTATTTGGTTTAAGATGGTAGCTGGATTTGGAACTACTGGATGGCAGGTTTCCACTACAGTGTTCAAACCCTTCAAGTCCTGCACTAAGCGGTAAAATGCTGAGGGTCCTGGTTTCTTAATAGGATATGTGATAACTTGGGGTAATTAGCTTGGTAGATTGGTGTCAGTGGTGCAGTGATTAGGTGCAGTCCACACGTGGCATTCCAGTAAAATAAACAAAAATGGTGCTTTACTTCCAGCATGGTAATCAGGAAACAGAAATAGAAAATAACAAACAACCTAGCCCTCTCTTAGGGCACTAGCTCATTTCTTGAACCCTCTCTATCAAGGTGCAGCTAGTCTGCCAATAAAGTCTCTGCCTGCTTCTCTGCAGGTCTATTGCCAGCTCCAGCCTGGTATGGTTTCCACAGCTATACAAACACCATCAGTCTTGGTGGCCTTACCTGTATCCTCCAGGTATACAGTAGGCCCTGACGTCCTCAGCCTGCAGCCCAGCTGCTTCAATGTTACACAGTCTGAGAGGTTTATGGTCCCCCCTTGCCTCCAGCAAGGTTCAGACACATGCCTCCTGGCCCCCAATGGCTTGCTTAGCTTCACTGGGCTCTCTGGCTGCCACAGTCCCACATAGACTGTTTCCAACAGCAACCTGACTGGTCTGCCTTCTCATCAGCCCACACCCGAGCTCTCCACTAGGCAGCATACAGGTGTGTCACAACTCAGTATTTCTACCCTGTGTGGGAGGATCTCTCCAACCCCTCACAGAAACTGCTGCTCACCAACGCCATCTCTGGTGATACTGCCACAGATAGATTGGACTATTAGCTGCACTAACACATTGCATCAACACTCCTTGCTCCGGTAGTGCTTTGATAGTAGGGAACACTCCCACTTCGACCTCTGGCTTTAAATGATATTGTGCAATGCGTGGGGGTTTCTTTCCTGGCAGCAATTTTACCATTGTAGGTGTAACATCTTATAGTAACCCAACCTCTTCCTTATGTACTGCCCACAATGCTGACTCCCTTTATGCCTCTCCAGACTGCAAACAAAAAATATGGTAGTTGCTGGCTGGACCTTTCTCATGGCATCACCACTTAATTCACATAGAATATTTTTATCACTTCTCTAATTGTATATTATTTATGTAATTTTAATTCTTTCACATTTCATTAATACTTACTGATTTATCCTTACACATCTATCCTTTACACTTCACTATTACCTTTTTTCCCCTTTTCGTGTGATGCCCTGGGGATGGTCCTTGGCTGGAATTATTTGGGGTGCCTTGCTTCTCGGATGTGAACCCCTTAATGTTAGTGACGCCAGTATAGAGGAGCCTTGACGATTGGCCTGGCGCTTATTCATATATTTGCAAATGTATGTAACTAATACCTCTGAATCTCTAATATCATGTAGGATTTAAGTATTTTTGATTTTGCTACAGTGTGCTGGGGGCAAATCCCTTTTTTCTGTGCTCAGTGTAAACCCCACCCTTTACAAGCACCTGTGGTATGTCATTAAGCTGATTTGAGCAACTACCATATTTTTTGTTTGCAGATTTTGCAATATAGTCTGCACTGGTGTATGTGGTGAGGCTGATGTATTACCAGGGGAATATAGAGTATGAGCTGTGTTAGTTGGAGGCTGTATGTGACTAGCAGCAGCATCATGAGGTGTGCTAGTCTAAGTAATGATAGAGGTAGGTTGCGGTTGAGCAGAACTCAAACCACCACCCTGTACATTACTTTCAGGAGGTATGATGAGCATAGATGCCATATGGTAAAACCAGGCATCATCTTCAATGTCACCAATTAGCTCCTGATTCCCTAGACTTGGCTCTGAGTTCCTTACCTCAAAATCCCCTTTTGATATCACAGGATATAATGAGGTATGAGGTACAGGAGATGGAAGAAGTGAATCACTTATAATGCTTATATTGTACAGGGGAGGAATAAAGCTAGAAGTACTCTCAGGTCTCCATTTATTTCCCTACCATTTCCAAAAATCTAGAATCTGCAATTGCTTGGCTTTGTCTTTTTCCAAAATCTGTTTTTCAAGGAACGTTACGATCAAGGGGTCAAATGACCCAGTCTCTGGAAATGGGCATTCGGTGTCTCTGGTAATATCAATCCATTCACTTAAGTACTTAATATAGTTATCTCCATATCTCTCTATCATGCAATAAACAGCTGCATTTTCTGGGTATTTGGAATTCACTGTACCAATATTGCTCAATCACTAACAACAATCACAATTGTAATGCAATAACTCAATTCACTTCTTAATCTCTATACAACTCAAACCCTAATTACAAGGTTACTCTTCTAGCTGCCTCATTTAGCAATATGCTAGCCGGCTGTCTCCAACAGCCCTATATCAAACTCTGGCTGCTTCACTGAGCAATCTGCCTGACCCCTGTGCGTCCACAAAATATCCTCTCCTTCTACCACCAGACGGCAGAAGAGATCCAGAAACGTAACTACTGTTACAACGCAATACACAATCAATGATTTACCTACAAACCAAACACTATGTGGCAGAGATATTGATCAGAGACACTGAAACATTTCCTCTCTATATTATAGTACCTTACAGTGCAATGTTATTTTTCCTCATCCGAGTCTGACAGCGGGTGTGAATCAGTGCCTAAATCTTGACAGACATTCTCCCACTGTGTCAGTGCATCACCCACCCTAAGGAAACCAACCAAGGATGCCAGACTTAGTCTAGTATACACCACACTACTAAGTCAAGGTTGGTCCCTGTTCATTCCCAACAGCTTAAGGACAACACTCTTTTGAGACACAGTTCTGACAGATAAATTCACACAGACAGACTATCTCTCATACGTTAGTCATATCTAACATATAACAACAACAATTGATGACTGGTTAGTACAGAAAAATAAACTTAACTTACCATTAACTTTAACACATTAGCACTTAACTTAACACTTAAGCAGCATATTTCATTATAAGTTATATAACTTTATCACAAACTTAAGTCACATCAACCTGAGTTCGTTTTCCAAGCCTCTGAGAGACGCAGATAGAAGAAGTTGCAGCACTGGATACGATGAAGAGACAAAAAAGAAAAAATATATACAGTAATGGTATATTACCTTAAGCCACGGATTGGACCATCTGGTTCGTGATAAAGAGCATATAAGATTTTATTAAAGCAATATCTCCACTATTCTGTGCAAAGTGACGTGGAGTTATTACAATGAGAGTCAGGGAGATTCTCTGGCTGTGGACCAGAAAATAGGGCCTCTTACATTACAATAAAGGGTTCTCATTTGATGATGTAGAGAAATGGGTATCGGGGTCAGCTCATTAGTAAATAAGTAAGCAAAACTGCTGATGCATCTGTGTTCTTTGACATCTGCTGCCCCGGTCGAGATGACCATTACTAAATGAAATCTTCTCTTTAAGCAAATACGATGATGATTTTGTCTCTTCTAAAAACAAATATGAATACTAGGGGTGAGCGGGTTCGGATTTCTGAAATCCGAGCACCCCCGATCCGATTCAGGCTCGACTTTTCCCGCCTGACTCGGATCTGAAATCGAGGCAAAACGTCATCATCCCGCCTTCCGGGTCTCGCGGGTTTTGGATCCTATATAAGGTACCCGCGTCGGCGCCATTTTCTCACTCGGCTGTGGACAGTGAAGAGGGAGGGTGGGAGTTAGGGCTGGCTGGGCTGTGTAGTGTTGTAGTGTTGTGCTATGCTGCTGTTGTCCATAGGGGCTGTGTCCACTACTTCAAAGTCCATAGGGGCTGGCTGGACTGTGTTGTGCAGTCAGTTGTCCATAGGGGCTGTGTCCACTCCAAAGTCCTGTGCAGTGTCCCAGTCCTAAAGGTGTGCTGTAGTGTTGTCCAGGGGGTGCTCTGTCCGTCAGGGGTGCTCCCCCCAAGTGCTAAAAAAAAAAAATATTTTTTTTGTGAATTGCGTGCACTGTGGCTGCACGTGCATCAACAAAGGAGCAGCGCCAAGCGTGCGCCTGTGTCCCATAAGTAAAAGGCCGGCTGGCTTGTCCATTAAAGGGTGCTGTAACCCCCAAAGGGCACTCCAAACAAAATAAAAAAAATATATTTTTTTGTGTTTGTGAATTGTGTGCGCAGTAGCCGCACGTTCATCAACAAAGTAGTGCCAAGCGTGCGCCTGTGTCCCATAAATAAAGGGCCGGCTGGATTGACCGCTAAAGGGTGCTGTAACCCCCAAAGTACACTCCAAACAAAATAAAAAAATATTTTCTGTGTTTGTGAATTGTGTGCGCAGTAGCCGCACGTGCATCAACAAAGTAGTGCCAAGCATGCGCCTGTGTCCCATAAATAAAGGGCCAGCTGGATTGACCGCTAAAGGGTGCTGTAACCCCCAAAGGGCACTCCAAACAAAAGAAAAAAATATATTTTTTTGTGTTTGAATTGTGTGCGCAGTAGCCGCACGTGCATCAACAAAGTAGTGGCAAGCGTGCGCCTGTGTCCCATAAGTAAAAGGCCGGTTGGCTTGTCCGTTAAAGGGTGCTGTAACCCCCAAAGTACACTCCAAACAAAATAAAAAAATATTTTCTGTGTTTGTGAATTGTGTGCACTGAGCAGCGCCAAGCATGCGCCTGTGTCCCATAAGTAAAGGGTCGGCTGGCTCATTTCTTAAAGGGTGGTGTAACCCACAAAGTGTACTAGTCTCCAACAAAAATAAAAAATTATTTTCTGTGTTTGTGTGCGCCTTAGCCGCACGTATATATCAATATAACAAATGGAGAACCAAACTTTCTCCGATAAAAATAAAATAGGGAAAGATCAAGAACCACTTCCTCCTAGTGCTGAAGCTGCTGCCACTAGTCATGACATAGACGATAACATGCCATCAACGTCGTCTGCCAAGGCCGATGCCCAATGTCATAGTAGAGGGCACATACAATCCCAAATGACAAAGTTCAGGAAAATGACCTTAAAACAAACACTTAAATCATCTGAAGAGAAACGTAAACTTGCCAATATGCCATTTATGACACGGAGTGGCAAGGAACGGCTAAGGTCTTTCCCTATGTTCATGACTAGTGGTTCAGCTTCACATGACGATGGAAGCCCTCCTCCCGCTAAAAAAATCAAACGAGTTAAGCTGGCAAAAGCACAGCGAAGAACTGTGCGTTCTAAGAAGATATCACAAATCCCCAAGGAGAGTCCAAGTGTGGTGGCGGTTGCGATGACCTTCCCAGCACTGGACGGGAAGAGGTGGCTCTATCCACCATTTGCATGCCCCCTGCAAGTGCTGAAAGGAGCACCCACAGTCCACTTACTGATATGCAAATTGAAGATGTCACTGTTGAAGTACAAAAGGATGAGGATACTGGTGTAGCTGGCGCTGAGGAGGAAGTTGGCGAGGAGGATTCTGATGGTGATGTGGTTTGTTTAAATCAGGCTCCGGGGGAGACAGTTGTTGTCCGTGGGATGAAAAAGCCCATCACGGTCATGCCTGGGCAGAAGACCAAACATTCCACCTCTTTGGTCTGGCAATATTTCTATCCAAATCCGGACAACAACTGTCTTGCCATATGTACCATATGTAAAGGTGAAATAAGTAGGGGTAGGGACGTTAACCACCTAGGAACATCCTCCCTTATACGGCACCTGCAGCGCGTTCATAAAAAGTTACTGTCAAGTTCAGAAACTTTGGCTAAGACCGTAAGCAGTCCAGGGACACCTAATTCACTTTTTCCTGTTTTATCCAAGTTATCGGTGGATGAGGAGGATGAGGACGACATCTTGCCTCCGTAGAGCCAGTTTGTGCAGAGACACATTAATTGCCAGTTTTGTTTTGTGGTGGCCCAAACGAACCAATCATTTCAGCCACAGTCATGTGGTAGACCCTGGTGCTGAAATGATTGGTTTGTTAAAGTGTGCATGTCCTATTTATACAACCATAAGGCTTGGTGGGAGGGCCCAAGGACAATTCCATCTTGAACCTCTTTTTTTTCTTTGCAGTATGTACTGTTTGGGGCCTAGTTTTTCAAACTGCCATCCTGTCTGCCACTGCAGTGTCACTCCTAGATGGGCCACGTGTTTGTGCTGCCCACTCGTGTCGCTTAGCATAGTCATCCAGCTACCTCGGTGCAACCTTTTGGCCATAAAAACAATATTGTGAGGTGTTCAGAATTGAGTGGAAATGAAGGTTATTGAGGTTAATAATTGAATAGGAGCATAAAAACCCACAAATTCTGTGATTTTAGCTGTTTTTATGCTTTTTTTAAAAAAAATACAGATGCAGAACCCAAAACACGGAAGGGTGGTTTTGGCAAAACCAATCCAGATCCAAAACACGAAGAAAGATCCAAAACCAAAACACAAAAAGTGGCCGGTGCACACCCCTAATGAATACAGACTTGTATGTCATTTTCGAGACAGTCAGGCGCCCAAAGTCACGTAGTCCATAGAAAGTGTCTTTTTTAAACTTGTTTTTCCTTTTATTGAAGACATTTTACCCAAATCCATCCGAATCACTGCAAGAGCTATAAACACATATATTAGAATAAAAACTTAATTCATTTATTCAGACAATACAAACTCCATTGTAATTTAACCTCAACAATTGATAAATTGAGTAGTGCTATTCAGGTATCTTATTTGTTTTTGAATAATAGTTTGGATAAATGAGTCTAGATATTGTGAGAGTTTTAAAAAATGAATTTCTGGAATTGATGATTGGTCATCCTGGCAGATGAATGTAGAATGTTTTTTGGATCTTTAGGATCATGTGTACAGTGTAGGTGCCACATGCCCCTCTTGCATCAATGAAAGCTTTACCAGTAGTGTCCATGATGTGATGCTTCTGCACTGCAGTGGTTAAAATTAAGTCCACTTCTTTCTTAACGGCACTAGTTTGATTGCTTGCAAGTTGTAGACTTGTGCATCACTTAACTGTGAATACACATCTGTACAATAGTCGGAAAGAGGCGCAACAGGTTACTATATCAAGATATCCACTTAAATCTTTGAGTTCTGCTTGCTTGTTCTTAGATTGTTTCTATCTCGCGTTTTATCTGTTTTATACAATTCGTTACACCATGATGTAATAATCTGGTAAAACTTTTAATCAAGGCATGGTGGATACCAGGTCAAAAAGAGATTTTGGTCTCGGAGTGGTAGGAACGTCAGGTGAGGGAAATTTTGTACATCGGTCATAGAATTCTCTTATGCTGAGTGTCACGACTGGCTGTATGGAACCCCCTGCTGAGGGGTGCAAGCTGAGGTTCTGGGCTATCAGGAAGTCTGAGACGTGGGGCCTGTACACAAGGTCTCCTCGTCCACGAGTACTAGTTGTTGGTGAGACCTGTCCAAAGGTGCAGAGTCTAACCAGCCGAGAGGTGTTCACCAGTGCTGGGCCGCCATAAGGGGGGGGACTGCCGGGACTGGAGTCCCAGGACCAGCCTCTGGCTGAACGACGGGGGGGGCACCGGGGCCTGTCCGCTATTACCGCCACTGCAGAGCCTGCAGCCTGAACTACCCCCTTAAAGAGAAGAAATGGAGCCCAGCCACCACTGCTACCGCCCGCCAACCTGGTCCCCGTTGGTGAATTGATGGATAGGAGTCGGAACTCCGGAGCTGGAAGAGGCAGCCAGGGCCCGCTCGGGCCGCTCCTCCACCAACTTACATGATGGAAGGGAAGGGACAGACTCCAAAATAAGCTTGTTTTTGAGTCAGCGCACGTGACGTCATGACATCACAGTGTGCCACTGGAGGGCGAGGTCGACGTCGGAGGAGCCATGGACCAAGAGGAGCAGTCACGTCTGCAGTGCTGGTGGTGGAAGAAGCAGGATCCTTCTTAACAGAAATAAGGTAAGTGGTATAAATGGCTGGGCAGCAGGGCACATAATGGGGGGGAGTGAGGTGATGAAATTTAAAGGCAGGCACCCAAGCAGGATTTAATAATGATGGGGGGGTTGATGAAAATAAAAGGCAGGCCCACAGGCCGGATTTAATAACGGGGGGGGCTGTGATGAAAATAAAAGGCAGGCACACAGGCTGGATTTAATAACGGGAGGAGGGGTGATGAAAATAATAGGCAGGCACATAGGCTGGATTTAATAACGGGGGGTAATGAACATAAAAGGCAGTCACACAGACTGGATTTAATAACGGGGGGGAGTGGGGTGATGAAAATAAAAGGCAATCACACAGGCTCGATTTAATAATGGGGGGGCAGTGAGGTGATGAAAATAAAAGGCAGGGCGCACAGAATGGATTTAGTAACGGAGGAAGTGAGGTGGTGGGGAAAAAAAGTCTGGGCAGTAGGGTGCAAGAATGGATTTAATAACGGGGGGGAGTAAGGTGGTAAAAAAAAAGGCAGGGCGCACTGACTGGATTAAATAATGGGGGGAGTAGGGTGATGGAGGAAAAAAAAAGGCTGCACAGAAACTGGAATTAATAACCGGGGGTGGTGGGGGAGAGGTGATGAGGCTGGGCATTAATGAGGGTGGTTAGGGACCTGCCTAAAGAGTTTACCTTGACGTGGTGGCAGTCTTAATCATTTTTGCCCGAAAATATTTGACAATTTATTTTTTTGTATGTATGGATAAGGTAGCGTGGGGGGGGGGTGACCTGCCTAGTTTGTCTGTCCTGGGCCCCACAATTTCTGATGGCATCCCTGCACCAGTGACCACTACGAGCGGATATGAGTTTAGCTGCTCCCAGCTGGCAGGTCGCGGCCCTTTGATCAGGTAACTGGTACTCATGGGAATAGAGAACTTTGCTACCGTGGCCCTGGAGGATATTATTTACAAGGCTTATGCTATACCCCTGTATAGCCTCTAATGTATACACCAGAGGATCTCAGAGGCACAACAGCACTGAGGATTGGTACATGCAATGTACACTAAAGAGAGGTTCCAGATGCACGGTGGCACAATGAGGATGTGATTGTTCGTCACACAGATTATATGTCAGAGGACAATTTTTAGCATCGGGAAATGGAAATTGCTCCAAGCACCGGAGAGATATTCATAATGCACTGTAGCACAATCATTTGGTAATTGCTGCAACACAGGAGAGATATCCTGAACACGCTGGAGCACAAGAGTCGGCACTGATAATCACAGGAGTGACACAAGGACAGACCTGGAACGAAGTAGCATCAGCAGACACTGGAAAATTACAACATTGCTTAGGCAACTTCCTGTGGTTCGCAGTCTGGCTTTATCCCCTGCAGCAGCAGGCCATTGGTGGACAGCGTCAGCTGCCCACCGTCATGCTACCATTGGGTATGGAGTCATCAGGTGATGCAAACTGTCATGGACGCGTCCATGATGGCAATCGCAGAAACCTGGCACGGAGCAGTCCAAGACAGTTCACATGTATAATACTCAGCACGTTACCCTCCGCCGCCCCTGATGTCTGACTCCATGGGAGATCAGGGGAAGTCAGCGCAAAGGTGAGCAACGACCGATCCTAGGCCGCAACCTGACACTGGGAACACACTAAACGATGTGTACCCATTGTTATCTCACATGAGGCGCGTCCCGGCGGAGTGTCATCATCGGCAAGTGTGTACACACTTGCCAATTCCGAGAGCGACAGCGGGGGCCATGCTGCATTTGGCATCATGGCCCCCGCTGATGATTCTGACAGGCGATAACACTATAAAGATGCTCAGGAGCGCGCTTCCTCAGTGACATAGCGGGTACACTCTACCCGATGTGGACAATATCAACCTGATCAATCCAATTTGTAAGCCTATCCATTTGGGTAACCTCTATCTGGAACATTAAGCCCTGTTGGGCATGTGAAACACTAAGGTTTTTATTTTTCTGTGCAATTTTATAGCTTTTTCTAAAGTTTAATATTTTTGAACTTTCAAATTTAGAAACAAAGTATTTTAACAAACCATCCCCGACACACCAGCTTTTCCCCCAGACGTCACCCTCTGTCCACCTGCGTTTCCCCCACCCTCACTTGCCACACTCTGCATATCTGCTTTTCTCTATCATCCATGGAGGACATCAGAGAGACACTTTGGTATAGGTGAAGCTGTAGAAGTTTGGGCATTAAAAGTTTAAGGTAAAAGATTAAGCTTTGCACAGCCCTCGCTCCCCCTCTCCTATACCCTACTTCTTGCCTGCAGCCCTTATTTTTGGTACCGAACAGAGCTGGGCATGTTTTTTCCAGCTGCTGATGCAGCTGGTTATGTTTATTTTTTTGTTTGTATTATTATTAATTTTATTTTTACTTAAGTGGCCAGCGGCTCCATCACCCTGCTCCAGTGGCCCTTTCAGTGGCGACGCAGTCAATGACCCTGACTGGTCCGCGGAGAACACAGTGGGGGACACAACTGCAGCCGGAGCACCAAGGGCTGCAGGTAAGTGACTTCCCGCACTGCAGAGCTGGAATACAGAGGTGACCCCCCTCTGACTGTGGAGGCTGCCGGAGGGGATGGCTCAGTGGTGTCCCGGTCCTGCATTCTACCACTAGGACCACGAGGGACATACTATATAATGAGATGCTGTTAATTAACGACTGCTAGTCACTGGGGTCTGCCTTAGGGGGGAGGGAGCCGTTGTCCCGTTTATCTCCTCCCCCACCCTTTGGCGTGCTTCCTTTCATAGGCAGCATACTCAAGGTCCAAGCACTCTCCATGGCGGCTATTTTAAATACTCTATAATGACTATATTTTAAATATGAATATGACCGTTATCAATTACAATGGAAACTGAGAATTCCTGCATAGGCGATATGTGTGTGTTTGTGTGTGTGTATGTATATACAGTCAGGTGCAGAAATATTGGGACATTGACAGAATTTTCATATTTTGGCCTCTATTCACCACCACAATGGCTTTGAAATGAAACAAACAAGATGTGCTTTAACTGCAGACTTTCAGATTTAATTTGAGGGTAATTACATCCAAATCAGGTGAACGGTGTTGGAATTACAACTGTTTCTATATGTGCCTCTCACTTTTTAAGGGGCCAAAAGTAATGGGACAAACTAAACAATCCTAAATCTAACTTTCACTTTTTAATACTTTGTTGCAAATCCTTTACAGGCAATTACAGCCTGAAGTCTGGAACGCATAGACATCACCAGACGCTGAGTTTCATCTCTGGTGATGCTCTGCCAGGCCTTTACTGCAAATGTCTTCAGTTCCTGCTTGTTCTTGGGGCATTTTCCCTTCAGGTTTGTCTTCATCAAGTGAAATGCATGCTCAATCGGATTCTGGTCAGGGGATTGACTTGGCCATTGCATAACATTCCACTTTTTAGCCTGAAAAAACTCTTTGGTTGCTTTTGCAGTATGCTTCGGGTCATTGTCCATCTGCACTGTGAAGCACTTGTCACGCTGGGAGGCGGGCTTTTGAAAGCCGAGGTCTGAGGCTGCGGGGGGAGGCGAAGGCGAGGGGCCTGGACATATGATCTCCGCATCCACAAGTCTTGGTCGTTGGATAGACCTAGTCAATGGTGCGGAGTCTAACTCACAAGGAGGTGTTCGCCAGTGACCGCTCCAAGCGGGATATGGGCTTGTGCGGCTCCCTGTAAGCAGGTCGTGGTCCTTTGACTTGGTGACCAAGGCCTGCAGGGAAAAGAGAATCAAAAACACCTGTGGCCCAAGAGTAATGCCTGGAATAGGAACGTGGGGAGTGGGATAGAACTCCTGGCTGGAGAAAGGCACTTGAGGTGCTGGCTAGAGAGGTGTGGAGATTTATTGGTAGGCTGAGGTAACAGCTGGATATCCCACGAAGTATATACCGGATTGCCTGCCGGAGATCATGCACTAGGGTGCAATGAGACGAAGGGTTAACCTGCACGCAGGCTGTGATGGTGAAAGCACTGCGATGAAATGAAGGGTTAACTTGCACACAGGCTGTGATGGTAAAAGCACTGCGGTGAGATGAAGGGTTAACTTGCACACAGGCTGTTGATTAGTAAAGGCACTGTGGTGAGATGGAGGTTAAACTTGCACACAGGCTGTTGATTAGTAAAGGCACTGTGGTGAGATGGAGGTTAGCTTTCACACAGGCTGCTGATAGTAAAGGCACTGATGAGATAGCTCAGAAGCTCTGGAAGAAACACACTGGAAGCACGGGAACCTGGAACGAGACTCCTCTAGTTACACTAGCGGCGACAATGATTGTTCAGGCAACTACCTGGAGCACAGGAGCCGGATATATACCCCTGGAAGCCTGCTGATAGGCCCACAGTGTCAGCTGACCAGCCGGGTCACTCAGGAAAGGAAGTACTGACATAGGGAAAGTGTCATGGCGGCGCCCATGATGGAAACTGCGATCCCCGCTCACCGGGTCACCTGACACCACAGCTACAGGGTGAATGCTCAGCTCCTCCCACGTCACCGCGCCAGCCGCCCGACTGCCCGGGAAGTCAGAGGAAGCCGGCGGGACGGTAAGGGACGGCCGATCCCCGGCTGAACTCTGACAGTACCCCCCCCTTTCAGGGTGGACACTGGACACCCACCAGGCTTACCAGGAAATTTGATGTGGAAGGCTCGAATTAGTTGAGGTGCATGAACATCTGTGGCTCTGATCCAGGCCCTCTCCTCAGGACCATAGCCCTTCCAATCAATGAGGTATTGGAGAATGTTGGATCTGAACCGAGAATCCAGAATCTTCCCAACTTCGAATTCTGTACCTTGAGAAGTTTGTACTTGAGGTAATTTAGGAGAGGTGGTTTGGAACCGATTTAACACCAAAGGAGTAAAGGTGCATACACACTAGACGATATGCTCCCTGAGCGATATCGTCTAGTGTGTCCCCGGCAGGCTGTGCTCAATGTCGTTCATGACATTGAGCACAGCCGCTGAACGATATCATTAGCGATATCGTTCAGCGCCGGGCTCTCTCACCCATTCCCTGACATGCAGCAACCTGACGAGGTCGTCAGGTTGGCCTGCATGTCAGCCCGATGAACGAGGATGACGAACGACCCGCGGGAACGCGCGTCGTCGTCATCGTTCATCTTTTTTGTGTTAAAAATGGACGATAAAGTGGACGACTGAACGATAACGATATCGTTATCGTTCAGTCGTCCACTTTAATCGCCCAGTGTGTACGCACCATAAGAGTAGAGAAATATAAAAGATATTAGATACCTTCAATTGAGGTGGGAGTTTCAATTTATACGCAACAGGGTTGATCACTCTGTGAATGCAGTACGGACCAATGAAGCGTGGGGCCAGCTCATACTGGGAACTTTCAGTCGGATGTTCCTAGTAGATACCCAGACTTTATCTCCAACTCTCAGCAGAGGAACCGCGACCCGTCGTCTGTCAGTGAATCTTTTATAATTCTTGGATGATTGTTTCAACGAGGCATGAATCTTCTTCCAAATGGCTGAAAAAGATTCTACAACGTCAGTAACTGCAGGGACCTCCACCGAAGGTAAATGTTGGAAATCTGGAACCCGGGGATGTTTACCAAACACAGTATAAAAAGGTGTGGAATTGGAGGAAGTGTGGTACTTGAAGTTATGTGAAAACTCGGCCCAAGGTAGTAAGTCCACCCAATCATCCTGTGAAGAGGACACAAAAAGTCTTATAAAGGTCTCCAGTTCCTGATTAACCCTCTCGGTTTGCCCGTTAGTTTGTGGGTGGTAAGCTGATGAGAATTTTAATTTGGTTCCACAAGCGCTGCATAAGGCCCTCCAAAACTTGGCTACGAATTGGACTCCTCGGTCGGAAACAATCTCTCTAGGAAGACCATGTAACCTAAAAATCTCTTTAACAAAAATTTTTGCCAAATGGCAGGCCTACTAATGGTATAAAATGCGCCATTTTTGAAAAACGATCCACCACTACCCATATGGTGTTATGTCCTTTGGAGCGTGGAAGCTCAGAGATAAAATCCATGGATATATGGGTCCAAGGAATAGTAGTAACGGGCGTAGAAGACCTGCACTTTTTTTGTGAGAAACTTTATGCTGTGAGCATTTTACACATGACAAAGTAAATTCTTGAACATCTTTTCTCATCGAGGGCCACCAAGAACGCTGAAGAAACTTGTATGTTTTGAAAATACCAGAATGCCCAGCAAATAGAGAACTATGAGCCCAGGTTAACAACTTTTTCCGTAATTCGGGAGTCACAAAAATTTTCCCCGGAGGCGGAGTCAATATTTCAGTTGAAGCGAAGCCCATAGGATCCAGGATTGGGCGAGATCTTAGATGATCTTCTTCCTATGTGTCGAGTAGAAAAGACTGGGAGAGAGCATCTGCTATTTTGTTCAAATTACCGGGGCGAAATTGAAGCTTAATGTTAAACCTTGAGAAGAACAAGGACCAGCGGGCCTGCCTGGCGTTTAAGCGATGAGCCGTCTGAAGATAAATTAAGTTTTTATGGTCAGTAATAATGGTAACTGGAAACTTGGCCCCTTCCAGAAGATGACGCCACTCCATTAACGCCAGACGCATAGCCAGGAGTTCTTGATCTCCAATCGCATAGTTTTTCTCTGCAGAGGAAAATTTACGAGAGAAGTATCCACATGGATGATTCTTCCCGTCACTGGAAATTTGGGATAATACCGCCCCTACACCCACCGAAGAGGCATCCACTTCCACAAAAAATGGTTTATCCAGTTGGGGTTGGCAAATATAGGGGCAGTAGAGAATGCCTCTTTCAATCTCTGGAAGGCCTGTATTGCTGAGTCCGGCCACTGGGCTGGGTTAGCGCCCTTCCGTGTGAGACTAGTAATGGGAGACACCACAGTGGAAAAATTCGGTATGAATCGCCTATAATAGTTTGAAAATCCCAAAAAACGTTGGGTAGCTTTTAAAGATTTTGGTAATGGCCATTCAGAGATTGCTTTCAGTTTCTCTGGATCCATCTGAATGGTTTCCCCAGAAATTATATGTCCTAGGAAAGGAACTGTGGTTTGTTCAAAGAGGCACTTAGATAACTTTCCATAAAGGTGGTGTTTTTGAAGGCAAGCTAGAACTTCTTGAACATGTTGGTGGTGAGTTTGGAGATCTTTAGAAAAGATTAGAATATCATCTAAATAGACGATGACAAAGCTGTAGAGAATGTCCCGAAAGATCTCATTTTTACATAGCCTTGGAATATAGCCGGCGCATTGCAGAGTCCAAAAGGCATCACTAGATATTCGAAATGACCATCTCTGGTATTGAAGGTGGTCTTCCACTCATCCCCAGCTTTGATTCGTATCAAATTGTATGCCCCGTGAAGATCTAGTTTAGAGCACACTTTAGCTCCACGGACCTTGTCGAAAATCTCAGGAATTAAAGGTAAAGAATACCGATTTTTTTTTTTTTACAGTAATTTGGTTGAGGCCACGGTAGTCTATACAGGGCTGGAGGCCTCCATCCTTCTTGCTCACAAAAAAGAACCCTGCCCCTGCAGGGGAGGTGGAAGGCCGTATGAACCCTCTGGCTAGATTTTCCTTAATGTAAGTTGCCATGGCGGCTGTTTCTGGAACTGACAAAGGATAGGTCCGGCCCCGAGGGGGAATCTTCCCCGGGAGAAGTTCTATTCCACAATCCCATGACCGATGAGGAGGGAGTTGATCAGCAGCCTGCTCGCAGAAGACATTGGCAAAATCTTGATATGCTTGTGGTAGACTGGAGACAGAAGGATCTTTTGGCTTGTCAGTCGGGGGGAACTTTGCACCTATACTGGGTACGTACAGGAAGTACTTGGGTTAGGCACCGATGGAAACAGTTTGGTCCCCATGATACAATTTGCATATTGGACCAATCAAAGGTAGGATTATGCTTCCTTAACCAAGGTAAACCCAGAACTAGCTCGTAAGCAGAGTTAGGAATTCAATGGTTTCTTGGTGCAGGCAACCAACCCTGATAGTCACGGGCTGGGATTTCAAGGATATGGATTCACCAAGCACTGTTTTACCATCTACACCGGAGAGCAGTAGTTTGTCAGGTAAAGGTACCACCGACTACCAAGGGACTGGATTAAAGATTTTGAAATTAAATTTCCCGCAGCACCGGAATCTATAAGGGCTTTAACATCCCTTGTCCTGAACTGGTGGGAAAGAGATACAGGCAATAAACTGTCAGTTAATTGGGAGTGCTTAAAAATGACCCCTAATTGAATGCTCCCGACATCAACTAGGGTCTCGCATTTCCCGCCAGCAGGGGACAATTCTTTAACATGTGCTCAGGGGCAGCGCAATAAAGACACAATTTATTTTGAAAGCGCCGATTGCGTTCGGCCGTGGTTAGCCTGGTTCTGTTGATCTGCATAGGTTCCTCACCCCTGGAGGTCGGAGAATAGGATTGACTTCCTGAGGCCGGACGATCTCGAGGGCGATCCTCATGACCTCTATTACCCCACCGCTCCCTATGGCGTAAATCAATCCTTATGCAGAGGGAAATAGTCTCAGAAAAAGACGTAGGTAACTCCCTGGATGCTAATTCGTCTTTCATCCTTTCGGACAACCCATGGAGGAAGGCTGCTTTGAGTGCTTCTTCGTTCCATCTAAGTTCCGATGCAAGGGTCTGAAACTGCACCACGTACTGTCCCACCGAGCGAGTACCTTGGTGGACACGGAGTAAGTCGGAGGAAGCAGAAACCGATCTGCCGGGCTCATCAAAAATCCGTTTGAAGGCTGTCACAAAGTCTTCGTATCTAGAAACTAACGGATCAGCCCGTTCCTAAAGAGGGGAAACCCAGTCCAATGCAGCCCTAGTCAGTAATGAAATTACATAGGCGACCTTGGACCGGGAGGTAGGGAAATTCTGGGGGAGGCACTCAAACTGGATTTTACATTGGTTTATGAAACCACGACAACGTTGTGGAGTACCGTCAAACCTTTCAGGGGTGGCCAAGTGGAGACGAGACTTCTGTGGCGTAGCCCCTTGAGGTAACCCTGGAGTTCCAGCAGGAACGACAGGTGGCGAGGCCGTGGACATAGATGCCAGTGTATTTTGTATGGTCATTAACTGTCCGGACAATTCTTGCAGGTACTGAGCCACATGTCGCAGTGTCGTCTCTTGGTTATCCATACGGCTTGTTAACTCTTGAAGAGTCCCAGTAACTTGGGCACCTGCGGCTTCCATTGGGCCTGAACAAACTGTCACGCTGGGAGGCGGGATTTTGAAAGCCGAGGTCTGAGGCTGCGGGAGGAGGCGAAGGCGAGGGCCCTGGACGTATGATCTCCGCATCCACAAGTCTAGGCAGACCTAGTCAATGGTGCAGAGTCTAACTCACAAGGAGGTGTTCGCCAGTGACCCCTCCAAGCGGGATATGGGCTTGTGCGGCTCCCCATAAGCAGGTCGCAGTCCTTTGACTTGGTGACCAAGGCCTGTAGGGAATAGAGAATAAAAAACACCCGTGGCCCAAGGGTAATGCCTGGAATAGGCACGTGAGGAGTGGGATAGAACTCCTGGCTGGAGAAAGGCACTTGAGGTGCTGGCTAGAGAGGTGTGGAGATTTATTGGTAGGCTGAGGTAACAGCTGGATATCCCACAAAGTATATACCGGATTGCTGGCCGGAGATCATGCACTAGGGTGCAATGAGATGAAGGGTTAACCTGCACACAGGCTGTGATGGTGAAAGCACTGTGATGAGATGAAGGGTTAGCTTGCAAACAGGCTGTGATGGTAAAGTTCTGCGATGAGACGAAGGGTTAACCTGCACACAGGTTGTGATGGTGAATGCACTGCGATGAAATGAAGGGTTAACTTGCAAACAGGCTGTGATGGTAAAGGCTCTGCGATGAGATGAAGGGTTAACTTGCACACAGGCTGTGATGGTAAAAGCACTGCGGTGAGATGAAGGGTTAACTTGCACACAGGCTGTTGATTAGTAAAGGCACTGTGGTGAGATGGAGGTTAAACTTGCACACAGGCTGTTGATTAGTAAAGGCACTGTGGTGAGATGGAGGTTAGCTTTCACACAGGCTTAAAGGCACTGTGATGAGATAGCTCAGAAGTCTGGAAGAAACACACTGGAAGCACGGGAACCTGGAACGAGACTCCTCTAGTTACACTAGCGGCGACAATGATTGTTCAGGCAACTACCTGGAGCACAGGAGCCGGATATATACCCCTGGAAACCTGCTGATAGGCCCACAGCGTCAGCTGACCAGCCGGGCCACTCAGGGAAGGAAGTACTGACATAGGGAAAGTGTCATGGCAACGCCCATGATGGAAACTGCGATCCCCACTCACGGGTCGCCTGACACCACAGCTACGGGGTGAATGCTCAGCTCCTCCCACGTCGCCGCGCCAGCCGCCCGACTACCCGGGAAGTCAGAGGAAGCCGGCGGGACGGTAAGGGACGGCCGATCCCCGGCTGAACTCTGACAGCACTGTCCAATGAGTTCTGAAGCATTTGACTGAATATGAGCTTATAATATTGCCCGAAACACTTCAGAATTCATTCTGCTGCTTTTGTCAGCAGTCACATCATCGATAAATACAAGGGAACCAGTTACATTGGCAGCCATACATGCCCACGCCATGACACTACCACCACCATGCTTCAATGATGAGGTGGTATGTTTTGGATCATGAGCAGTTCCTTTCCTTCTCCATACTCTTGTCTTCCCATCACTCTGGTACAAGTTGATCTTTGTCTCATCTGTCCATAGGATGTTGTTCCAGAACTGTAATGGCTTTTTTAGATGTTGTTTGGCAAACTCTAATCTGGTCTTCCTGTTTTTGTGACTCACCAATGGTTTACATCTTGTGGTGAACCCTCTATATTCACTCTTATGAAGTCTTCTCTTGATTGTTGACTTTGACACATATACAGCTACCTCCTGGAGAGTGTTCTTGATTTCGCCAACAGTTGTGAAGGGGTTTTTCTTCACCAGGGAAATAATTCTTCTGTCATCCACCACAGTTGTTTTCCATGGTCTTTCAGGTCTTTTGGTGTTGCTGAGCTCTCTGGTGCGTTCTTTCTTTTTAAGAATGTTCCAAACAGTTGATTTGGCCACACCTAATGTTTTTGCTATCTCTCTGATGGGTTTGTTTTGATTTTTCAGCCTAATGATGGCTTGCTTCACTGATAGTGACAGCTCTTTGGATCTCATATTGAGAGTCGACAGCAACTGATTCCAAATGCAAATATCACACCTAGAATCAACTCCAGACCTTTTACCTGCTTAATTGATAATGAAATAATGAGGGAATAGCCCACACCTGTCCATGAAATAGCTTTTGAGTTGATAGTCCCATTACTTTTGGCCCCTTAAACAGTGGGAGGCATATATAGAAACCGTTGTAATTCCTACACCGTTCACCTGGTTTGGATGTAATTACCCTCAACTTAAATCTGAAAGTCTGCAGTTAAAGCACATCTTGTTTGTTTCATTTCAAAGCCATTGTGGTGGTGAATAAAGGCCAAAATATGAAAATTCTGTCAATGTTCCAATATTTATGCACCTGACTGTATGGCTATATATATATAATATATGTGTGTTTGTGTGTGTGTGGTGTGTGTGTGTATATATATATATATATATATATATATAACCAATGTTTCGGGGCAACACTCCCCTTTGTCACATTGACGGATACAAAACGGAGTGCCAGTTCAGCAGAACCCTATATGCATGCATGTATGTATAGTTATCTTAGTACAGGCTCCACTGCAATATTTTGCGTGGCCACACATTTCTATGCCTGAGAAGACTTGCAGTTATCACTGGTTCAATTACAATCTCACTTTCACCAGCACTTTTCATTCTTCCACGATGTTATCGATTCCTACCTATCATCTATACACTCTAAAATTGTCGCTGTTTAGTGTTATGAGTCGCACAAGAAATAATTGCTTTCAGACTTTGATTGTGATTCCAAAGCACAAAAAGTTATTATTCACCATAAAAACAGATAGTTACACGCTGTGATCTAAATACAATTAGCGCAAAATAAATCATACAGTCACTAGGTCCAGTCGTTCCGGCATCAAAGATGAAACCTCCGTCAACAGCAAAGCAAGAAGACTAGCATCTAGTTTCAGAGAGCCTGCATATATACTCTTACAGGGATAGTTAATACAATAGAACAGTTTGGCATGATTCCATTGGTTCTTCTTCCTGGTTCTTCTGTTACAGTACAGTTCATAGGTCAATTCGTATGGTCACATTCCAGCCTCCAACAGCTCTTTGAGTCCATTTTCTCACTGCATAACAAATTAGACTGGCTGCATTACAGGATACATTTCAACCCCTACCTCTCTATGATCCATAACTTGCAGACACGTTGTGATTTCTTCCCCGATGGAACCGGAAATCTGCAAAGACACTGGACCTCATTCAGAGTCGGTCACGAGCGCCAATGCGCTCATAACCAACTCGATGGTTTTGCCTGCGCATGCGCAGCAGCCGCACTGCGAGTGCGCAAGCCCCGGTGCGACAGAGAAACTCTTGCTCCGGAGCTCGTTACCAAAGGGGCGGCGGTCGATGTTGATCGACAGATGCCCCCGTTTGATAGGCGGGCCGGGGGGGTGGATTCCAAAATGGAGGCGTTCCTTTAGGAACGCCTACCGTTTTGTGGGCGGCCGCACTGACATCATCAGTGATGTCAGTGGGGAGCTTCCTACTCCATCAGAGCAGAAAGCTCCCTGGGGTGCCCAGACCCAACCTTAGGGTCTGGTCGTAATCCCCGATGGTCGCGATGGTGATCACCATCGCGACCATCAACCTGGTCGGTCGTTAAGCTGTGGGTGGTAACCCACAGCTTAACGATCGACAAGGAGGCGGTCATTCAGGATGCAAGCGGCCAACCTGATTCAGTGCGACCGCTTGCATCCAACGACAGCCTCTGAATGAGGTCCACAGTGCTTTAGAATGACCCCAAACACGGTCTGCTTATCATGCACTAAACCTTCAATATAAAATAACATGTATTTCACAACATTATTGATAATGAATAAAACTTTAAATATTAACCTTAATGCTAGGGAACCTTTTTATGTAAGTATGTAAAGTGTAAGTATTGGGTTATTGGGAAAAGACGCTAGTTAGCGTTGTGCGACCACGTGTTTTGTGGAGTTGATCATATTATATGTTTTAGTAACTGTCTATATAATGAGGACTTTTAACATCTTTCAATTGCGTGGGAATCGCACAACGCTAAATAATAGCATCGCCGTATGTACTTATGTGTGAGATTCGCTAAAATGGCGCTGGGCGGCCAGTCACAAAATGGTGTCTTGTAGCCATTCTCAAAAATGGCGTTGGGCAGATTTAATTTTAAACAGATTGTCTCAGCCAATTAGCCAGCTTCCACGTTGTCACAAGCCGCAGTCACGTCCTGGCTGATGAGATTCTTTCAGGCCAGTTGCTGGGAGACGAAAGACGCCACGCTCCCATGTGGCTGTCATCATCTCTTCAGGATGGGATTGGTGAATCCTCCTTCTACATTGCTGTGACGATGCTCAGGTGCCAGTGATGGCATTCTACATATTTCCGGTTCAGCTGTGAGTCTCCTGTGTCCAGTCAAGTATCCAGTGTCCACGTCTGCTCTGTTTTTGGTTCCTGCCATTTGTGTCATCTAGGCGGCATAGTCCGCATACCAGTCTCCTGCCGCTTGTGTCATCTTGGCGGCACAGTCCGCATACCAGCTTTCAGTTTGTATCATCCAGGCAGCACGTGCCGCCCTCAGCGTCTCGTTTACGTAATCCAGTGAGTTACCGCTTGTGTGATCCCAGCGACACAAGTTGCACCAAGTGAACGCTAACCAGTGTACTGCTTCTTGTGTCAACCCGACGGCACAAGCCACATCATTGCACCAAGTGCATGCAAACCAGTGTACTGCTTCTTGTGTCAACCGGCGGCACAAGCCGCCCCATTGTACCAAGTGCACGCAAACCAGTGTACTGCTTCTTGTGTCAACCCGGCGGCACAAGCCGCACCATTGTACCATGTGCACGCATATCAGTGTACAGCTACTTGTGTCAACCTGGCAGAACAAGCCGCATTTCTGCACATCTTGTACTCAGCCCAGAGGCTACTTCTAGCCAAAGACTTATCAGCCCTCAAGGCTGCGACACCACTTCAGCCCTCAAGACTGTTGCACGGCCCAAAGCCACATCCTGTATTCAGGCCTCAATGCTGCGTCACCACTTCAGCCCTCAAGGCTGTTGCACGGCCCAAAGCCACATCCTGTATTCAGGCCTCAATGCTGCGTCACCACTTCAGCCCTCAAGGCTGTTGCACAGCCCAAGGCCACATCCTGTACTCAGCCCAGAGGCTGCTTCTAGCCAAAGACGTATCGGCCCTCAAGGCCGCGACAACACTTCAGCCCAGAGGCTGCAACACCTCACCAGCCCTCAAGCCAATTACGGCCGCAACCAGACGAGTACTCCAACCTTGCTCTCAGCTAATATTTCTGTCCAAAGGCTGCAACAAACAAAAGACCATTCAAAAGGGGTCCCCTAATCAACCTCCTTACTCAAACCTCCGCTCTACACAAACCCGAGTCGATTCCCTCCTGGAATCGTTACACACTTACATTTCTGGATATTAGACTTACTATTGTGGGTGATACCATTCAAACAAGCACTTATCATAAAGAAGTTGATACCAATAATTATATTGATTACATGAGTAAACATAATAAAAAAGGCTGAATAATTTCCCTTTAGCCCAATTTAGACGTATACGCTGTAACTGTTCCTCAAGGGATATGTTCTTGCAACAAACTAGTGATTTATTTGATGTATTTAAAAATAATAACTAGAGATGAGCGGGTTCGGATCTCAGAGATCTGAACCCACCCGAATTTTGAGATCCGGGGCGACCCACTGGCCCCGGATCTCATACCGAGGTAAAACCATAGAGACTAAATCTTGCGGCCTGCGATCTTTTGTCTCTATGTCTATAAGGGACTACGCAGCGGCCACCATTTCACTCCGGGTGTGGAGATTGAACTGGGAGGGTGGATAGTGTAGGACTAGGAGAGGTAGTACTTACCTGTGCTGGTGCTGTGCTGTCTGCTGTGTCCTGGGCTGGTGCACCGCTGATCCATCTGGTGCTGTCACTGCTGTGCTGTCTGCTGTACCATCTGGGCTGGTGCTGTTGCTGATCCATCTGGGCTGGTGCTGTGCTGTCTGCTGCATCCATCTGGGGGCTGTGCTGTCTGCTGCGTCCATTTGGGCCCAAGTTCTGGACCCGAAAAAAAAATATATAGTCTTTTTATTTTCTGTGTGTGCATGTTAGACTTAGCCGCACAAGATACAGCAATGCAACCTAGTGCTGCCCGACTCCAGTCGTCATCAATCTGTGCTCTGGGCCTAAGTTCTGGACCCGAAAAAATCCCCCCCAAAAAAGTGTCTTTTGTCTATTTTTTTCTGTGTGTGCGTGTTAGGCTTAGCCACACAAGATACAGCAACGCAAGTTGCAACCTAGTTCTGCCCGACTCCAGTCGTCATCAATCTGTGCTCTGGGCCCAAGTTCTGGACTTGAAAAAAACGAAACAAAAAAATAGTGGCTTTTGTCTTTTTTTTTTCTGTGTGCGCACGACTGCACGTGTGTGAATTTTGTAACCGCACCTTGGCTACACTGTTGGTGCTTGTGACACTGCTTCAAGACCGCAGAAAATATGGAGGGCTGTCACGTGACTATATCCTGATGATGTGCTTGAAGTTGTGTGTTGAGCTGGAAAGTGAGACTTTAGTTTGGAATGGGGACTTGACTGTGGATAGTCCCGTGCAATGTGTCCAAACCCACAACATTTGTAGCAAATAATATCATGCATGTTCCACTGTGATCTAGGTATTGAAGGAGCGTAATGTATTCTCTCTGTTACATTCTGGGGAAACCCACCTTGTTTATACCTTGAATTTTCTGGCACATTTCTTTGCTTACCAGGGTTATATTGAGCAGTACTCACTGGTTCAACAAGCAGTAAATCAGTAGGTTTTGTTATGATACGCTCATGTCCTCTAGCCTCCCCAACTACATCTTTAAGTGTGGCTTCTCTCCATCCTAATTTGGTACTGAACACAAGCTTCTTTAGTTTTGGATTCAAGCCCATCATAAAACAAGACACAAGCAAAGCTCTGAGTGTCAGTATCAACAACTTGCATTCCCGAAAAGACTTCCGGTGGGCGGGCCACCCAGTATGGCTGTTTTTTGACACAGCTCCATGCAGCAGGCATAAAATCTGACCTAATCCTCCTTTTCTTCTCGATGGATTGTCTCATTAGGACTCTCATATCAAACATCTCCACGTTCTGAACTTGGAGATACCTATATTGCCTGGGAGCAAAAACGTTTTCCCTCGGAGTCTGGCCATCAGACACGATGGCATGCATGACCGCCAACCACTGAATTGGCGTGAAACCACCAGTGTCCCTGCTTATCCTCTAACAGGGCTCCCCCGCTGATTCTAGCCTCACAGCAATCTCTGAGGGTATTCGAACCCCACTGTCTCCCACCCTGATCTGGACCTTGCTGCTTTTGGTGGAGTCTGGAGGCGAGGACAGACACGGAGGCTTACCCGCACATTCCCTTCATTAACAAACACCGAGGGTGACCACTTACCCGGGCGCACTCCACGTCGCTGAGATCCTCTGGGCGCAGTTGCTGGGGTGGAGCTCCCGCTGTGAACAGCTGTTTTCTGAGCCAACTGCTACCACAGCCTGTCTGCTCTGCAGAGCTCTCCGGTTGGTGAGGAGACGACGCTGTACAACCACTTTTGGCCCGGCGGGGTTTAGTGGCGTGAACGAGCGCTGAACTGTCTCACCTCTCCACTGCTCACGGCTGCGTGTACCTGGTTTCCCCCACGCGGAGGCTACCCGCACATTCCCTTCATTAAAAAGCACCGGAGGTGACCGCTTACCTGGCACACTCCCAGTCGCTGAGATCCTCTGGGCGCAGTTGCTGGCGTAGAGTTCCCGCTGTGAACAGCTGCTTTCTGAGCCGACCACTACCACAACTTGTCTGCTCTGTGGAGCTCCTCGGTTAATGAGACGCTGTTGTAAAATCATCTTTGCCCCGGCAGGGTTTAGTGGTGCGGATGAGCGCTGACCTACCTCACCTCTCCACTGCTGACGGTTGCAGGTGCCTGGCTTCCCCCACGCTGTTTCTGGTGCGGCTCCGTTTGTGGCTCCTGGACAGACACAGAGGCCGCTGAAGACTCTGCTGTGATCAGCCGTTTTCCACAGTGTCAGCGGTCCTTAGGTACTGGATCCCCCTTTGCTGGAGTAACTGCCGCGAACCTGGTCCGGAGGTGACTGGCGGCTTCTGGAACACCCGTATTTCTAATCAAAGCTCCTGGGATCTGTTTGGCTGACCCCCCTGTTCAACAGCTTTGAACCTGGAGAAACGTATGCTGATTTATTTCGGTTCCTGCCAGTTCTCAAAAGCACTGACACTGGGCCTAATTCAGACCCGCTCGCGAGCGCTGAGCGCTCGCAAGCGGGTCGATGGTGCCCAAGTGCGCATGCGCACGTCGGAGACGGCTCGACTAACGATGGCCAAACCGTCGTTATGGGTCTCGCACCAAAGGGGGCGTGCTGTCGATGTTGATTGACAGGGGAACGCCTACCGTCTGGGTCCGGCCCCACTGACATCACTAGTGATGTCAGTGGGAGTGCTTTTGGCTCTGATGGGCTTGCGGCAGCGAGACCCTACCGCAGGGTCTCGTCGCAAGCCCGATGGTTCATTTTGATCATTTTGGCCGCTCGCTATAGCTGTGGGTGGTCACCCACAGCTATGCGAGCGGCCAGGAGGCCGCTCCAAAAAGGAGCATGGATGGCCCTCATTCAGAGCGAGCGCTCTGTCAGAGCGTCCGGCTCTGAATCAGGGCCACTATCTATAACATCCGTGGCATTGATATTCACTTCCGACAAAGTGCTGCTCTGAACCCCACTCCTGAGTTCCAGAAATTAGCAACTTATCTGCAACATCATACCTGGTACCAACGTTGCTTGTGTCATTTTCATTCTCATGTGTTTTTATTATTAATCTTTATTTGATTATTATTCTCTTAATTATCTGTTAAAAAAAATGGGGATATTGCTATTGTGTATTGTTTGATAGTTGATGTAAGTTCCATTAAAAGCTGGGTCTTCACTTCGAACCCTAGCTTTACCTCATATAATTACCATTTGAGTTACTATTTCTAATATTTTGCTGCCATCTAGTGATTATATTTGTACATTGTTCTAATAATATACACTGCTATTGGAATTTATATTTAGTTTTTTCACAGACAGTATTTACTATATTTTAATAATGTAGAGTATTATTTTTTGAGTGGCTCCGTACCTTCTATTTTTACCTTTATATTTACTGCATAAGTAATTTAGGTATATTGTGGCATTTTCCTGTTCATACTCCTATTTGTATCACACCATTTCTAATAGAGTGTCCCCAGTGACACGTTATGGACAGATACCATTAACAAATCATCAAACCCATCTACAAACACCAGAATGAGCAGATCTAATAAATCAACGGGGAAATCTGGCCCCCCCGTCCCCTGCCTCAGATTCTGCTTCAGTTGAGGCAGCCCCCTGTAATCTCCCTTCCTCTGCCGAAATGGCAAAAGAAATATCAAAAATCCTAATGCCTTTGATTAATAAAAAACTTGAGAGTTACAAACTCTTTTTGACACAGCACTATCTAAAATTGAAGCTAACTCTTCTAGATTAAATTCCCTGGAACAACGTGTTAGTGATTCGGAAGACCAAGTCCATACAATTCAACAATCTTCAGATACTCAAGCTGTGTCAATCCAATCCTTACAAACCAAAATTGATGACCTGGAAAACAGGCACAGGAGAAGTAACCTGCGCTTCATCGGTATCCCCGAGATGATCCGGGAAGCTCACTTATCGGAATATCTCTCTGTCAACATTCTAGGGGCTTTAGACAGGCATGATGATTCTATAATCCCACAATTTGAACGTGCCCATCGTATAGGCCCTGACCGCCCTGATGTTAAAGCTAGACCTTGACCGGTCATAGCAAAATTCCTTGATTTTCGAATGAAGGAGCACATCTTGCGGACATTCCGGAGACTCCCTCATCTTACAGTCAATGAGTCTCGCATAATGATATTCCAAGACTTCTCTGCGTCTGTATCCCAAAAACGCAGAGAGTTTTCGGATGTGTGCAAACAGCTCCATAATAACAACACTAGGTTTGCCGTAATGTACCCTGCTAAGCTCAGGATCCAAGACAATGGTCGTACAATGTTTTTTACTGACCCAGCTCAAGCTAAAACACATGTGACCCGTATGCTTGGCCAGGGCGGCTCTCCAAACAGATAACTCCATATATATTATGCCTATTACTTATTTCTGTTTTACTCTATATGAATATACTTTTTTGATAATTGAGCTACTCAAATTTTGTTGTTCTAATTGTTCTATTGTTCCTTGCGAGTACCATTTGACTATATGGTTCTCGCTAAGTTTTGGTGGATTCTGGAAAAATATGGAAAAAGTGGTATTGAGCAATGTATGTTTCTTTATTTTTGTTTATGTGTTTCGTTTGCTCGTCTCTTCCCTTCACATGATATTATTGTTGTTAAGGGCCAGAAGTCATTACGCCTATTTCCGTCCGCTTGCTGGGACGGGGGGTTGGTGATAGAAGAATTTAATCTTTTTACTGGACACCACCCTAGTAGGGGTATTGGCTAACATCCCTCTAAATCCATCTGGGTTGGTTATCCCTCCCTCTAACACAAATTTCAAACTTGTCTCCTGGAACGTGGGGGGACTTAACACTCCGATAAAACGTAAACGAGTAATAAATCATTTAAAAAGATTTCGTCCCCAATTAATTTTTCTCCAAGAGACCCACTTGAAGTGGGGTAGCAGGTCCTCTCTCCGGGCACCGTGGTTGGGACAATGTGTTTCAGTAGATTTTCACAGGAAGGCCAGAGGAGTAGGTATCTTATTCCATAAAGACCTTCACTATTCCATTCTTCATTCAGAGGTGGACCCCAATGGCCGCTATTGGCTTTTAGATGTAGAGGTATGGGGCTCCCGTTACACCTTAGTAAACATTTATGCCCCAAATGTGGCTACCTCCTGATTTTTTGCAAGATCTCACACACCTCCTAGCACAGAGAACTAATTTTCACCTGATCCTGGGTGGGGATTTCAACACCGTAGATTACCCTATGCTCGATAAACAACCTACCCCCAGAAACTTGCATCATTCCTTATGGAGACAAATCCACTCCCTCAGGTCCTCTCTCCAGCTTACGGACATTTGGCGCCTTCTTAACCCTACGGATAAAACGTTTACCTTTCTTTCTGGGGTCCACCATTCATGGTCCCGAATTGATACAATTTTAATTAGCGATTCCCTAGTGGCGTCTGTTCACCACACTGACATACACAATATTTTAATCTCTGACCACGTCCCAATTTCATTGTCTCTTACGAGGTCGGTGCAAACAGGAGGCTCACGTCTCTGGCTCTTTCCCAGCTATTTATACCAATCTACCAAATTTAAGGACTTCCTTACCACTCAGTGGGCAAACTATTTGGGCAACAATGTGGGCAGCTGGGAGAGACCAGCAACGTTCTGGGGTGCATCTAAGCGGTCCTTAAGGACACATTATTGAATTTGTATCTATACAAAAAATAAAATCCAATAAACATATACATCCCTACATGAAGCATTATCTCAAGCATTAAAAACCCACCTAGACTCACCTTCAGATAACTCATTGCAAAATTATACGCAAGCTAAACAACTTTTGAATGATTTTCTTTTATCCCAAGCTAAGAGGGACCTGGTGTTTTCCAAATGTAAATATTTTCGTTGGGAAATAAAACGGGTCGCTTGTTGGCGACCATGGCCAAATCGAGTAAACCTCGTAGATTTGTTACAGCAATCAAACACCCAAATTCAGGATCCACAATTACTAATTCCCCAGATATTTTTAAACTTTTTGAGACCCATTTCACTAATTTATATTCAGCCCCCTTCGTTAATGAAGATGCACATGATATGCTTATGCAAGAGGCAAATTTACCCCCTCTCTCTCCGTCGCAGTCGGAGGGATTGGGTGAAGACATCACATTAGAAGAGGTTACTGCGGCTATTACTCAGCTTCAATTACATAAATCTCCTGGCCCCGATGGCTTTTCTAACTAATATTACAAAATCTTAAAACCTCAAGTAGCCCCTGCTTTGGTTGAATTGTTCAACGATATTCTCCACAATTAGTCACATTTTAACTCCGCTCACACTATTGTACTTCCCAAACCTCAGCGCGACCCTCAACTTCTTGATTCATATTGTCCCATAACCCTGCTTAACACGGACATTAAATTGTTGGCCAAAATAATGTCTGACAGACTCCAACTTATTCTCCCTCAGATTCTCACTACTCATCAACTAGGTTTCGTTCGTGACATTCTGTCAGGGGGGTGAGAGCAGCTGTGGCCGCAGTGGTTGCTTCTTTTCAAAACATTGGTACCAACAATACTTTAATAAGCTTAGATACAACTAAAGCATTTGACACTGTCCTGTGGCCACATCTGTTTTCTATTCTCTCTCGTCAAAACTTTCATCCCACTTTTATAACTCTCATCCGATATCTTTATATGCACCCACTTCCATACTCTTAAATGGCTATTGTAGTGAACCTTTATTCATGTCCCGTGGCACCCGTCAGGGTTGTCCGCTTTCCCCACTCCTTTCTAATATAGCTATTGATCCCCTTCTACGTCTAATAGAAAAAGATGATATTATCAAAGGTATTCCCATTGGCTCCAGAGTCTTAAAACTAACCGCATTTGCAAATGACATTTTGTTATACATTTCCAACCCCTCTGAATCCTTATCATGTATAATTGAAAAATTGCATTTGTTTGGAGAGGTGTCTGGTTTTGCAGTTAACTGGGCTAAGTCAACGGCTCTTCGATTAGGTCAAAACATTTCTAACATCGTGGGGACAGATAATGTCACACTTTCCTGGCGCTCTGATCACTTTACTTATTTGGGAGGGAAAATTCCTAGAAAACCAGGTCTTATTTATAGCCTTAATTATACCCAACAATTAAGTAGGATAGCCACTGAGCTGGAGAGCTGGAAGTCCCTCCCTGTTTCATACATTGGCAGGGCAAACCTAATCAAAATGATAACTTTTCCCCATCTTATGTACTTGATGCAGGTCCTACCATTGCCACTCACTCTCAAAGACATTACCCATATTAATTTTCTTTTCCGAAGATTTATTTGGCAAGGAAAAAGACCGCGCATTGGCTTATTAAAACTACAACAACCTAAATCAAACGGTGGAATTAATTTCCCAAATGTGCAGTGGTACTCTCAAGCGACTCTTCTGCGTTACCTTAAAGATTGGCTGCATGACAAAGAAGTTTACTCAAATACTTCTTTGGAGAGGGAATTTCTAGAGTGGGGAGACATGGTGTCATTTATACACCTCCTTGATCAGGACGTTGCGACCCAACTGAGCAAAGACCCGCTGCTTTGGTCCCCCAGGAGGCTGTGGCATAGTTTGCGTCATAAACATAACTTAAATGCACATAAATTCCTTTATCTTCCTTTTATATGTAATCCCGATTTCCAGCAAGGCGTGGCTAGACATTCCTTTAACATATGGAGGGTGGGGGGAGTGATTAACATTGGATGTTTGGTGGATGTCTCGGCAAAGCGGCCCCTCACGTTTCAGGAGGCAACAGAGAAATTTCCGGTATTGGCTGCCTACCCTGTAGCCTTTCTTCTAGCCCAACATTACGTTAGCCAAACCATTAGATATTTCTTCCAAAATGATTGGTCAAACCCTTTGGATACCTTCTATAACAGGCACTGTCAAGAAAAAAGGCAATTTCTATAGTTTACAATAATTTTCAACATCTCTTAGACTACTCTACTTCGCAGGGAGGGCCCCAAACATGGATCTCGCAGCTTCCCAGTATGCAGGTGGCAGACTTATTAAAAGCTCATCACAAGTCTTGTTATATTTTATCTTCCACCATGTATACAGAGAATATACTGCACAGGTCATATTTGTCCCCTCATAGAAGATTTGTGATTGGTCTCTCAACCTCTCATTCGTGTTTCAAGTGCGGCCAATCTCAAGCTGATTTATTTCACTGTTTATGGTTGTGCCCACTAATTCCTAGATTCTGGCTACAAGTACTAAATCACTCTAAAGAACACCTGGTTAATCACATGACTGTGACCCCTGAATGGGCCTTATTTGGCATTCTTCCAAGTGGGACTAGAATTACGAGAGGTGGTAGTCTATTATTGGCGGTCAGCGCTGCTGCTCGTAAGTGTATTCTGCAGGTGTGGATACACCCAGAGCCTCCCACCCTATCCCTTTTCAAAGCAAAACTGTTCTATCTGTTTTGTATGGCCTGGGTGGAGGCGATGCATGACAAAGAGATTAAAACTGAAAAAATTTTTGAGATGTGGGAAAGTTTTATGGCAACTCTTTCCACGAGTATTCAAGATCAAATTCGAAATTCCATACGATATACATCCTGGTATCTTTTGCAGGAGATCGAGGTTGTTCCACCGATCCCGATCCCTGACTTGGGATAGGAATGGAGGGAGGAGCGAGCAAATTTTATTTCTTTTATTTTATTTAAATTTGTGTTGTGGTGTTTATTTTGTTTAATTGAGTAATCGACAATTTACAATGTATGTATTTTAATATCTGAGCAAACCTATTTGTTGTAAGGTGTGTTTTAAAAAATGATGGCATATTATTTCATTGTCACCATCACTGACTTTATTCTTTTGCCTTATGTAATAACTGTTTCACTGGGTCTAACTGTTTCTGATCCCGTACATGTAATATCGCATTGTAAGAAATGTTCATGTTTTTTGTGCATTGCTTCAATAAAAAAAAACAACTTGCATTCCCTCCCCCGTCCCCCCCCCCCCCTCCCCCAGTACATCTAGGGACTTCCTCTTTAAATCTATCAAAGTATTCAGAAACTGACTCATTGTTTTTTTTTGTGACGGCAAATAGCTTATCCCACTGTGGATAAGCTAACCTTATTTGCTGTTCTAACTGAGATACTTTAGTGTCCATTTCCGCTTTTGGAACTTCAACATTAAGACCAACAGCTGTAATAAATTTATTTGCTTCTTCTTCTGAAAAGCAAACATTTATTACTTGCTGCAAATCTTTAATTGTGAAACTATATATTCTGTGCTCAGAGTGAGTTGGGACATACTCAATGCCTGGTTACCTGGGTGCAGGATGTTTTGCAGGTCTGGTCCAGGTCTTGCAGCTTGCTGAGATCATTGCCAGGTAATAATCAGCACCTGAGAGTTTGGCTTAAAGTTTCCTGAGAACAAGGTTCAGGGCTCTTGATGCTGTACAAGATGGCCAGGCTATAGGCTGGGTGTGAGTGTGATTAGGGTTAGGGTGCCAAGACCAGGAGGGACTACTGATCTTGTGTACATCGGCTGTGACCGAAGGTGTTAACTCACTACTGTGTGCACTATATTATAAACCTGCTGTTGTGGAAGACCTGACATTTACTCTGTAGTAGCCGCTGAGTTGTGGTTAATAAAGAAAATCTACTGCTTCTACCACCCTGCTGGACATGTTTCTTTCAAGACATTTTGCCATAAGTGTGTCTGTTCTATTCTTACAATTCAGAACTGGTGTATTCAGTCTGTGCCTTTCCCCGCTATTTGTTTTGTATTGATTTGGATCCAGGTCTAATTTTTTATTCTTTTTCTTGTATCTTATTTCATTTCCTTTATATGATGCTGCATACAATACCTACTATGTCTTATATTTATATCATATGCCCATCTCACCATTGCATTTGTATTTTCATGCTTCAATAAAGAAAAAGTTTATTTTAAAAAAATGTATCATCAGTGGTGCTGCTCATCTTCCTATCTTGTCGCTCTGATTCATCCTGCTTTCCAACTCCTTCACTGGCTACCTTCCCCTATAGAATCCAGTTTAAGCTCCTCACCCTCAGTTTCACTCCCACTTATTCTTTCTGCTCTCTCTCATTGTCATTTGCTTCCATAGTGATTTACCTCCTCCCACATCCAAGTCCACCCTATCAGACTGTTTACCAGCCTGCACGACTTAAATGTGCCCTCAAAATATACCTGTTATCAAAGTCCACTAGCCCTCCTCACACAATTATCTCAAGCCTTTTTTTTCCCCTCCCCATATTTCCCAGAACACCATCCAGTTATACCCCCAGCCCTCCCTAGACTGGAAGCTCTCACAAGCAGGACAATCCACTCTCCGTACTTTCCATGCACTATCCCTGTATTTAGTGTGCTCCCACTCAAATTAGTGAGTGATCCTTTCTGCCCTCCCACTCAGAGCACTGGGTCTTAAATCAGGGCCGTAACTAGGGTAGTGTGACCTGTGCCATGGCACAGGGCACTGCAGGGCAGGGGGCACTGTTTGGGCCTGTCAATGTTCTGTTTATTATCATTCTCACTTGTAGCTTCCTCTTCTTTTATCCCCAGCATCTCCTGGGCTCCCTTATCTCTTCCCTGGACCTTCCTTCCCCATGAGGCCATGGCCCTTTTTCAGGTCTTATTTCTCTATTTGAAAATAGGGGGGGGGGGTGGGCGCCGATGCTCTTTCTGGCACAGGACACCAAAAAGTCTAGTTACGGCTCTGTCTTAAATGCTACTGTTCTTTATGGTCACTATATTGTATGATTAGCTCAGTGTTTTTATTTTTTCCTGTGTGGTGTTTGTTCATATTATTGTATTTTTCCTATTTATGGTGATATGAATAATTTTAAATAAAATATGATAATGATGATAATAATCACAATAATCCACAAGTCAGTGGAATTAAACAGTAAGTTTCCAGAGTAAGGGAAGGTTGGATAAATTTTGGAAAAGGTTAGAATTGCCTGCACAGTATTAATTATTGAGTCTGTTTATTCATGCCAGAGAAACAAACATAGTGGTTAGATGGTATCTCTCCTTTTATTAATGTAAATTGTAACCCATATGCTTTTGTTATTGTTACATTCATGTAAGGTAGTTCAGTTTTTGCGTTGCTAATATTCTGCTTTGCTCATTTTTTATTTTAGGCACATTTTATGCCTGGGAAAGGTTGTCTGTTTTGTTTGATTTTGTCCGACAGCAACTGCAGAATGACTGGCTTCCATACGAACTCATTGCTCCTTGTGGACAGAACTTAGAAGATGAACAAGTTGCATTCACTGACTGTGGTTTGGTGAGTATTAGGACTAGCTTGCATTATCTATTCAATGCATATGACTTGTACCTCTATAACTGATGATATGCTTAAATCACTAGAGATTAGACGACAATATATTAATTAATTATATTTAAACCAAATTGAATAGGGGTAAAGTGAATCTTGAATTACAAATGTATGAAACCTAATGTAAGTCATAACTTCAATTATAATTTTAAAAAATGCAATCTTTTCATTGCTCATTTTCACTTGAATATTCTCAAATAAAACATAGCACGTTAGTCTTTTTTAGAATCCTCACTTTAGTAGCAGCATGCAAGGCAAAGTGTGAAGGGGTCAAGTTGCTGTAAGCAATTACTTGCAAATGTATATATTCTGTATAGTTACAATAAGGAAACACTTTGCAACATTTTACATACATTTAAGATTATTTCACATAAATATTACAGTATTTATTTTGAATACAGAATAGTTAAATTGCCCTCCACCATGACTATGAACATTTTCACATCACACCTTTCAATACACTTACCATTTGTGCATCTTTGCAACACACCTGTATGGTGCAAGTGATTTCTTTAGAAAGTTGCTACACAGTATCATTGGCTGAAATTGCAGGTCTTCCTCTGCTTTGCTTCTCCATAGTAGCAGAGTAGTCTGTCCCTGCTAATATGGGAAAAATACTAACCATTACCAACATAGGGACAACAAGTGTAAGAATAGGGAAATGCAGGGTGGGATGAGAGTACACTGGCATTGACTGTACAGTAAATGAGTGGTGTGTGAGGTGGATTGTTTAAGGTAGGATTGTATGTTGTGTGTCTGTAATCCTAGCCACAGGGATTAATTAACGGGGAGATGTATCAAACAATTTGAGGAGGACTGGTGAAGTACCAGTCAGCTACTACTTTTCATTTTATAGAATGTGCTTGATAAATGATAGCCAGAAGTTGATTGGTTGCTATTAGGTAATATCCATGACATGGGTGTGTGACCGTGCTTTAGTTTATACTGTAGGTTGCAAAATGTACATTGGTCAGTGCATAGCTCTTTGAACCTCTTATGTCATAATCCGTTTTATAAATATGTTTTATTCACCATCCCTAAAGTAATGTGCATAGCATATAAAAGCAATATATAAACAATATTGGTTAAGGCTCCATTGAAATGTAAAAATACAAACTGCTCCAGGTGAAAGAAAGGTATTAATCCATAGTTAAAGCTCAGCAATAAGTTGAAAAAAAAAAATCTGCACTGAGGAGAGCATTCATAGAGGTAAACAGATCACATACAATATTGGCTTAATTCAGCACCACTATGTACAGATGTGTCCACATACTTTTAACATCCATGCGCTACAAGTCGTGTTACATATAATGCGTGATTGCTGTGTGACTCAGTAGCGCTGAGCATCTTTTTGTGTGACTTTTTACCTTCAAATGCAGCATATTCGCACAGCAGTGCCAAGCTAATGCACAAGCAGCTTCTGCTGATTAAAATGATATGCTGCTTGCCTATGTTCGGTGTGCGACTGCGAAATGCTATGTTACAGTGTCAGTGGTTGTGACACTGTAAAGTAGAGTTTCACAAGCAGATACACCCGCAGTTTCACACAGAACATAGGCATTCCACACGTCATTGTAATCAGCAGAAGCTGCTTGGGCGTTCTATTCGCACAGCTGTGAATAGGATGCATTTGAAGGTAAAATGTTGCACAAAAAGACGCTCGGTGCTACCGAGTCATGGCATGGCGCAGCTGGAAGGGCTGTTTAACGCATAGGAAGGCTAGATGTATGTGGACACATCTGTAGAGAACAACCAAAGTTTCAGTTGGTTTGGCATGGGTAAACTAGTTGTAATGCATGGTCACATAAAATGGTATAGTTATCATAGTTGGATTTTGCATTCAATTTTATGTTCGATTTAGCTCACTTAATATCAAATCGAACGTAGATATACCGTTCGATTTTGTAAGCCGTTTCTAAATCAAAATCGATTTGGTTTGATATTGACTAGTGATTTCTTGTTCGATTTCGGATTGCCATGTCCAAATTGAACACCACATTGAACACAGAATCGAACTTAAAATCCCCAAAATAATAGACCTGCTTCATGCTGGCCATTTTAGCATAAACAGGTGCTAGTTACACAGAAACATGCACAGATCTGTGGAATCCGTGCATGCTTCTGTGTGCAAAAACCTATAAAAAGTTTGAAAACATAAAAAAAACGATGTGGGGTTCCTCCCTAAATGCACAACCAGCGCTGTGCTTTTTTGAGCCGGTCCTGGTTGTGAGAATACGGGGGAGGGGGAAGACGCAGTGTTCCCCCGTATCTTCCAAAGCCAGCACCAGACTCTTTCTAGTGGGGGTGTAATGCCACAGCTGGGGACCCTTTCACTGGGTCCCCTGGCCAAAGCATTATACCTGACCACTAGTCAACCCAGGCCTGGGATCCCTGGGAAGGTTGGGACCCCTAAAAAAGTGGTTCCCCCCCTCCCCAGAGCACCCCAGGGCTGGGGCTGATAGCTCGGGGCTATCCCCGGCACCTCTGGGCTGTGGGTGCCGGGTTGATTGTGTATAAAAATAGACAAATAACATTGTCTTTTACAATAGAACTAGAGGTCCCAACAAGCCTCCTCCACATGCTGTTACTTGGATAACCACAAGTGCCAGCATGCAGGGTATTAAGGGGCTACTGGTATCTCTAGTTCACCTGGAAAAGAAATATTAAAATAAGACCAGACTCACAAACCAAAGTTTGTATTTTTTTTTATTGCACATGCACTCACTCATTCACTCACTCATATTCACCTGCACTCACACTACACACTTACCTTGTCCCTAGCGCAGGTCTGTCCCCATCTCCAGTAGAATCCAAGTTTGGGACCTGTAAAAGAAAAAAAAAAAACAATACTCACCTACACCTTGTCACATCCTCATCTTTTCAAGTAGATATCCACCATCTTCACAAAACAATAATAACACGGAGCACACGGACAGTACTGTCCTCAAAGAGGGCACTTCGCGAATGACAGTTTAGCCACAGCGTTTCCCATAGAAATGTATTGGCTTGAGCATTCATTGGCTGAGAGAGGCGAGCCTCCGCATCTCTCAGCCATTGAACGTTTCTCACCATTTACTTCAATGGTGAGAACAACTATGTAACCTTTAAGTAACCTAGTGGTTCTCACCATTGTGAGAAGTCAATGGTAAGAACAGTCCATTGGCTGAGAGAGGAGGAGGCTCGCATCTCTCAGCCAATAAACGCTCAGTCAATGCATTTCTATGGGAAATAGAGTGGCTGAGCTATCATTCGCGAAGTGCCCTCCTTGAGGACGATACTGTTCGTGGGGTCCTTGGTTATTTTATTTTTTTGTTATGTGTAGATAGTGGCACAAGGGGTAGATGAGTATTGTTTTTTGTTTTTTTACAGGTCCCGAACTTGGATTCTACTAGACAGGGCCGGATTTATGTTTGTAGGTGCCCCTGGGCAATAAACTTTTATATAATATACACAATGAAGTAAAAAGGGGCCAAAAAGTTTTATGTAAGTATTTTAACTGTCTGGCCGGCACAGCGGCTCCTGACCGCTCTAGCTCTGGGACTCAGCTCAGCGCAGCCGCGGGCACCCTGTGACTGTGTGTGTACTGATGTCATATAATCAGCACTGCAGTGCAGCATCCAGCACAGCAGCAGCTCTATGGACCTGACTCTGTCTCGAGAGATGTTATCATCTCGCGAGATAGGACAAAGAGCTCTGCAGCGGTTTCTGTATATTTACAGCTAAGCTGCCGAGGAGAAGCAGGCAGCGATGTGCTGTTCTGCCCTTTCTGTGCAGGGAGCCCCGGGGCGATAGCCCCTTTCTTTCCCCCCCCCCCCTCTTCCCTATAATCTGGCCCTGCTACTGGAGAGGGGGACAGACCTGCACTAGGGACAAAGTAAGTACGGAGCGTGAGTAAGTGAATGAATGAGTGAATGTATAATAAAAAAAAAAAAACTTTCTTCTTCAGGGGTCCATGGGGACCACAGCCATTACGTTGGGGTATATGGATTTATCCAGGCACCAAACAGTTAATCCAAGCTCTCGGCTCCCAGGATGCACCTGGTCCTCCCCATATAACCCGCCCCTGGTCACAGGGCGTGGTTGTTCTGTTTGGTGCGAGAAAGCACCGCACTAACAGTGGACTGCTGGAGCAGTCCCAAAATACAAGTTTTGTTTTGTTTTTTTCTTCTCTGGGCAGGTGACATGTCTGTGAGCTAGGCGTCTGATAGGAGACGCGCGTATTATCTACTCCAACTACCTCCTGTCGGCGCCGCAACGCTGGTCTAACGACTGGTACTTTCGGCAGGGGCATATGCTCTGGACCGCGACCGGCTACAGGGGATGCAGGAAAGTGTGATTGTGGGCGGCCGCTGACGCCGCAGTCACGTCGGTCCGTCCTCCGGCATGGAGACTGGCCGGGGAACTGCTGTAGTGGGGTGCCAGCGCCGTCTGCCTCCCTTCACTAGACCACCAGGGCTTGATGTGCCTGACTGCTGGGGGCTATGGCGGCGGCCATGTCAGTGTACCGGGTGGGTCCATGCAGCATAGGGGAGGTACGCTTCCCGGCACCCCCCCCCAACCCGAACTACCGCCCTCACGAGGTTTCCCGCGTTTGGGTTGCTCCACCCAGCCTCAAGCTTTATGAGTCTGCCTCAGTCACTCCCAAGTGCTCTCCATGGCTGGTTACTCAGGAGGTATTGGGTCACTCTCCCTGTATACCTCTCCCTTGGGACCGGTTATACAGAGCTCCATATGCTACGAAGCTTCAGGCTGTTCGTAGTTCATTGGGAGCCTAAATTGCATAAGCTCTGCTGAGTATATATATATATATATATATATGCATTGTTTGTGACTTTTGTTTGTGTGTGTATGTGTTACAAAGTGTTAACCTATCACTGCTGTCTCTCCTTATAGCCTTCTACTACAGATGGTGGGGAGGAGAAACATTGGCCCTCATTCAGAGCCGTTCGCTATTTGCGTTCGTTCAAAAACAAGGGGTGGCTATGCAAATGATCCGTTCGCACATTGCAGTTTGTTCACACCTCTAAGTCTGAACGAGCGAGCAAAACATACGCTCTTTTATTTCTTAAAAACGCCCCCTGGCCGCTCGCACCATACGTCATGTCCGCTATTTATTAGATTAATCGAGTACATCGAACAGGATATGAACTGCTCGCTATTCTTGTGGTTGGTGTTTTCAACCGCTATTTAGCAGTTCTGAGTTAAAAAAAAACAAGTGACGTGGTCATTGACGCTGCTATATTAATTATGCACACCCATAAAACGCCCGTTTTGACCTTTAAGCACGCCTGCGAACGGATCTCCACTCCCTGTTTTTAAGCACCTTCCCCTGTTACCACCCACATACGCCTCATTCTGTCACTCAAAATAGCAGGCACTCGCTATATAGCGTACAAACAATTTTCGGCCGCACTGACTTGTTCGCGCATGCGTACTAAAAACCGTACGCATGCGCAGATGTGCGAACATCGCTCGGAACGAGCGTACTGCCGCTAGCGAGCGGCTCTGAATCAGGCCCATTGTCACATGTGTACTCAGGCCCTGATTCAGAGCCGGATGCTCTGACAGAGCGCTCGCTCTGAATCAGGGCCGTCCCTCCTTTTTGGAGCGGCCTCCTGGCCGCTCGCATACCTGTGGGTGACCACCCACAGCTATAGCGAGCGGCCATCGCGGCCAAGACCATCGCGACCATCGGGCTTGCGACGAGTGCTCGCCCTGGAGTGCTTTTGGCTCTATCAGAGCCAAAAGCACTCCCACTGACATAACTAGTGATGTCAGTGAGGCCGGCCCCAGACGGTAGGCGTTCCCATGGGAACGCCTCCGTCTGGGCAGCCACGCCCCCGGCATGCCCACCAAAGGGGGCGCGCTGTCAATCACCATCGACAGCACGCACCCTTTGGTGCGTGACCCATAACGACGGCTTGGCCATCGTTATTCGGGTCTCGCGCATGCGCACGACGGAGCCGGCTCCGTCGTGCGCATGCGCACTTGGGCAACATCGACCCGCTTGCGAGCGCTCGGCGCTCGCGAGCGGGTCTGAATTAGGCCCTCAATTTCTTGCATAAGGATATATTATGTCAAAGGAATCTGAAAGACAGGGGGCAGAGGCCCCTCTGTTGGTATTTTGTATAGCCTGTAAAGCGGGTTTGTCCCCTCAGGATTTTGTTCACAATGGGCTGTGTGCTCTTTGTTTTAGGGAGTCTCCACAGCAATCTAATTTGCCAGCTTCTGGGCAAGAACCCCCGTGGGCTTCTTTTTCCCAGATCCTGGCACAAGTGGCGGAAAGCCTGGCGGCTCCAGTGATAAGATATCCTCAGCCGCTGAAACCAGCCATGTTCCTGCCCCCTATGATGCCATCTTGGATGGATATGTATGCGCATGCAAGTCAGGCTGTACCTTCATCTTCAATGCTTTTCAGCAGCAGCCACAGAGGGCCAGGCCAATACAGCCATAGGCTAGAAGGCGTTTGGCCACTCATATGGGTAGGGACATGGACTCTGATATGTCCTCAGAGGAGGGCGAGGAGGCCCAGGTGTCCTCTCAGGAGTGTCTCTCAGGAGAAGACGGAGATCAATTTCTGATGGCTGATGTCCCTTTCTTGATTAGGGCAGTCAAAGCAGTATTGAATGTCGATGAGGAAGAGCCGCTACAGAGAAAGGTGCCGGTGTTTAAGCGCCAGATAGTAGTTAAAGCAGAGTTTCAGAGCATTTGTCCGAGCTCTTGGGGGAAGCATGGAAGGTTCCGGATAAGAAGTTCCATCTTTCCGGAAAGATCACAGCTTTATATCCGTTTCCTTCGAAACAGTGTGTTAGGCGGGAGTTCCGCCGTCGGCAGACACACATGTGGCACATCTGGTGAAGAGTACCATATTGCCTTTGCCTTCGGCCTGTTCTCTTAAGAACCCCACTGATAAGAGACTCGATAATTGTCTTAAGGCAGTTTTTTCAATCTCTGGGGCAGCCACCCGCCCGGCTATGCCAAAGCCATCGAAGAATGGGTGAAAACTTTGGCAGAGTCTCTTCCAGAATTGTCTAAGGAGCAGCTAGAGATTGTTTCTTATGTCAAGGAGGCTTTGTCCTATTTGGGGGAGGCAGCATTAGATGCGGGGATGCTATCTGCCAAAGCTGTCTCTGTGGTGGCACATAGAGCCGTGTGGTTAAGAGATTGGAATTGCTGGATCCAAAAAGGCCTTCGAGTTCCTTCCGTTTACAGGGGGAGTCCTTTGGCACAGAATTGCACAAAATTGTGGCTACAGTGGCAGCCTCTAAGGCGGCTGGATTACCCTCAGCATTGGTTCCTGGGCAGAGAACTTCTTCTTTTCGTACTTTTCGCATCTTTCGTCCACAAGGGAAGGTCAGAGGTCAACCCTCTGCTAGAGCAAGCTTTAGCAGAAAACCACTACCAAAAAAACCCTGGCAAATAAACGCCCGGGTTCCAGGTCCCAGGATAAGCCTGTAGCCTGATGGGGCGGGCCTCCCCCTGGGGGACCCCAAGATAGGAGGCCGACTTCTTCACTACTCAGATGCCTGGCATCTTACAACAACAGATGCCTGGGTTCAGGAAGTGGTCTCCCAGGGTTATGCCCTGACATTCTGGGGGAAGTCCTCCCCAAAGGTTCTTTACCGTATCCCAGCCAGTGTGGTCGGCTTTGGCCCTACAACAGGTGGTTCACTCCCTACTAAGGGCAGGTGTGATCATCCGGGTGCCAAGAGATCAGGTACGGAAAGGATTTTATTCCAACCTGTTCCTGGTTCAGAAACCAAATGGGTCCTTCCGACCTATTTTAAATCTGAAGGAACTCAACGGGTTTATTCAGGTACCCAGGTTTTACATGGAGACACTACGTTCAATCGTATTGGCCATGGAACCAGGGGATTTCATGGTTTCCCTGGATATCCAGGATGCCTACCTGCAAATTCCAATTTAGTCTTCCCACCAGCAGTTTCTTCGGTTTGCGGTGAGGCAGGATCACTTCCAGTTTCAAGCACTGCCGTTTGGTCTATCCACAGCTCCTCGAGTGTTCTCTAAAGTGATGGCAGTGATAATCGCACATCTCAGGCGCCAGGGCGTCAGAATTTTGCCTTATCTGGACGATCTCGTTACTGGGGCAGTCCCCGCAGGGGTTGTTGCGTTATCTTGAGTTGACAATCTCCTGTCTACACAGGCATTGTTGAGTCATAAACTGGATGAAATCTTTTCTCAAGATTCTGGTCCTGCAGGGGCGAATACGCAGTCTGCTTCACATCAGACGAGTCTCAATACACTCGGCAATGTGAGTGTTAGGGTCAATAGTGTCCGCCTTCAGTATGGTGCAATATGCTCAGTTTCACTCCCGTCCGTTACAGCAGTGGATCCTCTCACGCTGGAACGTGGAGTATCAGACAATAAAATCTCAAAGGTTCCAGCTGTCTCCGGAGGTGCGGTTGTCCCTGTCCTGGTGGTTGCAGACGGGCCATCTCAACCAGGGTCGCCCATTTTGGATATCAGAGTGGGCTCTCCACCGATGCCAGTCTTCGGGGTTGGGGAGCAGTGACAGGCCGGCACATCTTCCAAAGGAAATGGACAGAGGCGGAGAGTCATCTGCCCATCAATATCCTGGAACTGAGAGCAGTGTTCAGGGGTTTAGTACAGGCCCAGAGTTTGTTGCACGACAGACCTGTACAAGTGCAAATCGTCAGGGAGGCACTCGGAGTCGGGGTGCCATAACGAAAGTATCAAGGATCCTGGTCTGGGCAGAGCGTCACCTTCCTGCGATAGTAGCCGTGTTTATACCAGGGGTCCTAAATTGGGAAGCGGACTTCCTGAGTCGGCAGGATATAAATGGGGGAGAGTGGGTTTTCCATCCACAGGTATTCCAGAGCCTGATAGACAGATGGGGTCTTCCAGAGGTAGACCTCATGGCGTCAAAACACAACCACAAGTTGCCCAGGTACGGATCCAGAACCAGGGATCCATTAGCCGAATTCACAGATGCTCTGACAGTAAAGTGGAATTTCGGGCTTGCATATCTTTTTCCGCCTCTGGCTCTTCTTCCCAGAGTCATCAGGAAGCTCAAGCAGGAAAACAGTGTAGTGATTCTTATAGCTCCCACTTAGCCCACGCGCCATTGGTTCACTGATCTACAAAATCTATCCGTGGACACTCCATGGCCTCTTCCTCTGAGGCAGGACCTGTTAGTTCAGGGTCCCTGCCTGTATCCGAATCTTCCTCTTCTGTCTTTGACGGCATGGATCTTGAGGCCTCTGTCCTCAGAGCCAAGGGGTTTTCAGATTCACTGTTACAGTAAGGGTACAGAAGCCTTCTTCTGCCCGCATTTACTATATTATTTGGCGCTCGTTTTTCCAGTTGTGTAAACTAAGGAAATATGACCCTAGTGTGTTTAAGGTCTCTTGAGTGCTTTCTTTCTTCCAGTCAGGTTTAGAGCGGGGTCTTCGTCTGACCTCCCGGAGAGTGCAAGTTTCTGCGCTTGGGGTTTGGTTTCAGCGCAGCATTGCTCCGCTACCTGATGTAAGGACCTTTTTCAGGGCGTTTTAAGGGTGCAGCCGCCTTTTATTCCCCTGGTGGAACATTGGAATTTGGCATTAGTATTAAAGGCATTACAGGCTCCCCCTTTTGAACCTTTCAAATCAGTAGATCTCAAGTGGATGACCAATATTTCTTCTGGCCATCGCTTCAGCCCGTAGGGTGTCTGACCTGGCAGCTCTATCCGTCCGCTCTCCTTTCCTGGTGTCCCATCAGGATAGAGTGGTGCTGTGTGCCAGCGCAGGGTATCTTCCTAAAGTGGTATCACGGTTTCATATAAATGAAGAAATTGTGGTCCTAGCCTTTCAGGCCTCGGGGCTATCTGTGGGTGAGGCCTCCCTGGATGTTGTGCATGCTCTACGTATTCATGTGGATCGCACCAACAACTTGAGAAAGTCAGATTCTCTTTTTGTACTGTATGGCTGTCATAAACGGGGTTCACCAACCAAAAAACAGACCTTAGCAAGATGGCTTTGTATGACTATATCACAGGTGTACACTCAGGCTGATTGTAGGGTGCCAGATTCGGTCAAGGCACACTCTACTCGGCCTGTGGGTCCTTCGTGGGCAGTGCGCTGGGGCTCCTCTGCGGAACAGTTGTGCAAGGCAGCCACCTGGTCGTCTGTCCACACTTTTATCAAGTACTATGCATTTGACACCTTTGCCTCTCAGGATGCCTCCTTCGGCATAGGATCCTCCTTTCTTCCGAGACACAGGAGCGTCCCCACCCTTAGGGGTACTGCTTGAGTATATCCCCAACGTAATGGCTGTGGACCCCATGGACCCCGAAGAAGAAAATAAGAGTTTGTTAACTCTTTTTCTTCTAGGTCCATGGGGTCCACAGGACACCCACCCTAAGAGCACCTGGTGTTATTGGGTAACTCTTTATATCTCTGGTTATTTCTCTCTTGGGTGAGAGATTGGTCTGGAGAACATGTGTCCTTCCTTCGTATCTGTTTGCCTTCTCTTGGTGGGCTTTATAGCAAACTGACGCCCTGTGACCAGGGGCGGGGTATATGGGGGAGGACCAGGTGCATCCTGGGAGCCGAGCGCTTGGATTAACTCTTTTTCTTCTAGGTCCATGGGGTCCACAGGACACCCACCCTAAAAGCACCTGGTGTTATTGGGTAACTCTTTATATCTCTGGTTATTTCTCTCTTGGGTGAGAGATTGGTCTGGAGAACATGTGTCCTTCCTTCGTATCTGTTTGCCTTCTCTTGGTGGGCTTTATAGCAAACTGACGCCCTGTGACCAGGGGCGGGGTATATGGGGGAGGACCAGGTGCATCCTGGGAGCCGAGCGCTTGGATTAACTGTTTGTTGCCTGGATAAATCCATATATCCCAACGTAATGGCTGTGGACCCCATGGACCCCGAAGAAAAAGTTAACAAAGGTATGTTATACCATAACTCTTATTTTTGTTGTGTGAGTCTTGTCTTTATTTTAATATTTCTTTTACATGTGAACTAGAGGTACCAGCAGGCCCTTAATGAACTGCATGCTGGTACTTGTGGTTCTCCAAGAAGCAATCAAGAACAAGTGATCTCTCTGGTTATAGTGCTTTCAAATTCCCATTCCTTTTAAGGTATTCTACCATTGGGTGGAAGTGCATGATGTTAGTGTCCTTGTGTCCTGGTTTTGTCAAGTTTTTTTTTTTGTTTTTGTTTTTTTAACTGAATATGCACAAGGGCGATAGAGTTCGGGTGCACAGAGCCAAGTTTCTAGATCAACAAGCAGAGTCCTGTTAAGTGCTGCTAAAATGTGCTTCCCACCACTTCCTTTTTTTGTTTTTGTATTGTTTATGAAACAAACTTTTGGGGCCAAATGTAAAAGGGTGAGAGTTTAGAAAATTAGTTTTCTCACACTTTTTAAAGTCGGCCAATGAAATAGAGTCTGAGAACATACAAACTCGCATGTTTTTCAGACTCAAAAAACTCACGATTTTATCTCTCATCCAGATGTTTTCCCATTTTGAAGATACAACTCTACCAATGTAATAGTGTGAGAGTTTACTGCTAAATGCTCACATTTTCTAAACTCTCACCCTATTACATTTGGCCCCATATATCCAAATTGTTAATATTTTTTTCTTTAACCGCACAAACAGTGTTGCAGAGTTCGACAGAAAATGTTCACTATCATAAAATTACAACTCATTGAAGTGCAACAAGGCTGCAAATAACTTAAAAGGGCTTGTCTTAATCACATGGACTATTCGGATAACCCTGCCCCGGAATTATACTTGCCATGTCCCTACTGAAACTTTGCTATAAACCATTAGACATTTTGTTTTTACTTACAATATGTGCAGTGTACAATTGTTGTTTTTAGATATTTCATTATGTTCTCGGATTTCATAATAGTTTGAACAGTCATCTCTGAGAGACATTTTTTTTTATTATTTTTTTCTGTATCATTGCTGGTTGAAAAGTACTTTTGTTTCTCTTATACTCCAATAAAAGATTTCTTTGCCTGCTGCTGTAACTTACTTATGAATGTAGATTTATTGTTGACCAACATTACAATTATTATATTCTTCTTGTGAAGGAGAGCTTCTTGTGCCACAATCTGTTCCCATAACCTTTTTTTTCCTTATTTTCACTTAACCTTTTCTACTCTCCTCTCTCCATCTACTTTTTCAATTTTGAGCGAACCATCGGAGCTTATATTTGCTGAGTAGAGGGTGCATATTTAATTACTAAAAATTTGAACGTTGGATATACTCTTCTACAGTACCTCTAAATATTTCCATTTTACGATTTCTTATTTACTTTTTTCCATTCCTGTTATATGCAGACTCACCATCTTTATATATCTTTTACATACAGTCACATCCTGATTGTTGTTTTTCCATTGTTTTCCATGGAAGCAGATCTAAGTATAGACATTCCACAAACTAATTCTTCTACCTTTATAGCAGCTTTTTTAGGTCCTTTGAGAAAGGTAAAATGGAGAATTGATAGTATTTAGACAGAAAAACAAACAGATGAATTAAATGCATGATTGATTATACTTGCTGTTGAACACACTGACCTTGGCTCTGCTTTGAGCTTTACATGTGAACTTTCGTGCTTGCAGGTTCCATCCGCATTGCTGACTTTCCGTTGGGATGCAGCAGTCTTGGCTGATGTGGAGGCCTCAGGAGGACATAAAATGGAAAGTGTGCTGAAACAAGAGTTGCTTTCCAGTTCAGAGTACCTTAACTAGATGCATATTTCCCAACAGCCAGCTCTTAGTGTCTGTTTTAAATATGGAAGTGACCAGTTATTTAACCTATTAAAGTGAAGAGACACATGCATGTATATTTAAATTCTTAATTTGCACTTTAGGCCCAGTTTGCATAATGCAATAAAAAGTGTAAATAGCAATGCCTTTTTTTATATCTATAGTGTATGAAGGTGTGACACCCCAATTTAGTGGAATGTCAGTGAATGGATCGTACCTGCTGTTTATCTTGGATCTGCTTAGGAATGGATTGCAGGATAGATCAGGACCGTTCCTCTTTCAGGCTCCTCCTACCATGGCAGAGAGACCGGAGACTCCCCTGGACCCAGCACAGTAATGACACACTTTAAAAGAGATATTAGTTTTATTATGCTGGAATACTATGTCACACTAGTAAGGTATTGGGTAAAGGTTAACATGCAATGATGCAGTACACAATATCAAGTACGATTACAGTGGCTTAAGTGAACTTAGAATAATCCTTTCTCAGCAGTCAATATAAATAGCTACTATACGGTTGATTAACAATCACAACTAGCGCATCACCAGAACATTAAGAATGCTCATTGCATAACACTACAATTTTCTGTAAATATAATTATAATCAACTGTTCCAGTGTAAGGTCTTACTGTATGTAACCAATGAGGAGCACAATGTCCCTATCTGTGCGTCTTTGAGATATTGTCTCTTTAATCTTCCCTGTACAGGCTCTCGTTGGTGCACATACTGTAAGCATAAAGGAGTTGCAGGGAATCACCTTATACTGAGATGCAACAGTGGCTGTGCTGTACATGTAGAGGTGGCCACTCAGAACATGCACTGTGGTACACTGGTGTTAGCAGTATGCCGTCTCTCTCATTGCATGGGGTACAATGTAGCTTGCTGCTGTATTTAGATAGCTCTCACTGAGGCAGCAGGTACACTGACCCACTGCTATAATCTTGTCCTGCACTTGTGTGCACTGGGACTGTCCTTGTTGCAGAAAACAACTGAATCAGCTCCTGGGCTTTATTTCTCTATGTGCTCACTCTCTCTCTCTCTCTTATGGCACAGTTTATGTTGGTTATGAATGCTGTAGATTTGTGTAAGTTCTGGCAATGGTCACTCCCTGCGTCTCTCTTTACAGCAATAGCAGACTCTCTGCTACTGATATTTACAATTGTCAGATTCTGCAGGATGCTCTGTCCTCTGCAAGGTCTCAGGCAACACAGCTTGGTTCACCACAGCAGCTCTCCTCAGAGAACCCCCTTGGGTGCTGCGTTCCGACCTTCTGACTTCAACATCAGGGGCGCCACTTTCTGACTGGGCAGTTGCCAAAGGGGGGTCACGTCTGACCTCTATTTCTTCCACTACAGATGGGTCAGAAGCTACGCTCATTACTGTATGGATGGGACTGAGCTACACATAAACATTAGTAGCTCAGTTGGGTCATCAAGTGGTATACCCCCTGAGGATCCCCATTCCTCTGCCATAGGTTCTCCATCTTCCTGTGGTGCAGGCTCTTCAATAGTACACAGTTTCAGTTGGTCCCGGGGTACAGTGCTGAGACAGCCATCTTTCCTCTGGATTTGGTAAGTGTACAGACCATCAGCTACGGTATAAGGAACATCTTCCCACGTGGCACCCAGCTTGCTTGTTTGATGGTTTTTCCGCTTCCAAACTTTGTTGCCTACTTGCAACGGTACTGGCCTCGAATCAGCATTATAGTTCCTCTCCTGACAGGCTGCAACTACTTCCCTTCTCTTTTCCACAATCTGCCTGGCAGTCTCAATTCTATGTTGGTGTTCCTGAACCCACTCTGTCTGTGGGGTGATGGGTTCATCTACTTCGGGTGTAAGCTCCAGGTCTTTTGGAAGTTTGCACTGTCTCCCGAACATTAGGTAGAAGGGTGTGAAGCTTGTCAAACAGTGGGCCTGATTCAGAACTCGCTCTGAATCAGGGCGTGTGTTTTTGGTTTTTTTTGTTGCGGCCTGTTGGCCGCTCCAATAGCTGTGGGTTACCACCCACAGCTTATGCGAGCGGCCATGATGATGCTCAGCCACCTCCCTTCCCCACCTTCCAAATGGGGCAGCTGTCAATCAACATCGACAGCTGCCCCTTTTGGATGCGAGCACTGGAGCGAGTGCTATTTGTGCTCGCTCCGGGGCTCGCGCACGCCGTGCGTGCGCACTGGGCCACCATCGACCCGCTTGCGAGCGGGTCTGAATCAGGCCCAGTGTTCGATGTTGTTGTACAGGTATGTCAACTCCAGTAGAATATTGGGCCACAGAGTACGTTTCTCAGCTGAGTGGCTTCGAAGCATGCCGAGCATGGTCTGGTTTGCCCTTGCGGATGGTACGCTGTAGTTCGGAGTTTACGACATCCATACATGGAGCAGAGCTCTTAAAACAAATGTGACTCGAATGCTGAAGATATAATCTAAATACAGCAATACCATTTTGAAATTTCGATGCCATGGCAGTGCTCCATGAGCCTTTGAAAGGTGGCCGGGGCATTGCAGAGTCGAAACGGCATCCTGTTGAACTCAAACAGGCCCATCGGGGTTGTGAATGCCGTCTTCTCACGGTCCTCGGGGGCCATTGGAATCTGCCAGTATCCGCTGGTCAAGTCTAAGGTTGAAAAATAGACTGCAGTTTTCAGGGCTGTCAGGGATTCCTCAATCCGGGATAAGGGGTATGCATCCTTGTGTGTGATAGTATTCAGCTTCCGGTAGTCGGCACAGAAGCGGAGACTGTCGTCCTTCTTTTTTTCAATGACTAGTAGTGCTACCCATGGGCTGTGGCTCTCCCTAATCACGCCAGCCTCCTTCATCTCGTTGATCATGCCTCGCACTGGCTGGTACATGGTAGGTGTAAGTGGCATATGCCTCTCCTTTACTGGCGGGTTAATTCCATAGGAATATGGTGCTGTACTCCTGCTCTCCCAAAGTTGGCTGGATGCTGAATAAAGGCCTCAGCATTCCTGCGTACAACTTGGATTACCCCTTGTGCTGACTTTCCGGGGTGTCAGAGTCTCCAATCTGCACTTCACTCCACCATGGAGTCTCAATAGTAGTCATTCTGGCTTGTCCAATCACAACCCCCTGCTGAGCCTGGGGTACAGTTTCTCCGAGTATGTCCTGGAATTCCACTAACACCACTGGGCAGTGCCGAAACAGTCGAATCGGGTAACTGATTCGGGATTCAAGACCCGAACTGAAACTCTTCCACGTTCCACTTTTGCCAATGTTCTTGCCACTGCAAATGGCTGTTGTCCATCGAGGTCACAGGCTTCAATAATGGTCTCATAGTCCTGCCCTCCTGGGCCAATCCTGGCTTTGCACCATATCACGTGCTCTGCATTGGGTCGAAGGATAATGGGCTGACTATCTGTGACCTTAAGCCTTCCTGACTTCTCCCCTGAGATTTGTGAACTTCCTGTGTCCTTCCAACAGACGAACTGTCTGCTGCAGGGTCTTGCGCTCTCTAGGGGCCGCAGACTGCATTTTGATCCTGAAGCCCTCTACTAGCTCCTATTGACAATTTTTTAAGACATTCATCCCCAATACAACGGGAGGCAAGTACTTGTTGTCTGCAGTTGTAATCAAACAGCCTTGTTGATCGAGCTTCGCTTCGCCAATTGTTAAGGTTGCCTCCCAGTAGCTGCGGAATTTGATCTGTTGCCCGTTGCTGGCTAATAGGTGCAACCATATAGTGGGTGGAGCCAAGATCTCTTTCATATACCCAATGCTTCTGGAACTCAGCAAGTTGTATGGTCGTCACCTGGGAGCCGGTATCCAAGAGAGCGCCCACTTCTACTCCGTTGACTCTTATTTTTAAGTGGAGACACTCACCATCATACCGGGGCCACCACTCCTGTTTTGATGGACCTTCTGGTGTGATTCTTATAGAGGGTCGGTCCCTTGCTTCGGGATCTTGTTGTTTAAAGGCTCGCCTTCACAATTTCTCCACTTTGTTTGCAGCCTCGACATATGGGTCTCCCTTGAGTGTCGAACTGGTCGGTGGGGCGTCTCCCTGATCCCCATGGGACAAATTAGCATTGTAGATTCCTCCCACCTTGTTCACGGTGCCATCCTGCGCGTTTGGCTTCAGCCTGTTCCAGTCGTATCTCCTGAATCTCTCATCATCGCTGTGACAGCACTGGTGAGGGCCCTGACTGGCCTGAACTTGTTGAGTTACTGTTCCCCTAGACTTTTGGAATTCGGGCATCAGGTATGGGTGAGTTTCTTCGTACTCACTCTCAACTTGTTCCGAGACTACTTCATGTTCGATGTATGTGTTCTGGTTTAGACCCAATATGTCCATCGAGGCCTCTTTAAATTCCGCAAAGGTGCAGTCAGAGTTTTGCCATCTCCACATCCATAGTTGGGCCTTTGTCACTTCTCCTCTGGTCCCTTCAATAAATAGGTTGATCAGTGTCTCGTCCACGTGCTCTGCCTCCCGTGGGTCTCTGACTTGAATGGCCCACATAGCCTCCTGTAGTCCCAAGGCAAACTCCCGCAAGGATTCCTGAGGTTGTTGTTTTCGGGCGTACAGCCGTCCCTTTAATTCTGCAATGGTCTGGCTGAAGATTCCTGCGAGTTTCTTCAATATCCCCTCGGTGGACTTTTGCTCTTCCTCCGGCCACGATCGAGCCTTCCACAGTGCCGGGCCTTTTAGCTGACCGATGACAATTTCTGCCCATTGCTCTTCGCTTAGTGGATACAGCCGAAACATAGAGCGTAGTATCTCCTTGAATTCTTTGAAGGATCTGGTTCCCTGCATTACAGGAGTCTCCTGAGTAAGTTGGTAAACACGATGCACCAAAATAATAAGGCATGGTGATAGCAGCTACCTGTGCCACTGGTGCTGCTGTTGCATTGGGCATTTGAGGACGCTAGTCCTGGTGATGCTGGTCGTGATCCTTAGCCTTCGGCCACTTCAGGGTTCTGGGGTTGTGACATCCTTCCGCTGTGGAATTACTCTATATCCTGTTCATAGACACCAGGTTGTAACACCCCAATTTGGTGGAATGTCAGTGAATGGATCGTACCTGCTGTTTTTCTGGGATTTGCTTAGGAATGGATCGCAGGATAGTTAAGGGCCGTTCCTCTTTAACGCTCCTCCTACCATAGCAGAGAGACTGGAGACTCCCCTGGACCCAGCACAGTAATGGCACACTTTTAAAGTGATATTTGATTTATTATGCTGGAATACTATGTCACACTAGTAAAGGTTAACATGCAATACACAATATCAAGTACGAATACAGTGGCTTAAGTGAACTTAGAATACTCCTTTCTCAGCAGTCAATATAAATAGATACTTAGGGCCAAATGTAATAGGGTGAGAGTTTAGAAAATGTGAGAGTTTAGCAGTAAACTCTCACATTGGTTGAGTTTTATCTTCAAAATGGGAAAACATCTGAATGAGATTTTAAATCGTGAGTTTTTTAAGTCTAAAAAAACATGCAAGTTCGCTCTGTTACTTTGTTTTTGGACTATATTACATTGGCAAAGTTTAAAAAGTGTCAGAAACTCTTACTTTTCTAAACTCTCACCCTATTACATTTGGCCCTATATGGTTGATTAACAATCACAACCAGCGCTGCACCACAACATTAAGAATGATCATTGCATAACACTACAATTTTCTGTAAAAATAATTATAATCAACTGTTCCAGTGTAAGGTCTTACTGTATGTAACCAATGAGGAGCACAATGTCCCTGTCTGTGCGTCTTTGAGTTATTGTCTCTTTAATCTTCCCTGTACAGGCTCTCATTGGTGCACATACTGTAAGCATAAAGGAGTTGCAGGGAATCACCTTATACTGAGATGCAGGAGTAGCTTTGCTGTTCCTGTAAATGTGACCACTCAGAACATGCACTGTGGTACTGTGGTGTTAGCAGTATGCCGTCTCTCTCATTGCATGGGGTACAATGTAGCTTGCTGCTGTATTTAGATAGCTCTCACTGAGGCAGCAGGTACACTGACCCACTGCTATAATCTTGTCCTGCACTTGTGTGCACTGGGACTGTCCTTGTTGCAGAAAACAACTGAATCAGCTACTGCGCTTTATTTCTCTATGTGCTCACTCTCTCTCTGATGGCACACGGTATGTTGGTTTATGAATGCTGTAAATTTGTGTAAGTTCAGGCAATGACTACTCACTGTGTCTCTCTTTACAGCAATAACAGACTCTCTGCTACTGATATCTACAATTGTCAGATTCTGCAGGAAGCTCTGTCCTCTGTTAGCTCTCAGGCAATGCAGCTTGGTTCACCACTGCAGCTCTCCTCAGATAACATATGTCCGTAAACTCAGCCTCTGCTCATACCAGTACATGCTGTTCTTCTCCCAGTCTTATACAGGATTCACTGGGCTTCTCTAGCTCCACCCCAAACAGTCTCTCTTTAGTTTCCCTCCTAAAGCTGGCAGAACCATCTCTAGGGGATCAGCAGGACCCTAACTCCTGGCTATTAACCCCTTCCATGCAAGGGAAAACACTGCTGGTTTGGGGGTATCACAAGGGCTTGAGGTACTACAGCATATATTGTTTTACTGTGTGTCCAAAGATTGTATTGTAATGGACTTCTCCATATATTTGATTATTTTCTCAGTCTCTGTTCTAGAGTTTATTTTAATAGTGTACACTAGATATACTTTCCAGTGTAATCCCCAGAGCCTTGACAGAGCCCACAGTTTCTACATACTCACAACTGATTGCAAGGTGTGATATACTATGAAAACTTACAATTTTATAATCAGATCTAGTTAACAAGGAATCGTATGGAACCCATAAACTCCATCAAATGTACTAATTATTAGTGGTTCTAGAGTAAATATAGATATTTGGACCAGCATAATGGTATGCACACCTATAAAATCTAACCAACTTTGAATTCTCTAGCCATTGCCACCTTGAGAATTTTGCAAGGTGGCAGAGCTGTGATGGTGGCACCTCGCTGGATAGCCATAGCATGTCCCATCTTAGAGCAGCTTTAAAAACCACTGGTCTAAATATAGAGGTATACTGCCTTTGTGAGGAAACATCAAATTATATAATGAAATTAACTGCCGCATAAAATGTACACACAGTCCAGGTTAAACTTTAGTTTGCTATTCCAGATGTTTAAAGGACATCAAATTAGAATCACATACTAACCTGGTTAAATTGTGCTCACTCTGTTTCAGAATTGTTTAGTTGAGTAATAAAGATGGAAAATTAGCCTGGTCTCAAATGATGTATGGAAATCCTTTGAGGACCTACAGTTTCCCGGCACTCATCGTTATTCGCTTCATCTTGAAGACCTAGGTATAAGCAGACAGGAAATATGCAGAAACATATGTACATGCAACTAATCTTCCTAACACTAACATGGCCACGTAATTATACATAGAGATAGGCACTATGGTCAGTCTCGGAAGAAAGGGACATTCAAGACTAGTGATGGAGCACCTTTTTTTTAATAAAGGGTTGAAAAAAAAAGGACACACACACATGCAAGTGTTTAGGCCTGTTTCAACATTAAATATTTAAATAGGAAGCTGTGGTTTCTTCATATATATATATATATATATATATATATATATATGTTAATCCATCACCCGACACTCTGGACCCACCGTGGGGTAGCTAGCTCCGTTGCCTTCCTTTAGGAGGACCGCACCACCAACATAAATCCACTGTAAAACGGTAAAATCGAAATGTGTAATGATTCCCCACTGTGTGGTGTGAGCTCTTCACAGAAAGGGAGCAGGCAGCATTCCACGGTTTGGTTTCAAACATGTATTAAAAGTTACTGATACATGACCTAGAGCCAATGATACAACTGGGTTGGAGTAATTATCCAGAAATAGACACCTTACTGTTATAAATGTAGTAGTATTGTACTTATTTCTACCAGACCTACTGTGCAAGCTACAGTGTATCAAACAAATAACAATTTACATGGAACATTTTTTGTGATAAATTATTTCTAATTCCACACGATTGTGAGGCATTTCTAGTGCATATGAATAAAGTACTATACAAGTTCCCTATTTTCAGCTATAAATGGATCCTTATGAAAATTTTATTTTGGTTTGAATGATTGAGATCATTTGACTAAATTCTCTTTGAAGCACTATGTTATAAATCAAAAAAATTAAATCAATTTGACAATAAACAAAGCATGCTATAGGTGTAAATATCTATCAATTTGCTTACCAAATACTACATTCCTCTTGGAGGTCTATAAAAGATTTCTTTAATATACAGTACACTGAATTGCCAAAAGTCATGGCATAGCAGCATGTAAAGGTAATGGTAGATGGCATCACCATACTGTGATGTCTTAGAAATGCCCAGACATGCATCAATTGTAATGTGACATCTCGTGAGTCAGTATGAACACTGGCTAGGCTGCTCATGGCAAGACAACGTGAATTATCGGAGTTCGAACGAGGCATAGTAGGTGTGCAGATGTTGTGCAGTCATTCAACATTCTTTCACCTACTATGTCACATGTGTACCCGTAATATGTCCTGAAAGATATTACCACCCACCATGGACAGCGCAGTGGCCAGAATTGTGTGTGGTAACAGACAAGACACTGGCTCAAATCACATTCAATGCAGGAGGTACCAGACGCATATCCAGCAGGTCATTGCAGCATTCTTTTGCTTCCATGGGATATGTGAGCAGATGACCCACCAGAGTGCTCCTTTTAACACTACAACACTAAACACTGAGCTTGTTTATTGGACACTGGAGGACTTGCAACATGTGGTGTGGTCCAATGAGTCATGGTTCCAGTTCGGGTATAGTGTCGACCCCATGAGGCCATGGATCCCAGTTGTCAACAAGGCACCATGCATTCTGTGGTGGTTCCAAAATGGTGTGGGGTATGTTCACGTGGCATGGGTTGGATCTGCCTGATCACATCCTTGACCGGTAACCATTATGTTGCACTACTTGATGACCAATTGCAGCGCTTTGTGTACCCCCACAATGATTGAATATTCCAGCAGGATAATGCCCTGTGTCATCAATCCTAAGTTGTCCAAAATTGGTCCTAGTAGCATTCTAGAGAGTTCCAGCGAATGGTGTGGCCACCACGTTCAACCGACATGAACCCAATGGAGCATTTATGGGACATGGTGGAGAGGTCCATTCACACCCAATATTCTGCACTTACAAATATCGGATCTGTGGAAAGCTATCCAGGCTCATGTGTCAACATCGCTCCAGAGGTCTTCTGTCCACTTGTGTAATCGATTCCACCTCTTGTTGCTGCACTTCACCGGGCTAGAGGGGGTCCTACACTGACATTTGGCACTTCAGTGTATATTTGACATACTGTATACAATTAATTCCATATTGAAGGCAGGCTGTTGTAATCCTAGTTTAAGAAATCAAATACTGTCAATTTTCCACAGGTAGGAGCATTGCACACAAAATCAGAGGAGCAGCCAGTTACTGGCAAAAGAGCTGGATGAGCTACACTTTATTGCAAAGCACATCTCATGAGTTTTACTGGAAGTAGCGATAAGGGCTGAAGAGTAACATCTGACTGCAAAACATATCTTGGCACTTCTGGTGCAACAGAAATGAGGTTAAATTCAGCCAATTTATAAAAAACAAATATATGTGTATTAAAGGAATAAAATAAACCAAAATGCCCACAAGTACAGGGGAATAACAGTTTGGTTTATTACTTAAAAACATACATAATATCACATAAAAAAACAAGAAATAATGATACAAGAGTGGAGTTCCTTAAAGTCAACTTCCTCACCAGAGATTGGTGCTAAGGTAGGCTGGTGCTAAATCCTTAGCAAAAGGTCCCGGGCTCAATAGTCCGGCACCACCGCAGAAAGCTTTCCAAGATCCAAGGCAAGTTGAATGTGCAGGACTCCCTCCGATTCACATGTAGAACTGTTGCTGCAATGTGCTTCGGATCGTTAGAGATCCTTCGTCAGGCAGTAGTTAACATGTGATGTGAAAAAGGCTGTATTTATACCTCCAAATGGCCCTTATTGGTGTTCTGATTCCTGCCTTCCACAGGACATTCCGGCTGTTAGATTTACGTCACTTCCGGTTATGGAAAGGAAGTGGCTCACGTTCCACTGTGTTGTTTCCGGTGGAACAAGAAGTTCTCTGTTCCACCTCGTGGCCATCTTTGATTTTTGCGTTCCACCTCTGTTTACCAGAGGGTGAGTAACGGACTTCAATCGCGGCTATTTTGGGGTGGTTTCTTTTTAGAAGTAGGATTAGGTGGTTATTGCGGGACCAAATGGAGGTATAGACATAATGAAGTGGTATTTAACACAAGCAAATATGTTGTATGATCTTTATTCTGCCGGATGTAACTATACCGTACTTCATATTCTGGTTATGTCCATCCCTGAACCGGCAGAATATATATATAAACAATATGTTCTCCATTCCCAGAACGTGGACATAAAAAAAAAGAAAAACCATTAATAAAACTCATAATAAGAACATATAAACCATTTATATCCTGAATAATTTAATTTAAAAACCATTTCAGCTCGAAATCGAGATTTAGATCATTAGGTGATAACATATCAAGATTGTAGATCCATCTCATTTCATTGGTAGCAAGACATTTTTCCATATTTTTTGATCTCCAATTAGGTTTAATTAGCTGAATACCTAAAAAGCTTTTGAGATAAAAAAAATATGGAAAAATATCTTGCTACCAATAAAATGAGATGGAGCTTCAATCTTGATATGTTATCACCTAATGGTCTAAATGTCTTTCGAGTTGAAATGGTTTTTAAATTAAATTATTCTGGATATAAATGGTTTATATGTCCTTATTATGAGTTAATGGTTTTCCTTTTTTATGTCCACATTCTGGGAATGGAGAACATATTGTGTGTGTGTATATATATATATATATATATATATATATATATATATATATATATATATAATTTTTTATTTTTTTTTCTGCCGGTTCAGGGTTGGACATAACCGGAATACGAAGTACGGTACAGTTACATACATCTGGCAGAATAAGGATTATACAACATCTTTGCTTGTGTTAAATACCACTTCATTATGTCTATACCTCCATTTGGTCCCGCATTAACCACCTAATCCTACTTCTAAAAAGAAACCACCCCAAAATGGCCGCGATTGAAGTCCGGTACTCACCCTCTAGTAAACAGAGGTGGAACGCAAAAATCAAAGATGGCCACGAGGTGGTACGCAGAGAACTTCTGGTTCCACCGAAAACAACACAGTGGAACATAAGCCACTTCCTTTTCATAACCGAAAGTGACGTAAAGCTAACAGCCGGAATGTCCTGTGGAAGGCGGGAATCAGAACACCAATAAGGGCCATTTGGAGGGTATAAATACAGCCTTTTTCACATCGCATGTTAACTACTGCCTGAGGAAGGATCTCTAATGATCCAAAATGCATTGCAGCAACAGTTCTACATGTGAATCGGAGGGAGTCCTGCACATTCAACTTGCCTTGGATCTTGGAAAGCTTTCTGCGGTGGTGCAGGACTATTGAGCCTGGGATCTTATGCTAAGGGTTTAGCATCAGCCTACCACAGCACCGATCTCTGGTTAGGAAGTTGACTTTAAGGAACTCCACTCTTGTACCATTATTTCTTGTTTTTTATGTGATCTTATGTATGTTTTTAATTAATAAACCAAACTGTTATTTCCCCTGTACTTGTGGGTAATTTAGATTTATTTTATCCCTTTAATACATGTTCAAGCGCCATTCTGCAACACATATTTGTTTTTTATCTATGCCATTGGAGTTGGATGTTACTCTTTTTTTTTTTTTTTAGTGTTAAAGAGGCTGCATGATTGATTTGTGCACAGAGTGTCATTAATCCTTCTTGATAATGCAGCCAATTTATTAACATTTATTTGGAGAGCACCAGGAAATTCTGTTGCACATTACAATCGGGAAAACAGTAATAAAACAAGACTGGGTGTTAACAGACAGAGAGGATAGAGGGCCCTTTTGATTTGCAGCCTTCCATTGTTTGAGACTAATATTGGCTTGTGTCTCACCTGACTTTTGTCCATAACTTATTATTAGTATTATTAACAATAACTTATATTGTGCATCATATTCAATTACGTTTTATAACTGGAAACCGAAATAAAACAAGACTGGGTAATAACACCGAAATAGAGGTAAAAAGGCCCTACAGGCAAGCTTAAATTCCTTTATGGGGCACTCACGAACACTTCGTAAATTCAGTATAATAGAAAAACAACCTTTTGAAACTATTTTGAAAACATCTCATTGAAAATTAACTTTTATTGATTATATATATATATATATATTTGTGTTTATACACAGACCATTGAAATATTAAAATATGTTGCAGAAAGTGTTTAGTAAATATAAAGTAATATTTAAAATAAAAATATTTAAAATACTAACTCATACATATTAATTATATATAACAGTTCTGTGATGTGCTGGTTCAACAATGAAGCTTCAAATAGTATTCAATGTATTATTATCTATTGAGTCTTAGCTTTTTCATTCGACATTAGGACCCTATTAGCAGTTTAATTTGAGTGATTGGAGTATCCAACTGTGATCTAAATTCTCCCTCTTATATCATTCGTCATATAGTCGCATATAATAATTGGCAACACTTATTTTCATTCTATAGGGTTGATTACAGTTTTCTAGTCAAGGTATAGACTAATTGCTTCTCTCATATGTCACTTAAAAAGGTATATGCATACAAAGAAAACTGGGTGTCTGCAAAATTATTTGCTACAACTGTTGCTTTAAATGGCAACTTTGTATCGCCCCTGTGTATCAATTAAATATATTGTTCACATCCTCTGACTAGTCTTATCAAATAAGTGTGGTAAATGCAGCCTAAATCTCACTTAGGGAAATTAACCCCTAAGTGAGATTTAGGTTGCATTTACCATACTTTGTGCACAAAACTTTGTCCATTATTTTTTTAAACATCATACATTCATTCAGCATGTATGACAGTATTATCACCAATGGGAGATAATCTCTCAGCCTGTATTGTGTTCTCCCTAATCCCAACCATAATGCTCTGCATCTAATACGGGTCCGATAAGCACATTCACTTCACATTAACTTAGTTTACATTTGTATGAGAGATGATAAAAACAACAGAACATGCTAGCTGCCTCAGCCGTGTGTCATCCTGACACATGTTTCACTATGGTGCTTAATCAAAGGATTAACCAGGCATCCAGGTTGCAGAGGTTCTTGGTGGGCTGAATGACCCAGACATACAGGAATGTTGGAGAGTCATGTGAAAGTGAAGAAAGAGAAAATAGGAAAAGTTATGTGTGGACTGTATAATGGGGATGTAAATGGGTAGGATAGCTTATGAAGGTTTTGTGGGTTGTTCTGGAATTTGATAAGCTTGTCTGAAGGGATGAATTTTCAGGGACAGCTTGAAGATTTGGAGACTAGAGGAAAGACTAATTGCACATGGCAAGACATTCCACAGAGTAGGTGCAGTCCAAAAAAAGTCCTGTAGCCATGAATGGTAGCAAGTAATGTGTGTGGATGAGAGACACCTATCTTGTGAAGAGGTCGGTTTGGGAGATATTTTGAGATAAGATGTATGTTGGTGTAGTTGGTTAATAGCCTTATGTCTAAGTAAAAGTATTTTATATTGAATACAGTAGAAGACAGGTAACCAATGGAGGGACTGACAGTGGAGCAGCAAGGAAGATCAGCCTTGCAGCTGCATTCAAAATGGTTTGTTGTGGTGAGTGTCTGTTTTGGGTAAGACCAGTAAAGGGACTATTGCAATGATCAATGTGGGAGATAATAAGTACATGAACTAGAGTTATTGAGGTATCTTGGGTAAGAAGACAAATGCTTGATTTATGAATAATATATAGTCTCTTGTGTCCAATAGCAAAATTATTGTTTTCATAGATAATACATCCGAGAATATAGGGAATAGTCCGATACTGACACAATCTGCCAGTTCTTAATGTACTTGTCTTTCACAGAGTGCTACACTTAATATGTAAGGTTGGTAGGCAGTGGAAAGGTTGAATAAATGTTTAAATTCCACAGCCGCCACTCCTAGTATGTGGCACACGTGATACACAGCCCGAATGGATATTGTCAGTGATGACCAGTCAGCACTTCCAAGCAAAAAGGAGTCTACGCGTTTCTCCGCCTCTAATCTAAGCGGCTATTGGACACAAGAGACTATATATTAGTCATGTATCAAGCATTTGTCTTCTCCCATATATGAGTAAATCAGACATAATGGTGGTTGAATTAAAGTCTGCACTACTAATTGGAGAATTTCAGCATGTCTCCTAGCATTTTGTACTTCCTTTTTTATGAAGTGTCAAATGAGATTGAATATGTGTCAATTTTAAACAAAGAAACTCTTTGGATACAATTTGTTTATACAAGTGGACACAGATTAGTAACTGTGTTACTGCTTGATTAGATACAACCACCTGGAATTACAGTGTCAAATGTGGAGTTTTTTTCAGTAATCATAACAGACTTATGTATAAATCCAGACTTATGGTGCGTACACACTGGGCGATTAAAGTGGACGACTGAACGATATCGTTATCGTTCAGTCGTCCACTTTATCGTCCATTTTTAACACAAAAAAGATGAACGATGACGACGACACTCGTTCCCGCGGGTCGTTCGTCATCATCGTTCATCGCGCTGACATGCAGGCCAACCTGACGACCTCGTCAGGTTGCTGCATGTCAGGGAATGGGTGAGAGAGCCCGGCGCTGAACGATATCGCTAATGATATCGTTCAGCGGCTGTGCTCAATGTCATGAACGACATTGAGCACAGCCTGCCGGGGACACACTAGACGATATCGCTCAGGGAGCATATCGTCTAGTGTGTATGCACCTTTAGATCTTTACAAGTGGAGATACGGTCTTTTATTGAATTAGATGTATTATGGTTGATGTAATTATCATGTATTATTAATATTTTTTAATCCTTACTAATTTAATATTCTGACAGCGCTTGAATTACTTTTTTCGTTTACTTTGTCTATTTGGTGGATGGATATATTTCCCACCTGTGTATTCTAGGCAGCAGTCAGAATAGTTTTCATATATTAGTACTTAGGAGGTGCAGCGCCAGATTTTCTAGGTGTCTCTTGTGTAAGATATGGTTGTATTCTGGATATGTTTTTTAGATGTATGCAGTGTCTGAGTGGGACATGAAGGGCCCTCCAGGGGAATGCAATGTTAGGGCCGGTTGAAAAACTGACAACCTGTCGCAGAACACAGCCAGGGACTTGGGTAATGTAGTTAATACAGACATGGCATAAAACAGAGAGGACAGGCAGATACCGGATATGGAACATAGAACAGGCAGATACAATACATGGAATATAGACAGGACACGCAGACATGGTATGGAACAGACAAGATAGCCAGACATAGGATATGGACCACAAACAGGACAGGCAGACATAGGATATAGACAGGACAGGCAGACCTAGGATATGGAATACCGATATGACAAGCAGACAGGATATGGAACATTAACAGGACAGACAGACACTTAGGATATGGAGCACAGACAGGACAGGTAGACACTAAGAATATGGAACACAGACAGGATAGGCAGACATTAAGGATATGGAACACAGAGGACAGGCAGACGCAGGATATAGAACACAGGACTGGCAGACACTGGGTATGGAACACAGACAGGACAGGCATAAAACATCTGGCCATTTAGCAGTTACATTTGCTTTGCTGCTACAATGGTCACTGTAGTGTTGGAGCTAGATGGATCCATGTGAAGCAGAGGGAGGGGTGCAGGCAGGAGAGCACACTCTACAGGTTTCCTCCCATTACATTGGTGTTGAAGCCCTGAAGAACAGCTGCTGCTGGTTGGCTCCCTGCCCTGCATTCTGGACTCCTCTAGCTGCCTGCAGGTCTAGAAGGTCAAATTCCCCACCTTTCCACATGACGGAAAGCGGTCCTGAATCCACCACTGCTCTGATGACTGGCTGGGAGGGTTGGGGCCGGGAGGCAGGGGCTGGGGGGCTGGCTGGCAACTTTCAGGATGAGGCAAACACAAGCAAGCAGCCCCTGCTTTTGTATGAAAAAAATGGTGTAAACTTATATATGTGTGTGTGAATATTTATGGAAAGGGTGTCCCACTGGAACCTTACCTGCTCTGCCATCCTTGGTGGGCACAGAGGGGCACCAGATTGCCAAACGCCGGATCCTCTCTTGCCCCTTTTGGCACCGACTTGACTCCACCAGCTACATGGTTCTAGAAGGACTTAACCAGAATAGCAAGAGGCCGGTATTAGCTCTATTGCTTACACATATGTACTGTGTGTGTGTGTGTATATATGTATGTGTGTGTGTGTGTGTATATGTATATATATTTTTTATATATATATATATGAGTCCCCATCCTGCATGATTTTCTCTTCAGGATATAACCGTAATGGCTAATGGTAGGTACCATAGAATATTTACCAACCCTGTGTTTCCTGGTTAGAAGAATTTTCCAGAAGTTTTAATAGTTTTTACTGGCAATAAAGAAAGAAAATCTGCCCTACTATGTGAGTATGGTATGCTACACATTTAAAGATACCATTATACGTTTGAATCTGCTTGTGTTTAAGTGAGTGGGGTAGGTCTCCTTGATACTTCTTCTTTGTGATCTTGGTTATGGTGTCAATTATACCTTTTAAGAAAATACCACAATAGGGGTGATTCAAAAGATGCCTTTATAGGTTTGTTCACTCTCACCCTAAAAGGTGAATATGGTATGTTATGGCTGTCCTATAATAGTGTGAATAAGGACCAATCAATCAGTAGAGAGGATTCTACACATTATCCCCCCTTTTTTTTTCTGTATCCCACTATATATACCTGCAGCATCGGGAGAGGATCAGACCAAATAAAGTATTTCCATGGGTCTTCAGTGTTCATCTCCAGGAACTAGATTTAATTTTGCTTATAGTATGGCTAATGTGACTAGGAGGTCACTACATGATTGGTGGACTTTGCTTATTTCTGATAATGCTCTAAAGTGAAAAGAGACATCACCACCAATGATGGCGTTCAGAAGAGGCCCGAGTTTGAAATAACTCTTGCTTAGACCAATGTTGACGACTCAACCACCCATGAGTACCAACTGGCTACTACAACAGAAACCTGGATGTGTAAGTTTCCCGAATTGCTTTAACTGCAGGGCTCTACTTTTCCCCATCCACATTCTAGGAAACAGATTAAAATTAAATATCGGTTGCACTGCCTAATGGACTACATTATCAACATTTTGATATGCCCTTGCAGCTTACATTATGTTACGACTACAGTCCCAGATGTCCAACATTTCCTTGAGGTATCAGCCTTAAAGTGTAGGATCAATGACTGGGAACCTCCTCCTGCAATTGGAGGAGATCATGTGAGGAAATTACACCAAAGAGAAAGTTGTTGGATTAGTCGTCTCAATACGGTTTCTCCTAAAGGACTCTACAAACATAGTCATCTAACAGTGTTCTTGAATTAGATCCTCACGGAATTTATTATAATTTGCCTAATTTGCCCACCCCAAGATCTTGGATGACATTGATAATTTCGCTGATATTTCTTATTTTTCAACTTTTATTTCTTTATTTTTTATTCTCTTTTTCATCTTTATTATTTTTTATTATTTTTCACTTTATATGTTGATTTTATTTTTATATGTATTGTGTCTATGGTCTCTAGTTCTTCTATAATATGATGGAAATACTGTTGCTATTGCTGTCTCTTTGTTAGTGTACAGTATGTTGTGGTAAGATCTGCTTTTGGGAGTAGGATCCATCAAACTAGATCAGACGAAGAATATGCCATAATTATATGGTTATATTTTTTTTTTTGATGTGATTGGTCTCGAGTGTGCACTCTTATTAATCTCTTTTGTGATAGTAACACTAGTTTTGCATATTGGAATTAATTGGACAGTGTTCCTTGTTTCTATTTTTAATATTAAATCGTGCATTATTATAATTATATGTCATTGAGCTGGGTCTCTGTTTTGAGCCCTCTGCCCACTCATCATTTGTATATTATTTGGGTGAGAAGCAATGATATACAGATGTAGCCATGATCATCGTTGCTGCAATCACGCCATGCATGCAGCCTAGTCATGCCATTAAAATAGAGCAGGTTGGCATGTTAAGGCGTACTAAGGCGCAAGAGAATCCACAGCATGCAATTGCATAGCTTCACTGCTGGGTGGTGATTGCTCCACTAATGAAATCTTCAGTACAGTGCTGAATAGCAGCAGATGGATATGGCACTACAGTTGCCGAGCGTAAGTTTCCACAGTGTGCTCACACAATGTGCCTTACAGATGCATGCCAGGCCCCAGGATCGCTTTATAAAGTCCTCGGCGCCCGAACTAAAAATGTCAACTTACAAAAAAAATGCTTGCATTAAGCTGTCTCTGCTTGCAAGACGCACACAATGACCGTGGTAAACACTATAGTATGAACAGTTGGGAGTCCCCAGAAGCACTATTAAGACAAAATAAATATTCTTACAAATGCATGCGCCTTGTGTGCCTTCTGGTTTAGTTTCCGCCAAGTAAAGCCACCATGAGCCATTAATGTACACACAGTACAAAAGACCGCATTGTGTTTATCATTTAAGTAGCTGAACCAGTCTGTCAAATCACAAGTCTCACAGAGGTGTGGGATAGGCTACCTATGACACACCAAAAGCACTGTTGTCTTAAGGGGAAAAAAAACCTTGGCATTCACTGGCACCACCATCTGGTAATGTAGTGCATGGTAGTACTGTAAGGGACAATCAATCATTTGCTCTCAAACACTGGAGAATGAACAAAAATTGTTGTTCAGAGAACTTTGTTAAATGCAACGGATTTTACCATTTTGTCATAATGACTGTTTTTGTCTGTTTTCCAGTGTTTGGGAGCAAATGGTCTATTTACATTTGCTTCCATATACAGGTATTACCATTTTCATTCCAACCAGCCACATTGGGCAGATAATTGTACAGTATCTACTGTAGCTGTACACTTGATGCTCTACTAGGGATTCATTGTGCGAACTGTTGTGTTGGATTGCATTAGAGAACTTCGCTGTGCTGTTTATTAGGCATTGTTTTCAATAAACCACACTTGTTTTTAATCGACTACTGTACCAAGCCCCAGTGATCTGCATCTCTCGTCTTGTGTTTTTCATTCACTTATACTATCACCTACTCCATACACCCTACAACAGCACCTACAGTACACTGTAACCCTGTAATAATACACAGTAGTACAGTAGAGCAATGTACTGTAATTTTATAAATGTAACTTTTGGTCCTAATGCAGACCTACTGTAATGGTTATCCATGAGGGAACAAGTCCAGGACAAGTACCATGGGTAACCAAGCATTTATGGCCATAAAGAAAAACAAAAAAACACAAGAAAATTAGCACTGAAAGTACGGTATAATAGAGTATTGGAGAAGCAAACACAATAAATAAAAAATAATCTTTCTTACAAATTCAGTATCAATTTACAGCAAAAAGGATGCACTGTACTCTATTATATAGGACTTTGAAAACAACTGTTCATACCAGATGTACTAAGCTCTGAAAAGTGATAAAGTGGAGAGTGATAACTGACCAGCCACTTAGCTCCTAACTGCCATGTTACAGGCTGTGTTTGAAAAATGACAGTAGCTGATTGGCTGGTGGTTTATCACTCTCCACTTTATCACTTTCAGAGCTTAGTACATCTGGCCCACTACTTCAATTACAGTACTGTAGCTACAAAACCATACACAGGTTAATTTGTTGACATACAGTACGCCATTATTGTCGCATACAATACAGTACAATTTTAAAAACATTTTTATTAATTCTAATAGAAGCACTGGAGAAGTGTGGAATGGCTTCTATTTGTGTCCCAGGTTCTTGTCCTATGCGTTTCAGCCACCAGGAGAAGTCTGTTTTACAAACAGGTTTGAGTGTCGGCTTTTGATAAAAGCCAGATTGGGTCCTGGGGGTGTGGATGTGAGGAGAGGGAGGGCTCCATCCACAGGCCACTCCAGATCTTGGGCTTTTCAACCTGGTAGCAGGCTCATCAGGGCTTGCACCTGGAAGTGGCTAATATAAGCTGGGTTTGTTTTGTAGCTGTGTCTCACACCTGGGGAAGTAGGCATGCAGGCTAGCATGTCCAGAGACACTATCAAAACCCTGTAAGTACTGTGCACATGCTGTTATTGACGGAGTGGGCAGTAGGCCCTACCGTTCTGGTAGTGAGGGTACCTACCTGTAAAGTTAGTGCCCAGACGGGCTAGGATTTTTGTTTGTGTTTTGTTATATTTATCTGGCACAATAAAGACTAGCTCAAGCCAGCTTGAATGAGAACCCCTGAACTGTGTCCTGTTTTCTGGCTGCTGTGGGTGTAAAGAGGGAGTCCATCTACCCCAGGAGAGGGACCCCTATCCTGACTGTGTCACATTTGGTGGAAAATGCGGGCAATGTGCACCGAAAATTGCAGCAAGAAGCAAAGCTCTACGTTTAAAATTTAGAGTGACAGATACCAATTTGTTATGTGGGGTATCAACTCTTGTTCTGTGAAATCCATGAAGGTGGCGTCAGCAGATGCTTAGAGAAGCCAGATTCAGCTTCCAACCCGCACCTAAAGATAACATGGAGGACATTGTTAAGGCCTTACTCCAAGCTTCGGCCACTCAGCAGGAAACGAACAGACTTCAGCAGGAAGCTATCAGAGCTCAGCAGGAATCCACCAATATGCAACTGTTGGACTTAGAGACAGCCCAGAGGCAACAACAAGTCACCCTCGAGGAAACCCGCCAGGCCTTAAAAGAGGTAGTACAACACCTAGTAGCCCAGTCTGGAGATGCTTCCACTGACCCTCCAACCCACACTCACTCCATCCGCGCCAGTCACTTTCTACAGAAGATGACCACGGTTGATGATGTGGAGGCGTATCTCACGGCATTTGAGAGAACTGCAGAAAGGGAGAGTTGGCCCAAGGAACAGTGGACAAGTCTTGTGGCACCCTTCCTGTCTGGAGAACCGCAAAAGACCTACTATGATCTGTGCCTGGCTGATGCAAAGGACTATGTAAAGTTAAAACAGGAGATCCTATCTCGCTTGGGAGTCACCGTATTTGTTCATGCCCAAAGAGTCCAATGCTGGGAGTTCCAAATGGAAAAACTTCCATGCTCACAGATGCATGACCTCGTCCATCTAACCACCAAATGGCTACAGCCTGAGATGCTGACAGGACCACAGATCGTGGAAAGAGTCATGATGGACCGGTATCTGCGATCGCTACCTGCATCTCTGCAGTGGGTGAGCCATGGAGACCCTAAGTCCGCACACCAGTTAGTCGAACTGATGGAGAGGTACGTGGCGACTGAGGAGCTGATGAGTGTGCCCCACTGAGCCTCGATGGTGCATCAACGAACTCCCTGTGACTTTGGTAAGACTGTTCCAGGGGAGAAGGGTGATGGGCGGAGGAATGTACGCAAGACTGGGGGTGTGGAACTTGGAGACGGGCCAGCCAGGACAGGAAGGTTCCTACCCCGTAAAAGACTAGATATTTATGTGGTTCAATGTTTCCGGTGTGGTTTCGGACATATTGCGGCTAATTGTTCACTTACCTCTGAACCTATGCAATGTGATACTGAGCATGTCAACCGCAGGGTGTCTTTCTTTGCACAGCCAGCCTCTACTGCTGATCGGCAGGCTGAGACAGATAAGCACATGTGTGTACTCTCTGTAGAAGGACACCAAGTAGATGCCCTGCTAGATTCTGGTAGCCTGGTTACACTTATGAAAGCTGAACTGGTGAACCTGTTGAAGAGTAAGGGGAAAACTGTTGGTGTGACCTGCATACATGGGGATACTCTGTATTATGCTACTGCAGAAGTGAACATCGAAACACCATGTGGTTCCGCGTTAGTCTCTGTGGGTTTGGTACATGGCTTAATGTATGATGCAATATTGGGGAGAGACTTTGCTCACTTCTGGAAGTTGTGGGAAAGCCGATTTTGTACAGAGGTAAATCACCCTGACCCATTTGAGAAAGTTATTGATGTAGTAGCAAAGGAAGCTTCTTCAGGGTCAGAGATGTTCCCTTTTTCTAGTATGATTGGCGAACTAGAGAATGCGGCGCGTGATGGTGGCTCACCAAGTGATGTGCCTCCCACTGAGGTGGGAAGTGTAGTTGAGCCAGTTGATCATCTGCCTGATTTAGAGGTCAGAAGAGAGGTCTTTGCCGTGGAGCATTTAAATGATCCTACTCTGGTAAAAGCCAGGGAAAATGTAAAAGTGATCGATGGTAAACCCATAGACCCCGATAGTCCTTTGTCATATTCTCACATGGCAGTATGTCAGGATTTTATGTATCAGGTGACTAAGAAAGGGGAAGATAGTAGGGAACAATTAATAGTTCCCAAAGCATACAGAAGGGCAGTGTTAGATCTGGCCCATGGTCATATAACAGCAGGCCAACTAGGAATAGAGAAAACCACTGAGCGAATTTTGCAGTGGTTTTTGTGGCCCGTGGTCCATAAAGCGGTATCTGACTATTGTGCGTCCTGCCCTGAATGTCAGTATCATGCTCCAAGTCCACATTTATAAAGTCCGCTAGTCCCGTTACCAATTATCGAGGTGTCATTTGAAAGAATAGCTATGGACTTGGTCAGACCCTTAATGAAGTCTGCCCGGGGCCATAAATATATTCTGGCGATACTGGACTGTGCTACCAGGTACCCGTAAGCGATACCGTTGCTCAATACGTCAACCAAGTCCATTGCTAGAGAGTTAGTCCATGTCTTTAGCAGATTGGGAATACCTAAGGATATATTGACTGACCAAGGCACCCGATTTATGTCTAAAGTCATGAAAGAGTTATGCCGCCTATTCAAAATTGAACAGTTAAGAACCACGGTCTATCACCCCCAAAACGATGGATTGGTGGAGAGGTTTAACAAGACGTTAAAACACATGCTAAGGAAAGTAGTCGACAAAGATGGTAGAGATTGGGATTACCTGCTGCTTTATTTGTTGTTAGCCATAAGAGAAGTTCCTCAATCCTCCACCGGGTTTTCACCTTTTGACTTGCTGTATGGGAGACACCCAAGGGGGTTACTAGACCTTGCCAAAGAGGCATGGGAGGGGCAGCCCAGTCCATATAAAAGCGTTATTAAACATGTTTCTCAAATGCAAGAAAGAATTGCTGCTGTGGTGCCGATAGTGAGAGAGCACTTGGAACAGGCCTAACAGGCACAGCAGAGGGTATACAACCGCAATGCTCAGTTATGTGTCTTTGTTCCTGGGGACAGAGTGTTGGTGTTGGTTCCCACAGTAGAAAGTAAACTTCTGGCTAAATGGCAAGGACCCTTTGAAATTTTAGAAAAGTGGGGCAGGTTAATTATAAAGTTCACCAGCCAGGGAAAAGAAAGCCAGAACAGATATACCATGTAAATCTTATAAAACACTGGAAGGATAGAGCAGCTCTGTCAGCTGTCCGAGCCCCACCAGTAAACCAAGGGCCCTTGGTTCCCGAAGTGACAGTAGCAAAAACCCTGTCAGCAGTTCAACAGCAGGAAGTTAAGGAATTTCTTATCAGACATAGGGTGTTGTTTTCTGACATACCAGGAAAAACCACGGTCATTAAAAATGACATAATCACTGACCCAGGGGTTAAGGTTAACCTAAAGCCCTATAGGTTACCAGAAGCCCAAAGGGAGTCGGTATCTAAAGAAATCAAAAAAAAAATTAGAATTGGGTGTAATTGAAGAGTCGTATAGTGAGTGGTCAAGCCCCATCGTGCTTATTCCAAAACCCGACGGGAGTGTGCATTTCTGCAATGACTTCTGGAAACTGAACAGTGTGTCAAAATTCGATACCTACCCAATGCCTAGGGTGGATGAACTCGCTCTGAATCAGGGCCGGTCTTTTTTTTTTTTGTAAGAACAGCCTCCTGGCCACTTGCATAGCTGTGGGTGACCACCCACAGCTATAGCAAGCGGCCATGATGATGGTTGCGATGGTCAAGACCATCGCGACCATCGGGTTTGCGATGAGACCCTTGTGGTAGGGTCTCGTGACCGCAAGCCCCAGAGAGCTTCTGGCTCTAATAGAGCCGGAAGCTCTCCCACTGACATCACTGGTGATGTCAGTGGGGCCACCCACAAACGGCAGACGTTCGCATGGGAATGCCTCCGTTTGTGAAGCCACCCCCATGTCACGCCTCCAAAACTGTGCGAGCTGTCGATCAAAATCGACAGCTGCCCCCTTTTGGTGCGAGACCCGGAGCACCCGTCGCTAGCCAGGTCTTGCGCATGCACACGTCGGAGCCAGCGTGCGCATGCGCAGTGGCCTAACATCGAGCGGGTCTGAATCAGGCCCAGTGTGTCAAAGTTTGATGCCTACCATATGCCTAGGGTGGATGAACTAATTGAAAGGCTGGGGACAGCCAGATATTTAACTACTCTTGACTTAGCTAAAGGGTATTGGCAAGTGCCGTTAACTGAGAATGCCAAAGAAAAGACAGCTTTTTCTGCACCAGAAGGGTTGTTTCAATACAAGATGTTATCCTTTGGGTTACATGGGGCACCTGCTACCTTCCAAAGAATGATGGACAGGATTCTAAGACCCTATAGACGATATGCTGCTGCTTATCCAGATGATGTCATTCATAATCCTGATTGGCAGTCTAACTTGCCCAGAGTTCAAGCAGTATTGGTCTCCATCTATAAGGCAGGTTTGACAGCCAACCCAAAAAAATGTTGTCTAGGGATGGAAGAGGTGAAATATCTTGGATACACCATTGGCAGAGGTTTGATAAAGCCACAGCTTAATAAAATTGAGGCAATACAAAACTGGCCAAGACCCCTGATTAAGAAGCAGGTGAGATACTTCTTAGGGATTACTGGGTATTATAGGAGGATTATACCCAATTTTGCCACCATTGCAGTCCCACTGACTGACCTTACCAAAGGCAAACAGAAAATCATGGTGGAGTGGAGTCCTGAAGCAGAGAAGGCTTTTCAGGCGTTAAAAACAGCATTCTGTACCCAACCAGTTCTGGTGACCCCTGATTATGACAGAGAGTTTGTTCAAACTGATGCATCAGATGTGGGCATAGGAGCGATCCTGTCCCAAAGCAAAGAGGGTAAAGAACACCCGATTTTTTTCTTAAGCCGAAAATTAAATGTACATGAGAGAAACTATGCTACGGTCGAGAAAGAAGCATTGGCCATATAGTGGGCATTAGAAACTCTCAGGTACTACTTGGTGGGAAGGAAGTTCAGATTGATCACTGACCATGCCCCTTTGAAGTGGATGTCAGAGAACAAGGACAGCAATGCGAGAATAACGAGGTGGTTCCTGGCATTGCAAACCTTTAAGTTCACAGTAGAACACAGGCCAGGAAGCGGCCTTGGCAGATGACATTGATGGCATTTCATCATCTATGTTATGATTAGTGGCAGCAGCTTCAGCACTAGGAGGAAGTTGTTCTTGATCTTTCCCTATTTTATACTCCAAATTTTTGTTCTCCATTATTTTTATGGAGTGAATAGCCCCTGTAAAAATTATTTGTATGGATGAAGTGGTTCTTGATCTTCCCCTATTTTATCCTACATTATATTTATGGAGTGCATAATTTTTATGGAGTGAATAACCCCTGTAAAAGTTTATTTATTTATTTATTTATTTATTTTTGAAAGGCAGCGGCCTACACCACAACACACAGGACAGCACCTGTAATGTAAGAATAAGAAGGGCAGTGGCCTACACCACAGCACACAGGACAGCACCTGTAATGTAAGAATAAGAAGGGCAGTGGCCTACACCACAACACACAGGACAGCACCTGTAATGTAAGAATAAGAGGGGCAGTGGTCTACACCACAGCACACAGGACAGCACCTGTAATGTAAGAATAAGAAGGGCAGTGGCCTACACCACAGCACACAGGACAGCACCTGTAATGTAAGAATAAGAAGGGCAGTGGCCTACACCACAACACACAGGACAGCACCTGTAAAAGTTAGTTCTTTTTTTAAGAAGGAAGGGCAGGCAGCAGCCTACACCGTGACAACACACAGGACAGAACCTGTAAAAGTTTTTTGTTTTGTTTTTTTAAGACGAAAAGGGCAGCATCCTACACCGTGACAACACACAGGACAGCACCTGTAAAAGTTTTTTTTTATTTTTAAGAAGGGCAGGCAACGGCCTACAACGTGACCACACATAGGACAGCACCTGTAAAAGTTTGGGGTTTTTTGCAAGCCCTCCACTGGCTCCCATTCCCTTTCAGAACCCAATTCAAGGTTCTCACACTCACTTACAAAGCCCTCACCCATTCCTCTCCCATTTATATCTCTGATCTCATCTCCCTTCACTCTTCTGTACGCCCTCTTCATTCACTTAATGAACGCTGCCTTTCATTGATTACTTCCTCCCACTCCCGCCTCTTACTCCCCACTAGGGCAACTAACACTTGGCTGCTTATGTGGGCGTAAAGGTCGCTAATATAGCAATGTTTGTTATCCATGTCCTGTATTGTATTATATTGTATTGTATTGGAAGTGACTGGTTACTTATTTGTCTATGTACTTTGTAAGGTGCTGCGGAACACTTGTGGCGCCATATAAATAAATGATAATAATAAGTTTGTTTTTTTTGAAGGGCAGCGTACCTCTGCACCACACAGGACAGCCCTTGTAAAAATTATTTTTATTTATGGGCAGCAGCCCCTTGACAGATGATAGCACATCACCCCTGCGCAGCTACGCCAATGACAGGTGTAATAGGCACACAGAAAAAAAAATTCACACTAGGGTTGGGTGAAGAGCACCCCTGAAGGACAGAGCACCCACTGGACAAGACAGCACTACAGCCAGCCCCTATGGTCTGCACCAGGAACAGCTCCAAGCTCCCTCCCTCTTCACAGTAGCCAGCCCGTATGTAGGTAGTATTGGATATATGGACATGGATTGGACAACAGTAGCCAGCCAGCCCCTATGGTCAGCGTTAGCAACAGCTCCCTCTCTCTTAACAGTAGCCAGCCAGTCCAGTATGTAATGTATATATTATACAGTAAGACAGTGTGTACCACAAGTACTAAACAACAGATCCAGATCCCAGCTCCCTCCCTCTGCATGCTCCACAGCCGGAATGAAAAATGGCAGCGATCGTGGGACCTTTTATAGAATCCAAAACTCGCGAGAATCCGACAGGAAGATGATGACGTTTTGCCTCGACTTCCATTCCGAGCTAGGCGGGAAAACCCAAGTCTGACTGTGTTCCCGGCTGGGATCGGGGGGGGGGCGTATTTCGGAAATCGGAACCCGCTCATCCCTAAGGCTGACCGAGATTTATCAAGCCTTGGAGAGTGATAAAGTGGACGGAGATAAAGCACCAACCAACCTAGCTGAGACTTGCCTACCCTCCCGATTTCTGCAGGAGCCTTCCGTTTTAAGATGGGAGCTCCCGCTACCCTGGAAAGTGAAGAAAACCTCCTGGATGCCTCACTGTGCTGTTGAAAATCCGGACTGCGCATGCGCGAGTCTGGATGGGGCAGAGTTGGGGCTTGAGTGAGGAGGATGTAACAATGTGACTTTGCTCCTGCAGTGCTAGAGGCTGGCCACCGCAGGGTTGTGAGCAGAGGTGGCTGAATAGCACATAATCAGACACACAGACTCCCTCCAGTACCTTCCCACATGGCAGTGACTGGAGGCAGCAGCGTCCTTCCCCTGATGGCTCTAAAATGATATCCCCTAGAAAAAAAGTAACTGTAAGTAGCAGATACTCAGGGACTTATGTTTATTGAATGACAGAGCTTGCAAAATAACACTAAGGCGTCCATAAATTTATTGCAATTAAAAACAATATAACAACTTACAACTAAGTTACATTAAAATAAAGACACGGACACACACTGCTTTGGTTAAATGGTCATAACTTGTATTTATTGAAGGTATGACCCTGAGCTTTTAATTTACTTTTTGGAGGCAAAGAAGGATGCTACAAACACTCAGCTCCAGCCATATGTTACATAACCAATATTAGGGAGCGACTGAAATGCCCCCCCCCTGTTGTCATTGTAAGCTGAACGTTACTTAACCAGTATTAGGGAGCGACTGAAACACTCCCCTTTGGCCATTGTAAGCTGAGCTGTGAAGACTCACAACCCCCTATAATACTGCATAGTATGAGCATGTCCGCAGAGATGGATGCCCAAAGTCCTCCCCCAGAGGTAGGCCATACTATGACCCTTCAAAGGAAATGTGCTCCACAGCTTTTTCTTACACCTTAAGTGGCCGCTGGTTTGTAGCACCTTGCCACCAACACCAGGTTCAAATAACCACAGCCTGCCACCCAAACCAAAACACTAGCCCGCATCCTAAAAGAAAAAACAGCACCCAAAAACACACCTACCATAACTGGCAAATGCACCCATCAGTGCGGAAAACTTGAGCTTGTTCCAGCCACAAATTTGGGTGCCACAATAACAAACCACCAGACCCGTAGGCAAAATGAGAAAACAGACCTATTAATCTTCTGGTGAGCTGTATCCAAGGCCAAAAGGTCTCTAGAAACCGTTCATACATGGTGAGGGACAATATCTGACCACACCAAGCACACCTCAGGCCACCATGACGATAGGGTGGCCAAGTCAGCCTACATCCACAAGATTAGCTCAATATCCCCGACTATCCAATAAATTGCCTCCAAGGTGAATTGCCAACCATGACGGGCGCTCACAGCGCTTCTCATGATAAAACAAGGTACAAAGAGCCAACCAATGCATAACTCAGACCCCAAGACCACCGAACCTGACGGCCACCTAACAGGGTCACCCTTCTTGCTATCCCATGCTCCTCAGCCCAATAAATAAATGGCCCACAAGCCACACTTGCTCAGAAGACATGGGCATAGCTGTAAAAACAAACAGAACTAAAAAGCTGCAGTAATAGAACATATATAAGAAAAAGAATAGTGGTAACCTAGAAGGAGAATGTTAGTAGCAATACCCAAGCGAAGGAGAAAATCTAAAAAAAACTCCTGGGAGCCATGAATAATAAGCCAATTGAATTGCGGCCCTTGTTGGAGAAAAAATTTAAAAATCCCTTCACACCCTCAATTTTTGAATGCTAGCCATTCAAAAACTGGCGGGTAAACAACATTTCTGGGTAGGAAAAAACACAACTTAAAGCTTATCACATCTAACATATGACTGAAAGATGGATGACTTCCATCTGCCAATAGCTTGAATGGCATATGGAGGTAGCCCGCTGCGCAAGCAGCTGCACCAATACGGAAAGAGCGAGTACCATACTGTGCAACATCGAAACCCAACTGACGAAACAGCACTTAAACACAGCAGCAAACTGGAACTTATCCCAGGTGGAGAAGTCCACATGCAATAACCAATATGGGCCGGCTGATGGGCACAGACCCTCATATAACCAGCCAAGCACCAAGGGCAAAACTCAGTAATAGGATAAGGCTCTATGGTAACCCAACACCCTTGCACTAACTAATCAGTATTAAAATGGGGGATTTTGCACAGGACAGCCCCAGCCTAAAGTACCACATGCTTAAGTAATGGATTGAAAGGCGCTAAAGTTTGCCCACACAAATGCTAAATGGAACAAAACAGATTCAAAGTCAGAAGAAGCAATTAACGATATCACCCCTACCAGACGTAGCAGCAGTTCCACATCAATTGGGCGGCGAGAATCACCCCCCATGGGGCTTTCTTTAGCCCACCCTTAAGGGCCTTAGACAGCACAAATTACTTTTTGGGGTCGTGACCGCCATGAAAGAGAGCAAAAGCAATACATGCTAGGGTGGAAGCCATGGCCGCCTTAGAGCAGCCCCTGTGATAATGAGCCCACACAAACCCAATGAAGTGCCACTCTAAAGACTTACCAGCAGAAGGATACCTACCTGATAAGTCTCCCAGTCACGCCATGCTGCCTCGCAAACCCACAAAGCAGATGGAGCCAGGGACCTCCAAGCCAATCTGTCAGACAGAAGAGAGACAAGTCTTCCTAATTGGATTAGCCTCAGGGGCTAACATCCAAACCCTAGCACATTGAAAATGGGATAGGGAATCCGCTATCCCTTTCCCAATGACCGGAACATATCGCGCCCTAAAAGTCAATGATCCCCTGCAAACCCTTCAAAACTAAGAACATCAACTGACGCAGCGCCAAAGGATAAGAAGAATGCTAATTATTAATAGCGTGCACCAATAGTTTGCCACACCAAAAATTATATTCATATAGACAACTTAACATCCCGCAAAGCCACTGCCACTATAGCTGGAAAAAGTTCCAATAACAGCAGGTTGGACCGAAATGCCCATGATATCCATGACGCAGGCCACGGAGCAGTGCACCAGTCTCCTTTAAAAGAACGCTCTGTAGTCAGTTGAACCAGCAACATTGGTGAACAACTGTAACTCAGCATTGTCAACTGGCTGCAAGGGCCAAATCAACTCCAAAATTTAAATCCACTAAAATAAAGCCCACACCTGGAGGTCATCCAGGATTTCCCTGAAAGGCGGAACAGAAATGAGGGTTGGAGACCCCTGCAATAGCACGCTCTAGCTTACTGCAACCACCCGCCTCATTGGCATAATCCGGTAAGCAAAATAAATTAAACTAGGGACGCTGCACCTGAGGCAATTAAACCTGCTGGAGGAGTCAAAAAACACTGATTCTACACGAGCAACTGCTGCACCTTATCAGCCGACAACCGGCAGCACCCAGCAACCATATCCACTTCAATTTCAAGGTAAGACAAGCAGGAAATCTAGCCTTCTGCTTTGTCCAATCACCCATAAAAGGGCCTGCACAGAAAACAAAACCTCCCCACAAATTGCGCTATCTGATGGGCCGATGAACAAAAATAGTCCAAATAATACGCTGCTCCAGCATGGCCCGTACCGAACTTTTCAAAAATATGTACACGAGATAGCGCAGCCCATGACCTGTCAACAAAAATTGACCATCTAACTTAAAACCCAGAAACGTATGGACTAAGGGTGCAACAGCAGCAGGCAATAAACTGATATAACATCTAATTTTGCCATCAAAGCCCCGGAACCAGAACCCTATCTCAATGCAAGCACCACATCGAATAACAGGTACTGCACTTGGCAAAGCAAGTGACGGATTGGATCGTTCACAGAGCCCCCATGAGGACATGACAAATGCTGAATAAACGAAAATTACCCTGGACCTTAAGCACAACACAACACAAGAGCGGAAATGCGCAGGTACGGCAAAGGGGAAATGGGGGAAGGCCCGGACATAGTGGCCCAAAGCCACTACAGCAAACAAGTTCTCTCCTACCACATGGGGAAACTCTCTGGCCGAATGCAAATTCCGGGGGAGGCAACCACATGCAATGCGCCAGCTGCAGGAAAAAAACGCCTACAAATGTCCAGCAGAATTGGGAATGCTCCCGAAAAGGATACCAGGCCAACCACTTAGACAAGTCATCTAATACTACAGGGAGAATAAACCTTATTTGTCACTCCAGAAACATCACTCTCACCCTTTGAACCGCCCTTTGATCCTGATTTAAAGTCTTTGGTGGGTTGATTGCCATTACAGATGCAGCAGGGGTGATGAAAATGACACCCAGCTTCCTGGGAACACCAAGAATAATTATATGCTAAACATTTTTCCTTGGTAAGCACGCTCACACTTGCACGAGAATTAGCCTTCCTGCCTTCAACGCAGGCTCCTTAGCCTCCTGGGTAACTGCTAACCCATCTAAACCGCCATACGGCCCAGTGGCAGAACCAGCCGACCGTCCTGCTACCAACAAAACTGTTAGTCGTAATCTCTCCAAACAAAGCCCCTGTATCTCACGAACATAGAATGCACAAATGAATATGTGTAATAACATTACTATGCTCCTTAGGGCGAGTTTCGAGGTAGCAGGCCGAAGGACCAGGATGCCTCTAAGCAATGGTGATAGGCAAGAAATCCTCACCTGCCCACCAGGTTTCTTGGCCTCTACTTTGGATAGCCACATGTCATCTGTAAGGGAAAAACATCCACAAACTTACCTTTGTGTATCTTGTCCCTAACTCGCTTACGCAAACCCCTGTCCAATGCCGTATTAGCACAGTTCACTATACCAGAATCCTCAACTGGTGCCACAGTAGACACGGGAGCTGACTAACGCTTAGCTGCAGTCTTAACCAAAACGCAGCGCAAACATGTTAAATAATTTACGCAGGCGTGTCGGAGACTCTGACTAAGAACTACTATTGCTAGCCCTGAAGAATCGGAATTAAACAGCAAAGGAGGGACAGCAGACTCACCACCAGCCAACCGTGGCAGTTCATCACCACCATCCACAGGCACCGCAACATCAGGGGCAACGATCACTTCACCCATGGCAATACCGGCTACCGCTCGAGATTCCATCACCAGCAGAAGTCCTAGACGAAACACTATGGTGAGACACAGACAATGTTAAATCACCATACACCACAGCAGGGATACCTAGAACCAGAGACTGGATAAGTGCAGAAATGGAGGAGAAGGTGCAGCGGGAGAAAGAGAGAAAGGAGGAGAGGCGGTGAAAACAAAATTTTGGGGGGGAAAGTGAAGGTGGCTGCATCATGTAGTGAAGCAAATGCTCCGGCCAAGACAGGGCGGGGGGGGCAAGAAACCAGGAAAACAGGTGCAGGATAATGGGAAAAGGGTTAGGGTGATAATGGAATGAGGTCCAGCCGAAGTACAAAAAGGAGGGGGGAACCTGGGCCAGGGCAAGGTGAGAAAATGGGGCTTGGGGAAAAAACTGGAAGGACCAGGGGAAACAGGTGGAAAAACAGGCAGGGAAAGATTTGTGGAACTGAAGGCAAAGGAAAGGTGGGGTTGCAAGCTGGCATGCAATGGGGGGGAGGTGTGGGAAGGGAGGCAGGGGCAAAGCACCCCATGGGAAGAAGGATGCCCCCAAAAAGTAGCCCCAGGCAAAGGAAATGGCTGTGCTTCGTGTGGGGGGCTGGGCCAGGGAACAAAATGGCCACTGCGGCTAATACAGCGCCCAAGCGGGAGGCAGGGCATGGCGCTGGGACCCCCGCAGCTTGATACCGCACTGCGGAGGGAAGGGGGGGTGCCCGGTGGAGTATTAAAGGTGGGGGCCGCATCCCAGCCGGGATGCTGCTGGCGGGGATCCATGAGAATCACCTGTGGCCACCGGCAGCGCTGCGCACACAAGGGTTGTCAGGAGGAGGAGGGTGCACCAAGGAAAGAGGGGGACACATGGGAGACGGGGCCCGCTGCCCGGAGAAGGAGGGGGACTTTCAGTAAGACGCGAGGAGGGGAGTCGGGGCCGTGTCCGGGCTCAAGGACGGGTAGAGGCACCAGGATGAAAAGGCAGTGCTGGGGACTGAGGTGGCACCAGGCAGAAGGAAGAGGACAGGGAAGGGGACATGAAACGGAGGGGGGGAAGGGGGGTGAGAACTTAGGGAGAGGCATGTAGAAAGGGTGAAGAGTGAAGAAATAGGGGTTATAGCACAATAAACAAAGAGGAGGAGAGGATAAAAGGAAAACACAGGGACAAAGGTTAGAAACAAAAGTGACAGGAAACACATAAACAAGGTGAAATGAAATGTCACCAGTTACTGTCCAGATAGGACAAACACCATCCAGAAAGGAAGTTGCTGGGCATACACCAGCCTTATAAAGTCCACATATACCACTCCCCAAAAAAAAACATGGTCAGAACCAACCAAATAAAACCCCTCAACTACTCTTTTTTTCAAGGTGGTGGGACAAGAAGTATACTGTAGCTGTAAACACACTAATGGGTATCCCTATCACACAGTAGAGCACATAATTCTAATTATAGTAGGTCATAGTACTGCAGCTAAAGTATATGTAAGTGTATTCACATTATGTCACACAGAGCTCGTTTACTGTACCAGTGATGTGCGGGTAGGCAGGGAAGCAGAGCCTGGCCTGTCATACTCCTATACAGTACAGTAATTAAGGGGGAGAGATGTACTATCCTAAGCAGTGAAAAGAGTGTAGAAGTGAGCCAGTGGAGAAGTAGTCCATGGCAACCAAGCAGCTGCTTTGTATAATTTTATAGTACAAAAATGAGTAATGTTAATTTAATGCTGATTGGTTGTCATGGGCAACTTCTCCAATGGCTCAATTACTATAGAACATCTTCCCCCTAAAACCAGAAAACCAGCCAGTTACAGTTAGAGATGTGCGCCGACCCCCGTGTTTTGGTTTTGGATCTGTATCTCCTCGTGTTTTGGATCTGGAATGGTTTTACCAAAACCGCCGTTCCGTGTTTTGTTTTTTGTTTTGGGATCTGAATTTCTTCTAAAAAAAATCATAAAAACAGCTAAAATCACATAACATTAATCTCCACTCATTTCCAGTCAATTTTGACCACCTAACAGTTAACAATATTGTTTTCATCCAGTTTAAGCCCAAAATTTGCACCAAGCTAGCTGGCTGACTAAGCTAACTGTGGCAGTTCAACTTCCAACATGGCACATCAGTAAACAAATGTTTTCATTATTCAAGAGAGGCCTGAGGGAATTTGAGTATGTATGTAGTTAAAGGCAGGGGCAGGAAGGGTTGATTGGTAGTAAGTTTAATTTCATTTTTTGATTCCAAAGTAAGTATTTGATGGAGAGAAGCATTTACAAAAAATATTTTACTCATTCATAACAGTCCTTGCCCCAGAAAAATCCTTGAGCGCCATGCCTGCTGCTACTGCTTGCAGTTGATTTTCATCCCAGATGGGGACCAGGAAGACTACTAGTAGTGCTTTCCAAAACAATTGACTGTTAAATAATCCTTTGAAAATATTCCACTTGAAACTTTTTCCCAACCTGTATAGGGACATTAAAAAAATTATAGTTAGTTAGTGTCCTTCAAACTGCCGTTGTACCCACTGTCCACTTAACCAGCACAGATGGACAAGTGGAACAGAGCAAATGCAAGATTTAAGGTTTAAGTCTTACATTGTCTTTCTTCAGAATCCTGCACCTGCTTCTGCTGCTAGGAGTGGAATTTTATTCCAGAAGGGGACCAGGAAGAGTGTTTTCCAAAAGAATCCTTTGTAAAGAATCCACTTGAAACTTTTTCACAACCTGTACAGGGACATTAAAAAAAACATAGTTATACAGCACAGATATGTGGACAAGCGGAACAGAACAAATGAAAGGTTTCAGATATAAGGTCTTATATTGTGTCTTTCTTGAGCACCATGCCTGCTGCTGGGAGTGGATTTTCATCCCAGAAGGGATGAAGACATTGTTTCTTCTTCCCAATGGACACAGAACACAGATCTGAAGAGATGTAAAGAGCTGTTGATAAGCAAATTGTCAACTGAAGTGGCATGTGATGCAGCGAAGGCTTCTTCTTCAGTTTCTCCAGCAAGTGCATCTGCTGAGAAAAAACTAAACTTTCAACTTTTGACACCTGGTCGGGTCAGAATTGCCTACAACTAAACACCTCTACCATGACTCAATCTGATACGGTCACCATTCAAAGAATGGTTGATGATTATTTAAAACATTTTAATGATAGCATCAAAATAGGCATGTCAGACAGTCCTTTTAACTACTGGCAGGAAAAAAAGGTAATTTGGAGGCCCTTGCACAAACTGGCTTGCACAATCTAACCAGGAACCTATGAGGCTACTTCCCCAAAATGTGGAAAAGATGATGTTCATCAAAATGAATTACAAATTCCATGAGTAAGATCTTTACGAGCAATTAAGTAAAAAAAATACAGAGGCGCCTGTAATGGTGGATTCCAGCGTGGATGTATTAATATTGTGTGAAGAAGAGGATGTACCCACTGATGGGGATGATGATGACATCTGATGGATGCATGCCGATGACGTAATAGGATGGAGGTTCCTAGATGGTTAAGGTCCCTATCTTGATTCTCTACTAATTTTTGGTTTTACAAATGATACATATGCCTTCACAACTGTTGTCAGGATTTGGGATAAATAATTCCACACTCAAGATGTGGCTTTTCTGGTCTTATGCCCAGGCGTCACCCCAGCCTATAACCCCAGTTTATATCATTACCCCAGCCTATACCATAACCCCAGATTATACCAGCACTCAAACCTATATCATCATCCCATCCTGTGTTGTGTATAAATTACAGCTGCGCTCCCTGTTAGATTGGGGATTCATTGTCCACTTTAGTGGATGTGAGCTCCATTTTAGTCCATATCACCACACCTGGACCCCTACACATCTTCTGACCTGTAGCTCACAGGAGGAGCAGCTGCATTCTGGAATACGGTTGCATGGAGTTGCCCCTAAGACTCACTGAAATTCAGGTAGAGGGGCCATGTTTAGGGACTAGGGACACTATAATCGGAGAATGCAGTTTTAGAGTTTTAGCTGCTTTATTCCATTTTTTAAACCATGTCCTCTATTTTCACCTTTTGAAAATGTTTATGCAAATCTCAGGTGAGGCGTTTGTCATGGCTAACGCGCACACACACGCAGAAAAAAAATCATTGATTAATTGGATTCATTTTGGGGGGGGAGCACCCTGAATGAGGCAGTAGCCCCTTGATGAACGACATAGGCAGCACCCCTGCGCAGTTACGTTGCTGGTGATAAGTGGAGCTAATGCGCACACACAGAGAGAAAAACATTGATTGGATTAATTTTTTTGGCACTTGGGGGGCAGAACAGCCCTGAACGAGGCAGCAGCCCCTTGATAAATGACACAGGCAGCACCCGTGCGCAGCTACGTTGCTGATAAGTGTGGCTAATGTGCACACACACACAATTTATTTTAATTTTTTGCACTTGGTGAGGAGAGCACCGCTGATGGACAGAGCACCCCCTGGACAACACAGTAGCACCCCTTATGGACTGCAGTGACTCAGGAGCCACTGAAGCCCCCCTCTTCTGTCTGCAGCACAGCTCCTCCTAGTATATAAAATAGACAGTGTCAGTAACACAGCCCTTATGGACAACAAACACAGCCGAGCACAGCAGCCAGCCCTGGTATACTGATATGGATGGAGTGGACAACAGCCAGCCAGCCCCTATGACAACAAGTGACAACAGCCAGCCAGCCCCTATGCAGTATGGACATTAAGCAGCCAGCCCATGACAAGTAACAACAGTAGCCAGCCCCTTAAACACACAGCAAGTTACAACAACACAGCACAGCCCCCTCCTAGCTCTTCACTTTCCACAGCCAGAATGAAAATGGCAGCGATCGCGGGACCCTTTATACAATCCAAAACCTGCAAGAATCAGACAGCGGGTTGATGACATTTTGCCTTGTTTTGAGATCCAAGTCAGGAGGGAAAACCCGAGCCGACTTGGATCTGGCTCGGATCACTTAAGTTCAGGTGGGTTCGGATCGTTGAAATCCGAAGCCACTCATCTCTACCTATGAGTAGTGCTAGGTTACAGTTTTCTTAATTATGTGAATGTGGAGGGGTCTCCCAGTCCCCATCTTTACTAGTTTTATAAGTTGTGACTGAGGTGCATCCCTTAAATCATTTATACTCCATGTTTGAATGTCTTCTCCTCACTCCCTACCCACCTTGTACTGGGACTGGGAACTCTTTTTCTCTCTGGCTTTCACAAGAGGCAGGAGCCAGCCAGATGCCAGTCTGCAGTTGTATCTTGTTCTCTGCATTGACATTGCTCACACTACTTTGCTTATACTAGTGGTTTGGTATGCAGTAGTTTACAGTTCAGTTGTACGACCTGTGAGGCTGACAGGCTAATATTGATTACTTCACCCTGCTAAATGACTGTCTATAGATCAGCCATATGCGTCGTTCCTGGCCTTCATGTACCTTGGGTTAAAATAAATCACTTTGGCCCCAGCTGCTGAGGTTCCCTCTCCACTTCTGTGCCAAGGGTTGCCATGACTGTTGTTACCTCTCAGTGAGCATATATTTTATCTGCAGAGCTTATCTCTGCACCTATAGATCCTTTTTGGATGGTGCCTTTTTCATCTTTCTTAGCAGACTTGTTGCATCCTCCGCATTTTTTATTTCATAGAGCTGGGCGTGAACAAGAGCTGCAACCTATCCTCTCTCAAATTCCAGTTATTATCAACCATAGAACTTATTTACCAACAACCAGCACCATTTAGACATTTCTTGCTACTTCCAAGCCACCTTCAATATCCATCCACCATTGAAGAACCTAATCCATCCTTTCAGTTTTAACCTAGTTCTCTTGATACCACTACATTCTTCACATGAGTCTCTCTGTATCCTAAAGCTGGGTACACATCTATACAATCCTTGGCCCGATCACCCGATATTGGATGATCAGGCCGAGAATTGTATAGGTGTGTACGTAGTACCATTGCAGGGAGCATTAGCCTATTAACAGCCTATAACACTCTTGCAATGGTCAGGATTGGGAGGTGGCTTCTTATGCTCTGTCTAAAATTTGTCGGCCCAAACCCCCGATCCCATAGAAGCCCGTACACACTGTACTATGTCTGCACAGTGTCTACGGTGCTCTGCGGCAGCTGACTGAATCATGCTGGCGACACTCAGCTGATTGGAAGAGTTTAACCCAATTAGCCGCTGATCGAAAAGGTGTGTACCCAGCGTAACTTCAGTATGTTTAAAGTCCCCTTCCTCCTGGCTATTTGCTGGAGATTCTGAGATAAGTCATGGAAGAAGCCTATAGTGATTTGTCACGTAGATAAAGCTGTGTCGTGCACTATGCCCTACCTTTCTACTCAAGGTGACTATTTCCTTTCACATTAACATTGAAATTGTTCTCCCATTGTTATGTCAGCACGCACACAATGAGAGCGTCAGCCATACTTTGTGTGCAGCACTGGCAAAATAAAACCTACGCAAGTGAAATGCGAAATAGATTTGTTATTGCAAAGCACTAAATTGTTATAAAGGTTCAGTGAATTAATCACCCATGTGCATTCAGTGTAAGTATATTGTGACACTACATATCCATTGTATAATTCCCCACTGTTTTTGTTATTTATCAGTGTAAAATCCCATCGCTGTTGTGTGTAACGATGATGTATTTTTTGTGTTATAATAAAGTGGAAGTCCGGTTCCTGATCTGTACGGACGTGGCCACCAGAGGTTTTGATATTCATGGAGTCCCTTATGGTGAGAGTTTGTACTTTGTTTTGTTTTATATATAAATGTTGAGGTTACGCTAATATTAATAATTGACACAGTAGCAGACGGTCCTATTAAATGCTTCTAGATGGGTGAATCCATTTTATGCTTTATTGCATGCTTTTATCAATGTAACCCTTCAGGATCAGAAGCAGAACTATGTCCATCTCATCGGTAGAGTTGGCAGTGCTGACAGGTATTGTGTTACCAGGTGTTCCCTACCATCAGGCATATTTGCATGGTGGGCATCCCTCCAGTTAGGGAAATTTAGCACCACTATGATTTAATATGCATTGCTTTAAAATACAATGTGTAACATGATTGGCTGGTTCCAGGCAACTCTGTTTGGGAGTCTGGGTTAATGATTGGGGATTCATTGTCCACTTTAGTGGATGTGAGCTTCATTTTAGTCCATATCACCACACCTGGGCCCCTACACATCTTCTGGCCTGGGCTACAGGAGGAGCAGCTGCACTCTGGAATACGGTTGCATGGAGTTGCCCCTCTGACTCACTGAAATTTAGGTAGAGGGGCCATGGGCAGAGAGTAGGGACACTATAATCAGAGAATGCAGTTTTAGCTGCTTTATTCCATTTTTTAAACCATATCCTCTATTTTCACCTTTAGAAAATATGTTTTTGTGAATCTCAGCTGAAGTGTTTGTGATGTCATTACGTTTAGTATATTATGCACGTTATTTAGCACTTTGTCTTGTAGTTGGCGTGTAGACTAATCATTTATTCTTGATTGAGGAAAAAAGTGAAAAGTTGCATTTTTTTATTGCTAACGTTGTGTTATTAAATTGTGAAGTTTCCACTTACAGTACGAAAATATTTTTTACGAATACACTGCGTTTTCTACACAGTGTGACAATATTTTTTACGGATACATTGCATTTTCCACTTACAGTGTGACAATATTTTTTTATGAATACACTGCATTTCCACTAACAGTGTGACAAAAATTTTTACGAATACACTGCATTTTTACTAACAGTGTCCCAATATTTTCTACGCATAGACTGCGTTTTCCACTCAGTGTGACAATATTTTTTATGAATACACTGCGCTTCCACTAACAGTGTCAATATTTTTTATGAATGCAGCCCCAGTCAGATGGAATGCAGCCCTAGATGGACACGACAACCCCTGGATGGACACAGCAGCCCCTGGATGTACACAGCAGCTACTGCCCCTGGATGGACACAGCAACAGCAACCCCTGGTTGGACACAGCAGACCCTGGATAGACACAGGAGCCCCTGCCCTTGATGGACACAGCAGCCCCTCTTGGATGAAGCACAGCCCTGACAGCCCGGGTCTCAGCAAGCAAATGGCGTCGATCACAGTGGGGGAGGTACTTTTATACAATTCAAATCCCACGAGAATCTGACACAGCGGGATGATGATGTATTGCCTCGCTTTGAGATCTGAGTCAGGCGGGAAAACCTGAGCCAGACTCGGATCTCGCCTTGGATCTGCAAGTTCGGGTGGGCCCGGTTCTCGGAGAATCGGACCCGCTCACCTCTGGTTATAGTACTGTACCTCACCACACTTCACTGTAATTTACAGTACATTAAGCCAAACAGTAATGCTGCTTAATCAGACCCTTATTGGCTACAGATACAGTATACAGTGCCTTTACTTACAGTAATTTATTGTACTGTACTCTACATTAATATTCTACTGTACTTATGGTCCCTGAGTGCCTGCAGGTGTCACCACTCTCTCTGCACCAAATCACTCCAGCGCCTTTGAAGGGAGTGGACCATTTGAACTCAGCCATATTTGGCCTGGATGTCCATGCTCACCTTCCTGTAAACCCGTTGCTTCTCTATATTTGACGAGAGAGGTTGATCCCTCCACTGTACGAGGATCAACAGCTCGCCTTGTTTTCCTCTACAGTACATACAGTACATGACGCACGACGTGAGGCGCACATGATGCATGACCATAACCCGGAGAGGTTACGTAGGCACCTGCAGCTACTATTGAGCGTGAATTACTGTATTATGCAACAATTATGATTAATAACAGCACATTGTTTAGTAGCACTTCTGGTGTCTTCCAACTGTTCATAGTGTTTTCCACTGCCATTGTGTGCATCTTCCAGACAGAGACAGCTCAATGCAAGCATTTTTATTTGTAAGTTGACATATTTAGTTTGGGTGCTGAGGACTTTATAAAGTGATCCTGGGGCCTGGCATGCATCTGTAAGGCACGTGAAGCATTGTGTGAGCACACTGCAGAAAATGATGCTCGGCGCCTGTAGTACTATATGTAATAACATTAGGTTTGCAGTGTAATCATACAGTAAAGTGTTAAATTAATAAAACACATTTTATTAGAGCAAATAAACATCTTTCTTGCTTCAAAATGCTTGCATCTACTTGTTTCCTGTGACTACTAGTTAACCACCAAGCACTTAACCATTCTTCAGCTCTCTCCTGCAGTTGAGCCCAGTGTCTCCAAGTTCAAACGTTCTACCTCCAACCAAGTGCAGCACTGGTCCATGATAAATGACCAGTGGTGAATTAGCCAACACCAGCCAGGAGCTGTTGCAGCACTGTGACCATATATACCTGGAAAGAAGCAATTTCAGGTCCTGGTGTAGGTGTATATATTGTTTGCTATTTCGAGATTGTTCACACATATGATTTTACGCTCCCCTATTTTCTGTTTGCTGCCATTTCTCCAAAGCATATTGTTCCATAAGGTATAAATCTATGACAATAATGGAAAAAAAAATGGCGTTCAGTTGCTGCTAATTTGTCGGCTGTACATTCATGATGTAAATCTCCCATTCCACCACATTCCAAGGGTGCTATTTTAGATTGTGAGCTGGTGAATGTGGAATTAATTGGAGTGCACTGAACTACTCATGAACATAGAATGAAACTGAGATAAAATGTGCTTTGTGACATAACATTTTATACTGCTGGAAGTAACCAGCACAAGGTAGTAGACTGGCAATAAAAGGATGCACATATTCAGGAACAAAAACACATTATCAGTTAAGGATAATCTCATAGACTATGGAGGCAACTGCATGCTATGCAAAATCTCCCCATGGTATTTTTATATTCCTTTTCAAAAGGTGTTACAACTTGTGGATACAGTGTGTCACGACCAGGGTTTCTCGGCACGGTAGTCACCGGGTATTACCTGTGAGGTCATTATGGCGGGGGGTCTCTGGCAGCGGTGCTGGTGTTTGGCGAGAGGCATTGGCTGCGCATGGTTCTGTGCGGGCACATTGTCACTAGGCCTGGTGAGGTCTGGCGCTGTTTCCGTTCCATTGGCATGGGCGCCGCCATCTTGCCTGCGGCCATGTGATTCCGGCTGTCCAATCCTGGTAGGTCATGTGCTCATTCCAGCCAGTCACAGCGCAGCACTGAGTATTTAGGAAGTTCCAGAGCCTTCCTTCCTTTGCTAGTGCAATGTGTTTCTCAGCTGCGGCTGAGAGAGAGTACCTGTGCCTTACCTGCCTGCTTGTAATATTCTTCTAGCCTGAACCTTGCCTGCTCCAACCTGCTGGACTTACCCTGTACCCTCCATATACCTTCTCACCTGCCTGAGTACCTGAACCTGCTGTTTCCCTGCACCTTGCTTCATTTCACTCCCAGCTGGACTTCACTACCTCTGTCTGCATCAGTTATAGCTCACCAAACCTGTATTCAGTTACAGCTCATCATACCTGCATTCTGTTTTCAGCTCACCATACTTGTTTACTGGACTGTTCCTGCCTGTCACTATCTGGACATTTTCTCATTAACCACCACTACAGTTATCAAGTGCACTTTAGTGCTATACCTGGACTTTTGATTTTTACCAATTAACAAAATGCAAAGTTAATGAACAGATCTAAAGCAAATCATTATTTGGTGTGACCACCCTTTGCCTTCAAAACAGCATCAATTCTTCTAGGTACACTTGCACAAAGTCAGGGATTGTGTAGGATTATAGTCTGGTGTATGATTAACCAATCATACCAATAAAGGGATAATGATCATCATTTTCATATGTAGGTTGAAACACAGAGCCTGATTCACTACGATCGCAATATTGTGTACATACACAGTTCAACTGCGATAGTATGCTAATCCTTTGCGATCGCAATGCAACTCAGCACTACATAAGGGCGCTTACTTTATATTGCAAACATCAGAAAACCATTGGTACAATCGAGCACCATCGCAATCTCGCGCACAGTTGCACAAGTCCTGACCTTACTCAGAAATTGCTAACAACTATGTACGCTATGAGACCTCACACTGCTTATGGCATCGCAGTGGTTAATTTATGCATGCCCCTACAACGGCTTGCGAATGCACTGGCACGCCTGCATTTCTCCGACCACCCCCCGTCACCACCCACCAAATAGCACTCCATGTGAATCACTCTGTGATGGGTCTGCGTAGCATCTGCTATCGTAGTCCCGATCGCAGCAGTCAGGAGGCTTAAAACTGGATGAGGAAGCCAGACTGCTACAAAGATGAAGTTGTGGAAGACAGTTTCATGTCACAGGTCATACACCATGGCTAGAATGAGTACGGCAGCAAGACACAAGGTAGTTATACTGCATCACCACGGTCTCTCCCATGCAAAGATTTCAAAGCAGACTGGGGTTTCAAGATGTGCTGTTCAAGCTCTTTTGAAGAAGCACAAAGAAACGGGCAACGTTGAGGACCATAGACGCAGTAGTTGGCCAAGGAAACTTAGTGCATCAGATGAATGACATAGCATGCTTACTTCCCTTCGAAATTAGAAGATGTCCAGCAGTACCATCAGTTGAGAACTGTCAGAAACTTGTCGGACCTAGGTACACCTATCTACTGTTCGGAGAAGTCTGTCCAGAAGTGGTCTTCATGGAAGTGTTACGGCCAAAATGTCATACCTTTGACGTGGAAACAAGACTCAACTATGCACAAAAACAGGAACTATGGTGCAGAAAAATGGCAGAAAGTGCTCTGGACTGATGAGTCAAAATTTTAAATATTTTTCTGCAACAGAAGGCAGTTTGTTCACCGAAGGGCTGGAGAGCAGTACAATAATGAATGTCTGCAGGCAACAGTGAAGCATGGTAAAAGTTCCTTGCAAGTTTGGAGCTGCATTTCAGCAAATGGAGTTGGGGATTTGGTCAGGATTAATGGTGCCCTCAACAGTGAGAAATACAGGCAGGGGAATCGGTATGAAATACCACCGGCCGCACGGCCAGCGGTTCTATTCCCGGCAGCCTGACAGATGAACAGATTCCGGCAGCGGCAGCCCAACAGCACTGGAAAAGCCGATCATCCTCAGGTAAGTAATAACTAACCTAACCCTCCTCCCAAGTGCCTAACTCTAATCCCCCCTGTAAGTGCCTAACCCTAACCCCCCCCTTCCTCGCTGCCTAAACCTAAGTCCCCCGGGGGGTGCCTAACCCTCCCTCCCCCCTAGCCTAACCCTCCCAGGGGGTGTCTAACCCTTAGTCCCCCCCGTGGCTGTCCGCTCGCGGTGCCCGGCATCCCTTCGATTGAGATGCCGGGCACCTGTCTCCCAGTTTCGGGAAAATGACAGGCATCTAGATATAGACACCTGTCATTTAACCCATGCCGAGATAAAGCAGTCGGGAGGCCGGCTGTCGGGATCACGTCAGCCGGTTTCCCGATTGCATCCGCAGGCAGGTACTTATCCATCATGCAATACCATAAAGGAGGCATCTGATTAGCTCCAAATTTATTCTGCAGCAGCACAATGACCCCAAACATAGAGCCAATGTCATTAAGAACTATCTTTGCCAGTTGGCGGGTCGTGACTTCCTGTGGGAGGGTCGTTTGGAACGGATGCATGCCAGCGAGGTCCCGAAGTTCCTAAACGCTGGCCAAGAATAACCGGATAATTAGGAGCAACAGACACCGAAAACATCGGAGGGTCTCCGGGATAAATGTAGGGAAGAGGAGCATAAGCTTCCGGCTCCCTGCAATAACAACACCGGAGTCGAGCCGCGTAACTTAGCGGCGATGCCAGTGGCTGCCACGCAAGGTCGGGAATATAGTAGCAGTGGAAGTAACCAACCCCTTGGAGAAGCTGATAGAGGCAATTACAACTCTGAGCCTCACCCCAGAGCCGGAAAACCTGCAGGAACCATCTGCTATACCAGACCTACAGCGGATAACTGTCAATGGTGCTGTCAATCCTTCCTTTCACTTGACCGGCATCCCCGACCATGCAGCCATATATTTCACACACTGCAGGCCTGTAGCTAGAGCCAATACTTCAGCAACCAGCCGGGACCTGGTTTATCTGCTGGCATCAGCTCCGAGGTGTTCCATCTGCAGATACTTTACCAGTGCTTCAAGGAACAAAAGAAAAAAGTAGAGTTCTTATTGTGGTGCACCATATTGTCAGTCAATATACCATGAATTTATTATACTGTTAAAACATATTTATCTTTATTGATTTGTTATTTAAATTATGTCATTTAGGGGTTACCACAACTGGCAAAATATTATTAAATACAATTAAAGTTCAAGCAAGAGTTGAAAGATGTGCATAGAAACAGAAAATTCTGTGTATTAAAACTGTTTCAACATCGCTGGTTATATATCTTTATGTGTATATGTGTGTGTGTGTGTATGTATGTATATATATATATATATATATATATGATGCAAAGGATGGACGGTGCTGCAGGTCTTTTTCTCAAGCGAGTTTTAATATACCAACGTTTCAAGGCTTCACGCCCCTTTGTCAAGGCTACATACAGAAAATAATAAAACAGTGGTTCCTACCTTAAATAGATCACCCTCGTGCATGGATGTCGCCTGTGGAGATTCGCGCTTCCGCACACTGCAGGGCGTGTCCCACACTGATGACGTACACTGCTGTCGGCTTCCCTAGTTGCCTGGGATACCAGAGTGTTTTGTCTCTACGGCAACTGAATACAATCATAGCAGTGTTGTGAAAAGAGCACCTCCACCAGTGAAAAAATGCTGTTGAATAAAATATATAAATAATGATCAGGCTGCATTGAGAGGCAAAGGAGTGGTCAAAAAAACGTAGTGAGTGATAAATGAAAAACAAAAGGGGAAGAGGGAGGAATAGGGATTGGGAAAAGAGGGAGATGGAAAGTAAGAGAAGAATCAAGAGATATCGTGAAAAACGTAGAATGAAAAAGAAAACATGGATAAAAAAGAAGGAAAGAAAGAAAGTAGGGGAAAACAACAAAGGTCAAATGAATATTAAGAGGATATAGCAAGTTAATAATAAGGAGAGATAAGCGTGACTGGATGCATATAGTGAAAGCGTTAGTTACATGGAAAATAGTTAAATAGTATTTTGGCAATGTGGATACATGGATCTGATATACAGTATGAGTAAGATACATTCTAAAAAGTATTCCAACATTGTTCTGAGAAATGACGTGCTCTCTCTGTCTTCAAGATCCATATAACCATTAATATTTATGTTGAAATCTATATGAATTGGTTTAGTGTAAGTCATCATTATTCCCTGATGTTCCTATATATGGTGTAGAATTTCATATTAATTATCTAACTGTAAAATAATGAATTTGTTATAAAAATTAATATATAAATATGAGATACAACATGTATTTCTGAAAATATCAATTAATCCACCATTTAAAAAGTGTAAACATAAAATTATTATACCTCCTTATTAATTAAATATACATAAATAAATGTGAATGAAAAATTTAAATTGACTAAAATTAAATGTGAATAAATTGACAAATCAAATAGGTGCTATAATTTCAAAGTGATAAAATGAGTGAATAATTAATTAATAATTGGCCTTATAAATAGTGTGTTAATTATATATAACTTAGTGATATTGTGTGAGTGACCCTCAGTGTATCCTGTGTTCATATGGTGATATTAATCATTAGTGAAGTAATGCTTATTCTTATTAACAATTCTAATGTATCATAAATACTGTGTTCAAACTAATGTGTAATATTTTATTTTACAGTGTTCTCAAAAATATCTGAATATCTATATATGTGTAATTCTCACCACCTACTTAATTAAATAAGAATATAATAAACCATTCCTGATAAATATCCCAAATATCCATATATCAACATATATATTTATACATGTTAATACCCATATTTACCATGAATATGATAAAGATTATTTCTATCTTTTATGTGATATCAATATTTTATTGTTAACCAATCTTTATAATACATCTATTAATAATCCTTTATAGTATACATAGTTGTTATTTTGTTTTATATGTTCTTAATTCTCATATACATCCAGTCTCATTGAGAATGTTTATTCTCGCTTATATTCTCTTAGATCTTTCTCAATAGGTACACAGAGAAAGAGGAGGAAGGAGGGAAAAGTGGAAAAATAAATAGGAATAGGGGCAAAGGATAATTTTGATGGTTAGATTACAATTTGTCTTTTAATGATTTAATATTAAAATTCATAATCTAGATGTTAATATTCATCTATAATGACATCCATGTTTTTATACTGTGATGAGTCACCTCTATCTCATCACATAGTTTGTAATATCATTTGACAACTGCATTTTCTTTTATAACTAAACCAATCCTGATTTGGGCAAGAGAATAGATCACAGAAAGTCTGTAAATTGATTGTTTTCATTTAGTCCATGGGGCTTGTTACTATTCATCAAAAATATCATCCTCGATTCTCTTTTTAACAATTCTTTATTGGTATCACCTCCTCTGATCCTCATTTTTATTCTTTCCAAGCCAAAGGCTTTCAATTGATCAGGTTCACTATTGTGTTCTCTCAAAAAATGTTTAGTGACGCTGGTGAGAGGTTTTTGAATTTTAATTCATCTCCTTTAGCGTTTATTATATTCCCAATATGCTCGAGAATTCTCTGTTTCAGTTGTCTACTTGTCATTCCTATATATTTCAATCCACATGTGCAGTGTAGGCAATACACAACTCCAATTGTGTTGCAATTTATGTAGTCTTTGATTTTGATTTGTTACCATATCGATCAGTTGTCTCCTTTATCTGATCAATATGTCTACATGCCTTACACCTCCTACATGGATAGCACCCCACAATTTTATCTTTGTTCTTCTTAGAGTACTTGAAGTGACTGTGTACTAGCATGTCTTTCAGATTAGCTGATCTTCACCAGCTAATGTTGACATTTTGTCCCAGAATTCCTGCTAGATCCGGATCTAAAGTGAGGACATTCCAATGTTTCTGTAAGATTTTTCGAATCTCACTCCATTCATTACAGTATGTCCCGATAAACCTCACTTTTTGTACATCCTCTTGCTTGTCTCAAGTTCCTTCTGCCACTTTAATAAGGGAGTCTCTGTCTCTATTTATTTTTTGCTGCCTTGTATCCCCTGTTTATTGTCTTCTGACTGTATCCTCTATTTTCCAATCGTTTGGTTAATTCCTTTGCTCTTTCTTCGAAGGTAGTTTGTTCTCTACAGTTGAGGCGAGTTCTCAAGAATTCTCCCTTTGGTACCCCTTTGATGGTTGCCGGGAGATGGCTACTCTCAGCATGGTGGATACTATTTGTTTCTGTTCTTTTTCAAAACATATCTGTAATAATTTTACCATCCTCAGATACTTCTATCTTTAGATCCAAAAAAGTAATCTTCTTCTGACTCATCTCCGTGGTCAGTCTCAGGTTCATGGTGTTATTGTTAAGTATCTCAATAAATTCCAGAAGCATATTCTTATTTCCTTCCCAGATGATTAGTATATCATCTATATACCTAAACCAAGATGTTATGTGTTTGGTATATAGATCAAATTCTGAGCTAAAGACATGCTCTTTCTCCCACCACCCGAGGTACAGATCAGCATATGTGGGGGCACACATAGTCCCCATTGCTGTACCTCGGGTCTGTAGGTAGTACTTCTCATGGAAGGTAAAGAAAATATTAGTTAATATAAATCTAAGAGGTTGAATAATGAAGTCACTGAACTCACTTCTCTCCCCCATGTTCAAAAAGAATTCAACTGCCTTAACACCTATTTCATGGTCTATGCTGGTGTATAATGACTCTATGTCCCATGTACATAGCCACATATCCGATGTTATCACAAGATTTTGTAATTTTCCAAGGATGTCTAGGGTATCCCTTGTATAGGAGGGCAATTCCAGTACAAATTTGCGTAAGTTCTTATCAATGAAAGTGCTTGCCTTCTCTGTAAGTCCTCCTATACCGGATACAATAGGTCTTCCAGGTGGTCTTTCCATGTTTTTTTGTACCCTCGGTAAGATGTAGAATGTAGGTGTTCTTGGATTTTCAACCCATAGATATGCTGTTTCTCTTTTTGTAATTATTCCTCAAGTGAAATATAGTTCAATAATTCTCTTATAAGCCCCTAGGAAGTTTGCTGTGGGGTTAAATATTAGTCTTTTGTAGCATTCTCCAGCCTCAAGTTGTCTCATAACTTCTTGAATATTCCAGAGGACTATATTGCCCCCCTTATCTGAGGGTTTTATTCAACATCTTCCCATTTTTCAATGTCCTTCAAAGCTATTTGTTCTTCTTTTGTCAGATTTTATTTTATGGTGGGGCCTCTATCAATATATATTTGATCAAGATCTCTTGACACTAATTCCATGTAGATCTTGGCTTGTGGACAATCATCAAATCCTGGAAAAAACATAGATTGTTTTTTTAAATTCTTATCTCTGTTTGATGTATTGGGTACAATACTATCATCTCCAGAGAGTTCTTCAAGAATCTGTAACATTCTTTGGTTATCCTCATCTAATTGTATCAGAGAATTTGAATCTCCTGATCTTGCATTCTCCTTTCTAGTTTTTCCACTATTTATGAAAAACTTTTTAGTAATATCTTCCTAACAAAAAGATTTAGATCTTTTTCTAGATCAAAGCAATCAATATTCCTATTGGGGAGAAAGACATCCCCTTGGACAAAATACTATGGTTATGTTGATTTAATTCTTTCCCTGTAAGGTTAATAATTTGTAAATTGTCATTTTCACATATTTACTGAAGGTTCTGTTTCTCCTCTGTACATTCATGCCCCATTCCCCTCTCTCTCTTTTTCTTTGATTTTGTATTGTTATTCTTCCTTCCTCTCCTGATTTTTCTGAAGGACCTGGATTGTCTATTGGTGTTTTGGGGCCTTTCCCTAAAAAATAACATTGTCTTCCTTGATATCTGCTACCATTGTATGAGCTATCTGATATTTCTCCTTCTGAGCTTTCCGACATTGAGTATCTTACCATCTGTGTCTGTCTTCTCTCCTTGTTCTTATCCCACTTGAAGATATTGCCAGTTACATAATAATTTTTATCACATAAAAATGTCTGTTGTTTTTCTCTATTATACTCTTTTCAAATTGTTCTATCTCAATTTTGTATTTTTGGTATGTTTTCTGGAAGTCTTCCTGATGTTCATATTTTTTCAACTTTTCTCCTATTTCTGTGATCTCTCTATTATATCCTTCCAGTATTTTTTCATCTTGTTTTATTAGAATATCAATTAGACCTCTTGAGCACACCAATGATGTTTGTTCCCACTCCTTTTTCAGGGTTTCTTCCAGTTCATGGGCCGGAAATATTGCTGGTCTCAATCCCCTCGCTGTCATTTCACTTCGTTGATAATTGTCAAACATCTTTTTATTCCAAAAGGATACTGATGTTAATGGACACACATCCGTTTTTTATCTCATGTGGAATACAAGGTTCAACGCATCTATGCGCTTCCTGTTTTGGTTTCCAGCTAAAAAACATGAGATGGAGCACAAAGCCGTCTACTTCCGGTTCCAGCGGCTCCCGTTCATGCACTTCTGGTTTTGGAGCTTTCCGATGACGTCACTTTTGGTTGCGGCATTTGCCGCGAATTGGCGCCAGTTTGGAGGGGATGATCTCTTAATTAAGAGGGGCATAAGTATAGCCATGTAGTTACTGGTCACCATACTTCTGAGGAAGGACTAGAGGACCGAAAATCTTCAAGTATCTGTGACATTATTGTATGGCACATTGTGGTGAAGGTCCTGGAATCATCCTAAATTGCTGCACTTGAGGAGGAGATTGTTTCCCTGGACTCTGGACCTCAACCCTATTACCATCTGGGAGGGTAACAACTTTCTGGATGAAAGGAATAATTCTTCACCCTCTGTGATACCACTTTGTGGTGATATGCTTGTGTTTTATTTTTTTAAATGTGAGTGTAAAATCTATTAAACCTTTGTTAATTTATTTGACAATATTACACTGTTTTTCTTTCATTTTTTGAGGGACTGATGATCACGTTGTGGAAATTGGAGTTTACTTCATTGCTTGAAGCATATTGAACTGTCTATGGATAAGAGAATCCTGTATTAAGGGAATTGGACAGAACTGAGAAATTATTTGATGTAAGGACTAATTGTGTATATTTTTTTGGGGTGGTTAAGCGCCACATGTGGGGGAATAGTTTTATCCAACTCTTTATGTTTATTCTGTGCCCGGATCTTTAAGAAATACTGATATAGAATCAGTCCACAACCATCATACAAAAAAAAGGGGGTTAGCGATCCCGCACCAGTAATATAATTATTTTTTACTCATATTTTATTGTATAATGCTGACAGAGTAAAAGAATTCTTTATAATGGGAAATACAATCCTATCCACAATTTCTCAATAGATCCTTATTCCTGATGTGCTACCACAGACTCGATATATACATACTTCAAGGAACAAAAGAAAAAAGTAGAGTTCTTATTGCGGTGCACCATATTGTCAGTTAATATACCATGAATTTATTATACTGTTAAAACATATTTATTTTTATTTGATTTGTTATTTAAAATTGTCGTTTAGGGGTTACCACAACTGGCAAAATATTTTAAAATACAATTAACGTTCAAGCAAGAGTTGAAAGATGTGCATAGAAAAATAAAATTCTGTGTATTAAAACTTTTTCAACATCGCTGGTTATATATCCTTATGTGCTTATATATATATATATATATATATATTTATATAAATATATATATATATATATATATATGGATTTATATTAATCTCCTAATATCACTGATACAATATCGGTTATATGAATTATTAATTTATCCTTTGTCAGTGATATTTGTCTAAATGGAGATGTTTGTCTGTTGCAACTGTAGTGTAACAATATATGTTACATTTAGATCACACTGTATCAGTGTCAGAAAGACAGTCCCAGAGTAGTTATTATAGTATCAATTATTATCTGTCTTCTCAGCGGAAGTTATTTCACATTTGTTATTTATATAGGATTACCAGGGCTGGTTCTCCCGTTACGCATGGTACGCAGCTGCGTAAGGTGCCACATAGTGAAGGGCGCCTCAGCTGCGTGCCATGCGGGCCACGGTGCAGACTGTGTCTCTGTGACACAGCTGCAACGCGTGTGTAGCGCTGACCGGACAGAGTTCGGTCAGCGCTACACAGCACAAACACACAGCCGCCGGCTCCGGCAGCTGTTTGTTTGCTTTAGCAGCTGATGAGAGTCAGACAAACTCTCATCGGCAGCTGCTCCCACTGCCAGAGCCGGACATCTTCCAGCTCCCGCAGTGGGTAATGGGAGTGACGTCTTGGCGTGACGTCACTCCCATAATGCAAAGCGGCGGACGGAGGAGCTGGTATCGGCGGCGGGACCAGGACCAGGAGCGGGTTTCAGGTAAGTGTTTTTTTTTTATTTTCGTTACGTCTCTACTGTGGGGGCACTACAAGGGGGGATTACTAGGGGGGAATACTACTTATGACTACAGGGGGTAATACTACTGGGGGCGCTACAAGGGGGGATTACTAGGGGGAATACTACTTATGACACTACAGGGGGTAATACTACTGGGGGGCACTACAAGGAGGGATTACTTGTGGGGGAATACTACTTATGACACTACAGGGGGTAATACTACTGGGGGGCGCTACAAGGGGGGATTACTAGGGGGGAATACTACTTATGACACTACAGGGGGTAATACTACTGGGGGGTGCTACAAGGGGGGAATACTACTTATGACACTACAGGGGGTAATACTACTGGGGGGCACTACAAGGAGGGATTACTAGGGGGGGAATACTACTTATGACACTACAGGGGGTAATACTACTGGGGGGCGCTACAAGTGGGGAATACTACTTATGACACTACAGGGGGTAATACTACTGGGGGGCACTATAAGGAGGGATTACTAGGGGGGAATACTACTTATGACACTACAGGGGGTAATACTACTGGGGGGCGCTACAAGGGGGGATTACTAGGGGGGGAATACTACTGAGGACACTACAGGGGGTAATACTACTGGGGGGCACTACAAGGGGGAATTACTAGGGGGGAATACTACTGGGGACACTACAGGGGGTAATACTACTGGGGGAACTTCAAGGGGGGATTACTTTGGGGGGAATACTACTGGGGACACTACAGGGGGTAATACTTCTGGGGGCACTACAAGGGGGGATTACTAGGGGGGGAGTACTACTGGGGACACTATAGGGGGTAATTCTACTGGGGGCACTACAAGGGGGGGATTACTACTAGGGGCACTACAAAGGGGGGACCACTACTGGGGGCACTATATAAAGGGCACTGCATAGTGGGTACCACTACTGGGGGCACTGCATAGGGGGGGAGTACTACTGGGGCACTATATAAGGGGAGTACTACTGGGGGCACAAGGGGCACTGCACAGGGGGGACCACTACCGGGGGCACTGTAAAAGGGGCACTGCATAGGGGGTACCACTACTGGGGGCACTGCATAGGGGGACTACTACTGGGGGCACTATATAAGGGGAATACTACTGGGGGCACAAGGGGCACTGCACAGTGGGAACCACTACCGGTGGCACTGTAAAAGGGGCACTGCATAGGGGGGCGCCAAAAAATATACTTGCTTACCAAAAAATTTGGGCTAGGGCCGGCCCTGAGGATTACTGACGTGCTGAGCTGGCTTGCTCTGTGCAATTTCCAATCAGCTCCACAGTGTCAGTTCCTGTAATACTATTGCAGTATATCTTTTCACTGGGATAGCTGTCTAGGCGATCTATTAGTCCTGTAAGCTACTACAGTTCTTAAACATTATCATAACATAAATCCATCTTAGTATTTGACTAAAATTAAATGTGAATAAATTGACAAAGTCAAAGGTGCTATAATTTCAAAGTGATAAACGGGATTCGGCAGTAATACCCGCAATAGACGGACATATGAGATACTTGAACCAATAGGAAATTGAGTGGCAATAGCATAGTTTAAATTAACCAATCAGGATTTGACCCGGGGGATAAATGAGGACTGACACGGTCATTCGGATTGATGCTTTGATAAAGCAGCTAGGCAAAACGCGCATTGGCGTTCCATATGCAAACACCACTGGTTACCTGTGATTAATACTAAGATGGAACACAGGTGCTGTTATACACTCATTTGATACATAGAAACAATCCGAAAGTGAGACCTGACCCGCACAAGGTTGTGTACAAGCACCTAAAAGGAATAACAGCTGTTATAATTAACGGCAATACCATATATAAACAGAAACCGCTACTACTAACCATATCCGTTGAAATCCACTTCCTGATGAAGCTGCTGAATCTGTAGAAAGGTGGAGAAACACGTTGATTAGAGGATCAAGTGCCAGAGATTAATTAGTTGCTGGTGACGGAGAACATGCTGTCCCTGAGATCTCCAATATCCCTTTGTGGGTACCAGCTTCTGCCATTACAAGTGGACTAAATGTACGCAAGCTCATGCGAGGAGCAGCACGAGCCACATAGAAGCCACACATTGAATTGGAGGTCCGGTTGGGTAAGCCATAAGGGATAGAGATATACAAAGGGGGCAATTTTTTTGCATGCATGTTATTTTTTAAAAGCCCAGAACTCTCCCTATGCACATCCATATACCCAACAGATTACTCTCTGTTTTACAAAGTAAGTCTCTGGCAGCTGTCAAATTGATTTGTTACTGTGTATATCTTTGGACATAACGTACTAAGAGTGACTTAATAGCAACCACAATAGGCTTTGTGCCCTTGGAATTTGTGCAATAATATTTTTCAAAAGGAGATATACTAATGATTCTTGGATAATCTATACTACACAGTGAAATTATAGGACTGAAATTATCTACCTGAGGAGTAATTAAGGACTTACAATTTTAATCTAGTGTATTAACAGCACAACAACATTTACTTTTCAATTCTTTCTATTAGAATTGCAGTAATATTGTCCGCCTACTATTTTAACTAATATACAGTATATTGTTATTTTTTCTGATTTTTATTTTTATTTGTAATTCTCTAATACTAGGTGTGATACATGTAATAATTATGACCTTATAACCTGATTAATATATTGTAATTTACTACACTCAATTCTTTGACCCAATATAAAGGGTGTATTTATACATATCTATATGCTTTTTAAATGTTGATAATAAATTATTTAACTGACTAGTGCCTCATTCAAATGTGATGAACCTGGAGCAGATTTCATTACAGTCCCATAGACAGTGTATTATGGCCCTCATTCAGACCCGGACGCAAGTGGCCGTTCGTACGTTCGGCGTACGTAAAAAAATATTTAAATTCAAGCACTCGCTCGTATTTTCGCTCGCAGCCAAACATCCTCCCCAAACTCAAGCGACCCCTCCTCTAACTAACAAGCGTGCCAAATAGCGAGCGTACATCCCCGAAGTGGCTTGAAGGGAACGCACGCACACGTACTACCCGGAAGTTGGACTGTCAGATTTCGATTAACTGCTCGTTTATTCTGCCTACCTCCCTCAATCGTATCATGCCAATCAATATATCAATTAGCTTAATTGTTTTTTTTGTTTTTTTTTAACACAATGCAATAAACTTTATTCATGTCCGTGTTTGTGTTTACCCGCAGAATACGTACGGCTTAAACATTCGCCTTTAATTGCCAAAATACATGTTAGCCCCAATTAAACAATTGTTCTATTTGTTTTTCTACCCGCATATTTCCTGGAGTTCATTTCTTTATTTAAATTTGCTTACGCATGTCACTGCATCAAGCCTATCAGAGATTTCTGGCCCTGTCGAACACATGACTCATACACTAACCAATAGAATTGGTCCTGTTAATTACCCAAATACATTAGCCAATCAAAACATTTTTGGGCACTTTATTAAAAATGATTTTTCACAAATACACCATTGCCATCATGAGAGCCTCCGCATTCACCAGGCGGGAGCTGCTGGTGCTAACGGAGGTCATGGATAGGCGGATCACCAGCCAGCCTCCACCCATCACCAACCGCAAAAAGCGTTCCGCATATGCCGAGGTACGGGCCCGCCTGCGCTCCTTCGGCTCACGCCGCCAGATCGGGCAGCTGGAGCACAGGTGGTCGGACCTGCAACGGCGGACGCCCCGCTTGCTGGCATGCTTTCGCATACAGATCGCCGAAAGTAAGTTTTATGGACTGTGGTTTTCATGTTTGTCTTTGTGGCCCTAACTGCGTGTGCATGTTTTCCATGTAGTTCATATTTATTCATTGTACTCATATCTGCATGGCCATGTTTTCCATGTAGTTCATATTTATTCATTGTACTCATATCTGCATGGCCATGTTTTCCATGTAGTTCATATTTATTCATTGTACTCATATCTGCATGGCCATGTTTTCCATGTAGTTCATATTTATTCATTGTACTCATATCTGCATGGCCCTTTTTTTGGGGGGGGGGATTAGAAAATGGTGTTTTTCTCGGATTTGTGTTGAAACTAACCACAATTTGTTTCACATCTTTTAGGGGCCCAGCGAAGACTACGCCGTCATCGTCAACCCAGACGGCGCTCACGGCCACTCTCCCCAACCCCCAGCCAACCCTCCACAACCACAAATTCCCCTATTCCCCACTCCTCCCCAGCCTTCCAAGACCCACTGGGTGAAATTTCGGGCCTCCTTCCCCTCCGTCCCAATTCCCCCTCTCCTCCAACCACCCCTCTTCACATTACCCCCTCCCCGGAATCGGTAATTACCCCGCCCAGATCGTTGGGGAATGGAGACACCTCCGAGGAGGACGAGGGAGGGCCTTCTGGAGCTGACGTTTTATCTTCCGGTATGTTTTTCTTTGGGGGTTTTTTTCGCCACAAACTGTTTGTATGTAATCATGTGTCGTTCCCTTTTTTGGCATTTTTTGCTAGACTTTTGGTGATTTTGCAGATTGCCTTTACCTGTTACTGCTGATTTCAACATACACATTTCACACCTGTCGGAATTTGTAGATTGGCCTTGTATTTTTGGCCTACACCATTTTGGGTGGATGGGTTTTAATGGTGTAATTATGGTTAGTTTTTTTGTTTTGGTTTTGGCTTGTTTTTTAATGTGGTTTCATTATTGTTGTATTAATCCCCACACTTTTCTCACCCACAGAGGAACAGAGGCGTCGGGCTGAATTAGCCGCCTGTGTGGCCCGTATGCGGCACAATATCATCGGTCTGCTGGTGGTCCTTGACCATATGTCGGTCCTCCTTAGGGACTATTTTTTTTTGTTTTTTGCCCAATTATAAATAAATTGTTATTTTCTAAGTAACGTTCTGGCTCATTCGTTTTTTCACAATCAGAGATTGTTTACCCTGACATAAGTAGACTGTTCCTGCAAGGATTAGCAATTTTTGTCACTAAGATTGTGTGTTGTATTTGTATGTAAAACAGCCACAAGAAACACCTAACAGTAACAATCTCATTTCCCTTTTTTGGTGTAGTCACAATTAGATATTACTACATTTTACAGGTTCCTAGTTGGGGTGCAAGCTGCTTAGGCCAATATTACGAAGCCAAATGATTGTACAGGATTCCTTTGGGTGTTGGTTTGGACCCTGAAAACATATTACATTTTAGCTCAACTGGCGTCATTACTGGATTACCCCTTAGTCAAATGTAACGTGTGTGAACCTGGTTACACTTGCTTGTAACGTTCAAAAAAAGGTACAAAATTTCAGTCTCCAAACATTTATTCACAACATAACTCAAAAATCAAAGTGGTCACTCACAAACAAAACACACAGTGATAATCACAAATACAACACATACCAACAAAACCAAAAAAAAACACAACAAATCAAGAACTGGTTGACGAAGGACCATGCCAACATGATTCCACAAATATGGTGGTGCAATATGGTTTCCATAATATATCCCCAAAATGTCCACATACAGGTTTTTTAAGGGTAGCAGGAAGTAGTCATCGTTGGAGTGCCAAAGATTATGTGAAAAAACAGAAGATGGAGAAAATAAAAAAAATTAATTAGATGTTCTCAAACAAACCCTACCACATTGGGTATAAACACTGTTGTTTTGACAATAATTACCTAAAAAATCTGGCCATCACATCATCGCGTATGGCCCCCCCACATACTGACCTCCGACCAACCTCGGAGGGGCCATCCTCAGGTAAGGCATCCTCTGGCTGCATTGGGACACCACTCCTTATGGCGATGTTGTGAAATATCCCACACAGGACCACAATTTTCGAAACCATATCCGGCAAATACATGAGCTCGCCTCCAGAGCGGTGGAGGCATCTGAATCGGCCTTTTAAAAGGCCGATACAGTGCTCCACCACTTGCCTGGTGGCTGTAAGTGTGGAATTATACTCACTTTGTGGCCCTGGTGTGGGAGCCAAATAAGGAATGAGCAGCCAGGGCGTGCAAGGGTAGCCACTGTCTCCTGTGAAAAAGAATAGACAACATCAGGATCACTCTGTATGAAGCTTAACATTGTTATGTACTAAAGGTCTCCACTTACCCAGAAGCCACGCATCACCAGCTTGTAGGTTGGTTAATTTGTGCCATATCCCTGATTGCCGGATGACGAAGGAGTCATGTGCACTTCCTGGTAATTTTGCATTCAGGGACAGGATCTGGAGGGAGGCATCACATACCACCATTACATTGAGGGAGTGATAGTGTTTCCGGTTTCTAAATATTGCCTCCAGCCATGCTGGAGGCTGAAGTGGTATGTGAGTACCATCCACAACCCCTATGAAGTGTGGGAAGCCAGCTATTTGGTAAAAATTGGCCTTGGCCACACTAAGGGCACCCATATCCAAAGGCATTTGAATAAAATGATGGAGGTGCTTGAAAAGTGCCTCCATCACTGCCCTCAGGATCCGGGAAAAGGAGGATTGTGATATGCCCGCCACTATTCCCACCGTTGTTTGAAACGATCCTGAGGCACAGAAATGTAACACCGCCATAAATTGCGTAAGTGGTGGTATTGCTGTAGGACTGTCAATTTGCCGCTCAAGATCACTCTCTATTAATGAGAGAGTGTCTATGATGATTTTTGGAGGAAGACGGTAGCGTCTTAAAACCTCATCATCGGGCATTCCAAAAAGGGTGACATGTGTTCGAAATATCTGGGGCCTTGCACGCCTACGATGCCTACGCCTGGGACGAGATTGAGGTTGGTCGGCTTCCGGGAGCATGGCCAGGTTGATCTGGTTGATCTGGGTCGGATTGGCCCAGATCAACCTGACCCAGATCCGACCCAGATCAACCTGAAATGGCCATGCTCCCGGAAGCCGACCCAGATCAACCTGAAATGGCAAGATTTGAATGTCAGGCAAATACAAGTCACAATAGAAAGTAATAAAAATGCGCTAATTAGTTCGCAAATACAAGTCACAATAGAAAGTAATAAAAATGTGCTAATTACTTCGCAAATACAAGTCACAATAGAAAGTAATAAAAATGCGCTAATTAGTTCGCAAATACAAGTCACAATAGAAAGTAATAAAAATGCGCTAATTACTTCGCAAATACAAGTCACAATAAAAAGTAATAAAAATGCGCTAATTAGTTCGCAAATACAAGTCACAATAGAAAGTAATAAAAATGCGCTAATTAGTTCGCAAATACAAGTTAAAAAAACGCAGCTAAAAACAAAACACAGATTTCGGAATTTGCAAATCAAAGGTTACATGTGTAAGGCCAACCAAAGTTGCGTAAAGACAAACAAGAACATTTACAAAACAATTTAACAAATGAACTTACCAAGAGATAATATATAAGAATCCGGATCAAAAGGTCTTTGGGGCAGAGCCAAAATAAAACCTTAAGTTAGAAAATTCTTAAACAGAAGGAGTCACAAATTGACCCAAAGTTAGACTTCCCAAAACTTACCAAAACTGGAAACGCCCAAAAAAATTACAACCGAAAAAAAGCCAACGGAAATAAAAAAACGAATATATCCAAAAAAACTACTTCCACCAACGCAAACTCCTAAACCAGCCAACAATCAACTCCAACCAACGTAACCTCCAACATTCAAAAAACGCCACCTCGACTCGAGACGCCCCAAGCCATAAATAGTGTTTAGTTTCCCGCACAAATTAAGGAGGGATCATAGGAACGCACAATCAATGATGCGGCCGCAAAATAAGGACGCATGTATAAATACGTCACGAGCCAAAACAAACATTCTGGTGTATTTCTTGTTTGGAGCTCAGACATGGCTACAGACCAGGGAAACAATGGACAACAGTCTGGCGGTAAGTATTTCAGGCATTTTGACTCAATGATTAATTAGAAACATAATATTGTGCAAGTTGTGAAGTTGAGAATTCTCAAAATTTAAACAAATAGGTGAGGAGGATGACATGGAAGAGGCTGCTGGGCCCAGTATTCCGGGCAAAGCTGCCAAAAAGAAAAGGCAGCCACAATTCACAAGAAAGGAGATGGAGGTTTTGATTCAGAAGTGTGTGGACATCCTGCCACAGGCAGACAGGAATATGAGTTCAAGCCAGAAGTGGAGAATGTGGGAAGAGGTAGCCGTTGATGTCAATAGGGTGGGTGATTATGTCCGTCTAGCCCGGGATGTCAAACGGCGGTAAGTAAACACTTGACCACCCTAAAACCAAAATAAAATAAAAAATAATGGTTCCTTTTTCACCCACAGATGGCAAGACTTCTAATATCGCCTGAAACAAAAAATGGTGGACAGGGCTAGGCATGCAAGGGGGACAGGTGGGGGTCCCACCCCTGTGTCATTGGAGTTGACTGATTTAGAAGAGCTGGCACAGGGGTGTGTGCAGGCTGTGGAGGTGTTTGGCGTGTCCAACATGGATACGGACATGCCAGACTTTGCGGCTCCTCATGTTGTCCCAGGTAAATATTGTGATGTCACCAACTCTGAAATGTTATTGTGCCAATATGTAGATTCTAATGTGACTCTTTTCTCATTTTTCCAACAGAGACACAGGCGGATGAGTCTGCTCCAGAGGGGAGCCTTGGCCGCAGAATTTCTGCAGGCTCTGCAGGGGATGAACCAGTACATCAGGCTGAGGACCCTGCAGAAGCCAGTCCAGGGCAATCCCCCTCGCAGGCAGTGTCCCTCCTCACAGAACTCAATTTTAAATCGGATTTCCATACGGAGATTCTGCAGAGAATGGACGCCAGTCTGGTACGGGTGGCTGAGGCCCTGGAGCAAAATGCTGTGGCCATCGTGACCATTGGTCAGGCCCTGGCGGAAAATACCAGGGCCAACATCCGCATCGCCAATGCCCTGGAGCAGCTCGTTCGCCAGCACATGGTGGAGCCGACCTCCCTTCCTGCCGGAACATCAGGATCCTCCACCTCTGGCACAACATCAGCCAATCCTCCAAATGTGCCTAGCCCTGTGCCTAGTCCAGAGGCCACAACATCTGCCTCTGGACAGGCCAGCCCGATGACATCCCGGACCCGGTCTGGCGCCCACCCTCCCCCAGCCAAACGGGGGAAAAAACATTGACGCACTGGCTACTTTTCCAACACTCCTTCTGTGCTTGCCCCATATTCCTTTCTGGCCAAAACTTCCCTCTCCTTTCTTGTGAATTGTTTTTAATTTTTTGATTTAAGTTTCCATACCTTTTATGTTTGCACAAATTAAAAAAAATTTTGGAATAACACTGCCAAAAATGTTTGGACCAAAAATGTGCCAGAAAATGTTTTTAGTTTCCAATAAATTTTGAAAAAATGTTCGACATTGTATTCTGACATTATTTTAGAAATGGTTTACATTTAATCCTGGCCCACAAGGCAAAAAACGAGCTCCCAAAAAGTAAAACGTAAAAAAAAAAAAGGGCACTTTAAGGAACACTTTAAAATTTACATAAGGATGCAAATTCTCCAGACAAAAGCAAAATGGAAAAATACACACAAACATGATGACATTTTTGTTACAATAGCACAAAAACAAAATATCAACCAAAAAAAGAGACCAACAAATGTACGCTAATTGATTGTGTAATCCTGAAATTAGCAGCTATGATTTCCACCTGCGTACGGTTTTGTGCTAACCAAAAAAACTGTTTTCAAAACACATTACAAGCTGGTTTTCAATACAAAACTGATTGTTTTTCTGACAAGCCGTGATTAATCGATGAAACATCGTGGAGGGCCGGGACGGAGGAGAAGGCTATCGCCAATGTGGTCGAGTAATCCAGACCCCAAGCTGTGCAAGCAGTTTGAACGGAAAGAGGATCATCCAGTGACGTATGACTTGGTACGAACACATTTGACGTTCGCATCAGATAATGTATGTACGCCCAAAAAACGCCTCGCCACGCCTGCGTTTTTCCATCTCCACCCCCGTCAACGCCCAAAAACGCCCTGTTCTGTCAATCACATTTGACATGTCACTTCCTGTACGCAATTTGACGAACGAGACAAAAAAAACTCGCAACATGCCGCACGCACATGCGCAGTGTTACACCGACGCATGCGCGCTTTCTCAACATCGGAACGCAACGAGCGTACTGCTGTTAACAAGCGGCTCTGAATGAGGGCCTATATTTTGTATAAGTGAATGTGCGGAGCATAAAGTGAAAAATAAAAAGGAATCAAATACATAGTGGGTAATAGGAGCAATAGGCATGTCAAGAGAAACAAGGAAAATAAATATATACACAAAAGATAAAGTACGAAATGTGGATATGACATGTTACATATGTAATGACGATTTGAATGTTGTAAAGATATATGTAATATAAAGTCTTGATTTAATAAAAAAAAAAAAGGCAAGTAGTGTCAGAAAGCTCTTCTTTATTTATGCCAGAAAAAAAAAGAACTATCTTTAGCGTAAAGAAGAACAAGGAGTATTTGAAGTGATGAAATGGCCCCCACAGAGCCCTGATCTCAGCATCATCGAGTCTGCCTGGAATTACATGAAGAGACAGAAGGATCTGAGCAAGCCTACATCCACAGAAGATCTGTGGTTAGCTCTCCAAGATCTTTGCAACAACCTCCCTCCCGATTTCCTTCAAAAACTGTGTGCAAGTGTACCTAGAAGAATTAATGCTGTTCTGAAGGCAAAGGGTGGTCACACCAAATAATGGTTTGATTTAGATTTCTCTTCTGTTCATTCACTTTGCATTTTGTTAATTGATCAAATAAACATTTCTAGTTTGAAACTATTCTTACCATGCAGCATTTTTTCCACACCTGCCAAATACTTTATATTGTATGTTGTACAATGTGTCCCCTTCTGCTGTCTCATATTGTTTTTGCAGATCAGTTGTACCTGTATGGTCAGTACCTATGATTACTGGTCTTATTGTTTACTTTTTGCAGCCACGTAATATTTTTCTATCTTTTTATGTAAATGTCAAAAAAACCTGTGGTGCTCTTCCCTTAATCTTTTTAAATTATATCAAATAATAAATCTATTACAAAAAATGATTTAGATACAAGTCAACAATATAATAATAGTAATAGAATCAGGAGCATATCTATAATGGGTGCAGGGTGTGCCGTGCACACAGGCCCCTGGGTATAGGGGGGGCCCGCACTGCACACCCTGCACCCATACTTTGAAGAGCGGCCCATACATGGTGCAATATGCACCATGTATGACAACGACCGATCCGAAGCCCAACATATCGGGCAGTCCCCACACACAGAGCGAAGTGGTGGCCGACTGCCCAATATGCCGGCACCTCCCTCACCCGCATAGCGCAACATCGCATCCCCTGATCAAGTGAATTTTCCGTAAGATCTGGGGATGCGATGTACCACCCCATGGGAGTGCGCACAGGATGATATCATGCCAATACATGGTATGATTTAGCAGCTATATCATGCCAATCCGTCGGATCGGCTACTAAATCGCACCGTGTATGGCCGGCAGAATACTTACTTCTCTGAAGTCCCACATTGGCTGGAGAGGCGCTACACAAAACGGCTGGAAAATGGTGGCCCCGGCCATTTTCACAACATTCTGCGCGTGCGCAGTAGGGAAATTGCCAGAAAAATTGCTGCCGAGCCATTTTCCCGGTGTCCTGCGCATTCGCAGTAGTGAACACGAGCCCCCTCCTCTCTTAATTTGCCCCTAAATAGATAATATTAATTATTATGCAATTAAACTAGGTGGTAGCTGTAAGCCTCCATGTTGTCGAAGTCAAATAATTGAGTGTGATCGATGTATAATTATCTGATCTTGAATGCCACCTAGTGGAGAAAACGATGTAAAGTTGAGTCTGTAACACTCGTCAGTGTCAATAAGTTGTGTTTTTTTGGAAACTCCAGTATGGAGCCGACAAAATTCAAAATTATCACAGTAGAGGGGGGGACCACAAACGCCCGGAGAACCTGTTTTTTGTCCATGTAGGCAAATCAAGCCAGCAGGATATCTGAATACTGCAGACAGATTGTGTGGAAGCCAAGACGTCAGACTTGGTAGGAAGATGGAGACATTCAAAAGTACTGATATCTCAAATTTCTTATTTTAAGATGCTGACAAGGCCCAGCTGTGTTGAGACGATATTCCTGGTAGATGGCTACACGAATCCGAAGACGACTGAACGAGACACAGATTGGAAGGATCGGGATACAGATCATCCAGAACAGATGTCCAAGATGACAACACTCCAGAAGCGCACCCTCACCCATTTGTCGAAGATAACATAATAAGAATAACCATAGGCTTTTGATTTTAGAACTATGAAAATGATATTATGATTCTCTACAAATTGAATTTTCTCTCTTTTACCACCTGTATGATCAACATACATAACACGTACGCTAATATAGTGAAAGATTGCATTACAATCCTAACATTGAATGGACCTACAGATAATAATATGTGAACAGGCAAAGTCATGCATAATAATAATTATTGTAAATGTTCCCTTAAACATCCTAGATAATGTAGTCTCATTTCCCCAGACTTCCTTTATAGGTTCGATGAGATCCCACATGCTACCCATGGTCCCGCATAGACCCGCTGAGTGCGTAAAAGGGTTGTTCTACACTCTTGAAATGCATTATTAATGGTTCAATGACCGACTTGTGTCACACCATTTAGAACATTGAATAATACATTATTATCCATGACTGGAAAGGTTAAGATCAGAATGTGATAGTTTTATGTTTGCTATCAAAGGGTGGACTGTCAAGGTCAAATAATTGAGTATTATCAATGTACAATTATTATCTGATGATTTGGTCATCTATAGTCTGATGAACGCTACTCTGTGTTGACGCAATACGATGCGCACAAATGCGTATATGTGTATATATATATATATTAATATAGGTTTAGTCAGTGTGTGGGAAAGAGGATTTATGTGTATGCCTGTGTCTGTGTGTGTGTATGTTAAAATGCACACAGATATTGGTATGCACAGAAAACCTGCATATCTTTTGTATACCTTTTGTTCGATGCTGCTGTAGTTCAGGGGAACTGACATTTACACTCCAAATAAGCGGAGTTATTTAAGGAATTGTGAGATAATGATTAAGATGTAATATGTACTTAAATGAGATCTGAGGTTCGGAATACAGTGGACAGGTCATGTTTGGTATTATACTAAATCCCTCTTTATTCACAGATCTCTGGTTCTATCGGCAAGGAGATCGCATCATGCGTCCGCTAGTTATGGATCATAGGGAGTTATTGGTTAGCATGTTACCATTTTGTGTGAAGTGTATGTAGCCAGTTTAACTAGTTCTTCGGTGGGAAGACTAAACAAAGAAGCTGTTGGAGAACTGAGACATACCCCTAATGACACCATATGACCAGAGTGACCTGAAGCAAGAACCAGTGAGAATTTGTTATGACGTGCTTTTGTTGTCTCTGTAATCTGTACCGAATATAGGCTTGTGAGCTGGGTGCAGTATGCAGTCATTTCTCCATTTCTTTGGGTGACAGTGACCGCAGGGTTCAGGGTTGAAATACTGCATACCGGGACCAGTAGCGCAAAGCTTATGTATCGGCCGTACTATTTTCATTGCTTTTTATTCTAATTGTTAAAGCTTTCCCTGTTTACATAAATAACTTTTTGTGCTTTGGAACCACACGATTGGACTGGAAAGCAATTCTTTCTTAAACGACTTGCAGTGCTAAATAGCGACTAATGGGTATCAATAATGTCTTCCTTGCTTCTATAGAAATTCATTGTGTTCTTTATATATCTTAAGCTATTATGTGTGTTTAAACAAATTGAACAAAATGATGGTGTCCCTATATTCACATACACTACACACTCAGCTGGCACTCTATTAGGTACACCTGCTTTTTAATGCAAATATTTATTCAGCCAATCATGTGACAGCAACTCAGTGCATAAAAGCACGCATGTATGGTCAAGAGGTTCAGCTGTTGATCAGGCCAAACACCAGAATGGGACAGAATCTAGGTGACTTTAATCATGTAATAATGCTGCTATATTTAAGATGATCCAACAGCATCATGGATGGGTTAGCATATGGTAGTTCCACCATTTACATGCTCCAAATTTGATTGGGTCTATATACAGTATTTAACACTGGGTGCTGCAAGAACCAGCTTTGTTAACAAGAGCTTTATCTCCCAGGGCTTCACAATTAGTGATTAATGGCAAGAATCTTCTGTGGCAAAGTGCTCAATTTCTCTGTGCTCTCGGATCCTAAAATACAAATATTCCTAAAGGAGCTTGTCAAGTTCTCTGTTCATTATTATCATCATTATGCAGTACATATTTTTCTCATGTTTGAGTGGTTAGTTATAAGTGCATCTAACTTTTATATAAAGTTAAATGCACCCCCCTTCTACCCCTCCCATCCTCCCTAACTGTATTTGATACTGTCTTCTTCTTCTTATCTCCCTGTACACCTCTGTACTAGGAGAACTCATCAGCTCCTTTGGCCTCCAATGCCACCTCTACGCCAATGACACGCAACTATACCTCTCCTCTCCTGAACTCTCTCCTTCTGTCCTCTCTCTGGTAGCCAGCTGCCTCTACCATCTCTTACTGGATGTCCAAGTGCTCTCTGAAGCTCAGCATGGACAAAACCAAACTCTTCATCTTTCCCCCCTAATAGAGTCTCCACTCCAACCAATCTTGCTATCACTGTTGACAACACCATAATTTCCCCTGTCCCCCAACTTTGCTGCTTGGGTGTCACCCTTGACTCCATCCTCTCCTTCACCCCCCACATTCAATCTCTGGCTCAATCCTGTTGGTTTCAGCTATGCAACATCGCTCGAATTAGGCCTTTCCTCTCCCAGAATGCTACCAAACTGATTATTCATTCACTAATCATTTCAACCTTCTCCTTACTGGCCTCCCACATTGCCATCTTGCTCCCCTCCAGTCTGTTCTAAATGCTGCTGCTAAATTTATCTTCCTCTCCCTTTGTTCCACTTCCGCTGCTACCCCTGTCCAAAACCTGCACTGGCTCCCATTCCCCTACAGAATCCTCTTCAAACTCCTCACCTTCACATACTAGGCCCTCCCTAACTCTACTGCTCCCTCAATCTGAACCTCATCGCCTTACATACTCCCTCCCGCTCACTCCAGTCTGCCAATGACTGTTACCTCTCCTCCACCCTGGTTACTTCATCTCCTGCTCATATCCAAGATTTTGCCCGTGCAGCCCCCTTCACTGGATGAGCTCCCTCGCTCGATCAGACTCTCCCTGACCTTGCAGAGCATCAAACGTACTATAAGAAAAGGGGAGGGAACTGCGCTAATTATAATCTGATTGTAAATTGTGAGGTAGCAGAAAATGAAACAGTCACTGCTCTTTACATTAAAAATTATATTTGTATTTAATCACATAAAAACCATCAATGTATATATAAGCAATAACATACAATAAAATATAATTTGTTAAATATCAGTAATTAGTTATTTATAAAACAGTATAATGCATATTCCTCTGAGAAATATCCTAAAAGGATATTTATTTAATGAAGGGGAAAAAACTTTGTTTAGTGCAAAATATCACTTAGTTTCAATTTGAATCTAGCCAAAAGAAAAACAGATTCCAATATGGTGAAGTTGGATCCAATTTAGAAAAACACTGCAACACTGGACCTGATTCAGACCCGCTTGCGAGCGCTGAGCGCTCGCAAGCGGGTCGATATAGCCTAAGTGCGCATGCGCACGACGGAGGCGGCTCCGTCGTGCGCATGCGCGAGACCCGAATAACGATGGCCAAGCCGTCGTTATGGGTCTCGCACCAAAGGGGGCATGCTGTCGATGGTGATTGACAGCACGCCCCCTTTGGTGGGCGTGCCGGGGGCGTGGCTGCCCAGACGGAGGCGTTCCCATGGGATCGCCTACCGTCTGGGGCCGGCCCCACTGACATCACTAGTGATGTCAGTAGGAGTGCTTTTGCCTCTGATAGAGCCAAAAGCACTCCAGGGCTTGCGGCAGCGTGACCCTACCGCAAGCGTCTCGCCGCAAGCCGATGGTCGCGATGGTCTTGACCATCGCGACCATCATTTTGGCCGCTCGCTATAGCTGTGAGTGGTCACCCACAGCTATGCGAGCGGCCAGGAGGCTGCTCCAAAAATGAGGAGGGACGGCCCTGATTCAGAGCGAGCGCTCTGTCAGAGCGTCCGGCTCTGAATCAGGGCCACTGTCCATATGTTTCATATGAATAGAACAGACTATTAAGTCACAAAGAATGGTGATGCATAGTACCTATGGACAACTGTAGTTAGCGTATCCCGGACAAATGTCGCCAGAAGATGGATGTAGACTCCGATATGTCTTTCAGCGGCAGCCGGAGCTGGGCCACGCTGCACCAGCAGTCTATCTGTGTCCCATGATTATCAGCTGTTACGGCCATAATTCATTGACGGAGCAGTTTGCAAAGTCCACCTTGTTGTGATTTGACTACAAGATGTCCAGTCGGCTTGGCACTAGTAAGAATCTCCAAGGCCACTTGTCGCACAGTAGGGGTGCCGTCAATCGGGGTCCTATGACTAGTTTTGCCTCTTTAGCTGGGGCTATTTCAAAGAGTGACTGTTGCTCAAACTGATTGTACTTATATAGCACCACTCAAGTGGTCTGATTGTAACAGCTGTTGGTAATTGTTAGCAAGCTCAGGTGTGCATTACTTGGAGTTGTGTAATTGTTATTGTTTCATTTCGAGTACAATTTATATATTATGGAGTTAAGCATTGAATTGCGACTAAATAATGATAATTACAATTCTCATACTGAATATCTCAAATATTAAAAATATATATTTATATACATACATTAAAATAAATAAATATAACCGGAGCACATGACTGTTTGACTTTGTTGATCAGATTATCAGATAATTAAATACATTTCAACATTCTGGTATATAGTTCTATTCCAGATTCGAACCTCTGACCTTCCACTCTCTATTTACTAACAATTACCCTTACGCCACAGGGGTTTCTTATCATAGTGGTTACTTCCCCTTGTGAGTAAATGTCATCAATTATACCCTATGGTTTAAATACTATTTATTGTTTATTTGGTTTGTTCTTAATTTATAACTTGTTTCATATACATTGAGTCTCCATACCCATAATATCTTGTGTATAATACCCATATATATTACACCTTGGGCATAATGTCTTCAAATATTAGACAGGAGTAGCTAATAAAATAATAACATATACAGATATTTATGTTGAGACTCGGAGATCGAACCTCTGTTTCTCCATTCTTAACTCATTGACTATTTCCCCTACAACACAGGCTACTCGATAACATTTTAACCAAAAAGTATCCAGTTGTCATGGTTATTAATATGAATAATTGACAATGTCTTTGTACTCAAAATTCAAGTGACTTTTCACTTACAATATTCCATTGACATATGATTTTGTATACGTGCTGTTCACAATAACTTCATATAGCTGGATATTTCACATTCATAATCATATTAAACTTCATACTGACTACATGGTTAACTAAAGTGATTGCTACAATATTGTATGGATAATCTAAAAATAAATCTAGAGACCTAATAAATCCATCCATGTAGGTTAATTGTTCTTACCCAATGATAGTTATTCTTGCTGGGCATAAATTAATTGGGCATATGTCCCCAAGTTGATGTCACTGACTCACATGGTAAAAAATTATTGCATATATTTCCCCAAAACACCCACATGAGATGTAAATGATCCTAATATACCTAATCGAAAGTACCTAAAACACATTACAGAAACATTCTGTTGACCTATCTATTATCTACAATCATCCAGAACCCATTACAAAAGTTGCACCAGAGGAAGATCTGTATATACCCTATGAAAATTATTCAAAATCAATGTTCTCATTTAAACTATGTGGATATAAGGTGTGTTAGACGAAAAATCCGGAACGCTTCTTGGGAACATAATAATCTATCCCTATCTCCTCCCCTAGTTGTTTTCTTAATCAATCTAACACCAGTGATGGATAGTCTCTCTGGATTACCATTATGCACAGTACTGAAATGACGAGAAACACTGTGCTGTTGAAACCTCTTAATAATATTGAGCCGATGACCACTAAATCTTGTTTTTAGTGTACGTGTTGTCCTACCCACGTACTGTAGGCCACATGGGCACTGAAGTACGTAGATGCAATACTTGGAATCACAATTGATGAAGTCAGTTATTGCAAATCTTTCTTGATTAAAAGTTGATATCACTATTCCTACCCTATTAGATATATACGTGCAGATGACACACCTGCTTTTACCACATTTGTAACATCCTTTAAGTATGTTATTATTTTTCAACCAATTTGATGATTCTCCCAAAGTAGGTTTTAAGATTTTCCTAAGGCCACTTGGGGCCAAGTGTGTCCTAAGGCTAGTATTATTTCTAAACACTATCTTGGGCTTAGTTTTGAAGACATTATTTAATATATTGTCTTGTTTTAATATATTGAAATTCGAATTCAGAATACTTCTAATGGTGCATACACACGGTCAGATTTTTCCTTCAGATATGAACGATAACGATTTAAAAATCGTTCAGTCGTTCATATCTGAAGGAAAATCTGACATATCTGACATGCCTGAACGATGGACGATCAACGATGCGCGTTCCCGTTTGTCAGATGATGATATCTGACATCTGATGTGTTTGCAGTCAGACTTGGATGATTCCATTCATTTTAATGCAGTCAAAAATCGTTCAATCGTTCAAATCGTTCAAAACTTTGGTAAAATCGTTCAAATCGTTCATCTGACAAATCTGACCGTGTGTATGCTCCATAATTTGAGAGGATTTATTATTATATTTAGACACAAAGCAGATATTCTACTCCCTAAGATGTTCATTTGTATTTTTCCTTGCAAATTTATTTGGAACTTAATTCTGCTCTATCTCTATTAAGACTATTGTTGTAGGCAATGTCTAGAATGGAAGTGAGATATCCCCTAATAACGAAATCTTCATACATAGCTTGTGCCTCAAAGCCTTTAATAAAAGAACATTTACGCCTAATTCTATTAAATTGACTTTGGGGAATATTTCTAAACCATGGTTTGTAATGTCCACTTTAATAGTGAAAAAAGTTATTAGTGTCTACAGTTTTTTTATAATTTTTTGTTGATATCAGTGCCTCTGACAAGATAGTAAGGTCCAAAAAGTTCACCGAGTTGAGTTCAAAAGTGTGAGAAACTTAAGATTCCAATCATTACAGTTCAAAAATGAAACAAATTTCTGTGCAGAGTTCATCACCATCCCAAATAATAAAAAGATCATCTGTATAACGGCTTAGAACTCCAGACTCGCTATGAATGGACCGCCCCAAATGAACTGGTTTTCAAACCAGCCCATGTAAAGGTTGGCGATACTCGGAGCAAATCCGATGCCCATGGCCATTCCCACCACCTGTAGACAGAAGACTTCTTCAAATGTGAAGTAATTATGTGTCAAAATAAACGTGATAGAATCCAGAATAAATTGTTTTAGACCCTGAGCCATCTCATTTTCTTTATCTAAAATATAAGAAACTGCCTGTACACCTCTATCATGAGGAATATTTGTGTACAAGGCTTGCACATCTAATGTTAGAATGGAAACATAATTACTCTCTTTTATATCCTTAATAATGTTAAGTACTGTCACGGACATGTGATTTCAAGGTTAAAACATATTTCTTTAAATAAAAATCTATAAACTGTGATAAATTACAAGTGAGGGACCCTATACCAGAAATAATGTGTCTCCCGGGAGATGCTGTGAGTGATTTGTGTATTTTAGGGATGTGATAAAAAAAAATAGGGATAACCTGAAAATCAATAAATAAAAAATAAAATTCCTCTTTAAATGTGTTTAAAAAGTACTAGTGGGATTGCCAGATACTACGCCATAAAATGAGGGGTCACTGAGTTGGTTTGATGCCTCCTGAAGATAATACTCTATTTTCATCAATACCACTCCCCCTCCTTTATCGGCACTGCGTATAACTATTGATAGGTCTTTCTCTAACTCTTTTAGTGCGATCCTCTCTGCTTTTGTTTAGTTGGACCACTGTGTTTTTTTAGAACAAATCTTTTCAAATTCATGCATTGTTTTCTTATAGAAGAATAGTATAGTACTAGATTTATGATTCTGTGGGAAGAAGTTTGATTTTTTTCTTAAATCTTTTTATCTTTTCTTCACTAGAACTATGTCTATTGATATCAAAGATTTATATACTCTGATCTATTGTAGAATCTTGTATATTGCTCTCCTCCCTAAGTTCTTCCAGAGTGTTAATAATATGTTCATCAAATATATCCAACAGTATCAGAGAGGAATCTCCTTCATCATGCTTGATTGCTTTAGAGGCAAAATACCATTTGCAACATAGGGTCCTAACAATTGGTTTAAATATGCAAATAATTCAAACAGATAAGGATCCTTGCTGGGGGCATAATTCAAACCTTTGTAAAGTAGTCTAATTTGAGATTCACTAAGAGTTTTCCCAGATAGATTGAAAATACTCCTTTGTTCTACCTGAAGTGGGGTTTTTTTGCAAACATTTTCTCCCGCCTCTGGTCCCTCTTGTTTTCCGTTCTGTAATGGCGCATATGGATTTGGATGTGTAATCTTCCTTATTTGTGGATATATATCTAAAAAAATTATTCTCTGAGGTGTTTCTATGTCTGAATTGTTGTTGGGAGAATCTGTCACTATTTTGCTGTTGGAATAGAGATTTTTTACTATAATGGTTGTTGTCAAAAAAAGAGCTTCAAATGTGCACTGAAAACCTACCTGTTCATCAAAGCATACCCTTCCACCACATAACCGTGTCACCAGGTCTCTGTCCCCCCTGCCTCAGCCATCTCTACCTTGCCTACTTCCTGCACTCAGGTCCCCATTTACAAACTCATGCCTCATGTCATCTGTCTGTCTCCCCTCTCCCCTAGATTGCAAGCTCTTAAGAGCAGGGTCCTCCTCCCCACTGTCTCAGTCTTCTTCTCTAGCACTTCTATGACAGCCTTCACCTTCCTAGCTGTATTGTGTATGGAGAATTGTGTTGATAATTGCTACTTGTGCTGTTTATAACTTGGTTACCATATTGTAATGTAATGTTCTGTGTACCCTTTACTGTATTTACGGTGCTGCGGACCTCTTGTGGCGCCCTATAAATAAAATTTAATAATAATAATAATATAACCATCCTGTTATGTAAGCACAAAGTGCTGTACTTTTTTTTTCTTGTTAAACGGGAACAAGCCTCCATTGGTAGGACCAGAATAATCTATTTTAAGCTTTTATAAGAGCTGATGTAATAGGTAGCTGAAATACAAGCACCTTAGCAAAATTGCATTTCAACAAGGAATAATGGGGGGGAAGAATGAAGGGACAGTCAACGGGTGTTACTTGTCAGGACCTGTTTCACCCATTTAGCGTGGCGAAGCAGGTCCCTTTCATCAGCACCATGTACTATTACCTTAGTTGCCGAAGAGGGAGAGTGTTAACTCACTGTGACACAGTCAGATTAGGGGTCTCTCTCCTGGGTAGAGGTCTCCTTCCTTACACACACACACAGCAGCAGGGAAGCAGCACACCAGTCTGGATGCAAGTACAAGCTGGTCGGCGCCAGTCTTTATTGTACAGTGTCAGAAATAACATAAAGAAAACATAAACATAAATCCTAGCCCTGTCGGGGCACTAACTTCACAGGTGGTTCCCTCACTACCAGAACCTGGCAGGGCCTAATGCCCTCACCAGCAACAAAGGCACAGCACAACACTCACAGTTAGGTTTTCAAGTGTCTCTGAGCAAACTCCCTGCCTGCTCTCCCAGGTGAGACACTCAGCCCTAAACACACAAGGCTTATATTGGCCACTCTCAGGTGGGAACCCTAACAAGCCTGTTACCAGGCTGCGAGAACCAAAACCTGGAGTGGCCATGGGTGGAGCCCTCCCTCTCTCACCCACAACCCCCAGGTCCCAAACCGGCTTTTCAAAAAGCCGAAACTCAAGCCTGCTACACTGCAGACTTTCTCCTGGGGGTTTAAAACACATAAGACAGGAATCTGGGACAAATGTACCTGCCACAGACCACTTTACCAGTGATCCTATCACATATCCCCCCCTTTGTTTTGACCTGTGGGGCGGAACAACTGAAGCCCCCAAACAATGAACGCGTGACAACGCGTCAGCATTGGCCAGCTGGCTTCCTGGCCTGTGTTCCACTGAAAATTTAAAAGTTTGTAACGCCAAGAACCATCTCGTAATTCTCGCATTACTGTCCTTATTTTCGGACATCCACTTCAAAGGGGCATGGTCAGTGATCAATTTGAACTTTCTTCCAACCAAGTAGTACCTGAGAGCCTGTAATGCCCACTTTATGGCCAATGCCTCCTTCTCCACTGTGGCATAGTTTCTCTCATGTACATTCAACTTTCTACTTAGATAGAAAATAGGGTGTTCCTCACCCTCCTTGTTCTGGGACAGGACCGCTCCTATACCTACTTCTGATGCATCGGTTTGTGCTATGAATTCCCTTTCAAAATTAGGAGTCATCAGGACTGGTTGGGAACACAACGCTACTTTCAACTCCTGAAAAGCTTTCTCTGCCTCAGGACTCCATTCTACCATGACTTTTTGTTTGCCTTTGGTCAGGTCAGTCAGTGGGACTGCCATGGTGGCAAAGTTGGGTATAAACCTCCTGTAGTACCCCGTAATTCCCAAGAAGGCTCTCACCTGCTTCTTATTCAGAGGCCGTGGCCAGTTTTGTATGGCATCAACTTTATTGAGCTGAGGCTTTATCAGGCCTCTGCCAATGGTGTATCCCAGATATTTTACTTCCTCCATGCCTAGACAACACTTTTTTGGGTAAGTGAGACTGCCAATCAGGACTATGAATGACCACGTCATCCAGATAAGCAGCCGCATGCCGTCTATGGGGCCTTAGAATCCTGTCCATCATTCTTTGGAAGGTAGCAGGTGCCCCATGTAGCCCGAAGGGCAACATCTTGTACTGAAACAAGCCCTCTGGCGCTGAAAAAGCTGTCTTTTGTTTGGCGCTCTCGGTTAACGGTACTTGCCAATACCCTTTGGTTAGGTCAAGAGTGGTTAAATACCTTGCCGTCCCTAGTCTCTCAATCAGTTCATCCACTCTTGGCATCGGGTAGGCATCGAATTTTGAAACACTGTTCAACTTTCGGAAGTCATTGCAGAAACCCACACTCCCGTCGGGCTTTGGAATCAACACAATGGGACTTGACCATTCACTATGTGATTCTTCAATAACCCCGAACTCTAGCATATTTTTAATTTCTTTCGACACCAATTCTCTTTGTGCTTCTGGTAACCTATAGGGCTTTAGATTAACTGTAACCCCTGGGTCAGTGATTATGTCATGTTTAATGACCGAGGTTTTCCCAGGTACGTCAGACAACAGCACCCTATTTCTGATCAGAAACTCCTTGACCTCTTGTTGTTGAATTGTCGACAGGGTTTTTGCCACTGTCACTTCGGGAACTAAGGGCCCTGGATTTACTGGAGGGGCTCGGACGGCCGACAGTACCGTTCTATCTTTCCAGGGCTTTAACAGATTTATACGGTATATCTGTTCCGGCTTTCTTTTCCCCGGCTGGTAAACTTTGTAATTGACCTGTCCCACTCTTTCTAAGATTTCAAAGGGCCCTTGCCATTTAGCCAAAAGTTTATTTTCCACAGTGGGAACCAACACTAACACTCTGTCCCCAGGAGCAAAGCTGCGTAACCGGGCATTGCGGTTGTATACCCTCTGCTGTGCCTGTTGAGCCTGTTCCAGGTGCTCTCTCACTATCGGCACTACTGCAGCAATTCTCTCCTGCATTTGAGAAACATACTCAATCACCGTTTTGTAAGGACTAGACTGCCCCTCCCATGTCTCTTTGGCAATGTCTAGTAACCCCCTTGGGTGTCTCCCATACAACAAGTCGAAGGGTGAAAACCCGGTGGATGACTGGGGAACCTCTCTTATGGCCAACAATAAATACGGCAATAAGTAATCCCAATCCCTACCATCCTTGTCGACCACTTTCCTAAGCATGTGTTTTAACGTCTTGTGAAACCTCTCGACCAGCCCATCGGTTTGGGGGTGATAAACCGAAGTTCTTAACTGTTCAATTTTGAACAGGCGGCATAACTCTTTCATGACTTTTGACATAAACGGTGTACCCTGGTCAGTTAGTATCTCCTTGGGTATACCCAGCCTGCTAAAGACATGAATTAGCTCTCTGGCAATGGTCTTGGTTGACGTATTGCGCAACGGGATCGCTTCCGGGTACCTGGTAGCATAATCCATTATGACCAGAATATACTGGTGTCCCCTGGCAGACTTCATTAAGGGTCCAACCAAATCCTTCGCTATTCTTTCAAACGGCACCTCTATGATAGGCAATGGAACTAGTGGACCCTTAAAATGTGGCCTGGGAGCATGATACTGACACTCAGGGCAGGATGCGCAAAAGTCAGACACCTCTTTATGAAGCCCGGGCCAGAAAAACCTCTGCATTATTCGCTCAGTGGTTTTCTCTACCCCTAGATGGCCTGCCGTTATATAACCATGGGCCAGATCCAACACTGTTCTTCTGTAGGCTTTGGGAACTATTAGTTGTTCCACAATATCTTCCCCCTTCTTAGTCACCTGATATAACAAATCCTGACACATTGCCATGTGGGGATAGGACAAAGGACTATCAGGGTCTACGGGTTTACCATCAACTACTTTTACATTCTCCCTGGCTTTTACCAAAGTAGGGTCATTCAACTGCTCCACGGCAAAGACCTCTCTTCTGACCTCTAAATCAGGCAGACGATCACCTGGCCCAACAACACTTCCCACCTCAATGGGAGGCACATCAGTTGGCGGGCCACCGTCACGCTCCGCATTCTCTAGTTCGCCAATCATAGTAGAAAAAGGGAATAACTCTGACTCAGAAGAAACTCCCTCCTCCACTACATCGACAACCTTCTCAAATGGATCGGGGTTGTTCACCTCTGGAACAAAACGGCTTTCCCACAACTTCCAGAAGTTAGCAAAGTCTCTCCCCAATATTGCATTGTACACCAGACCATGCACCAAACCCACAGAAACTATAGCAGAGCCACATGGTGTCAGTAACATAATATCGAGTATCCCCATGTATGCAGGTCACACCAACAGTTTTCCCCTTACGCCTCAAGGGGTTCACCAGCTCAGCTTTTATAAGTGTCACCAAGCTACCAGAGTCTAACAGTGCCTCTACTCGGTTGCCATCTACAGTGAGTACACACATGTGCTTATCAGTCTCAGCCTGCCGGTCAGCCGTACAGGCTGTCTGTGCAAAGAAAGACCCCCTGCGGTAGACATGAGCAGTATCACATTGCATAGGTTCAGTTGTAAGTGAACAATTAGCGGCAATATGGCCGAAGCCACCACATCGGAAACACTGAGTCATATTAATGTCTAGTCGTTTATGGGGCAAGAACCTTCCTGGCCTGGCAGGCCTGTCTCCAGGTTCTACACCCTCAGTCTTAGGTACATTCCACCGCCCAGCACCCTTCTCCCCTGGAACAGTCTTACCAGTGTCTGTGGGAGTTTGCCAGTGCGCCATCAGGGCTCGGTGGGCCATACTCATCAGCTCCTCAGCCGCCACGTACCTCTCCACCAGCTTGACCAACTGGTCTGCGGACTTAGGGTCTGCATGGCTCACCCACTTGCGCAGAGTCACAGGTAATGATTGCAGGTACCGGTCCATCACGACCCTTTCCACGATCTGTGGTCCCGTCAGCGTCTCGGGCTGTAGCCATTTTGAGGGCAGATGGACGAGGTCATGCATCTGTGAACGTGGAGGCTTGTCCCTATGGAACTCCCAGCGGTGGACCCGTTGGGCACGAACAAAGGTGGTGACTCCCAAGCGAGTTAGGATCTCCTGTTTTAGTTTTTTTATAGTCCTTGGCACCAGCCAGGCATAAGTCGAAATAGGCCTTTTGTGGCTCCCCAGACAAAAAAGGTGCCACCAGACTCGCCCACTGCTCCTTGGGCCAACTCTCCCTTTCCGCCGTTCTTTCAAATGCGGTGAGATAGGCCTCCACATCATCGCCCGAAGTCATCTTTTGGAGGAAGTGACTGGCTTGTACGGAGTGAGTGGTGGTGGGAGGACCCATATTAACATCTCTGGGCCGGGCGACCAGGTGCTGTACCACCTCTTTTATGGCCTGGCTGTTTTCCGCTAAGGCCTGGCTGATTTCCGCTAAGGCCTGGCGGGTTTCCTCGATGGCGACCTGTTGTTGCCTCTGGGCCATCTCCAAGGCCAACAGTTGCACCCTGGTGGATTCCTGCTGAGCCCAGGTAGATTCCTGCTGAAGTTTGTTCGTCTCCTGCTGAGCTCTGGTAGATTCCTGCTGAGCTGCTGTAGCTTGGAGCAAGGCCTTAATAATGTCCTCCATTTTGTCCTGGGGTGTAGGTTGGAAGCTGAACCTTGCCTCTCTGAGCATTGGCTGACGCCTCCTCTATGGGACTCCAAGGACACAGCGTTATTTCCACACTCACAAATTGGGTGTCTGTCCCTTTAATTTGTAAACGGAAAGTTTTCCTCTCGCTGCAACTTCAGTGTGTGTGGGTGCCCGCATTCTCCACCATATTGTGACACAGTCAGATTAGGGGTCCCTCTCCTGGGTAGAGGTCTCCTTCCTTACACACACACACAGCAGCAGGGAAGCAGCACACCAGTCTGGATGCGAGTACAAGCTGGTCAGCGCCAGTCTTTATTGTACAGTGTCAGAAATAACATAAAGAAAACATAAACATAAATCCTAGCCCTGTCGGGGCACTAACTTCACAGGTGGTTCCCTCACTACCAGAACCTGGCAGGGCCTAATGCCCTCACCAGCAACAAAGGCACAGCACAACACTCACAGTTAGGTTTTCAAGTGTCTCTGAGCAAACTCCCTGCCTGCTCTCCCAGGTGAGACACTCAGCCCTAAACACACAAGGCTTATATTGGCCACTCTCAGGTGGGAACCCTAACAAGCCTGTTACCAGGCTGCGAGAACCAAAACCTGGAGTGGCCGTGGGTGGAGCCCTCCCTCTCCTCTCACCCACAACTCCCAAGTCCCAAACCGGCTTTTCAAAAAGCCGAAACTCAAGCCTGCTACACTGCAGACTTTCTCCTGGGGGTTTAAAACACATAAGACAGGAATCTGGGACAAATGTACCTGCCACAGACCACTTTGCCAGTGATCCTATCACATCACCTTTCTTGTGAATGGCACTCTCCCTCTTTTGTCTTATAACTGGCACTCTGCGCATGCAGCGGTCAGAACCCCCCCCCAGCAACAACCCAGTCTAGACCTGGTTTGGGTTCCTCCCATGTCACCTGATGAGACCTTCCTCTATTTTTACACACTGGATTCTAGATGCCTTGCTGGCTATAGCGTTTATTTCACATCGCTTGGCTCAGCTGCATGGTCAGCTATATTCTACCAGCTATTTCACCGTGGACTGTTTCCCGGCATCTCAGCCACTCCAGCAGCAGTTCTCCCACAGCCTGCACTCCCGGCTTCTTACCACTTCAGCAGCCGTTTTCGCACAGCCTGCATACCCGCTTATCAGCCACTCCAGCAGCCGTTCTCCCACAGCCTGCATACCTGGTTCTTAGCCATTCCAGCAGCCGTTCTCACACAACCTGCACTCCCGGCTTCTTAGCCGCCTCAGCAGCTGCACATCGGACTCAAGCCACAACATTGGACTCAAGCCACAACATCGGGCTCTAGCCACAACATCGGCCTCAAGCTGCAACATCAGTCTCAGGACCTGATTCAGACCTGTTTGCTAGCGCTGTGCTCTCGCAAGTGGCCCGATGGTTAGCGTACATGCATGTGCACGCTTCATTCTGCACTTGCGCGAATTACTCTGTGTGATCGTATCCTGCTCACTCACCCAGCAAAGACAGACCAGTGAAAAGAGTGACAGGAGAGGCCTTTTGTGGGTGGGAACAGGGGCAGGACATTAATAACGGGGGTGTGAAGGTGCGAACGCAGGCGTACCAGGGTGTTTCAACGCCGTTTTTAAGACATGCATAATTAACAGGCAGCATCATAGTACACGTCACGTGCCTGTTTTTTATACTGAAATCCTCGCAGTGCTTGCGGAAGGGTAAGGCTACTGCAAGTGCTGCGTTCACTACCGATGGTGCTCGATGTACCAATGTTTTAATATACTTCCTGGAGATGACGTGCGCTAGTGGGCATCTCTACATATGCTAGTGGGTGTCTGCATACACAGAGCGATTGCTTGCACAGCTAAAGTGGGTGTGCTTATGCCTTAGCAACCGTTCACTTCCCATGATGTCACTTTAAAAAATGTGCATATGCAGGATGCGAGCGATCGCATCTAGCAAATGGGTCTGAATCAGGCCCTCAGGTCACAACATTGGGCTAAAGCCACAACATCGGCCTCAAGCCGCAACATCGGGCTCTGGCCACAACATCGGCCTCAAGCTGCAACATTGACCTCAGCAACAACACCGGTCTCAAGCCATTCCATCGGCCTCAAGCCGCAACTTCGGCCTCAAGCTGCAACATTGGGCTCAGGCCGTTACCTCGGCCTCAACTGCTCCGCCCAGCCACTCAGCCAAATCATTGGCACCAGCTTCATCTTCACCGGTTGGCCAACTGCTACAGCTATCTGGTGCAAACGCCTCCACTTGTGACTTCTTACCATCGACAAGACTTCTTCTACCGGCGTTCAGCCAGTTGTCTGGGGCAATTAATAAAACTCTCTTTCCACCTTGTCTGTACCGCTCTTCCACAGGGATTCTTGGGTGCCAGATCACCGACAATCATAACATTATTGCCGGCCACCTTGGGAAAGACCTCACAGACTAGTTATGGAGCAGTCAAAGAGTCTGGTGCAAGCGCTTGCTGCGCAGATATCTGCCCTGATCCAGAAGGCCCAGGAACTATCCATTAGCGTTGCATAGGTTCGGACAGCTACTCTTCCATCTACCATCCGAGAACCTAAGATTAACCTCCCGGATCGGTTCTCCAGGAATCAGGATCAGTTCCTCAATTTTAGAGAAAGCTGCAAGCTTTATTTATGACTACGGCCTCTCTCCTCTGGCTCGGAGACCCAGCGAGTCAGGATTGTAATCTCACTTCTCCAAGGAGACCCACAGACCTAAGCTTTTAGTCTTCCTTCCAGCCATGCCACCTTATAGTCTGTGGAGGCATTTTTTACAGCACTAGGCCTGATATATGACGATCTGGACAAGAGATCATTAGCTGAGTCTAAGCTACGATCTTTGTGCCAGGATCACCAGGCGGGCTGAAGACTATTCCTCTGAGTTTCACAGGTGGGCTGTGGATTCCAGGTGGAATGACCCTGCGCTGTGTAGCCAGTACTATCTGGGCCTCTCGGAGAAGATCAAGGACATCTTGGTCCAGTATTCTGCACAGAGCTCGCTAGATGATCTTATTAGTACGGCCATTCATATTGATCGCCGCTTAAGGGAGAGAAGACGCGAACAGAATCGTCCTGTACGGCCTCCTCAAACTTTGGCTGCATGGTCCTCAAGTCAGGACTTGGAGGAGCATATGCAGGTAGGCGCCTTCTGTCTACCGCCACAGGAGAGATGCCACAGATGAGCCCAGGACCTCTGTTTGTATTGCGGCAGCAGGGGCATGATGTCAACACTTGTACCCTTAAGTCAGGAAAAGACCGAGCCTAGGTGGTTGAGAAGAGTTGCACCTAGGTTTCACGTCCATCTCCTCTAACAACTCGATCCTGCTGCCGACAATGGTCCATTTTCCTCAGGCTCCCCTTTGTGTGTTGGCCTTCTTGGACAGTGGAGCCACAGGATATTTCATGGACCTTGCCTTTTTCCATCAGTCCGGGCTACCCACTGTTGCGCTGTAGTAAGAAATATCCATTTGCAGTCTAGATGGGAATTGTATCTCCAGCGGCACTGTCAAAAGTCAGACACCACCCATCCGACTTTCTGTGGGTTCTTTACATACGGTGACTATTTCTTTCGTGTTTCTCCAATGCCCATTGACTCCCGTGGTCCTTGGACTACCGTGGTTGAAGACTCCTAACCTTCGGGTTGATTGGAGCACAGGGAATATTGCCCAGCGGGGGCCTGGTTGTCAGTCTCGCGGTTTGTCCGTACCCATCAGAACTTTATGATTCATGTCCTCCGATAAGACCAATCCTTTGCCACCTCTCTATCAAGAGTTTTGGGATGTCTTCTCCAAACAGAAAGGCAGCTCCCTGCCTCCGCACCGACCCTACGATAGCTCCATCCAGCTTGTTTCCGGAGCAAGACTTCCCAAGGGTCGTTTGTATTCTCTCTCCATACCAGAGACCCAGGCTATGGAAGACTACATCAAATATGCTCTGGCCAATGGCTTCCTCTGTCCATCCAAGTTCCCAGTAGGGGCAGGGGGGTTTTTTTGCAGAAGAAGGATGGATCTCTTAGACCCTGCATTGACTACCGGGACTTAAATAAGATCACAATAAAAAATTCGTACCCATTACCCCTTATCTCTGTGCTCTTCAACCAGCTCTGACAGGCCTCCATCTTTTCAAAGATCGATCTCCAGGGAGCTTATAATCTGGTCCAGATCAATGGTGGAGATGAGTGAAAGACGGCATTCAGTACTCACACTGGGCACTATGAGTACTTAGTAATGCCATTCGGCTTGGCCAATGCTCCTGAGATCTTTCAGGGTTTCATCAACGATGTGCTCTGGGATTTTCTGGGCAAGTTTGTCATGGTATATTTAGACGATATCTTCATCTTCTCGTCATCCATGAATGAACATCAGAACCACGTCAAACAGGTCCTCCAGAAACTTACAGAGAACCATCTGTTTGCCAAGGCCGAGAAGTGTGAACTCCATGTGCGACAGGTCACATTTCTTGGGTACATTATTTCCCCCCATAGGTTTGCTATGGAACCAAAGAAGGTTAAGGCCATCCTAGACTGGTTCCAGCCAACCACTTTAAAGGCCATTCAGCGTTTCCTCGGCTTTGCTAACTGTTACAGGAGGTTCATTGGGTCCTTCTCCACCATTGTGGCTCCCACCGTCGAGCTCACTAAGAAGGGTGCAGACACCATTCACTGGTCGAACAAGGCTGCACGCTATTTTGCTGTCTTTATGAATGCTTTCATCAGTGCTCCGGTTATTCCTCATCCAGATCTGGACCTTCCTTTCTTGGTTGAGGTAGACGCTTCTGAGATCGGAGCAGGAGCAGTGTTGTCCCAGCAGGATCCCAGTGATGGCAAGGTCCATCCATGTGCCTTATTCTCACGAAAATTTTCCACGGCTGAGAGAAACCATGACGTGGGGAACCATGAACTATTTGCTATCAAGTGGGCCTTTGAAGATTGGAGACATTGGCTGGAGGGGGCCAAGCACCAGATCTCCGTCTTCGCTGATCACAAAAATCTGACGTACATCAGGGCAGCCAAGAGACTTAGGACCTCATTCAGAGGCGGTCGAAGCGGCCGCACGGTCGTACGGGAAAAGGGGCCGGATATGCAAATGATTCCCTTGCAAGTTGCGTCCCTAAGTTCGGATCGGGAGCTGGATGACCAAGGGGAGGAAGCGGCCGGAAGACAAAAAAAAACGTCCCCTTTTCATACGCATTACACGTCATCTCCGGGCATATAAGGATTAATCGAGACCATCGAGAACCATCGGAACTTGTCGTAGAGCTTAAGGTTGACCATACCCTCTCTTAAGCTCTACGATCATGTCAGTGTAAAAACCTCCCATGTCACATGTGCCATGACGCTACTTTGTTAATTATGCACTCCCATAAACCGTATGCACTCCCATAAAACGCTGTTCGCATAATTAGGCACGCCTGTGTTCGGATCTCCACTCCCCCGTTTTCAAGCACCTTCCCCTGTTACCACCCACAAACACCTCAATCTGTCACTCAAACTACCGACCTGGCTGTGGTCAAGGAGAGAGAAATATCTGATCGTAGCGGCTAGTTTGCGCACGCGCATTGCGAACTTTACGCATGCGCAGTATAGCGAACATCGGTGGCGTGCGGCCACTTCGACAGACTCTGAATGAGGTCCTTAATGCCAGACAAGCTCGTTGGGCACTATTCTTCACTCGCTTTAACTATACCATTTCCTTTAGACCTGGGTCCAGGAATGTTAAAGCGGATGCCCTCTCCAGAAACTTCTTTCCCGTACAGCAGGATGAAGCTCATCTTGAACCTATTGTGCCCAACTCCTCTTCACTTGGCACTTACCTGAGGTTTAGCAGAGATCATCCATTCTCATCAAATGGAAACACCTGCTCACAAACCTCCACATCTGCTCTTTGTGCCCGAGAGATTCAGGCGACAGGTTCTTCTAGACTTTCATGCCCGACGAGCCTTTGGACACCCAGGTATCATCAAGACCATGGAATTGTTGTCCTGGTCCGTGTGGTGGCCTTCTCTTCCCACTGATACTTGTGAATTTGTCCTCACTTCTGAGACTTGTGCCCGTAATAAGACTCCTCGCATCGCTCCTCCGGACTTCCTGCATCCACTATCTATTCCCAAAAGGCCATGGTCCCACATTGCCATGGACTTTATTGTGGATCTCCCCATTTCGGCAGGTTGTTCCATGATTTGGACAGTGGTGGACAGGTTCAGCAAGATGGTCCATTGTATACCGCTGCCAAAGCTTCCATCTGCTAAAGAACTGGTGAACTTGTCTTCTGACTGCATGGGTTACCAGTCAATGTGGTTTCTGACCGGGGGTCACAATTATTTGCGATATTCTGGAAACATTTCTGTTCTGCCCTGGGTATACATCTTAGCCTGTTGTCTGGATATCACCCACAATCCAACAGGCAAACAGAGCCTATCAGACCCTAGAGCAATATCTATGGTACCACATCTCCAAGTGCCAGAATGACTGGGTGTCACATTTGCCTTTAGCGGAATTTGCCTACAACAACTCCTGCCATTTTGCTTCCGCGGTGTCACCATTCTTCTGTGTCATGGGTCAACACCCTAGGGCTAATTCATTTGACATCAGCTTCTCTTCATCCATGGATCCTCCTGCAATCTCTGGATTAAGGCACATTTGGGGTAAGGTCCATGCCAATTTGATCGAAGCTGCTGCCCGGGCCAAGAGGATCATGGACAAACCTAGAAGGCCATGTTCCTTTAGAGGAGATCTGGTCTGGCTTTCTACCAGGGACATCTCAAGAGATAGTTAGGAGCAGGTGCAGCTGCATATAAAGAATGAAAATAATAAAGTGAAGTACATATATATTAAACACATATATACATATATATTAAACACACACAGTGAGGGTTAAAATGTGTTATATTCTTTATATGCAGCTGCTCCTAACTATCTCTTTACACTGCACTTTTCTTACTATGGTGGTGCCCTGGGGCAGCTTGGCTGGGCCAGTTTTGGGGGGTCCTGCGCTCTGGATTTGAACCCTAGTATGTTAGGGACCTACCCGAAAGAGGTTACCTGGATATGGTGGGTAGGCCCATAACCTTGGCCATGATTATGCTAAAAACCTCTATTGATTGCAAAATTTTATTGCATTTATATATATTATTAATAATTTGGAGTTGTGCACCTGAGATTTGTCTGTTTCTGTGCCTGCAATTAGTCTCATCAGGTAGCACCTCCCATCATATATATAGTCAGGTTGTGCAGTCCAGAAGTCTTTCCCATATTTTCTACCAGGGACATCAGACTTCAACAACACACTAGGAAGCTTGGTCCCAAGTTCACTGGTCCTTTTCGGATCATCTCACAGGTCAATCCGATGACTTTCAGACTTCAGTTACCAGCTTCTCTCAAAATAAACAACTCCTTTCACTGCTCTCTTCTCAAGGCTGTTTTCACCTCTGCCAAGTTCAGGAGTCCTCAGGTATCCACACCCAGACCAGTGGAGGTTCGAGGTCAACAAAAATTTATTGTTGAAAGAATCCTGGATTCGAGTGTATCTAGGGGTCACCTACAGTTTCTGGTGCACTGGAATGGTTATGGACCTGAAGAGCGGTCATGGGTGGCAGAACATGCCTTACATGCTCCCAGGCTGAAGAAGGCATTCTCCCGGGACTTTCCATTTAAACCAGGCTCTATGGGTTCTTCAACCCAGCGTCAAGGGGTAGTACTGTTAAAAGTCCAGTCGAGGACTTGTACATGGCTCAAGATTCTCCTGCTCCTCTCCCCACTGGATCTGCTCCCAGGAGATTGGGACGTCTGAGACCTGGGCTGGGTTCCTCCCATGTCACCTGATGAGTTCGTCCTCTATTTTTACACACTGGATTGTAGCTGCCTTGCCGGCTATAGCGTTTATTTCACAGCGCTCGGCTCAGCTGCACGATCAGCTATTTCACCGTGGACTGTTTCCCAACATCTCAGCCACTCCAGCAGCATTTCTCCCACAGCCTGCACTCCCGGCTTCTTACCACTCCAGCAACCGTTCTCCCACAGCCTGCATACCCAGCTTCTCAGCCACTCCAACAGTCATGCTCCCGCAGCCTGCATACCCGGCTTCTTAGCCATTCCAGCAGCCGTTCTCCCACAGCCTGCACTCCCGGCTTCTTAGCCACCTCAGCAGCCGTTCTCCCACAGCCCGCACATCAGCCTCAAGCCACAACATCGGGCTCAAGCCGCAACATCGGCCTCAGCAACAACACTGGTCTCAAGCTGTTCCATTGGCCTCAAGCTGCTACATCGGCCTCAAGCCGCAACATCAGCCTCAAGCCGCAACATCGGCCTCAAGCCGCAACATCGGGCTCTAGCCACATCGGCCTCAAGCCGCAACATTGGCCTCGGTGATAACACCAGCCGCAAGCCGCTCCATTGGCCCCAAGCCACAACATCGGCCTCAACCTGTTACCTCAGCTGCTCCGCCCAACCACTTAGCCAAATCTTTGGCACTAGCTTTATCTGCACCGGTTGGCCAACTGCTACAGCTATCTGGTGCAAACGCCTCCACTTGTGTCTTCTTACCATCGACAAGACTTCTTCTACCGGTGTTCAGCCAGTTGTCCGGGGCAATTAATAAACCTCTCTTTCCACCTTGTCTGTACCGCTCTTCCACAGGGATTCTTGGGTGTCAGATCACCAACAACCGTAACACATATGCATAAAAGACTGTTGAGTTTAAAATAACCTCCAGATTATGGTTGGGTTTAAACAAAAAATCAGAGCTACAGTAGTGGATTCAAATGTGCATCGATACTTGCCACAAAAACCAAATAGTTTCACTCATCCTTTATTTTGTAAATTGTGTATTTTTTAACTATGGCTTTGTATAAAAGGTAGATTTTTATTTATTTTATTCATAGAAACGTGTGAAAATGTATATCAATAGTGCATGAAGCCAATTCTTGGAAAACTAATTTTGTAAGTAAAATCATCCCTCAAAAAAATGGATTGCTTCCAAGAGGGAAATAAAAACAGTAGCAACCTGTATTTGAGACATAATTTCCAAAATAGAGTATGCCTTATCCATATTGAAATTGCTCCCCACCCTTTTGTCAGCAGGTTTAATAATGATATGCCAGGGCCGAAACTAGGATTTTTGTCACCCGGGGCAAGACAGTAATTTGGTGCCCCCCATAATAATGCCCCATGCAGCAGTACACCTATAGTAATGCCCCCTGAGGTAATGCCCCTGTAGTAGTGCCCATATGGTAATGCCCCCGTAGTAGTGCCCATGTAATAGTGCCCATATAGTAATGCCCCCATTGTAATGCATCTGTAGTAGTGCCCATGTGGTAATGCCACTGTAGTAGTGCCCATATAGTAATGCCCCTGTAGTAGTGCCCATATGGTAAAGCCCCTGTAGTAGTGCCCATATGGTAATGCCCCTGTAGTAGTGCCCCCATAGTAATGCCCCTGTAGTGCCGCTTACACACAAAAAACCTCATTACTTATCTTAAACCCCGCTCCTATGTCCGCCGCCATCCGGTCCGCCCGGCTGCTCCTTGGAACTATGGGAGAGACGTCATGACGTCTCTCCCATAGTGTCTGTGGGGAGAGCCGGAAGCTGGAGTTCAGGTGAGAACTCCATCCTCTGGCTACCGCGGCGCTGCAGTGAAGGAGACAGTGGGCATCTGGCTTTGTGCCCCCCTGCGGTGCCGGGTTAGAGGACACTGCTGGTGGGTGCAGTGGCGCACCCGGTGTACGTGCACCTCCAGCCCCCCCTAGTTGCGGCACTGGATATGCTGATATAGATAACAACTCTGGTACTGCTTTAGGTTAGAGAGCTCCTCATGTTTTGGTTCTAAAACCATTGTAGTGTAATAGTTTTGGTAAACCAATCTGGTGTTTTAGTTTGGATATAACTAGTGAGGTCAATCCCAGGATCGGCGGGATCCTGGGGTTCTGGCCCAAACACGCAGAGATTTGAATCCCAGGATTGGGGCCTCCAATTCCGGGATCTTTGGGATCATGGCACAATGTTAAATCAATCAGCGGGGCAGCAAAATCTAGCCCGGTCTGTTGGTTTCCCAAGGCGGGATGCATAATAGTGACGTCACGCCATCACCCGGCAGCTACAGCTGCCGTCATGTGTGCCAGCACTCCTTCCGACCTCATCGGCTGGTTGCCAGGCAAAGCTGAAGCTGTGTGGCCCGCCAAAGACCAGCCACAGCTTTCCCTGCACTCTGCATTTTGATCTTCTCAATCCTGGTATCCGTGGAAACCCGGGATTAACAGTTTTTCAATCCCAAATCCCGGGATTGAAATATCAACCCAGGATTGGCCTTCCTAGATTTACCCCATAGATTAAATTTTAATGTAAAGAAAATTCATATAATCATGTTTGAGTAGCTTTTTGTTCATGCGTTAGTAATTAAACCATTTACATTAAATATTTATAGTTATTATAAATAACTAATATTTTCTTCAAACACAGAAGTACATTCAGCTATACATGAGAATAAGTGTTGCTTATTGTGAGGTTATTATAAATATTAGTTATTTATAATAACCTCACAATAAGCAACACTTATTCTCATGTATAGCTGAATGTACTTCTGTGTTTGAAGAAAATATACATTTCTATACAATGCACATAAAAGAGTAGTTATTGTAAAATAAAATCATATGCATCTGAAATACAGTAAATAAAATTGTCAGCTCTAAAAAAGAGAAATCTCTTTGTAACCAGTAGGGTTAATGGTAGTAGTTTTGTGACCCTTATACCACATTTATCTGCTGATTTAAGCTATTCAGAGAGTTTTGCTCTAAAATGTTGTTTAAATCTGTGCATGGCATGTATTGATGTGCATAGATAGGTTGTTATTAGGGGGTAAAGATGTCAATAAGGTAGCTCTCAAGAAACTGTGGCCTTGACATTTTACAAAGGTAAACTTATCAAGATAATATACAGTATATTATTCATAATAGAGGCAATGCTGTCCCCTATTGCTACTAAAAGTACAATATTAATGCATGTATTATGGTGAGATGCTTCCCCTAATATCAATGGGATAAAAGGTTTTGAGATGTGACACGTTAGCCTTTGTAACTGTCAGGGGCGCCGAGAGGGGGGGGGGGGAGCGGGTACAGATTACCGGGGCCCGGGCTTCCTGAGGGGCCCGGCGCCGCTCCCCCTCCCTCACAGCAGCCCAGCACACAGCGTGTGCTGAGCTGCAGTGGAGACTGCTGTGGCTGCTCAGCAGCAGCCACAGCAGTCTCCTATGCCTGTGGGGGGAGCAATCACACTGATCTCGCCCCCCTGGCTTTGAGCAAGGCTGAGGAGGCCCAGAGCACCCCCCTCCTCAGCGCGCAGCGCACATTTTTATTTTTTGGGGGGAAGGGGGCGTGGCCACGCCTCCCACGATTAGGCCGTGTCCCCTATTACCCAGGCCCGCCGCTGCTCTCAGCGGGCCTGGTAACTGTATCCAACACTGATGGATTCCAGTATTTCTCCAGCCTGGGTTTCTCAGAGATTACCTATTGCTGAATACAACTAAATGCTGAGTATATCTTTGTATATCTTCTGGGTATATAAACCTTATTCTGCTTATACATTGATATATATCTGTAATATGATGTTATATATTATCAATAAACTGCTGTTCATTTATATCATTTTATAAACCTGACTCTCACACTCAATTACGACCCATTTTCAATGATAGAAACCCAGTTTTGCAAGTTTCAATTTATTTTCTCCTATAAGATACAATCGTTTCAGATCGGGATCCCACACCTAACATTTACATATATCAATCCTGTGGTGGAATTGATATTCGGAAATGTATCCACTTAGCAATCACCCAATTCACAGAACAAAACAGTCACAGCTTGCAAATGTAGTACAATGGATGCAAAAGAAACAGACAGGAAGACAAGTCCCAGATAAGTAGGAGAATGTCAATTTATAAAACAATGCAAGCAAGATAAACCCAGACACCCTGGAAAATTTACCTATATAAAGTACTTCAACTATTTGCTAAACTACTAGTACTGCTCAATGAATTGCTTATTATGCTATCAAAACTTCAAAGCACCAAAATAATTTTTTTTTTTTTAAAACCATTGTTTCACATGTAGTATAGTATAATACAGAATTTATACTCCCTAAATGATATTTAATTGTGCAAAAAAGAAAGATAAATATGGTGTAATATGTCATATAGTATATAGATGTTGTGCTCTCCCCACTCTTTTTCGTATCCTCTTTCTCCTCCTCTTACTCCATAACTCTATTCCCCGACATTTGTCTATTTATTTTACCAGCCCTGATGTTTTTATATATATATATATATATATATATATATATATATATATATACACACTACCGTTCAAAAGTTTTGGGTACCTTAGAAATGTCCTTATTTTTTAAAGAAAAGCACTGTTTTTTTTCAATGAAGATAACATTACATTAACCAGAAATACACTGTTAATGTGGTAAATGACTATACTAGCTGCAAATGTCTGGTTTTTAAAGGAATATCTAAATAGGTTATCGATACCTAATTAAAACCTCTGTACGATCCTGCCTATACCTTCTACATCCTGCCTATACCTAATAAATCCTTCTTATACCTTCTAGAATTGTCGCAATTTAGCGTAATGAGTCGCACAGTAAATAAATACCTTCAGACTTTGAATGTGTTTCCAAAGCACAAAAAGTTATTGTTCAACATAAAAACAGATGGTACACGCTGTGATCTAAAGACAATTAGTGCAAATAAATCATACAGACCCAAGGTACAGTTGTTACATACGCACGCGCTCTGGGACCAGATACCGGCATCAGCAAGAAACCTCTGTCAACAGCATCAGCAAGAAGACTCCCGACTGGGGTCAGAGAGCGCACATATATACCCTTGCAGGGATTGGGAATACAATAGATAAGTTTGGCACGATTTGATTCCATTGGTTCTTCTTAAAGGTGTCTTGGTTATAGGATCGCAAAAAAAATGGTAGTTGCTCAGATCAGCCTAATTGCATAACACAGGTGCTTGTAAAGGGTGGGGTTTACACTGAACACAGAAAAAAAAGAGATTTGCCCCCCAGCACACTGCAACAAAAACAATACTTAAATCCTACATGATCATAGTGATTCAGAGGTATTAGTTACATACATTTGCAAATATATGAATAAGCGCCAGGCCAATCGTCAAGGCTCCTCTATACTGGCGTCCCTAGCATTAAGGGGTTCACGTCCGAGAAGCAAGGCACCCCAAAAAAATTCCAACCAAGGGCCATCCCCAGGGCATCACACGAAAAAGGGAAAAAGGTGATAGTGAAGTATAAAGAAAAGATGTGCAAGTATAAATCAATAAGTGTTAATGAAATGAGAAAGAATTAAAATGACACAAATAATATACAAACAAATAGGGAAGTGATAAAGGTATTCTATGTGAATTAAGTGGTGATGCCATGAGAAAGGCCCAGTCAGAACCCCCCCGGGGGCCCCACTCCCAAACGCTCACCCCAAAATAATTATTGCTACATAATGGTAGCACCCACTCTGGCTCATATAATTACAATTGATGTACTGCATGATAACAGTACATATAAAAGCTGAGAGCTAACTTACCTTGGAGGTACCCCAAAAAACCTCCACATGGCACTATAAGCATCAGCACATCCTCCTAATGCTGACTGCCTTCATGCCTCTCCAAACTTGCAAAAAAAATGGTAGTTGCTCAGATCAGCTTAATTGCATAACACAGGTGCTTGTAAAGAGCAGGGTTTACACTGAACACAGAAAAAAAAGAGACTTGCCCCCCAGAACACTGCAGCAAAAACAATACTTAAATCCTACATGATAATAGTGATTCAGAGGTATTAGTTACATACATTTGAAATATATAAATAAGCGCCAGGCCAATCGTCAAGGCTCCTCTATACTGGTGTCCCTAGCATTAAGGGGCTCACGTCCGAGAAGCAAGGCACCCCAAAAAAATTCCAACCAAGGGCCATCCCCAGGGCATCACACGAAAAAGGGAAAAAGGTGATAGTGAAGTATAAAGAAAAGATGTGCAAGTATAAATCAATAAGTGTTAATTAAATGAGAAAGAATTAAAATGACACAAATAATATACAAACAAATAGGGAAGTGATAAAGGTATTCTATGTGAGTTAAGTGGTGATGCCATGAGAAAGGCCCAGTCAGAACCCCTCCGGGGGCCCCACTCCCAAACGCTCACCCCAAAATAATTATTGCTACATAATGGTAGCACCCACTCTGGCTCATATAATTACAATTGATGTACTGCATGATAACAGTACATATAAAAGCTGAGAGCTAACTTACCTTGGAGGTACCCCAAAAAACCTCCACATGGCACTATAAGCATCAGCACATCCTCCTAATGCTGACTGCCTTCATGCCTCTCCAAACTTGCAAAAAAAATGGTAGTTGCTCAGATCAGCTTAATTGCATAACACAGGTGCTTGTAAAGAGCAGGGTTTACACTGAACACAGAAAAAAAAGAGATTTGCCCCCCAGCACACTGCAGCAAAAACAATACTTAAATCCTACATGATAATAGTGATTCAGAGGTATTAGTTACATACATTTGAAATATATAAATAAGCGCCAGGCCAATCGTCAAGGCTCCTCTATACTGGTGTCCCTAGCATTAAGGGGCTCACGTCCGAGAAGCAAGGCACCCCAAAAAAATTCCAACCAAGGGCCATCCCCAGGGCATCACACGAAAAAGGGAAAAAGGTGATAGTGAAGTATAAAGAAAAGATGTGCAAGTATAAATCAATAAGTGTTAATTAAATGAGAAAGAATTAAAATGACACAAATAATATACAAACAAATAGGGAAGTGATAAAGGTATTCTATGTGAGTTAAGTGATGATGCCATGAGAAAGGCCCAGTCAGAACCCCTCCGGGGGCCCCACTCCCAAACGCTCACCCCAAAATAATTATTGCTACATAATGGTAGCACCCACTCTGGCTCATATAATTACAATTGATGTACTGCATGATAACAGTACATATAAAAGCTGAGAGCTAACTTACCTTGGAGGTACCCCAAAAAACCTCCACATGGCACTATAAGCATCAGCACATCCTCCTAATGCTGACTGCCTTCATGCCTCTCCAAACTTGCAAAAAAAATGGTAGTTGCTCAGATCAGCTTAATTGCATAACACAGGTGCTTGTAAAGGGCGGGGTTTACACTGAACACAGAAAAAATAGAGATTTGCCCCCCAGCACACTGCAGCAAAAACAATACTTAAATCCTACATGATAATAGTGATTCAGAGGTATTAGTTACATACATTTGCAAATATATGAATAAGCGCTAGGCCAATCGTCAAGGCTCCTCTATACTGGCGTCCCTAGCATTAAGGGGTTCACGTCCGAGAAGCAAGGCACCCCAAAAAAATTCCAACCAAGGGCCATCCCCAGGGCATCACACGAAAAAGGGAAAAAGGTGATAGTGAAGTATAAAGAAAAGATGTGCAAGTATAAATCAATAAGTGTTAATGAAATGAGAAAGAATTAAAATGACACAAATAATATACAAACAAATAGGGAAGTGATAAAGGTATTCTATGTGAATTAAGTGGTGATGCCGTGAGAAAGGCCCAGTCAGAACCCCCCCGGGGGCCCCACTCCCAAACGCTCCCCCCAAAATAATTATTGCTACATAATGGTAGCACCCACTCTGGCTCATATAATTACAATTGATGTACTGCATGATAACAGTACATATAAAAGCTGAGAGCTAACTTACCTTGGAGGTACCCCAAAAAACCTCCACATGGCACTATAAGCATCAGCACATCCTCCTAATGCTGACTGCCTTCATGCCTCTCCAAACTTGCAAAAAAAATGGTAGTTGCTCAGATCAGCTTAATTGCATAACACAGGTGCTTGTAAAGGGCGGGGTTTACACTGAACACAGAAAAAAAAGAGATTTGCCCCCCAGCACACTGCAGCAAAAACAATACTTAAATCCTACATGATAATAGTGATTCAGAGGTATTAGTTACATACATTTGCAAATATATGAATAAGCGCCAGGCCAATCATCAAGGCTCCTCTATACTGGCGTCCCTAGCATTAAGGGGTTCACGTCCGAGAAGCAAGGCACCCCAAAAAAATTCCAACCAAGGGCCATCCCCAGGGCATCACACGAAAAAGGTGATAGTGAAGTATAAAGAAAAGATGTGCAAGTATAAATCAATAAGTGTTAATGAAATGAGAAAGAATTAAAATGACACAAATAATATACAAACAAATAGGGAAGTGATAAAGGTATTCTATGTGAATTAAGTGATGATGCCATGAGAAAGGCCCAGTCAGAACCCTCCCGGGGGCCCCACTCCCAAACGCTCACCCCAAAATAATTATTGCTACATAATGGTAGCACCCACTCTGGGTCATATAATCACAATTGATGTACTGCATGATAACAGTACATATAAAAGCTGAGAGCTAACTTACCTTGGAGGTACCCCAAAAAACCTCCACATGGCACTATAAGCATCAGCACATCCTCCTAATGCTGACTGCCTTCATGCCTCTCCAAACTTGCAAAAAAAATGGTAGTTGCTCAGATCAGCTTAATTGCATAACACAGGTGCTTGTAAAGGGCGGGGTTTACACTGAACACAGAAAAAAAAGATATTTGCCCCCTTAACACTTATTGATTTATACTTGGACATCTTTTCTTTATACTTCACTATCACCTTTTTCCCTTTTTCTTGTGATGCCCTGGGGATGGCCCTTGGTTGGAATTTTTTTGGGGTGCCTTGCTTCTCGGACGTGAACCCCTTAATGCTAGGGACGCCAGTATAGAGGAGCCTTGATGATTGGCCTGGCGCTTATTCATATATTTGCAAATGTATGTAACTAATACCTCTGAATCACCATTATCATGTAGGATTTAAGTATTGTTTTGCTGCAGTGTGCTGGGGGGCAAATCTCTTTTTTTTTTTCTTGGTTACAGGATCGTTTATTGGACAATTTCAAATGGACAAAACGGCCTCCAACCGCCCTTTGTATCCTCTTTCCCGCTGCATGCAAATCTAAGCTGCTAACATTACAGAGTACATTTTTAATGTTTTAACTCTCTATAGTCCATAGTTTGCAGACGCAGGTTCCGATCTTCTCACCAATGGTACCGGAAATCTGTGGAGACACAGTGGATCAGTACAACACCAGACACTGTCTGCTTACCATGTACTAAACCTTAGTTGCAGAAATCACGTAATAATAACGCTTTTGTGTGACGGAACTATTGCTTTAAGTGTCTGTATGCAAGGGAAAACAACGCTAAATAGCGTTGTGTGTCTGGCAGTCTGTGGGGTACTTAGCGAGCAGCGCTAGGCTGAAAAGGTATCTTTGAGTGTGTGGGTCAGTATTGGTTGTGTAGGAATTGTATAAAGTGTTCTAATGCGTTTCAGACGCACAGTGCAGTTTAACTATATTACACTCTCTGTGCTTTGAGATTTGTGTTAACCTTGCGGCTAGGTGTTTTGCTGAGAGTGCAGGGAGAACAGCGCTAACTAGCGCTGTGTAAGTGTTGCAGTGTGCTGGAATGTTATCCTTAGGTGTTTTGACTACTGACATTATGATTTTGAGAAGGATTAATAAAAGTGTTCTAATGCTAATCATTAGCTATTTTGCATTGTCCACTGTTTACCATTGCGTGTATGTGTTAATGTGAATGCAGGAAAAACACCACTAATTTGCTACTATTTTGCGCTGTTCATATTTAAGTCTGTGGTGATTTTAATGTGTTGGAAAGTCATTTTTATGTATGTTAGACACTGTCGTTATGTGTTTGGGGAAGATTGTTAAAAGTCTTGGATTGCTATTAATTAGCAATTTTGTGTTGTATTTTCTTTTCTATGTGGATTTGACAAAATGGCGCTGTGTGACCTATTTCTAAGATGGAGTCTTGTCGCCATTCGCAAGATGGCGTTGCTCCAATGTAATTTTAAACTGATCCTGTCTCAGCCAATTATCCAGCTTCGACAAGGTGTATAGAGGCCCATTTCCAGCAACCATCACTCCAGTATTCTAATGGTACATTGTATTTGCTAAGCACGTTAGAAGACTAAGGGATGATTAGAAAATCCTTGAAAACCCTTGTGCAATTATGTTAGCACAGCTGAAAACGGGTTTGCTCGTTAGAGAAGCTATAAAACTGGCCTTCCTTTGAGCTACTTGAGTATCTGGAGCATCACATTTGTGGGTTCGATTATACTCTCCAAATGGCCAGAAAAAGAGAACTTTCATGTGAAACTCGACAGTCTATTCTTGTTCTTAGAAATGAAGGTTATTCTATGCGAGAAATTGCCAAGAAACGGAACACTTCCTACAATGGTGTGTACTAATCCCTTCAGAGAACAGCACAAACAGGACCTAACCAGAGTAGAAAGAGAAATGGGAGGCCCTGGTGCACAACTGTGCAAGAAGACAAGTACATTAGAGTTTCTAGTTTGAGAAATAGATGCCTCACAAGTCCTCAACTTGGCAGCTTCATTAAATGGTACCCGCAAAATGCCAGTGTCAATGTCTACAGTGAAGAGGCGACTCCGGGATGCTGGCCTTCTAGGCAGAGTGGCAAAAGAAAAAGCCATATCTGAGACTGGCCAATAAAAGGAAAAGATTAATATGGGAAAAAGAACACAGACATTGGACAGAGGAAGATTGGAAAAAAGTGTTATGGACAGACGAATCGAAGTTTGAGGTGTTTGGATCACACAGAAGAACATTTGTGAGACACAGAACAAGTGAAAAGATGCCTGACGCCATCTGTCAAGCATGGTGGAGGTAATGTGATGATCTGGGGATGCTTTGGTGCTGGTAAAGTGGGAGATTTGTACAAGGTAAAAGGAATTTTGAATAAGGAAGGCTATCACTCCATTTTGCAATGCCATACCCTGTGGACAGCGCTTGATTGGAGCCAATTTCCACCTCCAACAGGACAGTGACCCAAAGCACACCTCCAAATTATGCAAGAACTATTTAGGGAAAAGCAGACAACTGGTATTCTGTCTGTAATGGAGTGGCCAGCGCAGTCACCAGATCTCAACCCCATTGAGCTGTTGTGGGAGCAGCTTGACCGTATTGTACGCAAGAAGTGCCCATCAAGCCAATCCAACTTGTGGGAGGTGCTTCAGGAAGCGTGGGGTGAAATTTCTTCAGATTACATCAACAAATTAACAGCTAGAATGCCAAAGGTCTGCAATGCTATAATTGCTGCAAAAGGAGCATTCTTTGACGAAAGCAAAGTTTGAAGTACAAAATTATTATTTCAAATAAAAATCATTATTTCTAACCTTGCCAACGTCTTGACTATATGTTCTACTCATTTTACAACTCATTTGATAAATAAAAGTCAGTTTTCATGTAAAACACAAAATTGTCTGGATGACCCCAAACTTTCGAACGGTAGTGTACACTATATATATATTATATTAAGCTTTACCTCTTTTATTTTCATCTTTACTATTGTATTTTTTGGGACGGCTTCACCTCTTCTCCTTTAGAGTGTTTTTATTTTTCTGTATTTAGCCTGTGCATCCCTGTGTGCCTTTTCCTTTCTTCTATACTGTTATACTTTTTACTTGCACAAAGGAATAACCTATAGCCTTACCACACTGGATATGGCCAATTTCATTTGATTTTGGAAACTAAGTGCATTGGTCTGGCTAGTACTGTACTTGCATGGGAGACCTCCTTGGAATACTAGGTGCTGTAATCCAATGTTCCTATGTTCTTTGAGTTCCCACCTTTGGTGGCAGTTTTTTGATAAAGACTATCTGATTTTATTAAGGATGAATTAGCCTTCAGAGACTTACCATCTAACCTGGATTAATTAATTACCATGTTTAACCAAATGGATATTTGCTTCAGAGAAAGACAGTTGGAAAAGAATAAGTTGGCATAACCCAAATTCCAGTCAGTTCCTCGGGAGAGCAAACAATTGTGTTTCCCTGTCAAAACTATGCAACTTGGCAAAGCCCGTCTTTCGCCCAGAGAATGTATATGATGGTTAAAAGAGAGATTATGTATCTATTGTGCCAACCCTGGTAATTTTTTACTAAAGTGTCCTCATATGTCGGGAAATGCTCCCTCCTAGCTGATGATGGGGAGGTCTGTCTAGGAGTGTCTCTGTGTGCTCCCCAAAATAAAGACTGCTATATCTGTACAAATCAAGCATCGACTAGGTTCTCATTTCTTTTCAGCTCTAGTGGATTGAGCTGCAGGATATTTTATTTCTGCCAAACTTGTTCAAGAACTTTCTTTACCTCTGCAGAAGTTAGCAGTTCCCATTACTTTGACTGCTGTGGATGGTAGTCATATTACATTCAAAACCAAACCTGTGACCTTGGGTGTGGAAGTATTGCACTCTGAACTAATTTCCTTTCTAGTGATTCCAGAGTCTTACGGGGTAAATTTACTAAGAATCGAGTCTGGGAGAGTTTGCAAACTCTGGAGAGTTTGGTCATTTTTTTCCACTCACAAATTTACTAATGTCAAACTCGGGAGAGAGATCTCCTTTGCTATGGGAAAATACTGGAGAGTTAGCAAACTCTCTTCAATTCACCATCAGCAAAATTCAAGAACCTTTTCACTAGTAAAGATAGGATTCGGGAATTTACCAAGCAGAGAGTTTCTAAACTCTCAGGAGAAGGGAGAACTCTCCTGTAAAAACTTGTGAAAAAAAATCACCTGCCTGTGATCTGCGAGTTTGGCAGAAACATACACAGATCACTGTGATCCATGTATGTTTGTGCCTGTAAATAGAAAAAAAAGGTTAAAAGTTTAAAAAAATATTGCATAGGGTCCCCCCAGTAAAAGATTAACCTGCCCCAGACTTGCTAGCCAGACCTGTTTTCTAAAATTATGGGGAACAAAATGTGTAGGGTTCCATCATGAATTAGAAACCAACACCAGTCCTGGTTTTAAATAGAGGGCTTGGCCTGATAATGCGTTGGCCTTGTAGCCCTGGTGAAAGGGTCTCTGGGCTGTGGCATTACAGCCCAGCCATTTTGGGTCCAGTGCTGGTTTTAAATATAGGGGGTACCCTATGCATTTTTCCCCCCTATATATAAAACCAGGACTGGCCCTGCAGCCTGATGTTGGTTTCTAAATTACGGTGGAACCCTACACATTTTGTTCCCTGTAACTTTAGAAACCAGGACTGGCTGGCAAGTCCGGGGCTGATTAGGCTTTAGGGGGGGCCCTATGTAATTTTTTTTGTAAATTTTTAACCCGTTTTTTGACAGGCTAGAACACAAACAGCCTTTACATATCTCGTTGATATGTGCAGGCTGCTTGCACGGGAGAGTTTTGCAAGAGAAGACACTGCAATCTTGGGTGAGTAATCTCCTGCAAAACCTGTTACTCAGGGGAGAAATCTCATTCTGCTTCACCATCGGACATCGCATTCTCAGCTAAACTCACTTCTTGGTAAATTTGAGAGTTTCTGGAGCCTCAAATCTCCCGAGTTTTGGTGTAGCTAATAAAGTTTAAATAAAAGCAAACTCTCCCAGACTCGATTATTAGTAAATTTACCCCTACGAGTCCAATTATTCTTGGATATCCATGGTTACAATATCACAACCCACACATCAACTGATTTTTACCCCATATTTTTGCTTGGGGCCCCAAGTGTACCAAGATTTGTTTACAGATTGTTGTTCCACGCTGTGTCACAACAGAAGAGTTGGCATTGGAATTACCTGTTCCTTACAGACAATTTGCAGGCGTGTTCAGGAAACAGACTGCAGAGACTGTACCACCACATCAACCATAGGATTGTCCAATCGATCTAATCCCAGGTAAAATTCTTCCTCGTTGAAGGGTGTATCTGTTATCCGTTCCTCAGACCCAAGCCATGGTAGATTATATAAAAGATAATTTGGAACATGGCTTTATTGGGCCCTCCTCATCTCCAGCTGGGGCAGGGTTCTTTTTTGTGAAAAAGAAAGATGGCAGATTAGGAGCTTGCATCAATTATCGGGGCCTAAACAATATAACTATTAAAAAAAACTATACCTGTTACCACTCATCACTGAATTATTCGATCGTGTCAAGGGAGCCTCTGTGTTCACAAAATTAGATCTTCGTATAGCAAATAACCTGATACGAATAAGAAAAGATAAGTGGAAGACCGCATTTAATTTGCAGGACATGCTGGGGTGCGTAAAACGTATACCTTAATTTCCGGAAGTTATTGGTGGCTCTCACTTCATCAAGATGTCCAGCAATTTATATCCGCCTGTGCCATCTGTGCCCAACATAAAAGCTCTCGACTGGGTTCTGCAAGCGAACTGCTACCATTGCCAATTCCTCATTGACAGAGCCGTAACTAGACTTTTTGGTGCCCTGTTCCAGAAAGAGCATTGGCGCCCCCCTCATTTTTCAAAGGGACATAATGCACCCAAAAAATGGCCATGACCACATGGGAAAGGGCCAGGGAAGAGGTAGGAGACGCCAGGAGATGCTGGGGATGAAACAAGAGGAAGCTACAAGTGAGAATGATAATATACAGAAATTTGACAGGCCCAAACAGCGCCCCCTGACCTGTGGTGCCCTGTGCGTTGGGACCGGCCGCACTGCCCCAGCTATGGCCCTGCTCATCGCCCATGGACCCATATACCTGTGGATTTTGTTACACACTTACCCAGTGCTGATAGATACACTACTATTTTGGTAATAGTTGACAGATTTTCTAAAATGCCACATTTTGTTCCTCTCCGTGGTCTTCCTGCTGCTCCTGTTTTAGCCCAATTGTTTGTCAAAGAGATCTTCCATCTTCATGGGTGTCCAGAAGATATCGTGTCAGACAGAGGTGTGCAATTTGTCGCCAAGTTCTGGCGGTCTTTGTGTCAAGCTCTCCAAATAAAATTTAACTTTTCCTCTATTTATCACCCACAGTCCAATGGGCAAACAGAGAGAATTAACCAGGATTTGGAGACCTTTCTGAGAATGTTCATGTCATCTTCAAAAGATGACTGGCTTCAATTACTCCCATGGGCACAATTTGCACATAATCATGGTCAATAATCAAAATATGCTATTGAGTAACAAAATGAGATAGGTGAATGTAGGATTAATTAACTTTACTGATATGGATCAAAAACACACCTAAGGAAGCAGTAATTAAATTATAAATACCTGCATGTATAAAGCAAGAAATGTCATGAAAACAAAACATCAACAAAAAACACCAAAAAAGCAAAAATATTAAAATTAATAATAATAGTTATGTCTGCCAGGGGAGCTTCCAACATAGAATAATGCTAGCACACAATTGCTGATAGTTTGATGTCTCATAGGCTTCTGGGTGTTAATTGAAGTCTAGTACACCCTGATGTTCCACCAAGTAGAAGTGAGTGTGAGGGAAATGCAGGTTGGTTTGACTGGTAATGAATAGCGACGTCCTGCTAGGATGTAATGTACATAACAGTGCTGCTGGCCCAGGGTGATCTTCCCGAGGATGGCAGTACGGGTATACGGCAATGGACGGTGGACCCCACACAAGCTGCTATCCCTGGTGCTCTAACCAGCAGCACATCCGTATTGGAGGTCTGCCCGCAGAGCAACGCTAGGGAAGCCACTGTGAATGGGGAGGAGATGGCAAAGGTTTGGGCTGACTGACGCCGTCCCCCGTGCACCCCCTCAAACGGAGACTCACCTTCCTGCGCCTTGCCGATAGCCGCTCCTTCCTCTAGCCGGCACAGATTCTTTCCTCCTCTCCCCCTCTCCGGGCTTGCGTGTGTCCGTCCTCTTGTTCTCCTGTACTCCGTCTGCTACTTCCGGGTTGTACCACGTGGTGGTATGACGTGCATCCAATTGGTGGATATAGCATTAACTCTCTGTGGGGGATATGTCCTATTCTGGCAGAATCTTAGTGTTGATAGGTCTCCAACGTGTTTCAGCCTTTGTTGGCCTTTTTCCAGGAGTTCATGTGTGAAATGAGAACCAAAAACCTTGGGGATTAAAAGGAACTCTCCTCCTTTTTAATAGGTCATATATAAATTGGTTAGATTTTGATTGGTCTTCCTTCATGGTGTGGCTAGTTCAAGCTGTAGGTTAACCCCTTGCAATCAGAATGATTAAATGGCATGTGCAGATAATTAATTCACATGCTGTTGTTGTTGTAAAATGGGTTAGTTTCAGTGAATAGACTCCATAATATGGCCATGAATGGTCCCATATACAATCATGGTCCATTATAATGACAAAATAAGTATCATAATGATATAAGAAAATTAAATATTATTCAAAAACTTGACCTAATGTATATTTGTACCTAATATAAACCTAAGTATAGATTATGATATGCATTAAGGTATGTTTTGTGGTACTATACAAAAGCATTAACATACCTCATTATTGTGGGATAACTTGATCATCAAATTAATCTTTATCTGTGATTATTGACTTATTTCTTACAAATTATGGATTTCACTTCATTATCCAAATTGTGTCCTTTGGGTGCAAAAGTTCTAAGTTCATACATCCAGTTCAGTTCTCTCACATTTATTTTATGTTCATAGTTACCCCCTCTCCAGTTTGGTATAACCTTCTCAATTCCTATGAATACCAGTGATGTGGGGTCACTGTTATGGCAGATCTTAAAATGATGAGAAAGGTTATGTTCCTCATCCTTTTTTAATGTTTCTAATGTGCTCGTTAATACGTACTTTTAGGGGTCTTGTGGTCCTCCCTACGTACTGCTTACGGCACCCACATTCTAATAAATATATCACCCCTTTGCTATGACATGTGTTCCGGTTTTTTATCTTATACTCTTTGTTAGTAGTGTTTGATCTAAAATTGGTCATGGGCTTTGTTGTATGCTGTCCCATGTTTCTACATCCTATACACGTCCCACAATAAAAGAAACGTAAACTCTGTGTGTTATTATCAATCTTGGTCTGCTTGGAACGTGCTGGTGGAATATGATTGCGAACCAGCTTACATTTAAGATCAGGTGCTTTCCTGTACACAATTCTGGGATGTAGTGGTAGCAGGTCTGATAGTGTGTCATCTCCAAGTAGGATAGGCCATCTTTTTCTTATTATTTGTTGAATCTGTTTTGCTTGTCTACAATATTGTGTGATAAAATATACTTCTTCAGGTTTCTTAGGGTTACTGTCACGTCTATATTCAAGTAGATCTTTTCTTGTGTGATGTCGTGCCTCCTTAAAGGCTGTTTCTACTGTCATTCTGTCATATTGTTTGTCCAGAAATTGTGTGGCAAGTACTTGCCCTTGTGTTTGAAAGTCTTCCAGTTTTGAACAATTTCTCCTTAATCTGAGGAATTGCCCTTTGGGTACTGTTTCAAGCCAACGGGGATGGTGCCAGCTATTGGATAGGATAAAGCTATTAACATCTACTGCCTTTCTATGTGTATTGGTGTGAATTCTCCCTGCTTCTATGAATATGTTCAAATCTAGAAATTCGACTTTCGTTTTACTATAGTTTGTGGTAAAGTGTAAAAAATTGTTATTGTTATTGATCATGGCTAAAAAATTGGACAGTGAAGTTTCACTGCCTCGCCATATGAAGATTACATCATCGATGTATCTTCTCCAGAGTACGAGATTTGCCCCAAGCTCCGCCCGACCCCAGATATAATGGTCTTCCCACCAACTCATAAACAAGTTGGCGTAGCTTGGGGCAAATCTCGTACCCATAGCTGTGCCCGTTGATTGCAGATAAAATTGGTTGTCGAACCATACATAATTATGTTTTAGTATAAACATAATACTATCAATGATGAACTCCCTCTGGATCTCTGTCATGGTATCATCTTTCTCCAAATGGTATTTGATACTAGAAATGCCCTGTGTGTGGTCTATCACAAAATATAGTGACGTGATGTCTGTGGTGACCAGCCAAAAATCATCTTCCCATTCAATGTCACTGAGAGTATTTAGGATTTGAGTGGTGTCTTTTAAGTACGCTGTTTGTCTGCAAACATAGGGCTGTAGTATTGTATCCAAGTATTCCGACAGGTTGGAAGTTAATGATCCAATACCCGATATAATCGGCCTGCCCGGTGGTCTTGCTGCATTCTTATGTACTTTCGGCAAGTAATAAAATACTGGAATGATGGGATGTTGTGTCTCAATAAATTTATATTCCTGGTTAGTCAAAACGCCTGTCCTAATTCCTTTCTGTAAATGAGTGGTAAGTTATTTTTTAAATAGATCTGTTGGGTAATTTTTTAGAATCTTATAAGTAGTTGTGTCTCCCAGTATTCTGTGTGCTTCCTCTAAGTAATCGGATTTGTTCACGATAACAATACCCCCTCCCTTGTCCGCTGGTTTTATAATAATACATTTAGTATCTTGTAGTTCCTGTAATATTAGGCGTTCCTTTCTGGTCAGGTTGTCATATTTTGTGGTAATTTTCTCTATATCTTTCTCAATTAATCTGGTGAATGTTTCTATATGTGTCGATTTCATATGACTCGGGTAGAACGTGGACTAAGGTCTGAGTCCTGTTAGTTTATCAGGATGGTCCATTTCATAATTTCTAGTCTCTACTGGTGTGGTCGTTGCAAAATATTTTCTTTAAGGTCAATTTCCTAGTAAATTTATGTAGGTCCATGTATGTTTGGAATTTGTTTATGTTGTTTACAGGGGCAAATTTGAGACCTTTATCCAATAGTGATAAATGATCATTGGATAGTGTGGTGCTACTCAAATTGAATATACCTTGTCCAGGCATGGTACTAGAGATCCTAGTTATATTCTTGCTTTTTTTCTCCCCCCCGACATCCTCTTCTTGTATGTCCAATTTTCTTTTTCCTGTGTGTGGACTGTTGTTGTGTGTTGTGAAAGGAGTTTTGTGAAGAAGTTCCTCTAAAAAACGGCTGGTTGGGAGACACATTCTTCTGCGTTAATCACCTCAGGTGTGTTAATGGGCGTGTCAGTCTTTGCTTGAGCAATTGATGTAATATTGATGTCACTAGTTTGCCAACCTTTATCCAATGATAGTCTGGCTAATTGTTCGTACTGGGAAATGTCATCTACCTCATAGACTGAGAAGGACATCTCTACTTCTGAATCTTCAGAAGATAATTCAAATGAGTGTTCCGTGTACTGAGTGTGTAGTTCAAATGATGTATGTTTCTTGGGTTTATAGGTATTATGTATCTTGGACATATACTCCTGATATGTCAGATTTAACCTTCAATATATCGGTGTCTGTTTCTCAATTGGGTTGCCGTAATTAATGAGAGGTGGTTTGCTTCTCTGCTCTTGGGTGTTTTTATTGAGTAGCTGTTTCTTGTTGTGTTTCGATTTTCTTACGGAATGTTTTATGGGACCAAATTTGTCCCTAAGTATTTTGCCCTTTTTGATCTGGATCAATTTTTCTTCACCCTTCGTGACTCTATTGGCCGTTACATTGGATAAGGTAATGAATTCTGCATCTTCTTTGTAGGGATCTAGTGATTTGTCTACTGATTGAATCTCTAGGGTCTAGGGTTTGGAGCTTTTTTGTATGGTTGTCTATTAATAGTTTGATTAATGCATAAGAACAGTCTGACAGGATGTTATTCCAATTACTCATGAATTCTGTATCATCTTGATTATGTGTGGGTATTTTTTTAATGCGTAAGCCCTTTGGTATAACTTTTTTGTTTAGATACCATTGGAGAGTATGAGTGTCCCACCATAAACGTGTCTCTTTCGTGATAAGTTTCTCTAACTGTAAAAATGTGTCACAAAATGTGTCATTATTATGTCTGCATGGAATCTGTGTGTTGAGATCTGAAAAAACAGTCTCTGCCCTATCTTGTCGTCTTAGTCTTATGTCAAGTAATCCCATCTGTTAACTCTTGCTGCAAGTTCCTTGTCAGTAGAGATAATACGAATAAAGAAAGGGGGTGGAAACCTGCGCACTGAGATAAAAATGTGGATATACGGATCTATAGCGAGCTGCAGTATATGAATGATAGCTGACTCTATCATAAGCAATTTGAAGTAATCCCATCTGTTAACTCTTGCTACAAGTTCCTTGTCAGTAGAGATAGCATATTTTGATTATTGACCATATCCTTTTGGGCCTAATTTAACATTCTGCATTCAATCATTGTGAACTATAGCTGAGCGCATATATTCCTTTTCTTCCAATTGCTTATGATAGAGTCAGCTATCATTCATATACTGCAGCACGCTATAGATCTGTATATCCACATTTTTATCTCAGTGCGCAGGTTTCCACCCCCTTTCTTTATTTGCACATAATCATCACTACCACAAATCTTCTAACTCTACTCCATTTTTTACAGTTTTTGGTCTGCATCCCACAAAGTATTTGACAATTCCCAGATATTTGGCATTACTCAAAGCTTCAAAACAGTACACCATCTAAGCAGACAAAAAACACAGAACTATTTCAAGCTTGAAAACTGGAGATAGAGTCTGGCTATCCACACGCAACCTTCAATTGAGAGTACCTTCCATGAAATGTGCACTTTATTGGCCCTTTTCCAATCATTCAAGTCATCAATCATGTCTCATACAAACTTTGTTTACCTTCATACCTCAAAATACCCAACTCATTCCATATTTCTCTGCTTAAACCTCTGGTCCTAAATTGATGTTACTCTCCTAAATCAACATCTCCTGCAGTTCAAACCGTACAAGGTGAGGAAAGTGAAGTCAAAGAGATTCTGAACTAGCGATTTTGAAAAAATAACTTGTACTATCTAGTGGATTGGAAGGGCTATGATCCACTCGTAAAGGGGGGCTGTCATGAATCGTGGTCTTAACCGCCCATACAGGGTTTAACATTCATTCATTGCTGTGTCTAAAACTTCCAACAGACTAACCCAGTGATTACCACTCACCTGGCTCTTCACCTGGTTAGCCTGATCAATTACCTGTTACCACTCCCTATATATTTCCAGGCCTAGGAAAGACTCATTGCCTAAATAACTGTGTTCCTTCCTAAGGATCGTTCCAGGCTCAGTGTTTCCAGAGCTTTCTCCTGTGTATACTTTCCTTGCTGAAACTCAAACCGTTTCCCACTTGTCCCCTCGCTGTTTACCTCTCAGCGCTGCGGCTCCCATCTCGCATACAGATAACCACCGTGACTGTTTACCATCACCGCTGTATACTATCTCAGCTCCGCGGCTTCCACACCGCACACTGGGCCTGATTCAGCAAGGAACGCAGATGCTAATATGCATGCAATCATTAGATGTTTGTGCTCTGCGTATGCATTGCAGTGCGTATGTGCAAGCTAGCAATTGCGATGGGAACTGTGATTGCTGATGCTACGCAGACCTAGAGCACAATGATTGACAGAAAGTGCAGTTTGTGGGTGGTGATGGTGGCGTGGTCGGACAAATGCAGACGTGCCAGTTCGTTTCAATGTCATTGCAGGGGCATGCATAAATTAGCCACTGCGTGGCTATAAGCAGCCAAAGGACTAATAGTGTGCGTGGCTGGTAGAAATTTCTGAGTAAGGTCAGAGCTTATGCAAGTGTGCATATGGCTCTGATGTTACTTGATGTTACCGATTGTTTCGCTATGTTCCCCTAGTATACAGATGTGAGTACTTTAGTGCTATACCCAGACTTTTTGTTTTGCCACATTCATGTCTGTTAAGCCACTCATTAAAAACTCCATGTTTATTTTTAAATCCGCTTCAGTGTCTGCTCCTTTTACCACCCCGGGCCCACAACAAAACCAGAACCTCACACCTTCACAGTGCAGTACCTCAAAAAATGGAATAGAGCCCCACATAGTGTATTATCCAATTTTCCAAATTTTAATAAAGTGCAAACAATAAAACAATGGTGCAATCCAATATTAAAAAAACAAAAACCACCAGATGGGGTTTACCCATACCAAATTGGGCCTTTTGGGAAAGGCACACTTGGAGGTATAGATGTGATGAGCCTGGGTACTCTTTTCTCCTCCTTGCTGTGGTCTTAGTCCTAATGTTCGCAATAGGTATATGGGTCACTCCCTTACCACCAACGCATTTCGATCGATTGTTCTTTATCAAGGTGTGAGGTGGTGGTTCCCCATCAAGATTTATATACTGTCTGGGTATAGATCCCTCCCCTAAGGGTTGTACCTGTGGGCAGGTCTATTATTAATTACTTTATATAAAAAACAGACAAACAAACTGCATGATATACCATGCTGAGGTGACCTGGGTGGACATCGCGGGTCTCTCTTGTCTTTCACATTGCGAAAGGGACTTCATTACCCCCTTCAATTGTTGATCGGCTCAGGGGTGCCATTTGCGTTCCACCTCATCGAACATATCTTCCGAGAAATGTTCACATCCCGGAAATGCGTCATCGACTCTGCGTGATCCTCCGACATATGTGATCACGTGAATTGCTCTGCTCACGTGATTCTATACTCGAAAAACAATGTCACATGTACATGTGACATTGTAAACCCTTGGTCACGTGAACTGTGAGGGCAGAAATCCTTCCCAATGCTGTACATCGTTAATATTTTTAAGGGCTGATATTTCATATGAAGAATAGATAAGAGGAAACAAACCTCTTTCAAAATACACACACATTGATTCTTGCTTTCTTACAAAGGACCAACCGTTATACAATAAAGCCAAAAATGAAAAATGAAATTTGCTACATAAAAACATATAACCATATGTAGGGACAGTAACACAATTAAATATATAATATAAAATACATGGCATAAATATATAAAAAATACATAGCATATATATATATATATAAAATGCACAATGGGGACCAGAGAGTAAGAGTAAAACAATAAAAACACAATTTAAAATCATCCATACAGGGAATCAAGTGAATTATACTATAAAATCCATTTCAGCTCAAAGTCACTGTTTAACCCTAGAGGTTCCAGGGTTCTGAGTTCATATATGGTTTTCATTTCTGTTTTAGCGAGATGAATATCTGAATGTTTAACTCTCCAATTTCCCTCAACTGTTTTAATGCCTGTCATTTGTTTAATTCCTGAAGTCGAACAGGCATGTTTTAATTTAAATTGTTTGGATAGAGAATAGTTACATTTGAGCACTGAATCTACCAACATTTGACATTTTTCACGATACCCTAACATGGTTCTGCGATCTAAACTGGTTATCTAAATGGTTAATCTGAAATATGTTAATGATGATACAGAAAGCAGTAAATGAGGAAATCATAACTGAACAAGAATCTAAGTACATCATAAAAGAAAATTCAGGCCTTCCAGTCATTTATGTCTTACCTAAGATAAACAAAGACCAACAGTGCCCACCAGGACACTCCATTATTGCTTGGACTAATTCTGTTTCCTCCAATTTGTCACACTTTGTTGATTCCTTCTTACAATCAGAAGTTATTAAACAAAAATCATATGTAAAGGATACCATGGATGTAATAAAGAAACTACAAGGGATCAACCTAACAGAAGAAGCCTTTTTAGTTACAGCAGATGTAAGTGCACTTTACACTATCATTGACCATAAGGCAGGTGTGAATGGAGTGGAACAAGCATTATTCAAGAATCCTAATTTTAACGATAAGAAAATAAATTTGATCAAAGAAGCCATTTTATTAATTTTACAGAATAACTTTTTTTGGTTTGATGGAAAGTTTTATTTACAACTTAGGAGGACTGCCATGGGCACCTGTTTTGCACCCTTATATGCAAATTTGTTTATGGGATGGAGGGATGAGATTACAATATGGTCAAATAATGATTTTATTGACAACATAGTTTTATGGGTTTGATTCATTGACGATATATTCTTTATTTGGAGTGGGACAGAAGATAATCTTCTTTTATTTTGTGATATTTTAAATAAGAATTCTCTTAATATTAATTTGATTTTCACGAAAACTAAATATGAGATAAATTTTCTAGACTTGATCATTTACAAAGAAGGGGACAAACTAAATACAAAAAACTACAGTAAACCAACTGACAGTAATGCATATATACAGACCACGAGTAATCACCATCCCAGGTGGCTTGAAAACATCCCAAAAGGTCAAATCCAGAGGATTAGAAGAAACCACCAATGAAAATACATTTCATCAACAAGCAGAAGAATTAAAAAGAAAAGTTATTGCAAAAGGTTATGCTAGTAAACCCATTGAAGAAAATATGGAAAGGATGAAGAAAGTACCCCAAAGTGATCTATTAGAATGCAAGAACTCACAAACACAGAAAGATCACCCAAAACTCCCATTTGTGTCCACTTTTAATAACCAGTACCGTACAGTTGAACATGTTTTTAAAAAACATTGGCACATTTTAACTAATGATCCTCTTTTAAAACATTTAATCCCTCCTGTACCCATCTTTACTTATAGAAAAGCACAAAATATAAAAAACAAAATTGTGAAAAGTGCTGTACAAGAAAAAAAGAGTAATAGAATCAAAACCATGGGATTCCATTAATGCAGAATGTGTATCCCTTGCAGAACACACCAACAACAAAAAAGCAAGATGGATACCTATTCTTCAACTACCAATTCAGTTTATCTCTACCTTAATTAGTTGCCAAGCCTGTCATCTGTCTTCTAACACAGTTTACTTTAATAATCCATTTTTTTCCCCGCTAAATCTCCATTTTTCCTTCCCTCGATTATATCCTTTTATCAATACAAAAATACACCTTCTTCCACTGTACTTTTACTTGATTCTCTGCAAATCTCCTCCACTTTCTCTTACATATATACTCTATTCCTACATCTACATTTCCTCCCCAAACTCTACCCAGCCACACCATGACCATGTTTTCATCCAATTCCTCCTTCACTCAGTGTATACCTGATCCACTGCTTTGCCCCTTTCTTCCACCTTTATCATTTCCCCTTATCTCCTCCACCTCCTCCTTCCTTTATCTCCCCTCCTCTGTCTGCCTTCCTCCCTCTCCTCTCCCATTACTCCACATTTGTTCTCTTCTACCCCACCTGGGTCCTACTACCCCACCACTAATCCCTCCTCCAAGCCTCCTCTCCATGCCATACCACCCCACCTCCACCCACATCTCATTAAACTCCTTCCCCACCCTCCACCTTCAGGTTCCTGTCTCAACACTGGTGCTAGCACAATCTCTCCACTACATTCATTTTGATCACCCAAATTAATCTCACCTTCTCGTCACAGCAACCCTGATAATCTCATTCACATCTCTCCCATAAACACTGTCCCTCTATCTTGTGCCCTCTGGAATGCCAGATCAATCTGTAATAAACTGGTTCCCACCCATGACCTTTTCATTTCCAAAAACTTGCATCTCCTAGCCATTACTGAAACCTGGATTTCACCCTCTGACACCACTTCCCCTGCAGCTCTCTCTTCTGGGGGCCTCACCTTCTCTCACACCCCTCACCCCAGGGGTCGCCATGGTGGTGGTGAGGGTCCTATCCCCAGGTTACTCCTACCAACTCCTAACCTCTGAACCATCTTACATTCTCTACATTTGAGGTTCATGCTATTGGCCTCTTCCAACCAGTACACCTGTGAGTAGCTGTCATTTACTGTCCCCCTGGCCCTCCCTCTAAGTTCCTTGACAACTTTGCTTCCTGGCTCCCTCACTTTCTCTCCTCTGATCTCCCCTCCATTATCCTTGGTGACTTCAATATTCCAATTGATATCCCCACAGAATCCTCTGCCTCCAAACTCCTTACCCTCACATCTTCATTTGGTCTCTCACAATGGACCTCCTCACCCTCTTGATTTAGTCTTCACTCACCGCTGTAATATTTCTAATTATTCCAACTCCCCATTCCCTCTCTGATCATCACCTTCTCTCTTTTAACCTCTCTCTCCCTCCTCTACCTCCGAAGGCCGCCATCACTAAGCGTAACATTGAGGCTATCAATGCTGTTTCTTTATCTTCCCTGCTTGACTCACTTTTCTCACCTATCCTCTCTCTCTCCTGCCCTGAACAAGCTGCTTCCCTATACAATACCTCCCTTACTTCTGCTCTGGACTCTGTTGCATCGGCAATCACTACTCACCCTCGCAGATCCACACTACAACCCTGGCATTCCAAATGCACCAGATATCTGCAAAAGTGTTCAAGAGCTGCCGAGCGACAGTGGAGAAGATCACGCTCTAAGGCAGATTTTCTCCACTTCAAATTTATGCTCTCATCCTACAGTGTTGCCCTTTCCCTATCTAAACAGTCCTATTTCAAGAACCTCATTTCCTCCCAGTCCTCAAATCCCCAGCGTCTCGTCACCACCTTCAACTCCCTCCTCTGTCCACCCCCTCCCCGCCTCCCCTCCTCACTCACTGCCATTGACTTCGCTACCTACTTTACATCCAAAATTGATTCCATACGTCAGGACATCACATCCCACCAGTCCCCCTGCTCTACACCTTCTTTCCCTGATCACCCATCTCCATCCATTTCACCGACTCTGACAGACTTCTCCCCTGTATCTGGAGAGGAAGTCATGGCTCTCATCCAGTCCTCCCCCCTTTCTACCTCCTCCTCCCTTCACGTCTCCTCCGCTACCTCTCGACTTGTGCCTGTTCCCATCTTGCCCACCTCCTCAATCTCTCCCTCTCATCTGGCACTGTCCCTTCTGCATTCAAACATGCAATAGTGTCCCCCATTCTTAAAAAACCTACCCTTGATCCCAACACTCTCTCCAACTACCGTCCCATCTCTCTCCTCCCTTTTGCCTCCAAGCTCCTTGAGCATGTTGTTTACAAACGCCTTACCACCTTTCTTTCCTCCCACTCCCTCCTTGATCCTTTTCAGTCTGGCTTCCGTTCTCCACTCCACTGAAACTGCCCTCACAAAAGTCAGCAATGACCTCCTTGCTGCCAAATCCAAGGGCCACTACTCTCTGCTTATTCTCCTTGACCTCTCTGCTGCCTTCAACACTGTTGACCACCCTCTCCTGCTGCAAATCCTTCACTCCCTTGGTTTACGTGACACTGCTCTCTCCTGGCTATCGTCCTACCTCTCAGACCGGTCCTTCTCTGTCTCTTCTCATGACTCCTCTTCCCCACCACAGCCTCTTACAGTAGGTGTTCCCCAAGGTTCCGTTCTTGGACCTCTACTATTCTCCCTCTATACGTCCTCTCTAGGTGAACTCATCAGCTCTTTTGACCTCCATTATCATCTCTATGCTGATGATACTCAGATCTACCTTTCCTCCCCTGACCTCTCCCCCTCTCTCCTCACTCATAACTCCAACTGTCTCTCTGCTATTTCTTCCTGGATGTCCCAGCGATTTCTTAAACTTAATATGTCTAAGACTGAGCTTATCATTTTTCCACTCTCCAACATAACCTCACTTCCCACTATTTCTTTAACAATTGATGGCACAAGTATCTCTTCTAGCCCCAAAGTGCGCTGTCTTGGAGTTATCCTGGACTCCTTCCTCTCCTACAAACCACATATCCAGAGCCTCTCACAGTTCTGTCGCTTCCATCTCAAAAATATTTCCAAGATTAGACCCTTTCTCACCCAGGATGCCACCAAAACCCTCATACACTCACTGGTCATATCCAGATTGGACTACTGTAACCTTCTCCTATCTGGCCCCCCCAACTCCCATCTCTCTCCTCTCCAGTCTGTCCTCAATGCTCCTGCTCAACTCATCTTCCTCTCCAAATGCTCTACATCTGCCTCCCCTCTCCTACAAGCCCTCCACTGGCTCCCCTTCCCTTTTAGAACCCAATTCAAGGTTCTCACACTTGCTTACAAAGCCCTCACCCATTCCTCTCCCATTTACATCTCTGACCTCATCTCCCTCCACTCTCCTGGCCGCCCCCTTCGCTCAATCAATGCACACCGCCTCTCATGCCAACTGATTACTTCCTCCCACTCCCGCCTCCAAGATTTTGCCCGTGCTGCTCCTGACCTTTAGAACTCTCTCCCTCTCCCTCCTCTTTACAATCCTTCAAACAGGCTCTCAAGACCCACTACTTCATCAAAGCCTTTCAGCTCCCATCCTAACTTGCTGCAACATGCTCCTTCCTCCGTTTAACCCATCTGTATCACACCTATTTGTCTGCCCATACCCTTTAAAATGTAAGCTCTTACGAGCAGGGCCTCTACCCTCTTGTGCTTCTCCTTACTTTACTTTCACCTACTTCTTACCCCCCACCAGCGCACCTAACACTTGGTTGCTTATGCTCTGTTGCATATCTAGGTGTTATGGTCACTTATGTATCAATGTATATTATCCATGTCCTTGTCCTATTTTGTACTGTAAGTCAGTTGTCAAATTATTTGTTTATGTACTTTGTAAGGCGCTGCGGAACACTTGTGGCGCCATATAAATAAAGGATAATAATAAGAACTACAACAGGACAGGTTTTTAAAATGAGATTTTCTTACCTGTGACAGTACGAATTGCATTTATATTATAGAGTGCACATGTAATCTCTAATATATTGGAAAAACTAAAAGGAAATTAAAAGATAGATGGGGGAACATCTGAGGAATATAAAAAAAAGCGGTATGAAAACCATTCTCTATCCAAACATTTTAAATTAAAACATGCCTGTTCCACGTCAGGAATTAAACAAATTATAGGCAATAAAAAAGTTGAGGGAAATTGGAGAGTAAAACATTCAGATATTCATCTCGTTAAAACAGAAATGAAAACCATATATGAACTCATAAACCTAGAACCGTGTAATAGGAGTAACAAAAATTTAATTTTCAAGCCATTTTGATGTTCAGTGCTCTGTCGGTTTTGCAACATATACAGATTGTGACACAGTCCAATATATGTCAATATGTTTTAGAATGCTAACTAGTTAGCTATTACAAAAATATTGTTATGAGACAATATATACTTAAGCCTGTGTCAACATAGTTTTACCTTCAACTACACACCATAAATGTACTCAATTCCTATATTCATAATTGAGGCAACAGTGCCCTCTACTGTCTGTTGATATTTGTGTGTATTGCGAAAGATGACCTTTATACCTTTTAAAATGCCTATATTAGCTGTACTGTGTCAATGTGGAGGCAGCCTTATTCCTGGAACCACACTGACTGCAGAAGTGCCAGGAGATCCCGTTTGAAAATAATCCAGTTTCTACATGCTGAGAGAAATAATCCAGTTTCTACATGCTGAGAGAAAGGCTCCTGGATTTTGCTGATGTGATTGCTGTATCTACTGAATGAATCAACAATTGTAGCTAAGTATATTAAATTTACACTTTTATATTCATTTTGTTTGTTTAAGTATCATTTCTGGGAATCACCCATCTGGGATCTTTTAGATTGAACCCACTTGTAACAAACCTCTAGGGTTAAACAGTGACTTTGAGCTGAAATGGTTTTAATTAGGGATGTGCGCCGGACCATTTTTGCTGGATTTGGTTCTAATTCATCGTCCGGATTTGGATTTGCCAAACTGCGATGAATTTTCTTCCTAGAGTATTATTAACCTCAATAACATTTCCAGTCAATTTAGAACACCTCACAGCTTATAATATTGTTTTATTGTTTTCAACATTATTGGCCAAAGGTTGCAGTGAGCTGGCTGGTTACTAAGCGACAAAGCAGCGGCACAACGACACAGACACCACAGTATAAAGCACATCTATGACACATTGCCACACAGCAGTGGCAGAAATGAAAAGTAGTGCACCCACCCAGTGGGGTATGGCCAGCAGATTCACAGTACTTGTTTACAAAGTGGGCTATGGCCCAAGGAGTCACAGTGCACAATCTTATTCACATTACACTGCACATAGTGCCCCTGATTCACATTACACCATAAAGTAGTGTCTCTTATTTATGTTACCACACAGTAGTGCCCCTTTTACACAATGCCCACAGTAGTGACCCTTTTACACAATGCCCACAGTAATGACCCTTTTACACAATGCCCACAGTAGTGACCCTTTTACACAATGCCCACAGTAGTGAGCCTTATACACAAAGCCCACAGTAGTAATGCCCCTTATACAATGCCCACAGCAATAGAGTCCTTTACACAATGCCCCTAGCAGTGGTGTCCCTTACACAATGCCTCCAGCAGTGGTGTCCCTTACACAATGCCCCCAGCAGTGGTGCCCCCTATGCAGTCCCCTTAGTAGTAGGGCCCCCTATGCAGTGCCCCCAGTAGTATGCCCCCCAGTAGATTGCCCCCCATTAGCAGGCCCCCCCAGTAGTATGCCCCCCATTAGCAGGCCTCCCCAGTAGTATGCCCCCCATTAGCAGGCCCCCAGTAGTATGCCCCCATAAACAGACCCCCAGTAGTATGCCCCCAGTAGTATACCCCCCAGTAGCATGCCCCCATTAGCAGGCCCCCAGTAGTAGGCCCCCCCAGTAGTAGGCCCACCATTAGCAGGCCCCTCCATTAGCAGGCCCCAATACACACATAAATGACACAATCCCCACAGTAGTGACCCTTTTACACAATGCCCACAGTAGTGACCCTTAAACACGAAGCCCACAGTAGTAATGCCTGTTATACAATGCCCACAGTAGTAGTGTCACTTATACAATACCCACAGCAATAGTGTCCCTTACACAATGCCCCCAGCAGTGGTGTCCCTTACACAATGCTCCCAGCAGTGGTGTCCCTTACACAATGGCCCCAGCAGTGGTGTCCCTTACACAATGCCCCCAGCAGTGGTGCCCCCTATTCAGTCCCTTTAGTAGTAGGGCCCCCTATGCAGTGCCCCCAGTAGTAGTATGCCCCCCAGTAGTATGCCCCCCATTAGCAGGCCCCCAGTAGTATGCCCCCCCAGTAGTATGCCCCATAAGCAGGCCCCCAGTAGTATGCCCCCCAGTAGTATGCCCCCCATTAGCAGGCCCCCCCAGTAGTATGCCCCCCATTAGCAGGCCTCCATTAGTATCCCCCCCAGTAGTATGCCCCCATAAGCAGGCCCCCAGTAGTATGCCCCCCCAGTAGTATGCCCCCCATTAGCAGGCCTAAAGTAGTATGCCCCCCCAGTAGTAGATCCCTCATACACACATAAAAAAAAAAATCTTACCTGTATCCCCACTCCAGCCGCTGTCCGCTCTGCTGCCACGCGACGAGGAGGAAACCGAAAGACGGAGCTCCTGAGTGAGCTCCAGCCGGCTCCCTCCGTGCAGCAGCCAATGAGAGTCTGTGTGACTCTCATTGGCTGCTGTCACAAACACACAGCTGCCGCTGGCGGCTGTGTGTTTGTTCTGTGTAGGGCAGACCGCTATCACAGTGGTCTGTCCTACACTCGAGGAGCCCTGATGTCGGATTATCTAGCGAGAATCCGACATCAGGCGGCTGCCGTTCGGCCCCGAATGGGGATCCAAGTCAGGCGGGGAGAACACCCGAACAGGGTTCGGGTGGACTCGGATCCCCTATGTTCGGAGCGGTTCGGATTCCACAGAATCCGAACCGCTCATCTCTAGTTTTAATAGTATAATTCACTTGATTCCCTGTATGGATGATTTTAAATTGGGTTTTTATTGTTTTACTCTTACTCTCTGGTCCCCATTGTACATTTTTTTAATTTATGCTAAGTATTTTTTATATATTTATGCCATGTATTTTATATTATATAGTTTATTGTGTTACTGTCCCTACATATGGTTATATGTTTTTATGTTGCAAATTTCATTTTTCATTTTTGGCTTTATTGTATAACGGTTGGTCCTTTGTAAGAAAGCAAGAATCAATGTGTGTGTATTTTGAAAGAGGTTTGTTTCCTCTTATCTATTCTTCATATGAAATATTAGCCCTTAAAAATATTAATGATGTACAACATTGGGAAGGATTTCCGCTCTCACAATTCACGTGACCAAGGGTTTACAATGTCACATGTACATGTGACATTGTTTTTCCGAGTATAGAATCACGTGAGCAGAGCAATTCACGTGATCACATATGTCGGAGGATCATGCAGAGTCGATGACGCATTTCCGGGAAGATGCGTTCGATGAGGTGGAATGCAAATGGCGTCCCTGAGCCGACCAACAATTGAAGGGGATAATGAAATCCCCTTCGCAATGTGAAAGACAAGAGAAGCCCGCGATGTCCACCCAGGTCATCTCAGCATGGTATATCATACAGTTTGTTTGTCTGTTTTTTTATATAAAGTAATTAATAATAGACCCGCCCACAGGTACACCCCTTAGGGGAGGGATCTATACCCAGACAGTATATAAATCTTGATGGGGAACCACCACCTCACACCTTGATAAAGAACAATCGGTCGAAACGCGTTGGTATTAGGGGATTGACCCATATACCTATTGGGACCATTAGGACTAGGACCACTGCAAGGAGAGAAAAGTACCCGGGCTCATCACATCTATACCTCCAAGTGTGCCTTTCCTAAAAGGCCCAATTTGGTACGGGTAAACCCCATCTGGTGGTTTTTATTCTTTTAATATTGGATTGCACCATTGTTTTATTGTTTGCACTTTATTAAAATTTGGAAAATTGGATCATACACTATGTGGGGCTCTATTCCATTTTTTTGAGGTACTGCACTGTGAAGGATAAAGAGACCTTACCTGGAGTAATATATGACCAGGAGACGTATATTTGGAGGAACACATAGGGGATGAATAATCCATGATTCCCCTTGTGAGAGATTGACTGAGACGTTGGTGGATTCTCAATATACATTTGGAGTAACATTTAACTCAGTGATATACTGTGAGACTGTTTATTATGAATGCTGAATATCTACTTTAATCTTAACAATTAGGAGCGCAGATTATTAATTGTTGTTTATTGTTCAGATCACTCAGCGGTTGGTGTTTCTCCGCTTAGAATTATCTGCTGCACCTTGATTTGAAGGAGCGTGATCTTCACACATTTACATATTTAAAATTTAACCTTTATTTAATAATTATAAAATCACAAATTTGTCTCTGTACATGAACAGCGAAATATAAAAAAGATAAATATAAATAGTGAAAAAGGTAGAAAATTTGTATAAAATTACACTGTATGCCTTTTTATGGAATCTTCCTATGGTGCACTGTAAACCTAGATATCCGTCACTTCATGTGCTATAGTGTAATTCTGCAAATTGCATCAAAAATACTGTATATATTGCAGGAGTGTAGTTATACTCAGCATTAAAATTATGCTCATATTATACCATGCTTTGAAGAGAAAATCGCATCCATCATATTGCTGTATTAAAGTATTTTATGTTCAGCTTCGAAGTTTATACATTCGATAACTCTGTGGTTCTTTATATTGTGTTTCCTATACAGGCTTTATATCATTGTCAGTATGGTTTTTAATGCAATTATAAATATTGTTATGATATACCAAACAAATATGTATCAGAGAAAATTATAGTTCTCTGATTGTTTAGCCCCAATAAATTGTTACAGGATTAAATCTGTTTGAATACTGCAACATATTTAGTATCCATTTTGCTGCTATTGACTTGTAACAGCAACATAATGGATACTAAATATGTATACTAAATACGGTGCTGCAGTGGGCTAGCCTGTAATTGGCAGAGGGTCCCGGGCTGGAAAGCTCAGCAGCACCGCAGAAGATGCTTCCAACCAAAGAGGGAGGATACCGCCTTGTCCACTGATCCAGGTATGTCTTCCATACGAGGTTCAGTTTAAAAACCTTTTTCAGGAACGGATGTCATACCTTTAAAGAAGGGGGTTTAAATACCTCTACTCCAGATCCGGATGTCAGCTCGTCCGGTTATGATGTTTGTGCTCCAATTGCGGTCCAGCTTGGGCGAAAACCAGAAGTGACGCTTATCTTCTAACACATCTTCCGGTTATAGCGCTCATCTTTTTGGTTTCCATAGCAGACTACAATCCAGCTTGGGCAAAAACCAGAAGTAACACTTATATCCAATTACATCTTCCGGTTACAGCGGCCATTTTTTTGTTGTGCTCAGCTATCTCCGCTTTGTACTGAGGTTTCATGGTAACTTTACTTCAACCGGTGGCCATCTTTAATTTGGGCACATCTTTAGTAATTTTATTAAAATTCCAGATGACGGACATTTTTTAGGAACAAAGGAATAATAAGCCCGATATTCTCCATGTCTTAAAGAGTGGCGCTCCTCTCTCCTCCAACCCTTTGAACTACTGTCATACTTTTAATTCCCACAGTCTTACCCTATACCAGAGGAGAGAGTTTCTACACTCCATGTATTCCATGGTAGAGATCCTTAGATGTACATAAAATATGAAAGGACAAAATAGATAAAAAAACAGAATAAGAACTTTTTATAAAAAACACCGTCCAATAAATAGATATAAAAAACATTAATCTAAAAACCACTTTAATTCAAAATTAAAGTATTGACCCATAGGTTTCAATGTGTTAAATTCAAATATCCATCTCATTTCATTTTGGGCCAGTACTTTTATTATTCCAATTTGATCTAATTTGTTGAATCCCCAGAAAACATTTTATGTGGCCCTCACACTTAGCATGTGTGAGAGAAAAATGTTCCGACAGAGGGTGCAAAGATAATCCTTTTCTGATGTTATACACATGCTCCACCGATCTTGTCTTGAGGGGTCTGGCGGTTTTCCCCATGTAAATGAGTCCACAATTACATTCCGTGAATGGCAACTAATAAAATTTAATTTTATACTTTTTTTCCATTCACCTCTCGCTGTTATTTTCCTGTCAATACTTGGTTTAGTAGTAGTTTTACACATCAAACACAATCTGCATCTATGGAATCCCTTACTTTGCACTGTTCTGATGGTATTGTCTGGTAGGCTACTTCTCACTGACTTATTCTTCAAAGATTCAGCTTTTTTATATATAAAAACAGGCTTCGATGTGTTGTCCTAGGATTGGGTCATCCTGCAACAACCTTCAATTCTTCCTAATAGTCTGTTCGAGTTTATCTATGATGTGCACCATGTTTAGGAAGTAATCAGTTGACAGGAGAGGCGGTGTCCATTTGTTGAGCAAAGAGAGAGGATGGGAGTGTGAAGGGAGATGAGGTCAGAGATGTTAATGGGAGAGGGCTTTGTAAGTGAGTGTAAGAACCTTGAATTGGGTTCTGAAGGGAAAGGGGATCTAGTGGAGGGCTTGTAGGAGAGGGGAGACAGATGTAGTACATTTGGAAAGGAAGATGAGCCGAGCAGCTGTATACATTCAGTAGCAAATACCACTCACTATTTGATATGTAACTTAGATATATTAATAGACTAACTGCTTATAACATTTATACCTTTCATTATGATTCCAATGCTATTATACTACAATTATTTCCTCTTGCAACTATAAAAAAAAAATCTAAATGGCCATTCTTTCTATGGTATGCTTATTAGTCTGAACCCGGTTTCTTATAGAAAATCCTTAGTATAATGAAGTATGGTTTCTTTGCAAGTAGCTTCAGTAGGATCTTTTTTATTTAGTAGATATGGATTACAGTATAGTTATGGATGCATATATTATTATATTCCTCTATTTGTCATTTTAGCAGTAAAGTACTACATTATTGCTAGTCATAGACTGTTGAGAAGTTGCGTCTTAGCCTGAGGATATCACTAAACCAGCTAATATCTGAGTAAGGCTGACAAACTACTTTGCTCCTTAACACATTTGTAGAAGTGACAAAATTGTCGAAGGTTGCTGTGGCCGGCAACTGGGTGGTCGACGGGGGGCCCAAAAACGCAGACAGATGCACTGTGCTCCAGGGCCGACCTAATATAACTGTGAATAACGTTGCTCACAGACATATCAGGTGTACACACCTGCCGGTGCACTATCAATATATCGTCTGTCCATCGAACGAACGATATATTGACAAGAGTGTACCCAGCATTAGTCATTTGGAAGAGATCCCTTTTACATGATTTATGTAAATTGCTAGTGCTGTCCACCAGGGGAGCAGCAAATCAAGCTGAGCATGCTCAGGAGGGGGGGGGGGGGCAGAAGGAGCCAGCTGTGGGGGCACTGGACAGTCAGCAGAATGAGATGGCCCGGCATATGCTGGATCACTTCATTAGTCGATACACAATCAGCAGTGAAGTGACCCAATATACAATTGTGTCCCCATACATCTGGTGGTCTTGTGCATTAAACAGAACTTCTAGTTGCGCCATGACATGCCGTGACTCAGTAGTGCAGTGCATCTTTTCGTGCAACTCTTCCCTTCAAATGTGTCTTATTCACAAAGTGATGTGAATAGGAGGCAAAAGAGGCTTCTGCTGATTACAATGATATGTAGCATGCCTATATTCTGTGTGCGGCTGTATCTGCATGCGAAAAGCTACGTTACAGTATCACAGCCAATGTAGCATTTTGCATGCAGATAGGAACGCAATCGCACTCAGAATATAGGCATGTTCCATATAATTTTAATCAGCACATTGTGAATAGAACTCATTTTAAGGGAAAAAGTGGCATAAAAAGACGTTTGGCACTTCCGAGTTGCGCAACGCTCACGCATTATCTGTAACGCGACTTCTAACGCACAGGGATAGATGTATGTGGAGAAATCTGTATGCCAGATCACTTCACTATTATATACTCTATGGCAGGGCCGGACTGGCCATCTGGCACTTCTGGCAAATGCCAAAAGGGCCGAGGGCCAGATGGTCCAGTCTCAAAACCCGGCCTCCCAGCTCCACCTCCCAGCACTCTGCTCAGCCAGGATAATGAAAGACGGGGGTATGCCATGAGGCCAGGTCCCTGTGACTTGCACCACGTCCCTGTGAGGCGTAACCACACTGCCTTTTGCAGTAAGGTCATGCCCCTTTTGCGGGTACGCGCACAGGAGGATTGCCATGGCTGATCAGAAGCCCCAGTCCATCCCTGCTCTACGGGAACATCTTATATCATACATGCAGAGTTTTTCTCTCTCTCCCACTTTCTCCCTGGACAGCAATGATTGGCCGGTGTCAGAGAAGGGGGAGAAGCTGTCTTCCCTGTTTTTCTCCCCTCAGTCGGAACACTACCTGAGATGGAGAAAACAATTTAGAAGTGAAATAGAAATCTGAGCTTTCTGTGTTTCTATGAATAGCTCTGCAGGAGGCGTGGTGGTGGCAATGATGGGCGGTGCTGGGGTGGGGAAGCGTGATTGCGTTCCTGCCCTCTGCTATACAATGATGAGATTTCTGGCATTGTAAAGCTGAGGCGGGCTATGATGATGAGATTCAGCGCAAATCATCTCATCGGACCCCTCCGGATTGCCCACTTTCACTAGTGTATTTTCTTCATTTAATGAACATAGGGTCCTATTTAATAACAAGTGAAATGCTTTTTATCACTTGTTGCTAATCTGTGTTCACACTCTGATAGATATATCGCCCATTCCATTGAACGGGAAATATATCCATAGTTCATCGCCGGGTGTGGACGTCGTTCACGGACGTATACGATCTGCTGTGCAGCACAGCAGATGGCCAATATATCTGAAAGGGAATACGTTCAGTATCCCGGCACGCGGGATGCTGGCGCTTAGAATAGTGGTGCCGAAATCCCGACATCTGTCAAAATCTCGGTGCTGGCACCCCGACGGTGTGTAGCGGGGTTAGTGGTAGGCACTTAGGGGAGGTTTAGGCACTAAGAGGGGAGGTTTAGGTTTAGAGTGCGGGCAGGGGGAGGTTAGGTTTAGGCACTAGGGGGGAGGATACTTTCAGGCACCAGGGAGGGTTAGGGTAGGGACAGGGGGAGGGTTAGGATACCGACCAGTGGCGTAAATTCATCCCAGTCGTTCAGAGGCAAGTTAGTTTGGTGCTCCCCCCTCCAAAAAAAAGGAATATAAATATGGTGCATATATATCAATCTATATATATATTGGTGATAAGAAACTTCAATTATCGGGACTAGGACCTATAATTAATACATATAGCCACTTTGGGGCCCCATATTAATGTATATATAATTACATACAGTATATATTTCCCTCACACAGCTATCCCCGCCTCATATAGCTCTTCCCAGGGCTGCCATCAGAAATTGTGGGGCCCGGGACTGACAGATTAGGCAGGGCCCCCCCTCACTCCTCACTTTCCCTGATTCGCAGCAGTCTGTGCCCTTCTTTTTATTTTTTAAAACCCCTACCTCACTCTCCGAGTCCCAGCAGTCTGTGTCCTTCCTTTTATTTTTTAAAACCCCTACCTCACTCTCCCTGAGTCCCAGCAGTCTGTGGGCCTGATTCAGAGCTGAACGCTCTGACCAGAGCGCTTGCTCTGAATCAGGGCCCTCCTACCTGTTTTTGGAGCGTCCTCATGGACGCTTGCATAGCTGTGGGTTACCACCCACAGCTATAGCGAGTGTCCATGATGATGGTCGCGATGGTCAAAGACCATCGCGACCATCGGGCTTGCGACGAGACCCTGCGGTAGGGTCTCGCTGCCGCAAGCCCAGGAGTGATTTTGGCTCTATCAGAGCCAAAGTCACTCCCACTGACATCATTACTGATGTCAGTGGGGCCGGACTCAGACGGTAGGCGTTCCCATGGGAACGCCTCCGTCTGGCCGCCACGCCCCCGGCACTCCCACCAAAGGGGGCGTGCTGTCAGTCACCATCGACAGCACTCCCCCTTTGGTGCGAGACCCCGAGCGACGTATTTCTCGTCGCTCGCCGGGTCTCGCGCATGTGCACGACGGAGCTCCCTCCGTCGTGCGCATGCGCATTCTCACAACATTGACCCGCTAGCAAGTGAACTTTGCTCGCGAGCGTGTCTGAATGACCCCGTGTCCTTCCTTTTATTTTTAAAACATCCACCTCACTCCCAAAAGCCAGCCACCCCCGCCGCATGCCTTTTTTATTTTATTTAATTAACTCCCTCTCCCCCCCGGTTGTTGTGCACCACTTACCTTATTGAAGGATCCGGCTTCTTCCTCCTCGGACCACTGCAGCTCACTCCTCTTGATCCGCAGCTCCTCTGATGTCGTCCTCGCCCTACAGTGGCGCGCCGTGACGTCATGACGTCACGCGCGCTGACTCCAAAACAAGCTTTATTGAAAGCTTGTTTTGGAGTCTGTCGTACTGTAAGCTGGTGGAGGAGCGGCCCGAGCAGCCGGGTAGCCTCCTCCAGCTTCATCATTAAGTAACGGGGACCGGGCCGGAGGGCGGCAGCAGCAGCGGCGGGGGGGTCCCCTTCCCTCTCTTCTATGGGGTAGGCTGCAGGCTCTGCAAAGGTTAGGTGGTACCGACCGTGGTAGTAGCTAACGGCGCCGGGCGGGCCCCCTCCCGTTCAGCCAGAGGCTGGGCCCGGGACCCCAGTCCCGGCAGTCCCCCCTGATGGTGGCCCTGGCTCTTCCCTGCTCACACGGACCCCTCCTCTCATAGTTCTCCCTCATACAGGCCCCCCCCACTCACACACACACAGCTCTCTCCACTCACTCAGAACAGGTCAAGTGAGGGGCTACAGCTCTTTAGCCCCTCACTCTGCTCACACGCATCCACCACCTCACACAAACTCACTCACACACTCAGCTATTCCCAATCAGATCCCCCTCACATAGATTTCCCCACTCACTCAGAATCCCCACACAGTTCTCCCCCATCACACACACACCGCTTCACCCACACATAGATCTCCCCCTTCACTAACACAGAAAATTTTCCTTGTCTACACCGATGTCCCCTCCAGTCCTCACTATCATAGAGCTCACCTAGCCACGGGGGGAATCACCTGTTGAGCCTGCAAAACATTGAGAGATCAGTGTCTCCATACTGGGGGCCATGGTGTGGGCAAGAAGGGAGCCACGAGTGCCGCTCCACCAACACAACACGCCACCTGCCTGGAAGCACTGGTCTATGAATGTGTTTCAGGCTCTGCAGTTGTTCCCTGAGACTACCCTCCGCCCCCGCTTCTGGACGCAGAGTCAGATAGGCAATTAGGGTATGTGCTCACAAATTTGTGGTCAGCCCATACCTCTGTAACACCCCAAAAGTTTGTGCAAGTGATGCGGTATGGTGTCTCGACTCTTACCGGATCCTGGGTCTCTTAGTTCTTTCGCTTTGTTTAGAGAGGTAAGAAGGAGTATTCAGGCATGTATAGTCACCCATTAGGTTTCAAACACAAGGTGCAATTTATTTGAACAGATGATATTACACAATAGATAATCACTGGTAAAAGACAATTTACAATATATTGTTAACACTCCTGCTAGAGTATCACACTTGAAAATGAACAAAAGTTTTATTCAACAGGAATATTTGTAGGGTTAACTACTCTCTTTCTCAGGAACACAGTCCAGGTAGGCACCTGTCGGACTTAAAGGGTTAACTCAACAAAGAAAAGAAACACATAACATATTTGTGACAGTATCACATAACAATAATTCACCAAACACTTTGGTAATAACCGTAAAGATATATATCAACCCCAGTTTGTCTTAGCTACTCAATTAACTTTCCTGCATGCATGCAAGCTAAGGACCTCATTCAGAGTCTCTTGCTAGGGCACGCTCGCTCGCTGGGAGCGATAATCGCACATCTGCGTATGCGAATAATTCGCAGTGCGCAAGTCATTCGTTGCGATCTGATTTTGGTAGCTCGCAAGCCACTTTCAGGTCGCTGCTTTGAGTGACAGATAGTGCTGTTTGTGGGTGGCAACAGGGGAAGGTGCTTGTGAACGGGGGTGTGGAAGTGCGAATGCAGGCGTTTCTGACCGTCAGAACGGCGTTTAATGTTTGTGCATAATTAGCAAAGTAGCATCATTGCACACGTGACTTGGTTGTTTTGTAGCCTGAACTGCTTGCAGTGCTTGGGGTAGGTTAGGTCAACCCCAAGCGCTGCGAGCACCTCCGATGGCCCTCAATGTTCACGATTAATCAGACTCTTCCCAGAGATGATGTGTGCTACGAATGACAGGTGGGAGGCTTTATAGTCCAGCATACGCTAACTGCCGTCGTTCACTAAGACACGGAGGGCGTCCTTACAGCGCAAAGAGCGATCGCTTGATTTGCATACCTGGCCCCTTTTTGCAAGCAAGCAATCTCATCCTGCGAGAGACTCTGCATGAGGTCCTAAGTCCATTGAATAAGTCCAGCGCTTACTGTAGAGTTGGTGCACTTTAGCTGGGTTGCCCGGGTTAACTGGTTGAGAGATTGTCTAGTCCATTGTATTATGTTTTTATAGTCCTGACTCTCTCTCTTTCTCTCTCTCATCTGCCACAATACGACACTGTCTACCTCTGAGCAGCCTGACAGTTGGAGGTGCAGTGTTATGTTATGCAGAACTGTGCTTGATGTGGCTAACTGCAGTCCCTGTGCTGAAGAGATATACATTTTATACTAATATTTGCAGATAGTGACATAATAGCTCTGTCCATAAGAGGTAACTGAGGTGCAGGGCTGTGGGGAATATGGTGCTACAGACTTCTCTCATGTATGGGATCTGGAGGTCCTAAGATGAGAAGTTTGTCAATGAGATATTGCTGTTCCCTCTCCATCCACCCCCTTTTAGTGGGACAAAGCTCTCTGCATTGCCATCCTCCGGAGGGGTAAGTCCCAGCCGCTCTCTCCCCTCCGCCCACCTCTGGACTACCTGCTACTGCTGGTGAGTATGGAGGGAGGTTGAGTCTGCCTGATTGGTCACAGCCGCGGACGGCGACGTCCGCGGATGTTGGGAAGGATGTCTACACTCCCGAAGCCCAGCGATCTCTTCGCAGCCTCTCTGACTGAAGTCCCAGCCGCTTTCTGCTGGGACCGTGAGCTAGAGCAGCCAACTGTCATTTCCAGTCAACTGTCAGTTCTGCCCGGACGCCTACTTCTGAAGTAGTCCTCAATGTCCACTGTCACCAATGTCAAACAGTGCAGAGCCGCATGCTCTGCACTGTAATGTAAACATTACATATTTAGACACTAGGCCATACTAGCATAAGTGGTACTCCCAGTTTCTGGGGTACCACACCTCCTGCGGGTGAAGCTGGAGATCTGGTGCCTCCATTGTCTCCCATAGTTATGCCCGATACCGACCGACATATGTCAGTATTCTAACCCTGTCGGGATGCCGGCCTCGGTATTTTGACCACCGGCATTCCGTACCCATACCACTGAGATATGAGTCATCTGCTGGTGTGTACGGGTGACCCGCTGATCGTCCATACACATTCTGCAGGGTTCCCGCTGTGATTGAAAGCTCGAATGGGTGGGCAATTTAAATGTCCACTAAGTTGAACCATCAAGCCCTGCACATCGGGCAGTCCAATGGCTGTGTAGACACTTACGTATCGTCAAATAAAATGATGGGTCGGCCGTTCGACCTAGTGGGTACCCAGCTTTACATGGTGCCCCAACCACTCAGCTCCTGTCATTTTTCAAATACAGCCTGTAAAATTACAGCTAGGAGCTGATTGGTTGAAGCACCATTTAAGATTAGCAACGAATGATAACAAGCATTTCACTCGTTATTGAATTGGGCCTTTAATATAGTTATTTAAACATAACATTTATTATATTAGTATCATGCATATACTGGGCGAAGAGTGGGTGACCTGGTGATCAGTAAACAGCAAAACCCCAATGGGTGCGACCGTGCGAGGTGCCATCATGTTACCGTCACCAGCACCCTCCCAGCTGCAGGGGGCACGGAGTCACTGTCAGGTAGGGATGGGAATCATTTGATGTTTCATCGGAAACATCGGTCAGATGGTTCCAATGTTCGATGTTTAACCCTGCAATGTTTAGGATCCAATGTTTCATTACCATCGCTAGATTTCTCCCCCAATGTGTTTCCAATGTTTATTTTTATTTTTTTGTGACAATGTGTGACGCTGTCACTGCTTTGGCCTGCCAGCTGGCTCTCTCCTTGTTTTATAGTCAATCACAACTGAATAAGAGAGTACAACACAATAACCCGGCTACTGCTATTATGTGCATGATGCTGCTGGTGGCTGACAGAGTGAAAGACACTCTGATCAGCCAATCAGCTGCAGCACATAGGACAGTCCCACCCCTGGCTCACTGTCACTGTGCTCAGTTAACACTGGTTGACTGCTGGGGTGTCTGGCTGCTGCAGCTTCTCTTGGTAAGCAACAGTGAGCTGTTTAATTGAAATTTTAATAGTTAATGCATAACGTTTTATTTCTTCTATAACAAGTTTGATTTACCACAAAACATGTTTTACTTCTAAAATTGTTGACATCCTTAGAATTTTTGCTGTATATATAATGTCCTCGGGACTGCGGTCTGGTTATTCAAAAACAGCTTACTCTCGTGCCTGAATCCTCATACACAATGTCCAACATAAAAATGGCACTAGGAGACGTCATAGATGTAAGAACGCTTGTTTTGTAATAATGACATTATTTCAATACATGCCTTTTTGCATCTATGACGTCTCCTAGTGCCGTTTTTATGTTGGACTCTATATATATATATATATAGTTTGCCTCCATGGAGATAGATGTATAAGAATTTTTAAAAAAGTTTATTAGTCTATTATATGTTTAAGTACAGAGTTAGATACAAGAAAAAAAACATTGGTTCCAGGGAACCAATGTTTAGATCTAAATAATGTTTTATATTCAATGTGAAAAACATTGGTTCCAATGTTTTCTTTCGATGATCCATCTCTAAGGGTGCATACTCACCTGTACGTTATCTGCCCGATTTGGCTGATTTAGCCCAATCGGAACAACAAATCAGTGATATTGTGCAGTGTGTATGCCCAATTTGCGCGTACCCACGGTCGCATGTGATATTGTGCAATTGGCTGTGCTGCACGGTCAATCATACGCTATCGCATGTGACCCTGTAACGGGGGACGGAACAGTGATTGTTCTGTCTTTCATTACATCTTTCAAGTGTGTACCGGCAATCATGCGATGTCCAGGGTGAAGTCAAATAGCCGTGAACATCGGCACGATTGCCGGTCGTTTAGGTGTGTGTACCCAGCCTACTGTCAGGGGGAGGAGAGCAGCAGTAGGAAGAAGCACGCTGAGCACTGGCGGCGGGGGCGCGCACGCTGGCGAGTAGTAGTGGCCGTGCGCGCTCCCTGCCACCGCTGCACAGGAGAAGGGAGGGGGGAGTGCGAGTCGGAGTGCTGCAGCGTGTGTAGGAATGTGAGAGTGGACTCAGACTCCCATACCGAGAACGCCGATCCGTCCTTCGGGAGACACGGTGCTGAGTAGAAGGTGAGCGCGAAGTCCCCTGTTTGCTTAGCTGGTGAGGGGTAACGCGGAGCTTAGTTGGGGGACTGCAGTTGAGTAGAACTTTTGTGCAGCAAGTGAGCCCAGGCCAAGTCACAGGAGGCGCCCCACTCATACACCATATACCTACACGAACACACCCTATATATCCTACATCTACTTACACCCTGCCCTGTGTGTGCAGACAGACGCTCCTGTAGCCGCCGCGGTCGCTGTCCATAGTTAGCCCTCTGGCTGCTGCTGGTGATAGGCGGCGGCGCTGTGCCTGCTGGGAGAGGCGCTGTCCAGGGCTGATCTGGGCACCTCTGCAGGCGGCCCTTCTGTGCCCACACCAACACCGGACATTGTATAGGGGCTGATGCGTTGGGCGCCCGTTCTCTGCAGCTGTGTTACATCCCATTAACAAGGGGATTGTTGTGCACACACAAACACGGGGGTCGGTGGCTACTGCCCCTGGTGGCGGTGCTGATCACTAGCTCCGGGGATATAGGTGCTGTTGGCACTCCGAGAAAGGAGTCTATAAAGTTAGGTATCGGTCATGCCCGCTGTCACCGCATGCTGCGATCTGCATGGACAGCGCCGTGTATGTGTGCACGGTTACGGGCCATGGACTGCGGGCGATGAGTGCGGCTACTGACGGTCACTGCGGCGTGTGGGTAGCGTTGCACATTTCGGGAGGATAAGCAACCGGCAGACGGTACTCTACACGGAGGCCGGAGCGGGCGCTGAGTCCTCGGGTGTCAGCACTCGCTCAGTTAGAGTGAGAGAGAGAGAAAATGGCCGGAGCCGTCTGTAATCTGCTTCGACAAACCTGCACCGTAACATCCGGGTAGCTGGCAAAAAAAAGTTTTGAACAGCAGCACCCACACTAACTGCTTAAATAGTCTTTAGAGGTTTTTGGTGAACTGGAAATTCTTCTGAACTCTTGTCAGACCTATTGCTATTTATGGTACTTGTGTACTTTACGGACTCATTGCAGAGAGAACCCAATGAATGTTTTAAATGGTACACGAGTACCGAAAGTTGTCCCCACCTAAAGAAGAAAGTTGTCCCCTTGCGGGCTTGCTGTGCTCGCCACGATTCGGGCTCGCCCCAAGGTTATATTCCCCCTCTATGCCCACTTGGATGGTAGGGAATGACGCTGGACACTGGAAATGATGCTGGACACTGGCTGATGAGTTCAGGGTCCTCTCTGTGAAGGGGATTTACACATTACCATGATTGGTGGTAATAGTGTGTGTAGCACACTTGGGTTCTCTCTGCAATAAAGTACACAAGTACCCTATTTATATTACTTTTCTGTGTAATTAGCAATATGTCCCACTGGGATTGGTTAATAGGAAGTGCTTTAGGTGACATCTGCAATAAATAGGGAATAGTACATATGCTGTATGTACAGGGTCTCACAGAGAAATCTGAAATGACAAGTGTTCCATGGATCCAAATAAATGTGCAACTGATTGAGGGGAAAGCAAATTACATACTTGGGACAACTTTGTCCAGTAGCATAGGAAGTTCTTCCAACTTAATGAAAGTTTATTGAATCCAATATAATATACTTAAGGTGCGTACACGCGGTACAATCAGATAGCGATATCTATATCGCTGCCTGATCGTCCTGCTGGTCCCTATAGTAACCTGGTCGAAATCGACCAGGTTGACCTGCATGCACGGCCGATGGACGATATCTTTATTGTCTGTACGTGCCCATGCATCGGAGGTAGTCGGTGGGTTGGAAGGGCCCAAAAACTGTACGATATTAACGATATAATCTATCGTTCATATTGTGCATTTTTATCGTACCATGTGTGCGCACCATTAAGGCAATAAACAAAACTGCACAAACATGAAATTACCTATTCATTATCAGAGGTCTATTGGCCCCCCAATAATTAAGTAATTCATAATTGCTCCATTGCGGGATACATCTGGCTCAACAAGCGAGTTGTCCCCATGGTCCCTAAAGCTAAGGATACACTAGACGATATGTCGTCTGATATAGCGGATAGGGTGACATATCAGCCAGTGTGCATTCCCTCCCGCACGTCGTCAGCAACGTTGCCCAGTGGACCTGCATGCAGGTCCGACTGGCGATACAGTTGGCGGGGGCCATGATGCCAAATCCAGCATGGCCCCTGCTGTTGCTGCCGGCATCGGCAATTTTGTATGCACTTGCCAATGCCAGGACCTGCCACGGACGACATTGTGCCGGGTACACATTGATAAATTTGTACTTGGCATAACACCTGCAGTTATGCCCATAATTAGTAGCGACGTAACTTTACACTGCTGGGTGAGCCGGCAGTATTAGTGCCATGCGTGACCCAAGTTCACGCACTTGCAAAGTGCAGGCAGCATGGGCAGAGGGATCCTGACTTTGCAAACAGGTGCTCCTTCCCATAAGAAAGATCTGGGGGTAAATTTACTGAAGTGAGTTTTAAAAGTGATGTTGCCCATAGCAACCAGTCTGGTTGCTATGGGCAACATCACTTTTAAAACTCACTTTAGTAAATTTACTCCCTGGTCTCCAGGAACCAATGCCATTGGACTCTGAAAACTGTAGGTTTTTGGAGTTTGTCTAATATTAGTTGACCCTTTTGGATTCCTAATTATGAATGGGTCCTTTACTAAAAACCTGCGGAAACTTGTGTTTCGTCATGTGCTCAGGAATAGGCCCATAATCTCTACTGCCAACTAGAGCTTTTATCCCTAGTGGGCAATAACCAGGTTACCATCATCTATATAACCTCACTTTGCCATTTAAACCTTCCTGTGCGTGTGGTACAATCTGACAAGAAGGTAGTAGCCAGTTTGTTAAACCATTATTATTGGTGCTTGACACCCCTGATCTTGCTACAGGCCACTGTTGGGAATATTGCAATCCGTCTTAATTGGCCTCTATTTATAAATAATCTTTCTTACTATAGAATGATGGACTTCAAATTGTTTGAAAATTACCTTCCATTCCTGACTGAGCAACAAAAACTGCTTCTGGGATTATTGCAGGTGTATATCCTGCCCATCATTAAATTAACATACTCCTGTGTGCTCCAGACCACACTGCCAAAAGCACTGCTTTTATCTATAGGTGGTAGCACTTCTAATGTTGAAATAACGAAGGGCAAGTGATTACCTATTATATGGCTTCTTCATGTTGCCTTATATTTTGATGAATAATGAGAAAGTGAAAGCAGTTATGGGTTATTTGGCAAATTACATCAGATTTATCAAATCATTGGACTTTCTGATGCCTAAATGTTAAGGCCCTCATATATCTGCAATGTATTTGGGGTAATTCCCCAGATGACGGGTTGGGGCGTCTGTGAAATCCAACATGTTGGATTTGCCAATCCCGACCAAAATATGATTGGGATCAGCAAACCGGGAATTTTTAACATGAAGAATTTCACCTGTTCCCCGACTGATCGGCTATCATCGATGGGCACCGACCGGCTTTTCCGACCGGCGGTTCCGGTATGTAAACACTGATTTAAAAGGACAATTAAGCAGATTTAGGTTGCAATTCACTGTTTGCATGGACACAGGACAACCAAAAGCAAGCTACATCTTCTGGGGAGCCAGCTAATGGTGAACAAAAACATCTGCATATACAGTCAGATGACTGCTTGTGTCATTGTCTGACCATGCTGTTGGAGCTCCATAAAATGATTTGGATGTTTAGCCTTGGCCTACATAGATTTGGTCACCTTACAGCTGTGCTGATGGGCATAGGCAGAATCGGCCAGTACATGGCCAGGTTATCTCCGTAGGCCTTTTGCTCAGCAAGTAGTTTCCATTAAAAGCTTGCATTTGTGTGGCCCTGAAGCAAAATCTCACCAAGGGCATCTCCTCAAGCATCCACAACCCTGTTCTGTATTTCATGAAAACTACACCAGCAGTTTATCTTAAAAAAACTAGGATATTAAGAAAATTATAAATATGCACACCTGCAGTCCAATGTATATGTGACTGCATGTTGGCTGTAATTGATCCCACATTCTCCTGCACAGAACTAAAGGGTTGATGTACCAAGCAATGAAAAGAGTGGTTGAAATGAACCTGTGGATAATTGCCCATAGCTACCAATCAGCCTTGAGGTATCATTTTAATAAGAAAAAAATGGTAGGTAGAAGCTGATTGGTTGCTGTAGGCATCTTCTCTACTGGTCAAGTTCTCCATTCTTTACACTTCTTGATACATTAAACCCATTATTCCCCTTATGCAGAGTTCTATTGATCTCTGAGGCCAGACTGGCCACATCTATACACGTAGTTTCATATCCTTGGTGAACAAGATACTTCTGAAAACAAACATATTTACGTGTACACACAACTCTACATAGCCTGCAGTTCCATCAACATGCTCTTATACTTTGCGCACAGGCTAAATTTAATAAGTCGTCCAAACACAAGAATAAGGTGCACCTTGGTCAGGAACAGATGAATATCTTTTCTCTTTCATCCACTAGGGGACACTGGAGCTTAAGACACAGGGGTATAAACTGTGTTAGACTTGAGCCTGACACTTCAAATTTATTTAGAAGTGTGACTGGCTCCTACCCCTCTGACCCATCAGCCCCAGTTTTAGAAATGTGCCGGATGGAGCTGGTGACACATTGAGCTGGCTCTACAGCCTTTGTGATTTTATTATTTTTAATTATGAATTCACATAAGGACAGACAGAATGCCTGCACCGTGGGAGCTGCTGGGATGGACCCGCCATGGCTTACTGCGGCCGCTGTCCTGGAGTCTGGGGCTCTATTAGAGAATGAGTCAATGGACTCTGGAGACCACCTAGCTCCCCTGGTCGGCCAGCAGTGGTGAGTATGTCCTACCACACTTGACTAGCAGGGGTGGTGGGGTTGCTAGGTCAGCGTGCAGCGGTAAGTGAGCTGGGACCTCTATAAACATGCCCCTCAGTAGACCTAACTACTATTAGGGTATTCTAACTTAACGGCTCTAGCGACTTTATATTCGGGTCTTGGGCTGGAGGGCAGTGGTGTGTCTAATCCTGCTTTGCCGCTTACTGGCCAGCGCTGGGAGGATCACTCCCAGCTCTCTATTGGTCAGTCACTCCTGGGGAGACAGCTTCCTTTCTGCTAGTGCGCGCTCTCCTCACAAGAAACGGTGCCATTTTATCTCCTGCGCACATACAGATCAGTGCTCACATTCTGCTGCTTTATTAGAGCACAGCTGCCTCTCATTTCTGCAGTTATTTATTACAAGGAAAACAGATTGCTTCAGTAGCCCAGTAGTGAGACACTGTTTCTACTGCAGGGGTCTGGTGGGTTTATTGTATTACACCCTTTTTGTGTGTATTATTCCCCCACCCCCCTATATCACTGTATTCTTTCTGTGCTATTTCCACCTATGTGCTATCTGTAGTCTTACCTACATAGCACTTTACCCTTTAATAACTGCACGATTATGTGTAAGTGTGTATGTCCTGTCATACTTTTGTGTGTGATGCACTGGGGGCACAATGGCAGGAAAAGCCTCAGATATGAGCATTTCCCAGAAGGTGTTTGCTTGCTCTAAATGCAAGAAGATATTTTTAAATGCCCAATCTGAGGGCTCGGCACTGTGACTCCTGCGTGTCTGAGAATTCAGTCCCTACTGGGGCTCAACTTAGTCAGACTATAACTCCGCCTTGTGTAGCCACCTTAGCTGGTGTAGTGTCTGAATTGACTACAGAGTTGTCGGCTTCCCATAGGGAACGAGGTGGGAAGGAACCAGTGCTACTAACTTGTTTTCTTCCAAACGACTAAGCCAGCCTGGGCCCAAGGGCTAGCTCGTTCCGTTTAAGGGTTGGTACAGATAATTGGGTCCTCTTCTAGAGATTAGAGTGCCGCAGGTCGCTCATCTAAGAAAAGACTCCTACTGGAGGTACTTGAGTTGGGGGAGAAATTCAACTCTGTTTGCTCTTCCCAGGAGGAGGGTGGTGAGTGTTTTGAGAAATTGGACGAAGAAGATTTGTCACAGCGTACGGGTGCACTGGGGGTTGAAGCTCATATCTTTGCAGTTCGTCAGTTTCTTCAGATCTCCGATTCGGAGCCTGTGGAGTCTCCGGAAACCTCGTTATTTGGTAGACTAGCTGTTACTTTCCCCACTTCGATCCAATTAAATGAGCAGTTGACTGCAGCTTGAAAAAATCCGTATAAGAAGTTTCAGATGTTCAGGCATTTTTTCTCTTTTACCCTTTTCCCGCAAATAATAGGGTCAAATGGGAAACTCCTCCACCAGTGGATCCGTCGGTTTCTCCGTTCTCACAGAAGACAATTCAGTCTGTCCCAGGGGCCATGACTTTTTAAAGGAAAGCTCTGAGCGTAATTGGAAACTAATCTCAAGTCCATGTACATGACAGCTGGTGTTTTACTCAGGTTGGCTCTTGGGTAAACAAAGTTGTTGAACAATGGGAGGGACAATTAGTAGCGGGTCTGTGGTCTAATACTCTGCGAGCTGATCTCCTAGCTGAACATATCTGGGATTCCGCTATTTACCTGGGTGATGTCTCCAGAGATATTGGTCAGGTAGGTTTCACAACCCTCAGCAGTTGCCGTCCGCCGTACCCTTACACATCAGCCATCTAGGGAAGGCTGATGCATAATCCAAACAAGTTGTAGAATCCCTCCCATTGACTGGGGATATCTTCTAGGGTACCGAACTGGACAAATGGATCTTACTGTCCACAGGTGGCAAGAGTACTTTCTTGCCCTCTTCTGCAGCTGATCTGCGACGGTTTTACTTGGTCCTTCCTTTTGTTCTTTTCGTGACCTCACCATGTTTCGAGGTTAGAGCTAGAGTTGCCTAGTCTTCAGTAAGAGGTGGATGAACCAGGGGTCGCCAACCCGGTGCTTCCGTCGTTCGTACCCTAAGCTTGCTGACAAACCGGTGGCATGACAGGCTTCAGTGCCACCTGGGAGCTACACGATTTGTGCCAGTTTGTTTCAGTTCAGGGAGATTTGGTTCCGGATTTGTACCAATGTTTGGGTTTGCAATCTTGTATTCCACGGATACAATATAGTTTTTCTCCTCCCACAGTTCATTTTTATTTAACCGCAGGTCTGCCAGTTGCCCAGTAGAAGCAAGCCATGTTGCAACGAGCGATCTCCAAGCTTTTGACTTCCGAAGTGTTGATCCCGGTCCCAGTCCATCAACGCACTTAAAGATTCTGTTCAAATCTGTTTGTGGCTCCCAAGCCGGATGGTTCAGTACGGCCTATTTTGAATCTCAAATCATTAAATCATTACTTGAATCCCTACACTGTCTTTGTAGGTCTGGAAGCTGCAGAATTCCTAGTGCTCTTGGACATCAAGGATGCATACTTGCACATTCCAATTTGCATCAGGCATTCCTCCGTTTTGCCATCAGGGAGTCTTTTTTTCAGTTTCAGGCACTGCCCTTCGGATTGTCGTTGGCACCCACGGACTTTACCAAGGTTATGGTGGCAATGATTGCCCATCTCAGGTCCCTGGGAGTGACCATTGCCCCTTACCCTGATGACGTTCTCATCAGCGTTCTGGATCAGGTGTCCCTCACACGTCTCTCAACCAACATGGCTGAATCTTCAACTTCCAGAAGTCCAACCTGGTGCCATCCCAACGCCTCCAGGTTCTGGGGACGATTCTGGACACTCCTCTACAGCAAGTGTACCTTCCAGCGGACAAGGCTCTAGACCAGCCATCTCTTGGCGGGTCGCTGCTTCGGTGTTTGGGACTGGATTCTCCTAACTACTGATGCCAGTCTCCGAGGTGAGGGTGCAGTGGTATTGGACAACGAAGTTCAGGGCCGCTGGTCGCGCCAGGAGACGCTCCTACCACTCACCAATCTAGAGCTCAGGGCAGTCTATAATGTCCTTCTGGTTGCGTCTTCACTTCTGACTGGGCTGCCCATTTGGGTACAGTTGAACAACGCCTCAGCTGTGGCGTACCGTGCGTGAATCCAGCCGCATATTACAGTGTGTAGAAAGAAACGCAGATGCGATCTACGCCATGTACATCCCAGGAGTGGGAAACTGGGAAGCGGGTTATCTTAGTCGCCAGGATCTCCATCCCGGAAAATGGGCTCTACACCCATAAGTGTTCCAGCAGCTCATCCTTCGTTGGGGCAGGCCTCGCTTGTTGAGAACTTCTTGGGCTGTACATAGGGGTACTTCTGCGTTGCAGATCTGCCGTATGGCTACTTGCTCCACGGTACACATTCATCTGGTTTTACTGTTTTGATACCTTTGCTGCCACGGACTAAAGTTTTGACTGCAGGGTTTTGCAGGTTTATCAGCACACTCCCACCTGGGAGGGAAGCTTTGGGATATCTCCAGTGTCCCCTAGTGGATGAAGGGGAAAACAGGATTTTGGTACTTACTGATAAATCAATTTATCTGATTCCATAGGGGCTACCCAGTGCTGCATTACGTGCCATTGTTCAGTTTTTTTTTTCTGGTTGTGACTGCATATTGTTTGTCTGCAGTGTGTTTTGTAATTTCCTCTTCTATTTGGGTCTTTGGACTGTTTACGTGTAGGTTCCTCCTTCTCTGCATTTTCCTTCTCTGTTGTATTTATCTCCCGTCTCAACGCGGGCTCAGTTTTTTTTCTAACTGGGACTGATGGGACATTTAGGGGGAGGAGCCAGTCACATTACTAAATAAATTTAAAGTGCCAGGCTCCACTCTAACAGTCGTTACCCCAGTGTATTAAGCTTCAGTCTCCTCTGTGAAATCGAAGCAATTAATATATCTGTAAGTACCAAAATCCTGTTTTTACTGAATGTGCAGCTCGTATCCCTTTGCATAGTTCCGATCTACTAATAAGTTTTTATTGCGGTCTGTTATGCTGTACCCCACCGTCCACTATAAAGTGATTTGTACCATTGTGTTTGAATGTAAACTACAAGATGTTCATTTCTATAATCTAAAATGACTCGAAACTTAGGCGCTAATCCCGTTCTGTTATGATGTTGTTAAAAAGAAAGAAAACGTACCATATAAATAAAATTTCCCTTAATTAGATGCTTTCCTTTCTTGACACGATGTGAAGGTGTCAAATTATAGATATTAATTTTTCATGTATAAAAGCTAAAAGGTGTGAAAACGCAATATAGTGTAATAAAATATAATACACTTTAATTGTTAATAAATCCACAATATCTTAAAAACAATCTAATTCCTAATACATAAGGTGATTTTACAGAACTATTTAGGTTACCTCTTGCCATTCTAAATCACTTGTTCTGGTGTTCTTCGGCTACTGGACCGCCAGTGACAGCACACCAGTTGTTAGAGGTGCCCGATATGCTGGCTCCCCCACCTGCATAGCGCTGCATGGGATCGTACATCGCATCCCCAGATCAACTAAACCTGCAGTAAGATCTGGGGGTGCGATGTACGACCCCCACGGGTGCACGCACTGGCCAATAATATGCCCTTACATGGTGCGATCTAGCAGCAATATCGATCCCAACCATCGGATCGGCTGCTTTATCGCTTCATGGCCCTGATTCAGACCTGCTCGCAGGGTCTGTGGGCGTTTTTTTTTTTTTTCACGCCGCTCGCAAAGCTGTGGGCGTCCACCCACAGCTTGTGCGAGCGGGTTGGAAACCGTTGCGATTATCGGGACCATTGGGCTTGCGACGAGACTCTGGGGTAGGGTCTCTGCTTCCGCAAGCGCCGAGTGGACTCCCTGCTCTAATGGGGAACGCCTGCGTTTGTGCAGCCACCCCCCTACCTGCCTACAAAACGGGGCGAGCTGTCACTCACCATCTATAGCCGCCCTGTCTATTAGCGAGCTCCTCAGCGACTGAAGCTCAGTAGCTCGTCGGGGCTCACGCATGCCGGATGCGGCGCATGCACAGTAGGGAACCATCGAGCCGCTTGCGAGCGGCTCTGAATCAGGCCCCGTGTGTGGACACCTTAAGCCTTATTCAGAAAGTAAGTGTATCAAATCTTACTTCTAGTTTACTGCTTTTATATCCTAAATTACTTCACATGCATTAGTTTACTGCTGCTGAGATTTGCTTCATTATGTTTCTGATATTGTGAAGTCTTTATTGTACATTTTAATTATTTTCCCTCCTCCACCAGAAAAGCATTGAAACGTTTTTACTTTCAGGTTAGTGAGATTTTCTATAGTGGTAGGGGGCAGGTTAAATGTGAAAATTAAATTTGCTAACATGCAGAAATGTAAAAAGAAACTCTTCAGTATTTGTGATAAGCTTAATTAAAATCGTTTCACACTGAAGTAATTACATTTTTTTTAAGTGAATATAAGTATTGCTTATTATGTCCAATATATCTGGCATCTGACAGACATTTGAATGATTATATATTTTTTTTGTTTGTTTTTCTCTCATTTTTCCCCTGTAGCCATGGCTACTCAACTAGTTAGCCAAGCTAGCGGCAGCAGCTTATTCTGCAATAGTGGATCATTTGGCATTAACGATGTGTATGGCTTACATGACCTTTCTAAAGCAGAGATGGCAGCTCCTCGATTGATCATGCTAGCAAATGTTGCGCTGACAGGAGAAGTTAGAGATGGTTGTGCTGATTATGCCTTAGAAGAGGACAGACAAATGGCTGAATTGACAACAGTTTATGAAAACAGTTTTTCAGATAGCGATAATGAAAGAATGGAAATTGAACAGTCCAGCTTGGAGAATGAGTCGGGCATTTTTGAAACCATGGAAGTAGAACCTTCTGAAGTGCAAGGAGAGAAGTCGTTTGCCCATCAAACTGCTCCCCATGAAACTAGCTCTGAAGGGGAACCAGAAAAGAATGTGGAGACTACGTCTCCTACTGAAGACAAAAACAAGTGTATAAAAAGCAAGCCTTTTAGGTGCAGACCTTGCCAGTATAAGGCAGAATCAGAAGAAGAGTTTGTTCATCATATAAAGGACCACAGTGCCAAGAAATTCATTGACCACGACACCAACAAAAATGTTCAAGATTCTACGTCTTGTGCATCTGAAGAAGTGGATTTTTCCAAAGGACCAATCCGATGTGACCGATGTGGTTATAACACCAACCGATTTGATCATTATTTGGCACACTTGAAGCATCACAATAAAACTGCTGACAATGAGAGAGTTTACAAGTGTACCATATGTACTTATACCACAGTCAGTGAATATCACTGGAAGAAACATCTCCGTAATCACTTTCCAAGGATTGTCTATACATGCTCACAATGTTCTTATTTTTCTGATCGGAAAAACAACTATATTCAGCATATAAGAACACATACAGGTAATATGTAAAACATTAAACTGTATTTGTAAACCTGGTAAAAAGTAGTTTAATTTAAAACTTTCTGATACTCCTACTAATCTTGCATGCCAAATCTGTGACACCAGCTTAAAACATGCTTGCACATAAGTTTAATGCTCCACAGTTGTGTGCCTGTTGTCCATGAACATATCCGGTCTAGACAGTCCCTATAAACCAACACCCAGTAATAATCTGTGCAGGCATCACATGTCTAAATTACTCCATTTGTTGTACTTGCTGAAATTCTCCATAAAAACCTGTAACATTGTAAAATAAAAAAGTACTTTTAAAAGGAATAATAAAAAAAAAAAGTTAGGAAAACAAAAACCAAACTACAAGTTATATTTGGGGCCCTTCAAACAGCAGAATATTGACCTATAAAATGCTGAAAAACTCATGCATAAATAAAGTAACAAGCTAATGCTGGCCATATGGGGCAACTGCCCCATTACTGCACAGATATGTAGGCTTGTCATATCCCTTTAATTTGGGGACACATATGAATTACACAGGCTCTGTCTCTGATTAAAACCAGATGAAATGGAGACTTGAGGTCAGCCAGCCGCATATTCTGTGTAATTCATATGTGTCCCAAATTAAAAAGGATGATATTGCAAGCATACATATATTTCAATCCAACTACAAGGTCCCAGTGATGTCGGAATTAATCTGATCTCTTGGCCCAAAAAGGCCTGATCTCCTCCAGTTTGGCCACCATGGTGTTGTCAAATTGGAATTTGTTTCTGTTGCTCGCCACTCACAGGCTTATACAACTATCCCCAGTTCTCTGTGCACAAGCATACTCGTATTTCAATGTGTTGGGATACAATTGTCTTAGGGGTACTGAACTGTGTCCCCACATTTTTGCCTCAAATTAAGGGTTTTCCTTTTTTTCCACCTAGTCTGGATCTGCAAACTAAAATCTGCGGCTACTCCAATTGAGACCTAATAGGCCAGATGTATTAAGCTCTGGAAAGTGGAGACTGATAAATTACCAGCCACCCAGTTACTAACTGTCATGTTGCAGGCTGTGTTTGAAAAATGACAGTTAGGAGCTGATTGGTTGGTCGTTTATCACTCTCCACTTTATCGCTTCCCAGAGCTTAATATATCTGCCACTATGTTAGATTGATGCGGATTTGTAATTGAATATGGAAAAAGTTGCGGCTGTGGTTTTTAAATTGCATTAAGCAATTTTCATCCAACTTGCAGCTTATTATTGAATTGCCCTCGCAGTATATTCATTCACTGGAGGCAATGAATAGCAAATAATGCATCATCCTAATTTGCTTAAGAGGCTCTTACACATTAGCCAATAACATAAAGCCATATAGAATAACATCACAGAACATTTTTTAATTTAACATTTATTTCATAACTTGCCAAACTATATTATTTGAGCAAAACATATTCCTACACCATGGACAGCGCAGATTGTCATTTATTACAATAAACTGTTGCTTGGGACCACCAGTATCAGTTTTGGCCTCTGACTCTTAATAGATTGTAAACTCAAAATTCATGCTTAACTGTGCCTGCTACAGGTGAATGTATATGATAGAGGTGGTGTTGATGATGTAACTTCTGTTTACAAGCCTAGGAAAAATAATTTTGTCTGATATATTTTCTGCCATTTCTTTCCAAGCCACCAATGAAGTTGTACCCTGTCCCCTAATCGTGTTAAATATATTGCTTGCAACTAAGTAACTGTTGTGATCTTAGAGGGTTATCACACCTTAATAACAGCATAGCTTTGCAGAAGATAACGGTATTATGGGGAAAAGGAGGCAAGCAATGCAACTGTAATTACATCACTTGGTGAGTAGTTACAGAATGACTTGTGCTATTGTATAAACAATAAAAACACTTGTAGCAATATAGTGTTAATTGTAGGTCCGGAGCTGGGCAGACCGTAAAAAGGGCACTGTCACAGCGGCCCAATAAAGGGCGTGAATGGAGAGTATCCTTAATATGCGCCCTCTTTACGTCACTCTTGAAGACGTGCCAAGCACTTATGGACATGCTGGGCTGCCCCAAGCTCTCTCCTCGCTGTGAATAGATGCCGTGCGCATGCATTGACGGTGAGCGCTGCTCCGCAATCCCCTTCCTCCTCCTCCTCACTGTGGCTACAGGTTGAGTCTCCCATATCCAGAATGCTTGTGACCAGGGGTTATTTTGGATAACGCAATTTTCCGTATTTTGGAATATTTGCATACCACAATGAAATATCATGGGTATGGGTCCCAAATTTAAACACTGAATGCATTTGTGTTTCATATACACCTTATACACACAGCCTGAAAGTAATTTTATGCAATGTTTTTAATCTTGTGCCTTTTAAAGTTTGTGTACATTGAATCATCAAAAAGCAAAGGTTTCACTATCTTGGTCATGCTAGAAATATTCCGTATTTTGGAATATTTGGATATGGGAGACTCAACCTGTGTGTGTATGTATATGTGTATATGTGTATGTGTATATATATATATATATATATATATATATATATATATATATATATATATATATATATATATATATAATTAGGGATAAAGAAATGATGGGTAGGGGAAGAGTGGACTTTTCTGTTTGCAGTTGAAGGCAAATTTAATTAAAGGCTGATTTTTGAACATTCAGTTGATCATCAGAGAATGTATGAAGAGGCTCGAAGTGTTTTGCTGGGATGGTAGCATCTCATTTAATGGCTGATAATGGGCACTCTCAACATTTAACTGCAGAATACAAAATGTTTGCGGTCACATCTGCAACAGTTTCTATTATCACAGGATCCATAATTATACTGTTGCCAAGGCTGTAAACATGCTGTGTACATATGTTCATATTATTTTGCAGCTTTTCCACCTGCTGGAATTATTTGAAGTTATAAGCAATTTCTGTACCCAAGAAAAATGGTTCCTGCATTTGCTACATTTTGGATAGAGAATTTTATACCATAAACCTCTAAAAGCTTCCTCCCCTTGCATAGGCATGGGTGAGATTCTTCTGGCACTGTTCAGTGCAGGCTCATCAATCATCTGCAAACTAGCTCAACCTGATGTTATCGTCAGGTTGACCAGCATGTTTGCACGATGATAGATGCCTAAACGACCAGCAAGTATGAGCATCGCTGGTCGTTTTAGACATTTTTGCAAACTATTGAACGATCATAACCTCTCAACTTAATCATCTAGTGGATGAGCACCTTAACTGTTATAACCAAAACAAATAAAGCAACTAAAGTAAACTAAACACAAAAATAACTTGATTCTTATAAAAACCTGCTATAAAATTATGGCTATTGCTAGTACAGTAAGTGTTAGAAGACGATTATGAATTTGTATACTTTTGGACACCAGCCGGTCAACAAGAAAGGAAATTTGTCTATATTTAGAGAGATTTAGAAACATTTGAGTAATTTATTTTGTAATTTAGTTGTGTACTATGAAATATATACGAATCTATGCAAGGTCAATTCAAAACAATATAGAACATATATCTTACCTATGTGCACTACAAGTCACGTTAAACAACGCGCGAGCGCCATGCAACTCGGTAGCACAGAACTTCGATTTGTGCAACTTTTTACCTTCAAGTGCATCTAATTCACACAGTGAGGCAAATAGGACGCTGAAGCAGCTTCTGCTGATTTAAATTATATGCAGCATATCAGAACCTGCTTGTGGATCCTATTTGCCTCACACTGCGAATAAGATACATTTGAAGGTAAAAAGTCACAAAGGCTATTGTCGTGATTGGGTGAAAAAGATGCTTGGCGCTAGCAGTTGCATGGGACCCCACAAGCTAAGAGGGGCTGTTTTGCGCTACTGGAATTGGAGGACACATCTGTACTACATAATAAAGATCTACTGGTTAAAAAAAGAAAAAAATCTATATCTGAAGAATGTTAAGTACACTACAGTGCTGTATATTTTGGTTTAAGGACTCCAATGACAATTTTTTTTTAAAGTAGAACAACATTTACAATTACTTCATGATGCCCCAATAATCCTGTGTTTAAAATATCAGATTTAAATGTAAATAAAAAAAGATTGTACTTTTTTTTTTTTTTTTTCTTTTACACACAATTTTTGACCTGCTTCATTGGACATCTGTACACATCTCAGCTTTCTTTTATTTTTTATATTTTTTACCTAATTTGATTCACTGTGGGACAACTTTATTTACAGTGTTGTTGACACCACATTATACCAGCAGCCTCTTTTTGACAATATTATTGCTGCTGGCAGAACAATTTTTTATTTCCTCATTATGTAATCTTTATACTGTTGTAACAACTGCAGCAGTTTAACTGTCCTAAACAACTGCCGATTGTTTATAATTTTCAACTGATCATTTGCAAAAAAAGAGTGGTGCATACAGTACATAGCGTTCCCGCTAGGCTGTTTTAGCGGGGCGCGGCGCCCTGCCCTCCTTCTGGAGGGCACAAAGCACCCTGCCCTCCAGGAGGAGGGCAAAAAGCACCCTGCCCTAACAGCCTGCGGGAGCCGTTCTCACCCGCGGGACGCAGTGTCCCGCGGGTGGAGAAACATGCGGTGTCCCGGTCACCGCCGGAGAATAGACGCCGAGCGCATGCGTCCGGCATCTATTCTCCCTTTCTGCAGCGCTTGGGGGCTGCCCGGCATGTCCGTAAGCGCCGGGCACGCCCCCAAGTATGACGAAAAGGGGACGCGTCTTATAGACAAGCCCCCTTTTCATAACCACGCCCCCTTTTCGGACGCGCGCTCCTTCGGCGCGCGCACAAGATTGCCCTCTCTAGCTCCGGCGCCCTGCCTGCCGCCAGAGCTAGAGGGAACACTACAGTACATATGGATCACCTGTTTACCATAAACCTAAATTCTCCTGATTAGATCAGTGGTGGTTGTTGCAAAGTGAATAGTGTTTTATAATATTAAAAAAATTGTGCTTGTTTACCCAAGTCCTTAGGTTGTTCCTCTACTATATCTTTATTCTAGCCCAGGGGTGGCCAACCTGCGGCTGTTTTGTTTTTCCGATGCGGCTCGGCAGACCCCCACTGGAACTGTCAACGTTTGCCTCTGAAGCGATTGGAGGCTAAAGACGCCTCTGGTTGCTTCAGAGGCCAGCGTTCCCAGTGATGCAGTCCAGTTAGATCCAGCAGGAAGTCGCAGTGACGGAGGGACTCTGGAGTCCGGACGGCATGGAGCGGTGCCAGCATGAATACAGGGGTGTGGGCGGGATGGGAGAGCTAGTACTTGGGGCACGACTACAGGGTGCATTGCAGAAGGGGCACAGCTATAGGGGGCATTGCAGAAGGAGCAAAACTGCAGGGAGGGCCTGCATAAGGGGCACTACTGCCTGAGAGCCAGTGGGGGAGGCAGTCTGAGAGCTGGGAGGATGATGCCTGCTTTCATGCTTATGGGGGCAGGGTGGGGCTTTTGAGATCTCCGGTAGTGGTGATTGGAGTGGCATATGGTGGGTGGCTGTAATGGCACATGAATGTGGGCTGGAATGGCAAAGGAGGGGGCTGGAGTGACACATGGAGGAGCTGAAGTGTGTATTATGTGAATCTTACTTTTTCAATGTATTTTATGTGGATTTAGTTTCTAAAATGTATTATGTGGATCTGGCTTTCGTAGTGTATCTTATGTGGTTCTGGATTTTTCTTTCATTTCAACAGTGAAAAAAATTATATTGGGAAGATTATGTAAGTTGTGTATTTTCAATGTGCTGTGCTCACCCCCAGCGTGACTAAAAATGGGGGTGTGACACAAGGTCATGCTCCTGCAAATGTCATACCAAATGCGTTTGCACAAAAATGGGACGTGACCTTGTGACAGCTAGGCTACGCCCCTTATTTGCGCGTGACCACCCGCAGACTCGGGAGCTCTTCTCTTACGCAGAGGGCTCTCATACTGTGTGTGCACTCGCAGTGGCTAATTTATGCATGCCTATGTAACTCAGTTTAAACGGACAAGCATGTCTGCATTTTTCTGCCACCACCCCCAAACACTGACAACCTGTCAATCACTGTGCAATGCATTCCGAAGTGCGTCAATCGCAATGTGAATGCAGCACATGCGCAGTGTGGCTTATATGCATGCGCAATGGTTAACAATCGCTAGATCTGCTTACCTAATCGCCATTGCATTCATCTCTGAATCGGGCTCATAATACCGACAGTCGGGATGCCATTACCTGTCAGAATCTTGGCGCTGGCATCCCGAGAAGGTAAGTACTGGGGGGAGGGGGAGGGTTAGGTGCACGCGGTTGGGGAAGGGGTTTGAGTTTATGCAGTTGGGAGAGGTGGAGGGTTAAGACACTGACCGACAGATGTCAGTATCCTAACCCTGTCGGGATTCTGACCCCGGGAGTCTGTACCAAACCCGCTCATACTGGGTATAGCTTATTATTTACATTGTTCACTATGGTCCAAACTTGCATGAAAGGGATTTTTATAATATGCTTGGGAATTGGTGATTAGTTTATACGTGTTGGCAGTGTGGGTAGGGATTTTTCTGTTTATGCATGGGTACAGCTGGACAACTGCTGGCTAAACTGAGCACAAGCTCATTACATCTCTCTAGCAGTCATACTAGATTCTAAACTGATCTGACAGCAAGTGAGCGCAAAATAAATATTCAGTTTGAATGTTTCTCTGTTTCTGTCTGTTTTTAGAACAATAATTTCATATCTTTTTAGAAAGTTTTAAAGCGGTTTGAATTATTTGTCTGTTGTAGTGTTTTAAATATAAATCTGTTTTATTTTAGGAGAACGACCTTATCAGTGTATAATTTGTCCATATTCAAGCTCACAGAAAACTCATTTGACCAGACATATGCGGACCCACTCAGGTTGGTTGTAATATAATATACACATGAATGACCTGCAGGGACAGTTAAAACAAAAAAAAAACATTTCAGTGTGACTATAAGGCATCTAAGGTATGCCAGTTTTTTTTCTTTCCCAAATAGTTTATCACAGTGTCCAGCCATCACTCCACTTGTTGCACCAAAAAATATGACTAGGAATGTTAAAAGTAAAGTTTACCTGCAGTTATACAACAGGACCTATTCAGCAAGGCTTTTGGTGCTTGTTTGCCCGTTCAGTTTTTGCTGTGGAGGGCTACATTAGGTAATGGTCTGATAAAGCCTTCGTGGCCTTTCAACTACTGGCATCGTCTTTGACACTATGCATTGGTCAATGAACCAAACCTAAGATGCAGGGTAGCCCAAGAATGCACATTTCTTTTAATCTTTCTTTAGTGGTTCATCATAGCAGCTTTGACCTTGCTCTGTCTGTCACAATTAACTCATGACTTACTCTGGAATTGATAATGGAGTTCCATATAGATGATAGATGTTGGAAATAATCATGCCGTAGTAACGCATTTGACATTTCACTCCCCCACATGTGTAGAAATGCAATCCCTCCCTCACACCTGTAGTAACACATTACTCACTCACACCTGTAATAACTTATTCCCCTCACTCACCTCTGGAGTAACTTCCCCTCCCTCACCTCTGTAGTAACACATTTTCTTCTCACCTCTGTAGTAAGTGTCCCTAACACTACACTCCATACTGTACATTTACCCACTAACCCTGAACCTACTACTATATGTTTACTCCCCAACCCTGCACCCAATACTGTGTCCTTATCCCCATAACCCTGGACCCAATAATGTGACCTTATCCCTCAACACTTAACCCATAAACCAGCACCTACTACTATATGCTTACCCCCCAGCCATGCACCCAATACTGTGTCCTTAACCCTTCACCCAATACTGTGACCTTACCACATAACCCTGCACCCAATATTGTATCTTCACCCCCAACCCTTCCCTCACTATTCAAATAGGGGAGTCACACCAACTGCCAGTGACGTATAGCAGCACTTGGGATGACAGTTGGTTTTTGAATATTAAACTGTTATACAGCCACAATGAGACAGTCAATCAGGACATTGCACAGGGGAAGCAGTCGGGAAGCCGACGGACGGAATCCCGACCGCCGGCTTCCCGACTGTCTAATCCTGGCAAGGGTTAAATGACAGGCGTCGAGATCCGAAGCCCCAAAGGGAGGGTTAGGGGGGTGTTAGGCTAGTTTACTTACCTTTAGCACAGTCGGGATCTTCACCTCTGCTGGGCTTCCGTTGTCAGGAATTGAACAGCCGGTGGTAATTCATACCGATCCCTTGCACAGGGGGAGGACACATTTTAGCCCTTTTCACCTCCTTTAGGAGTTGAATTTCAAAAACTCCATCCTTAGTGGGCACCTACGTCATGGAAGGAATATACTGCCCGATTTTCATGTTTCTAGGTCCAGGGGTTTGGGCTGGGCATTGATCAGTCAGGGAAATTTAGATTTTATTTAGATTTAATTATGAATTTTAATCTGTATATTATAATAAAGAATGGAGTCCCCTAGACTTAACCTACTGTAAATAAAACGAAAGTATGGGCACAATTGGCTATGTTGGCTCCTAGATATCAGTTGTTGCATCAGTTAAAACATCCAAAAACCCAGTTAAAAAACATTAACCCTAGACATAAGTGGGAAGGAGAGGGGTGAAATAAGTGGTGGATGTGAGAATTGGGAATGAGACAAGGAAACAAACAATTCATAAAAACAGACCACAAACGTCCATATATTGTTAATTACAGTGGTATCCCACTAGTATAGCTGATCCTGAGAGTATGTGTCCTATATATGACATGGGAATGAAGTTATGATATTGGTAGTCACACAGAGAAGTAGAGACAGCAGTCAATTCAATTAAGATAGCGAATACAGAGCAATTGAGTCCTATGAATGTCTCTGTCCCTGACTCGGGCTTCCGGCATTTGTCAATCTTTTTCCAATGCATGTAACACAGGTAGGTAAGCTATTAGATACACTACTTGTATGCACACAGATTTAATTGACCGCAGTCAATTCAATCAAAATAAATTACATAAATTTTTTTTCCCCAAACATTCACATTTTATTTGCAACACAGAGTAATTGAGTCCTATGGATATACGTGTCCATATGCTGGACATCCAGTATATGCAAATCATTTCCCAGTGTACCACAATTATTAATGTAAATGTATATTTGTTCAATAACTGTGCCACATGTTATTTATATTGCAAGGATCTCTGCAATTAAATTGGCTTAACCACTTGCCTGGCACAGTCGTTTCAGATACAACCATACCAAACTGGGCTTTCCCTGACATGGTCGTATCTGATAAGACTAGTCAGAAAAGTTCTGTGGACCGCTGCTGGAAGATCATGTTCTAGCAGTCTCCAATCACAGGAGGACCTCCTGGTCCCTCTGCAGACTTTGTCCCTCCCCGTGGGCCAGCGCCGTCGCACCCACCCCTGGCGGCTGCAAACAGGACAGAGCAGCCGCCGGGAAAATGGAAGCTAGCAGCACTGACAGCCCAGCGTCTGTGCACCCACTGGGCAGAGAAGGGTAGCACTGCGTCGCTGTCCTCACTCCCTCAACTGCTAGCAGCAGCCTGGCGGCTGCAGACAGGTCAGAGAGGGCAGCGCTGATGTTGCTGTCCTTCTCTCTCTCCCCCTAGCAGTGTGTATATGTATATATATATGACACACACGAGTACATCTGTCGGGGGTACGTGATGGTCCGGCGTCCGCAAGGGGTTCTGGCTTGCATTGCGGGGGTCCGGCAGGTGTGTGGGAGGGTCCAGTGGCGTCTACACGGGCCTTCCGACACTGGAAGAGAAGTAGCTGGTGAGAGAGTGGCTGCAAAGCCACTCCCATGGCGACAGTCATTGGACAGTGACCTCATGACACCAGGGCACGTCATGATGTTATGGCACATCCAAAGTATTCTGGTTTTATTTATTTTTAACATTGATGTTATAGGTCACTTTATTTTTATTATGGCACTCCTGTACAATCAAGACTCTATATAGGGCCTCTGCTTAGAGATGGTATACTAGGGATTAGAGATGTGCGCTGACCCACATGTTTTGGATCTGGATGTCCCCAGGTTTTGGATCTGGATTGGTTTTGCCAAAACTCACCACCGTGTTTTGTTTTTCGGTTTTGGATCTGGATTTTTCTTAAAAAATCATAAAAACAGCTAAAATCACTGAAAATGGGCCTTTTTTTGTTCCTACAGTATTAACCTCAATAACATTTATTTCCACTCGTTTCCAGTCAATTTTGACCACCTCACAGCTCATAATATTGATTTTTTTTTTCATCTAGTTAAGGGCCAAAAGGTTGCATCCAACTAGCTGGCTCAAAACCGAGTGATAAATAGAGTTGAGGACTGTGTAAAGATGATGGTTGGGGTACCCCTTGAGCTTTGAGGAGTTGATAATTTATACAATCACTGGCTGAAGTAAGAAGAGTTGATACTTGATAAATTGGCGCAGCCCCTGGCTAAAGAATTGATAGTTAATTGTTGATGCAGCCTCCAGGCTGAGTAGTAGTGGAATACAGAGCTATGATTAGGAAGGAACCAGTCCTGCAACAGCCTTGAGGCCTGGAACTCTTGGCAAGTTGTGGCCATTACAGCCTTGAGGGCTGGTGAGGAGTGATGACAGGTGGCCTTTGGGCCGTGAAGCAGGATGCGGCCTTTGGGTCATGTAGCAGCCTTAAGGGCTGAGAACCTTTGGCTGAATGTCACTGTTGTGCGATTTGTGCCGTTGGGTTGACACAACAAGCAGCAATTGGTTCAGAATTTTCTGGACATAAACCATAACATTAAAAATGTCAGGCAGCAATGCCCCAACCAGCACATAATGGAAATAATAAGGTGCAAGATGGAGTTGTCCTTGGGCCCTCCAACCCACCCTTATGTTGTGTATATGAAACAGGACATTCACAGTTTAACAAACCAATCACTTCAGCGACAAGGACTGCCACTTGTGGCTGAAATGATCGGTTTGTTTGGATACCCCACAAATCAAGCTGCCAATGCGCAGTGGACATTGGTGGCAATGATCCCATACACAAACTGGCTTTACAATACATTAGATGTCGTCATCGTCATTTCCATCAGTGCATCCTCCTCTTCACACAATATGAATTTGTCCCCAATGGAATCCACCGTTACAGACGCTTCTGTATTTTTTGGACGTAACATCCTATGACGATCACTGACCAGGTTTCCAGCTGCTCTGAAAACTCTTTCAGAGTACACACTGGAGGGTGGGCAACTTGTGTACAGCAAAGCCAGCTTGTGTAAGGGACTCCAAATTGCCTCTTTTTCCAGCCAGTAGTGAAACGAATTGTCTGAAATGCCTATTTGGATGCTATCCCTAAAATAGTCATCCACCATTCTCTGAAAGGTGACCGAATCAAACAAAGTCATGGTAGACATGTCACTCATTGTAGGTAGTTCTTTCAGACCCAACCAGATGTCATTAGATTTTGCTGACTGATCTGCATCATCGCCAGCAGTGGGTGTCTTAGGAAAAGTTAGTTTTTTCCTGGCAGCTGTAGAAACTGAAGGAGGAGATGCTGCCGTGTCACGTTCTGCTTGAGCTGACATTTTTTTCATAACCAGCTCTTTGCATCTTTTCAGATTTATGTCAGTCAGAAAGAAAGGCACAAGGTGTGACTTAAACCTAGGATCAAGTATGGTCGCCATATATAGTGATCTGATTTCAAGAGATTGACGACCCTTGGATCCTGTCAAAGTGAATGAAGGGCTTGATCTACATGTCCCACACACTTAGCGGAATCACTTTGTTTCAGCTCCTCCTTCAGTTTCTCCAACTGCTTTTTGCAAAAGTCTTATTAGGGGAATAACCTGACGCAAGCTGGCAGTGTCTGAACTAACTTCACGTGTGGAAAGTGCAAAGGGTTTGAGAACCTTGCACAACACAGAAATTATTCACTACGCTTGACTAAGGTGCATGCCCGCTCCTTTCCCTATGTCATAGACCGTAGTGTAGCCTCGGATGGCCTTTTTCTGCTCCTCCATCCGCTGAAGCATATAGAGGGTAGAATTCCTCCTAGTTACTACCTCTTGCTTCAGCTGATGGCAGGGCAAATTCAACAGTTCTTGCTGGTGCTGCAATCCTCGACATGCAGTTGCTGAATGTCGATAATGTCCAGAAATCTTTCGGGCCACCGAGAGCATCTCCTGCACACCACTGTCATTTTTAAAATAATGTTACACCACCAAATTCATTGTGTGAGCAAACCATGGGATGTGTTCGAATTCGGCCACATGTAATGCTCACACAATATTGCTGGCATTGTCAGAAATCACAAATCCTGAGGAGAGTCCAAGTGGGGTAAGCCATTTTGCAATGATTTCCCTGAGTTTCTCTAAGAGGGTCTCAGCTATATGCCTCTTTCTGAAACCGGTGATACACAGAGTAGCCTGCCTCTGAATAAGCTGGCATTTGTTATCTGCTGTTTGCACTGTTGGAGGCAATACACCTACCCAGTGGGCTGTCGCAGTCATGTTATCTTTAGTTTGCCCAGTCCCACTTGCCCACATATCTGTGGTTAAGTGGACAGTGGGCACAACGGCAGTTCAGAGGACATTAATAAGGGTTTTTTTAATGTCCTTGTACAGATTGGGAATTTCTATTCTAGAGAAGTGGAATCTAAAAGGGACATGGTAGGGGGGACACATGACCTCCATTAACTGTGTAAAACCCATTGCATTAATGGTGGATTCTGGACACGCATCTAATACCAGCATAGCTGTTATGGTATCAGTAATCCGCTGTGCAGCTGGCTGTTTGGGAGCAGCTTGGTGACACTGGACTGATTATTATTTTTTTTTTGTCCCCAAAGTTTCAATTTAAATACCCTTTCCAATTTGATGAATGCGCTGCAAGTGATGTAACAGGGAAGAGGTTCCAAGATGGTTAAGGTCCTTACCTCTACTCACTGTTATATGGCAACGGTTACAAATGGCTTGGCAATGGTTGTCCAGATTTGGGTGGAAATGATGTCACACATGAGATGTGGATTTTATGGTCCTTTGCCAAGGCATGCCAACAATGGGATTTTTCCCACCATGGGCAACAGCTGTTGCCTGTTTGTGATTTTACAGTTTTTGCACAAACATCCTCATCAACATCCATGTTGTTATCGCCAACTACATAAATATCCTCCTCATCCTCCTTGTGCAATTCCACAGAAGCATCCTCGATTTCAAAATGTCAAAATGTTGATCCCCACATTTGCAAAGGGCACACAAATGGTGGAAGTACGATCCTCTTCAAGTACATTATTAGAAAGGTCAGGCTCACACATGGCAACCGAGGACACACTTGGACACTCCTCGGGGATCTGTGATTTTTTTTGGAGACCATTTTTTTTGGTACCACTCTATAAGCAAGGCCTTATCCTTTCCTTGCCACTTCGTGTAGTGAATGGCATATTGCCAATTTTATGTTTATCTAAAGCTAACTTATGGTGCATACACACGATCAGATTTTTTCTTCAGATATGGACGATAACGATTTAAAAATCGTTCATATCTGATGAAAAATCGTTCATATCTGACATGCCTGAACGATGGACGATCAACGATGCGCGTTCCCGTTTGTCAGATAACGATATCTGACATCTGATGGGTTTGCAGTCAGACTTGGACGATTCCATTCATTTTAATGCAGTTAAAAATCGTTCAATCGTTCAAATCGTTCAAAACTTTGGTCAAATCGTCCAAATCGTTTAATCGTTCAGTCGTTCATCTGACAAATCTGACAAATCTGACCGTGTGTACGCTCCATTAGCTTTTAGATAATTTTTTTTTTTTTTGGCCTGACTTGAGCCCTGGTTCATAGATTGACGGCCTTGCATTGTCGTCATGACTGCTGCCGGCAGCTACAAGACTGGTATGTGGATCCTGCTCTCCGGTCATGTGACTGTCCTCCATATTCACTGCGGTCTTACAGCAGTGTCACCAAGCAATTATATAGCGCAGCTAAGTTGGGGCTAACGCACAGAACCACACACACACAATTGTTTTGTTTTTTTTTTTTTGTTTTTTTTTCCACACTGGGGGTGAAGGGCACCCCTTATGGACAGAGCACCCCCTGGACAACACAGCACACTAGCCAGCTCCTATGGGCTACAGCCAGCCAGCCCCTATGGGCTACAGCTGGAATGAAAAATGGCGGCGATCGCGGAACTTTTATAGAATCCAAAACCCGCGAGAATTCGACAGCGGGATGATGACGTTTTGCCTAGTTTTCAGATCAGAGTCAGGCGGGAAAATCAGAGTATGCTCGGATTCCCCAAGTTCGGTTCTCAGGGAACCGAACCCGCTTATCCCTACTAGGGATGGCCATCAACCAACGATGGTTTGCAAACTGATGTTAATGAAACATCAGTGGCTGTGGTCTCAAAGCATTCAATTGTTTCTATTGATCTCATCGCCCATCAATGGTACAGCTGTCAATGGCCATCATTACAGTATACCATAACACTTGCTATTTTTATCAAATACAATGTTTAAAAAAATATTATTTTTTTTATAAAATAGTGTTGGATAAGTTTTAAAATGATATTCTTGACCTAATTCAGTCATTAAAAAAACCCGACAATTTCTGAGTGGTTTTTGGGAAAAAAGTGTTGGTTGAGTGGTTGGGACTCTTAATGTTGCAGGGAAATTAGACCATTAATGTGCAACATGCATTGAACAGAGGAGCTGATTCAGAGCCGCTCGCACGATGTATATGCAAATTGTGTAGGCAAAGCTACCACACAGCAATGCATTTTGCACGCCCAGTATTTCTTGGACAGCGATCACATAGTGTATGCAGACACCCACCAGCCTGTCTTAAGACGCCCACTTGTGTACGTCATGCCCAGGAAGTGTATGCAACCATTGCTACATCAGATGCTATCGCAGCGCTTGAGGTTGACCATACCCTTCCGCAAGCACTGTGAGCTCTTCAGTGTAAAAACAAGCCAGGTGACATGTACTATGATGCTTTCTTTTAATTATGCACACCTCTAAAACGCTGTTGAAATGCTCAGGCATGCCTGTGTTTGCACCACTCCCCCGTTTTTAATGGCCAGCCCCTGTTACCACCTACAAACGGCTTCCCCTGTCACTCTCTGCTGGGCTGTCTATGCGCAGCAAGCAAATGCATTGTGAACTTTCGCTCTGTGATGCATGCGCACAATGCATACACACTGCATACCATCGGCAGCAGCGAGAGTTTGCATCTTAGCGAGCGGGTCTGAATGAGCCCCTTACAGGTCTCTGACTGCTACTGTGCCTGAGTATTGAAAGGACGATGAGCTGGTAGGCTCAGTGAAGGTTAGTATTAGTAAAGTGCTGCATCTGTTGTAAGGTCCAATCGCCGTGTAGCGTCCTGATGCAGCATAGGTTAGACAAGGGGGTGTTCCTGATGAGGTTAGGTTCAGTGGATATGGCGCGTTGTGTGGGGAGCCATGATGGCTATAAAGGTTTGCTTTAATTGCATTAGCTGTGTTTATGGTATCTAGTTCCTGTGGTGTATTGGGAAAAGATTTGCAAATGCTGGAGGTCCAAGTCATGGACAGTGAGATTCATATGACTCAATTGCTCTGTATTATACAAATTTTTGGCAACTTTGTTTTCAGAAGTTTTGAATTATGGAACACCATTGATATCTAGGAGCAAATATACCAATTTGTTGCCTTACTTTTGGTTTATGTATGCTATGTCTAGGTGAGTCCATTTTATATAATAACATTTTGAATTTTAAAGTGTATATTCTGCGTAAGTGTGCCCCATAGAGAAGTACTTTTTTCTCCGTTTCTTTCTACTGTCTTAACATACTTGTGGGAGCACCTTTCACAAGTCACAACTCATCTTCAAATTGAAGCTAATTTGAACCATTTTTACATTTTGTGCTGGGGCCAGCCTCCCTTTTCGTCTCCATATCTGCTATGCTGTCATTTTGATGAATCCAGTATATACCTTCAATCATGAAGACTTGATTAGCAACCAGATCATGAAGGCATTATGAGCTATTAACCAAGTATAAAATGGCAACTGAGCCAAGGGCTGTAGAATTAATATATATATAATGATGTTTTATAACAAATTCTTTATTTTCAGTGTCTTACACACCAGACAGGTTTTCCATTGGGCCTGGCCTGCTGTATAATAAATTTGAACAATCAAAATACTAGCGGAAATAATTTAATTAGACTAAATGGAAATTAAGACACCCCCCCCCCCCCCACATGTGTTTTGCCACAGATGACACTGCGCGCACATCATCATTTGGTTAAATCATCCGATTCCTGACAAAGCTGATAAAGTCCTGTAAATAACACACACTGGGCCTGACTCATCATGGATTGCACCAGCAATACGCAGAACGGCTGACGGTGCATGCGTATGCTTAGCAGTGTATATGCGTGAGTTAGCATTGCGATTGCACTGCAATCACCTACGCAGATACAAAGCCATCGCAGACCGAGGGATAGAATGTCAGCATTTTGGAGGTCGTGACGGAGGATTGGTTGGAGAAACGCAGGCATGCTTGTTTGTCACTTGAACTCCGCTGCTTGGGCTTGCATAAATTAGCCCCTGCGACGGCATACGCATATTGTGTACTCACTGCGTGCAATGAGGTTAGCCATTTCAGAGTAAGGTCAGACCTGTAATTGTGCGTGAGGGTCCGATGTTACTCCAGGGCTCGACAAAATCTAGGAGCCACGATGAAAGTGTAGGAGCAAGGCCACCGTTCCCTCCAAAAAATTACAGGAGTGAGTAGCACAGCTCTGTGTGTTATGCAACTGTTATACACCCTATACTAGTCCACAAAATTGTCATAGGAGAATGGCTACAGTAAAATGGAGACCTCACTGCTCTGCACAGCTCCACCCCCCCACCCTCCAGTCATAACTGACCACATTAAAACAATGGTAGCAGAAAGTACAACAAAACCCCCCCCTCCCCTCATGGTCACACCACTATCACTCTGAAGCTGCTCCGCAAACCCTGGCCACGCATAGACCCTACTACAAGAGAGCCCTATGCAGCCGGAGGGGAAGCAGTGTCTAAACTGGATAATTGGCTGAGACAAGATCAGTTTAAAATTGAAGCGTGCACGACGCCATCTTGCGAATGGCAGCTAGACTCCATTTTAGAAACAAGAATCTACAAGATGCCATTTTGCGACCAGCGCCATTTTAAGTTACAACTCACAAGCTAAGTACAGATGGCAATGTTTTTGATAATCTATCAAGGACAACTGGAAGAACAGCCTCCTGAGAAAAAGTAAATAGAATAGACAATGAGTGTTTTACATACAAATTGGGAATCCCTGTATGCAGACAAGTATAGTTGTGGCAATTGTAATATAACCCAGGCATTGATCTACACAATTGAATTTGTCTGAATCCTGAACAGGTTTTAGTCCCGCACCCAGACAGAATGGCCCCAGCTTCACATCTGGGGGTAACACATTTGCTTTCACACAAGAGTCTGGGAGAACAAAGGACTTTTCTTTTGAGCCTGGGAAAGGTGGGGGCTGCTGAGAGGGGGAGCGTGTGGAACTATAAGGCTCAGCATTCCACACTGCTAGGTGTTCACATAGTAAGTGAGATTTAAGTGCACCATTTCTCATACACACATTAATACGCACAATTGTGCTGGCAACTAATCGCATATTAGCGACTGCATAAGACGTTGTATAAAAACACTGTTTTATTAGCTTCATGCGCACGCATCTGCCCCAAGTTAACTAGCGTCTTTACATCACACCCCGCATACTTACACATTACATATTCACATAAAAGGTTTAATAAGCTTTAAGGTATAAGATTTAAGTTTGCTCAGTATAAATGCTGTGAAATAAAGATTATTTGGTAACTAAGGTTTTATACATGCTAAGTAAGCCGTGTTTGGTTTTGTACTGATGCGTACTCTTTCAACAGAATTCCGGTATTATCGGTGTGGAGATCGCATCATGCATTCTCAATTTATGGACCGCAGAGACTTCAAGCAACAAAATGTATATTATATGAATAACTGTTAGGATGTTGCATGGGGCGGGAGGGCAGAGACCCCCAGTTGTTGGAGGCTGGCTGTGTCTATTTGAACCAGCCTGTTAAACGCTCTAACAGATGCTTCCTCCTTGGGAACCAATGGCATAAGCAACAAACTACTCTATTGTTCTGTCTATTCCGGGGGGGTATAAATGTGTGCTCCAACACTAGGTTCTTGTTCTTCTTGCTGAATGCTGACGGACGAGGGGTTTCTTGCTGATGCCTAACATCTGGACCAGAGAGCGCTGTGTATGTATACTGTACTTGGGTCTGTATAATTCCTTTGCGCCGAATTGTGTATGGATCAATAGCGTGTAACTGACTGTACTTTTACTTGAATAATACTTTGTGCTTTGGAACCACAAGTTCCAAGTCTGGAGTCTTTATTTACTGTATGACTGCGTACGCAAAATAGCGTCATCCTTAGAGGTTTATAGGTAGGATATTAGAAGGTATAGGCAGGGGTATATAGAGGTTCAAATATAGATTCCTTAGTTGGGGGCTCATCGTGAAGTCACTTACCTACTCATACGGTTATCGATATCTCAGCAAAGGGTGGAGTGGCCACATGCAGGCTTTACCTGCAACCGCTTTGTGCTGAAAGATCGCGATCCGTTTTCGTGTGAGCCAAGGAAGCTGACTAGAATAAAAGGACAAGAGAGGAAAAAGTTTGTTTTCCTTTGTTGCTAGAACCTAACGTTTAAAGGGGTGCCGCAGTATTGAGTACGCGGCTGAGTCGCAGTTTTATGCACAGTAAAGACGCACTTTTGCGTACGCAGCTAAAAAGTCAATATACGGTTGTGTGGTCGCATTATTGTGTATGCGATTGGTCGCACAATAGTGTATACGTACTTCCGGTTGTGCTGCCACATGTTTAAATAAAGCCGTTGAGGTTTACATTTTTCAATTGTTATCAATATGTGGGTTAACGTGTATTTTTCTGCGCAGGAAAAAAGTGTGTAACAGTGAATATTTGTTGGTAGGGGTAACTTGTTCCCTACAGTTAAGGGTTTCGTATGATCCTTAAGGGCTAGGTGCAAGGGTTAGTCTAGCCGCTCGGTAAGTAGCTTTACCGTTCTATGCACAGTAGCAGGTGTACATGTTGTCTTTGTTGTAGAGAGGTGCGTGGAAGTAGCCGACATACAAACATATAAAGGTGTGGAAGTTGCCTTACTAAATCTTATCCAGGTGTGGAAGTTGCCTTTTTCAAATCTTATCCAGGTGTGTGGGCGCCGCCGACTTAAATCGTCCACAGGTAAGTGAAAGTATCTTGATTGTCTTTCACCAGTTTAAATCTTTATTGAAAAGTGTAGGATTTTGTCTCAGAATGGGAGCCATGCAAACAGTAGAGATGTTAGACAATGATGTGCTGCTAATGAAAGCTCCGATTGGATCGGCCCGTCGTATTATGCATACTAAGTACGGTACTTAAGCAATAACGTATTGTGATGTATGGTTTAAAATGACGATGAAGAGTGTTAGACCGTTTCCCAGAATTGGTAGTTTTGATAAAGATGTATTAGATAATGTCCGGGATCACATCAGTTTGATTCGCTCCCGAGAGAAAAAGGTAAAATATTATGAATGTTTAAAAGTGTGGCAGCATGAAGGGGATGCGTGGCTTAAAAATGTGCAAGCGACGCAAACTAGCGTTGCGAGCGCATTGCCAGAAAATACATCCGACGCTAAATTGCAATACGGGAGAGCCACAATATGGTGCGCATGTGCGACAAGGTAGCGTTGTGGAGAGTATTACCAGCAGTTCACGCTCACCTCCCCCACCTTATGTGGATGGAGGTGCAAGTACAGTTACCAAAAATACCCATAAAAATGTAACAAGCAATTTGTACCCTCTTAAACAACCATAAGGAAAATGTTTATGATGTGGATGATGAGCCTATTGTAATGTCTGCCATTTCCCATGCTGTGCAAATGATAGATGCTGGATTACCACAATCACGAGTGGTGCCGCCATCTTCATCGGTAACAGCAAGGGAAGTGCTAACACCCTCTGCACCCGTAGAGGAAGTTGTTAATACCATACGTAGCAGCAGCAGATTAAACCCCCAGCCAAGTAACAAGGTCAAAGGTAGCAGCGCTGCCGGTATGCATCCCATTCGGACAATAACCGTTCCGAATGGAAATGCAGATGCAAACGGTGTAGTGCCCACGAGGGAAGTAGTAATGCATTGTCCTTGGACAAGAGCAGAACTAAATTCCATCATAAATGATTTCCCCGATCCCTAAAAGGAACTAGCCAAAAGTTGAAGATTTTTGAGGAATTTGGGTAGTTCACATGAGCCAACTAATAAAGATTGGCGAGTGGTGTTAAGGGCCTGTCTGCCACGCAATACCGACGTGACAAAATTTATCACGGATTGTGTATTGGATGGCGACGTTTCCTTAACAGACCAAGTAAACCAAGGTAACATTTCCCGCATTGTAACTCAATTGGGTATATATTTAACAGTAGTAGTTAACTGGAACAAAGGCCCTCATTCAGAGCCGTACGCTCTGAGCAGAGCGCACGCTCTGAGGGTCGGCCTCCATGAAAATGGAGCGTCCTCCTGGACGCTCGTATAGCTGTGGGTCACCACCCACAGGCTATACGAGCGTGCATTTTGATGGCCGCGATGGTCGTGACCATCGCGACCATCGAAATTGCGAGCCGGAGCCTGCGGTTGAGGTTTTCAACCGCAAGCTCCGGAGTGATTTTGGCTCTATCAGAGCCAAAATCACTCCCACTGACATCACTAGTGATGTCAGTGGGCCGGCTTTTGACGGGAGGCGCTCCCGTGGGAACGCCCCCGTCAGGGAGGCACGCCCCCGGCACGCCTACCAAAGGGGGCGTGCTGTCAATCAACATTAACAGCACGCCCCCTTTGATCGGACACAACGAGCGAAGGACTTTCCTTCGCTCGTCGCGTCTGGCGCATGCGCACGACGGAGCTCCCTCCGTCGTGCGCATGCTCAGTCCATAACATCGACCCACTTGCGAGCGGACAGCCGCTCGCGAGTGGGTCTGAATCAGGCCCAAAATTTTCACCATTAAGCAAAAGGAGAGAGAATCTGCAGAAGGTTAATGTGACCGGGCTCTGCAGGCTATCACCCAGTACACTGGGTTAGAAGATATTAAAGATAGCACTCACCACAGGGGAATGATAGTCACGGTACTCATGGACGGTCTGAAAGACGACTTAAAGACTCTGGTTCAGACCTCACAACCTGGCTGGAGGGGAGTCACAATAGATACACTCACAGAATCTGCCATAGAACATGATAAAAATATCACAAAGAAGAGAGCGACCCAGAGTGAAAAACTAATGGCTGTCAGTATCCAAGCTCTGGAAGGAATGACAATAACATCACAGCAAACCGACACACCTGCACCCACACACACACCTGCACCTGAACAATTACACGTCCTCACCAATCCCACCACAGCAAACGCATCCTTACCCCACATATCATACACAACCACAGGCCTCATACTACCCACAAACTTCATACCTCCCACAATACCCTTATCCTTCACATCCTTACCCATACCCACCAAATTTTCCTCTTGCTCAACTCCCACAACAATCCTTTCATGCACCCCATTCAAAATTATGTTTTAACTGTCACCAAGTGGGACACATAAGTACTGCAAAGTAAAGAACACCACACATGACCACGGGTTTCCCATGGGTTCATAGGCAACCCCAGTATCTTCTCCCAGCCTTTATATGACTGTTTACAATCTTTTCAACCTATCAATGGATCTGTTCTAATGTAAAATGTGGACGATTTATTGTTGTATTTTAGGTCATGTTTAGATGATATTAAACTGTTGTGCTTTATCTCTCACTCACAGGACACAAGGTTGCTAAGGATAAAACGGCAGCCATGCCAGGCTAAGGTCGAATACTCTGAATACTATCCAACCCAGTGGCCCAGGCATTATTTAGAGCAGTAACTATTAATAACAAGATTTAATTGCAGGAACCTGTATGCAGATAACTATATCCCTAGAATTATTAAAAATGATAGGGGGACTTATTTTACTGGTGACATTTCCAAGAACATGTGTAAGGTGATGGGTAACAACACTAAGATTATCCCAGACTGTCTTTTCCTTTATTTGCCCCCGTTTGAGATACTGTTCAAACAGGCAGCCTCATGTGAAAATATGATAATGAGGTTACTGTGCAGGGTCTCACGAAGATGAATGCGAATAACCGAAATTGAAAGTGTTATTAACTAACATGTCTAATGCAAACTGTCATGATGTCAAACCTGGAGAATTTGTTATGATCCAAATTATTTTTAGCTCAGGTTTTGACTGATCAGTGGAAACGTCCGTATCTGACGATACCACATCCTCAAAGGGTGGCCGAGGAAGATACGTGGGTCCATCCCACTCGCTATAGGGAGGTTAACCGGTGGAGATACAAGGCAGAGACCAGGCCGATAACGTGGACCTGTCGATTGCGAGCGTGTGCTGGAAGGATTAAAAATGTGCCGGTGAGATATCTGAGCTAAAGAAATGTGTAGATCAGTGCTTCCAGCAATGGAGTAGTCTGCTGTGGTCATCCTAGTTCTTTCTTCCAGAAGTTTCTGTCATGATGATCTGTTTGGGGATACCCAGTTTCTGTGATGGGGGACCGATAAAGTAAATGTGAGCTGATGGCAGAGCTGATGGAGTGGAGTCAGGAGGAGGAGTGCTATACCAAACCAGGGGAGTGTCTGACCAATCTTAGTATTGTAATTGTTATGTTATTTGGGAAGAATACTTCCAGAAGTTATGACCCTCACACATGTTGAAATGCTTAGTATACATAAAAACACACCATCACCATATCTTCACACGCAATATGAACACAGAGGCAAAATAAATATGCCTTGTGACGTGCATAAAGCCACTCAGTTAATTAGTGAGACAACTGGCTTTAAAGTTTTAGTAGCACTGGATCCCACCAGGATCGCTCGGGGAACACTAAATTTTAGATATATTCAGGATCTTGCTAAATTGATAGATAATATCACCGAGATGTACGATGACACATTCAGGTATACAGGGAGAGAATTGCAAGCGTACAAGAAAGAACACAGGCTAGTGTTAAATGCTGTTACCGGAGGGTATTGCGTAACTTTAGCCCCCCAATTTGGAGTGAAATGTTGCACTTATGTCTCCAATGATACCAGCGACCCCAAGGAGGTGATAGACCGGAAGATGGATGAAATTCTGCAGCTAAAATGGGAATTTCGTAAGAACCATAACGCTTTAGTAGGGGAGAAGATAGAAGGATGGGTTTCATGGCTGAACCCAGTGAAATGGTTCTCAGGTCTAGGGGAATGGGTCCAGAAAGTGATTGCCAGCATAGACAAAGTCTTGATCCTTCTACTAATTGTCATCATAATAATTGGCATATGCGTCCAGTGTGTTCCTATTGTGTGGAAAATGTAAAAATAGAGTAAAACGAAAGAATGAAATTATGATGGTGGTCAATATGAATACCTAGGTAAATATAGAACTGCATTACAACCCTGAACTAGGAAATACCATCATTTAATGTATTCTATTTAGACATGCATAGAATGTATTATTGAAATGTTATTTTTAAAACACCTCAGATAATGTAAAGTCTAAATTCCCCTTCAAGACTGCTTTTATAAGACTGGTGCATCCCCACATCTTTCACATGATCTTCCAAGATCCGTGGTGTGCGTATAATAGTAGTTTTATGTCCCCACTCAGAGACACATTATTGATGGAGTAAGAGCCACCTTGTGCCATCCCATAATAACACTAATATGTAAATGTAAGCCTAAATTAAATTCTAATAGATTGTGATAGCATGTTGTTCGCTATCAAAGGGTGGACTGTCGAAGCTGGATAAAGATCAACTGGACAAGATCAGTTTAAAATTGAAGTGTGTAGGACTGCGAATAGCAGCTAGACTCCATTTTAGAAAGAAGAATCTACAAGACGCCATTTTGCGACCAGCGCCATTTTAAGTTACAACTCACAAGTACAGATGGCAATGTTTTTGATAATCTATCAAGGACAACTGGAAGAACAGCCTCCTGAGAAAAAGTAAATAGAATAGACAATGAGTGTTTTACATACAAATTGGGAATCCCTGTATGCAGACATGTATAGTTGTGGCAATTGTAATATAACCCAGGCATTGATCTACACAATTGAATTTGTCTGAATCCTGAACAGGTTTTAGTCCCGCACCCAGACAGAATGGCCCCAGCTTCACAGCTGGGGGTAAAACATTTGCATTCACACAAGAGTCTGGGAGAACAAAGGACTTTTCTTTTGAGCCTGGGAAAGGTGGGGGCTGCTGAGAGAGGGGGGGGTGTGGAACTATAAGGCTCAGCATTCCACACTGCTAGGTGTTCACTTAGTAAGTGAGATTTAAGTGCACCATTTCTCATACACACATTAATACGCACAATTGTGCTGGTAACTAATCGCATATTAGCGAATGCATAAGACCTTGTATGAAAACACTGTTTTATTAGCTTCATGCGCACGCATCTGCCCCAAGTTAACTAGCGTCTTTACATCACACCCCGCATACTTACACATTACATATTCACATAAAAGGTTTAATAAGCTTTAAGGTATAAGATTTAAGTTTGCTCAGTATAAATTCAGTGAAATAAAGATTATTTGGTAACTAAGGTTTTATATATGCTAAGTAAGCCGTGTTTGGTTTTGTACTGATGCGTACTCTTTCAACAGAATTCCGGTATTATCGGTGTGGAGATCGCATCATGCATTCTCAACTTATGGACCGCAGAGACTTCAAGCAACAAAATGTATATTATATGAATAACTGTTAGGATGTTGCATGGTGCGGGAGGGCAGAGACCCCCAGTTGTTGGAGGCTGGGTGTGTCTATTTGAACCAGCCTGTTAAACGCTCTAACAGATGCTTCCCCCTTGGGAACCAATGGCATAAGCAACAAACTACTCTATTGTTCTGTCTATTCCGGGGGGGTATAAATGTGTGCTCCAACACTAGGTTCTTGTTCTTCTTGCTGAATGCTGACGGACGAGGGGTTTCTTGCTGAAGCCTAACATCTGGACCAGAGAGCGCTGTGTATGTATACTGTACTTGGTTCTGTATAATTCCTTTGCGCCGAATTGTGTATGGATCAATAGCTTGTAACTGACTACTTTTACTTGAATAATACTTTGTGCTTTGGAACCACACGTTCCAAGTCTGGAGTCTTTACTGTATGACTGCGTACGCAAAATAGCGTCATCCTTAGAGGTTTATAGGTAGGATATTAGAAGGTATAGGCAGGGGTATATAGAGGTTCAAATATAGATTCCTTAGTAGTGAAAGTAGTATGTCTCGACGCCTGCCATTTTACCTACGTCGGGAGCCTGACACCCCTCTTACCGGTCGAAGGTAAGCTGGGTGCAGACAGCCGCGGGTTGTGAGGATTAGGTTTAGGGTTCCCGGGGGGGACTTGGGGTTAGGCACTTGGGGGGAGGTTAGGGTTAGGCACCCCTAAGGGAGGGTTAGGGGGTAGAATTAGTTTAGTAAATACTTACCTTTGACGATTTCCTCTGCCGGGATGCCGCTGCCGGGATTAGGTAAATCGTATGTATTCCCAGCCGGAGACAGTAGACAGTCGGGACGTACAGGAGGATCAGCGTAGACTGGGACAGACAGCAGGGATCAGAGCAGGCCAGGATGGAGAGAAGTCGTCAGCACAGGTCGGGACAGGCACAGCAGTCACCGCACTCGGCACATTCACTCCTGCGCGTGATATGAACACCGCAATACTATTGGCACGAATCTCCGCCAGAGCTGATGAGGATCTGCTTCCTCCCTCACTGCATAATCTGGTAGCCAGACAGCAAAATCTGGTAGCCATGGCGACCTGGCCCCCGGGATTTGTCGAGCCCTGTGTTACTCGATGTATACGTAGGACTGCAAGGTAGTACTGTTGAGATAGCGGTAGTGGGCGTCTCTATGATGGCTGTGCGACGGCTTTGCGATTGCATTCATTACCAGATTTTCGCAGCAGACCTGCGTGCGTAATCGCAGTCGCCGTAGCGATCCGTAGTGAATCAGGCGCACTGTTCCATTCCGTCCTTACTAGTGAACAAGTGTATAATCCATTACTGGTGGAAGAGGGTAACATCAGGTAGTTTTTAAAACCTTTAAATGTTTTGCCTACTAAAATCTGATGACATTTAAGCCTAATTGTCATGCGCCTTCTAACAATATATATATATACTTTTCTTTCTTAACGCCTTCAATGGAGCAGCTGGGTATGAATTTTATATTTTTCCATAATTGTGCATGTTATCTGCTATTCTTTCTGTTTTGTATTGTCGTATTTGAAAATAATAATGTGTTTGTCAGGTGCAATTTTATGTTTTGATATATTAAAACTGTTTTCATTTGTTTAGGTGAAAAGCCATTTAAATGTGAGCAGTGCAGTTACGTAGCTTCAAACCAGCACGAAGTAACACGACATGCCAGACAGGTCCACAATGGACCAAAACCTTTAACGTGCCCACACTGTAACTACAAGACTGCAGACCGCAGCAACTTTAAAAAACATGTGGAACTGCATGTTAACCCGCGACAGTTCTTGTGTCCTGTGTGTGATTATGCTGCGTCAAAGAAGTGTAATTTGCAGTATCACATCAAATCCAGGCACTCAGGTTGTGCTGACATCACCATGGATGTTTCCAAAGTCAAGCTAAGGACAAAAAAAGGGGACATAGCTGGTTCAGACCTTGACGCAAGTAAGCAGGAAGAGAAAGAAAACTCTGAAGTAAGACCAGAGTCCACAGAAAGAAAATCTGATGGAAAAGTAAAAGCGGATAAGGAGAAATGTGTAAAGCTTAAACAAGTTGCCAGTTCTTTCATTGGCCAGATAACCACACGGAGCCACAAGCTGTCTTCTCACAAGACCGATCAGGATGCTAATAAGGGTAAAAAAACTTTAAAAGCTAAATGTGCTAAAAGAAAATCTAGTGTGGTATCTGAAAAGCCTCTCAAAATAAGCGATGCACAAAATACCAATATAAAGAAGAGGAGATTGGCACAGATAATCCAGCACACGCATGACTTGCCTAGAAAAAAAGTCGGAGCTAAAAAATCCCAGAGGCAGAAGGCGTGCCTGACCAAGAATAAACAAAGTAAACCTTTCAAAAATAAATTCAGGAAGAAAACCATAACGCGCGCAGCTGAAACGACAAAAAGCAAATCTAGTAAGCAACCTAAAGATCATGATTCTGAACATAAATCGTTACAAAACGAAACAGAGAACAGCATTGATATTCCAGCGGTGGTAAACTATCTTCCGTCTGCTCCAGTACCAGCAGATGATCAAATCATAGCCTCAGAAATAGTGGAGAGCAGTGTGCAGGAAGGAGATGATAAAATTGAAGACCATATAGATAATGATTTATCCGATACCAGCATTGTTCTTAATTCAGTGCCCGGGGAAATAATAAAGGAGCCCAATGAGTTGCCCTCTGAACTAGAAACTGGGTTGGGTATAAAAGATATTGAAGATTCAGATAACTCTATAATGAGCTCAAACACTGACCAACAAGTTATGGAGACTCAAAGCTCATCAGGAATACAGACTTCCAACAATACATTTCAAGCAGATGAATCTCAACAAATTGCAAAAGTAACAGACACTTTTCACTTGCATGACTCTCATTGTGATCCTACAATTGATGAATCTGGATATAAATCAGATCTAAATAGTGTGGAAGTAAGTGAGGAACAACTAGAACAAAATGCAAATGACATGGGAGAACTTCCCTCAACACCTATTGTACAAACTCAAAATGATCACAATCCAAAAGGCATTGCGCACGCTCCCTGTGATGCCTCCAAAAATGAATCCACAGAAATTGAGGAGGATGAAGGAATCCATAGTCACGAAGGCAGTGATATAAGTGATAATGTTTCAGAAAGAAGTGATGACTCTGGCTTAAATGGTTTACAGTCAGCTCAAGAAAACATAGATGCACAGCCGGCTGTGGCATTGTCTTCTGTTGGTGCGAGCCTCTCCACTGAGAGTTTTGTGTGCATTTTCTGTGATCGTGCATTCAAGAAAGTGGAGGAATATACAAAGCATTTGAAACGCCACTTAGTTAATGTGTATTACCTTGAGAAAGCAGCACAAGATCGGCTCTAAATTCTAATATAGTAAAAGTGGACAGTATTTTGCTGTGTTTTTATACAATGAATGGGCTCTGCAGAACACCATGTGAAATAAATGACTTATTTCCTTGTTGTAGATGAAAAGTGCCAGTGAAACCATTTTGTGTGGCTATTTTTGTAAAGCTTTTAGCAGTCCTGTTTTGGGTAAGGCCTGTTTATTACCAAACTGAGCTTTTACCAAGTAGCTTTAAAAGATGTCTAGTTAAGATCACATTTGTTATTTACAAAGAAAAAATGCATTGTGGTGTTCAAGTTACATATGTTTGTTTTTTATTGAATTCAGCAGAATCATTAGTGTGGTTTATTTTAACTTTATAGTGTTGTGTTTCTAATTCTATCTTTTGAATTTCCTTCAACCTAATTGCTCTAAAATTCTTCAATAAAATAAGAACACATTAATTTATTTTGAACAGGTAGCAATATTTATCTTATTTTTTTTTTTTGCTATGAATTAAAGTAGCCATTTTATTTGCATTGTCAAGGTAATCTAAGACCTTACCCTTGGAAAAAAATGTGGTTTTAGCATTCAGTTTATAGTGGGGTTTTCCAGTTTAAATTTTTTTTGGTTTGTTTCAGGGTAGTTTTGCATGTCCATTTCATATTGTATATGCAGACAGATAAAAAGGCATACTTGCCTACTGACCCAGTATGATTAGACTACCCAATTGTGGGGAGTAATCCAATTACAAAGAAATTAGGTCACCTTACCAGATACTGCCCACTTCCATAGAGAAGTGGGTCAGATTTGGGCGTAATAATGGCTCATTGAGCCACACACACCCATCTAATGATTACAGAAATCGCAGCATTTTATAGTGGGGGGGGGGGACTATTATGGCATTAATGTCTTCACCATCGCTCCAAGATCTCTCAAAGCAGAGCCCCAGAAAGTAGGTCAATATTAATAAATGCTGAATAATTACAGATGTAAAGTGAAAAGTAAGCTCTAGGTACATTTATGAGTATGTGTGGGTGTGTATGTATATATGTGTATATATATGTGTGTATGTGTGTGTGTATGTATATATATATATATATATGTGTGTATGTGTATATATATATATGTGTGTGTGTGTATGTGTGTGTATGTATATGTATGTGTGTGTGTATATGTGTGTGTGTGTATATATATATATATATATATATATATATATATATATATATATAATGTGTATATAAATTTTTACTTTGGGACAACTTTTTTTTTTAAATTAGGAATGTTCATAACAGTGGTATTAAATGAAGTGAGGTCGGAACGTTGTTTTTCCTAACTCTGCAAACTCCTGCTTATATTGGATTGTCTGAACGTACAGATGTGTCCTCATACATTATGGCAGCAGTCACTATCCGCATTAGGTGTGTGTGTTTTGCCTTAAAATGCGTCCTAGTTATATTGCATTCGGTTAAGATGCATCAGGAGACTGCGCTGATTAATTTGATTTGCGACACTTGTATATCTGTGTGCGACTAAGGGCTGTATTCAATTACTGGCGAAAACTGACGTTTTTTGTCAAAAAAACAGGCAAAAACACAATTGACAAAAAAAAACTGGAGAGAGGTTTTCTCCAGACCAGGTGAATAAAATGCAAAATCCCTATTTTTGGCTAAAATTGTGGGGATTTCTTTCAGAACACTTTGGACATCCCCCCTAATGATAAATGACTCAAACAATTTCGGAAGTTGCACACTTTGAAAACTGACCGGTCAAATTTTGGGTAAAAAAAGAAACGTTGAAACTGGTTTTAATGTATTGGGTCTGATTTTTCGGGGGCGGTATGGATGCATTAAGTGTTTTAAACATCGCACGCTGTCGCAGCAGGCAGGTTTTTAAAATTGCGTATTTACGACACGAAAATATACTTGCACCCATTTTAACATGCCCCCAATTATGTGGAATAGTAAATTCTTTGGAAAAAAAAATTGCTTTTGTATTATTTTCAACGCTATTTTTTTTTCACCCAAAATTCCACGATACTTTTTCGCCAAAGTGCACAACTTGCGATATTTTTTTGGGGGTAATTTATCATTAGGGTGTCCAAAGGGATCTAAAATAAATCCCCACATTTTTAGCCAAAAATAGGGATTTTGCATTGTTTTTCCACCTTGTCTGGTATGGAGAGAACTTTTTCTCCAGTTTTTTTTTTTTTTTTTTTTGCCAATTGCATTTTCGCCTGTTTCTTTGTTAAAATATTGCCTCTCTTTGGGCGTAAAACGTCTGTTTTCTCCGCTAATTGAATATGGCCCTAAGTCTCAATCAATATACGAAGTGCTACAATGCAGTTGCCGCTACTTTTTTCCACGCCACGTTCCATTGTGCTTTGTATTCAGCCTCAGCAGCACACAGATATACAAGTGTTGCATATCAAATTAATCAGTGCATCCTAGTCCCATCACATTATTACTAAGACATATTTCTTGCACAAAAAACTCTCCGGTGCTTGCAGAGTTGCATGGGACCTGGCCGCTACAGGCATCTCACGCCGCATGGCTTATTGAGGCTAGATGTATGAGGACACATCTGTATAAACTAATGGAGTGAGCAGAAGGAAAAAACCAAACCACTTGAGAGATGCCAGTATTGTGAGGGGGAAATCTGTAGGTAACACAACATACAGCAACAGCGTTGTAAAATGAGTCCAACTCATTTTCCATTAACAATTTCCAACACAAGTGTGTATTATATTGATACGGAATTACCTAAGTAGTACTATTAGCATTGCTTTCTACAATGAGTTTTTCTTAAGTTTCTTGTTTTAAGCTTAGAATTTAAAACCATTTTGCACGCCGGAATAATTTAAAATAAGAATTTAACAACGTGAAAATTACTATAAAAATTTATTAGGGTCTCCTAAAAGTTTAACTTTGCTATTAAAAAATATGGGAAAGGATCTTGTAGAAAAAGATAAATGGTGACCCTTCCAATACTGTAGACTCCTAAAGCGAGCAAAGAATATAACTGGATAATTTTGCATCTCAAGATTATGATTTGAAAAATATGGTAAACAAGTATGTTAAAGTGGGCTAATCTATACTTAAATTATTTTAAAACCATTTAATAAATTGTGGATGTGCATTACACACAAAAAACAGATTGAGTGTGAATCTGCCAGAAAATATCTGTTGGCTATTTTGCACTAAAGGCAAGTAATCAAGGCTTATTAGTTTGTGAAGGCGGTTCTTTTTAAGCAAAGTTTTGCTTTTTATTACCTTTTAATAATACAAGTGAAAGAGGTTCTCTAACATTGGATATTGGATTTCTTTAGTCTGACTACACTGATTTCATTGGTTGCCATGGGATACAGCATATAACTGCTTTTTGCACTTTCTTTTCTTACATATGCTACTTAGTGCTCAGGCATGTTTTTCCTTAAAACTAATATTGGTTTGAGGGTTTGTAATAATCCTATTTATTCTTCCACATTTCCATTGTATCTTGTGTGTGTAGCAGAGTTTCTGCATTTACCTTATTGGTAATTTACGGACCTTCATTATAATGCTTTAAGGGTATACAATGTTGCACATTAATTTTTAACTATGCAGTTTGTACAGTTTTTTTTTTTGTTTTGTATTTAGCAACTAAAGCCAAAGTTCTCTTAATTGTTTAGTTTAGTATATCTCATTGTATATACTGTAATGCAGGGAAGCATTCTCCAATTATACAGTAATAGACACTACTGTAGAGACATACTTTTACAACAGTTATGTAAATATTGGCAGGAACATCAAACTTATACATAAATTGAAGGAGATGGGAAGTAAGTTTGTCAGTGCCCAATTTAGTTTTTGAAAAATATAGGCCCTGAAGTGTGCTAGATATTATTGGTTAATAAATGTGTCTGACTGAAGTTGCCAGCAATAATCTAGGGTTGACTCTATTGCATGAAGTCATTCTGAAGGGATGCGGTCATAATACTGACCGCAGGGATTCTGTCACTAAGAATGCCGGCACCAGCATCCCGACCGCCAGCATCCCAACGCTAAGTAGTGGGGTTAAGGGGAGGGTTAGGTTAAGGGTGTAGGGAGGGGAGGTTAGGTCTAGGCACCATGGAGGGTTAGGATACCGACCGACAGGTATCTGCATCCTAACCCTGTCTGGATGCTGCAGTCGGGATTCTGAACCGCCGGGACCCCAAGCGCCAGCATCCTGTACCCAACCCGTTCTGGAAACCATGTTTTATTTACCTTTTCTTCCTAATCTACTTTGTAATTGAACCAAAGGTCTACAAAACTGGTTACATCGGTGTAAGCAATTAATGCTGGTCAAATTGTTGCCACTGGTCTACTTAAAACTGCATTGGCCATCCTGTTTTTCCCATTCTGTCAGTTGCAGTCATGTAGGATTTGATCCCACAGGAATGTATTTGTAGTTACTCGTGCTTCAATATCTTTACGTTTGTATTGTGTTAGATGCATATTCTAACAGAATCCTTGGTGTTCATGAAGGCTGGTTGTCACAGTTTAATGAAAGACTTTACTCTAAACGGCATGATCTTTGTTGGATTTCATATATTGTATTTTTTCTTTTTCTTGTCTTTTATTGACTCATGCATAGTCGGTAAGCTGTTATGCAGACTGACAGCCCTGTAAGAAAATAAACCTTATTGTTAATGCTGCCATGATCTAAAAGTAGTGAAATTAAATTTTCAGTACTATGCTGTAGCAAGCAGAAAGTCAGTTTATCTGTGTATAAAACAGCCTTCATGACCCCCTGCTTTGTCCTTTAATAACCGTGCATAGATACATAATTCTATTAATATAATTGGCAGAGAAGTTAGCAGTGTTTAATGGGATACATATATTTTTCCCAGTCCTACTACAGCAGGAGGGCTATTTCACACCTGCCGGTTTTGCCAGGCCTCAGTGCCTTTCACAAGCATCGGGCCGGCGTGTGTGTGTGTGTGTGTGTGTGTGTGTGTGTGTAAATTTTACACCCAGCAAAAAAAAACGGCCGGTCAAAACCGGCAGGTGTGAAATAGGCCTGAGACAGCTGTTATGGAAAGACTTGTTGGTGGATTTTCTTTGTGTTTGTTGTCTGCCTATGTTTGTACAAATTTGGAGATCGAGTTCACATCCTTCAGTTCTTATGACAGTTGTCACAAACTGACCAAAACTTTGCCAGAAATGTTGTCTGCTCTTTTTCTGTTTGTTTTTTGCTCAGACAATCAAATCATGCATCAGCTCGGTGAACCTTAAGTAGCAGTTGCTGCTTTGTTTTATCTGATATAGATAAAAAGGGAAACATTGTCTAGTCTTTAAAAAGCCAGTGTATATAATAATAGTGTTAATTCTAGCACCATGCACCTGTTTCAACCTGTTCAGTTCCTCTTAACTACCTGAGGTGTTGCTTTCTGCTCTGGTGCTTCTAGCACACAGTTGATGCAACAAACTGCTGAGATTCAGTGTGTTGCATCAGCTGTGTGCTAGAAGTACCAGAGCAGAGAACGACACCCCAGACCGCATAGAGGAACTGCATGGGTTGTGACAGGTGCAGAGTGCTAGTATGAAGATTATAATAGAATAATGCTCATGTGAGGCATGAAAAGTCTTCCTTGCAATCAGCACCAACCTTGTGAACACAGCACTCCATGGATTTAGAATTTGTTCTCATAATCTCCTATAGTTGTGAGCATTAGTAATTAAATCGGAAAATGTTTGTTTCAGGCACTTCTGCTCTTTCCAAATAACTATTTTATTTTAACTTTCTTTGCATAATTTTAATACTTTATTTTACGGATATCAGGAAGTAGTGTTCACTCTAGCTCCGGCGTGGCCATTGAAAAGGGGGCGTGTCTATAAGACGCGTCACTCTTGGGGGCGTGCCCGGCACTTACGGACACACCGGGCAGCCCCCAAGTGCTGCTGACAGGTAGAACAGGTGACGGGCGCATGCGCCCAGTGTCTACATTTCCCCACCCGCGGGACACTGCGTCCCACGGGTGAAGACTGCACTCGCAGGCTGTCTTAGCATTGAGGACAGGGTGCGCTTTGCCCTCCAGAAGGACAGAGCGCTTTTTGCACTCCAGAAGGAGGGTAGGGCGCAGCGCCCCGCTAAAACAGCCTAAAACAGCCTAGCGGGAACGCTATCAGGAAGTACACCATAGGACAAAGCTCCAGTTTAATTTAATTTTGATGACCCTTCCTAGCAATGACACAAGTGTATTTCAGTGCAGCTCATGTTTTGGAGATATTTCTGGTCAACCATTGCCCTAGATTGAGTTTTTAGTGCTGCAATAAGGAGCCACTGCATTTGTTACTGTTTTATTCAGTTTATTTCACGGTTTTTATCCTTATTTCAAGTGTGAGAAAATGTATCCCAAGATTAGTACGTAAATATAATCTCATTAGTAGTGTAGGTTCATTAAATATTTTTGTTTTTATGCAGGTTTGCAAAAACCTGATTAGGTAACATCTGGAAGAAAATATAACCAATAGTGACCAAAACCTACTAGGACATGTCACTAATGTCATGCTACAGGTTTTAGTAGTAATGTCTATTTCACACAAATGTATTAATATAACAACCACATTAATTTTGAAGTAGGTGTTAAAAATTTTTATTATGTGAAGTTTTAGCACTTTGTCTTTAGGTTACATTTTCCGAGTGGCTATAAATGAGTAGCATTTTAGTAGGAAAATTATTTATACAGACGTAAAAAAAAAATTCAGCAGAATATAATAATTGGATAAAAAAAAGTTAGCTTAATTGATTAGTTCTCTTAAATGTCTTCCTGTTTTGGTGATTTCTTAATTAGATAAGGTGCAAAAAGCCATATCGTGATTTTACCAAGCAGTCATATTTTGTAGCATCAAAAATAGGCTCCTCAACTAATGGCCTCAAAGTATAGTTTTTACCAGTTGTATGGACAACATGAATTCATAATGCAGTTATTTTTGTACGTATATTTATTTCTATGCATGCAAAGGCGCACTTGTATATTGATTCTTAGGTTTGCATGTCTTTTTTCTTTTGCTTTGTAAATTATACATATATATTGTGTGATATAGATATATATATATATATATATATATATATATATATATAATTATACCCTTTTTTTTTATTTTAACAAACCAAAGGTAATGTTGATTTGTAGTTTTCTGTGCTGAGTAAAAGTATTGGTGCAGTTTGTAATCCAGTCTAAGTAGTCACATTAGATTGAATACTGTTTAAATTCTTTATGATCTCCTGTAGCACACGCGTTTAAATATGATTGTATGCATTTATATAGTTTAATAAAAGTTCATTAAATGTTTCTCCTTGTATTTGTTATTGGTAAGTAACACGTTTTATTGAATAACTTAATATACACTTTATTGTGCTATGAATAATAGATAATTTGGTATTGCTTTTTATTTATTTCGAAATATTGGATGGCTGAGAATTCAAAACACTTTTTGACAATATGTTCAATTCTTAGCTCAGATTTACATCTCATATACAGTGATCGCAAATACGCGCTATAGCACGTATTTTACCCGATAATGATGACTGGGGACCCACTTTTGCAGAATGGGTGGGTCCCTGGCTCCTGATCATATGGCTCCGCCGCGGCCAATCCCTGGCTCCTGATCATATGACTCATGTCTCCCTAGCCTGGCCAGGGATGAATATAAAAAGTGGAGGTGGAGCCGGCGTGAGGACAGCCCCAGCATGATGATGGCCATGGCACCCTGCAGGAAGATGGCTCCGGCACCCAGCGGTATGCCCGCCCCGGTGGAAGGGCGCTGTGCAAGTAAAGTTAATAAGCGGGTAGGGGTTAAGTTGGGGCTGCAGGTTAATGGGGGTTCTGAGCAGAACTTCCTGTGGTTGCTGGCACTGCTGGTGCTAACGGTAAAGAATGGCAGGTGGTCAGCCAAAGGGGGGTACATTTAGCAAACAGTGTGGGAGTCAGCTGCTGCTAATGCTACTTTTAGCTACCTTTCGATCTACTCTGACCCCCCTTCCTAACCCCAGCACTGTCTGCCCCTAACCCCTCCTTGCCCACCCAGTGCTGCACCAGCTATCTACTCTTACTCCCAACCTATTCCCAGGATTGCCTGCCCCTAACCACCTCCTTGCCCCCCAGTATTGCTCCAGCTGCTATTTACCCTCACCCCTTCCATACCGCCAGCATTCTGCCCCTAACCACCTCCTTGCCCCCAGTGCTGCCGCAGCTATATCTACCCTTGCCCTCTCCCAACTCCCAAAACTACCTGCCCATAGCCCCTTGCTCCCCAGCAGTGTTATAACTTCTGTATAGTTACCCCGTCCCTACCCCCAGCGCTGTATGCCCTTACTCACCTATACCCCCAACTCTACCCCATCTTCTGTTTGCCCTTAATCCCCACTGTCCCAACTGCTGCTTGCCCTCACCCCCATAATAAGTAATGGGACCCAGAAATCGTGGAATAGGACCCCAATTTTTTAACTTACCTCAGCTGACCTTACACTATATGCAGTGATCACGCGGAGCGAAAAAAAAATTGAGTCCCTGGGACTCTGTTTTTTCTGCTCTGCGTGATCACTGCATATAGTGTAAGGTCAGCGGAGGTACGTTAAGGTCAACTGACTGCAGAGTCCTACAAGAAGGTCTTCTGAGCTTGCTGTCATTTTTCGTTTGTGCATGTACACCCAGGGAGGGAAAGATGATCTTTAGGTCCTTGTTGTGAATCAGTCCTTTTGGTATATAACGGAGTAGTCACAACCATAGCTGGGGACTAAGATGCTTAGACAAAGTTTTATCAAATTTATAAGTCTCCAGATGTATGAGGGCTGATTGTAAAGTAATGAGACTGCCTCTGTTTTTCTGTCCCATAGGTAGACGTGGCAACACTATGCTGGTTATTGTGACACTCATACATCGATGTGTCTGAACCTGCAGTTGGACCACCGTAGTCGTCTTTTTTTTTTGTTTGGTCACAGCGAGTGGAAGATCTTCGTACGTTTCATCGTGGCGGATGTGGAAGACTTGTCAAAGATGTGTGATTGAATTTTGTGTTGCACTTTGAAAAAGTGGAAATGAAACTCATGAAATGTTACGGCAAGCATATGGTGGAGAAACAATTAGCCGTGCTGCAGTATTTCTGTGGTGGAAGCCCTTCAAAGAGGGTAATGCGCAAGTGACTAAATGCGTTCTGGGAGACCATCAACTGCAGTTAAAAATGTCAACGTTGCCAAAGCTGTGGAGATGTTGCAAAATGACAGTTAACTTTACCTGAACTTCAGCTTCACTTGGCATCTCATTCAAATGGGTTCAGCATATTGTGAAAAAGGAAATGAAAATGCATCGCATGTGCGCCAGGTGGGTACCCAGACATCTCACAGAAGCAGATGCAACGACGAGTTGAATCGTGCAAGACCACTATTAGAATGTTGGAGAGGATGACTAATTTCCTGACATACAGTGGGGCAAAAAAGTATTTGTACAGCCACCGATTGTGCAAGTTGTTGCACTTTAAAAGATGAGAGGTCTGTAATTTCCATCCTAGGTATACTTCAACTGTGAGACCAGAATCAGATCAAAAAATTCAGGAAATCACATTGTATGATTTTCAAACAATTTTATTTGTATATTCTTTCTGAAAAAAAATATTTGGACAATCAAAAAGTTTAACTCAATACTTTAAAGTAACCTCGGTTGGCAATTACAGAGTTCAAATGTTTCCTGTAGTACTTGACCAGGTTTGCACACACTGCAGCAGGTATTTTGGCCCATTCTTCAGTGCAGATCTTCTCTAGATGTGTCATGTTTTGGGGCTGTCTCGGGCCAACACGGACTGTCAACTTCCTGCACAGATTTTCCATTGGGTTGAGGTCTGGAGACTGGCTAGGCCAATCCAGGACCTTGAAATGCTTCTTACGGAGCCACTCCTTAGTTGCCCGGGCAGTGTGTTTGGGGTTATTGTCATGCTGGAAGACCCAGCCACGTCACATCTTCAATGCTCTTACTGAGGGAAGGCGGTTTTTCCCAAAAATGTCACGATACATGGCCCCATTCAGCCTCTCCGTAATACGGATCAGTCATCCTGTCCCCTTTGCAGAAAAGCATCCCCAAAGCATGTTTCCACCCCCATGCTTCACAGTGGGTATGGTGTTTTTGGGATGCCACTCATCACTCTTCTCCCTCCAAACACGGCATGTGGAGTTTATATCAAAAAGTTCTATTTTGGTTTCATCTGACCACATGACATTCTCCCAATCCTCCTCTGGGTCATCCAGATGGTCACTGGCAAACTTTAGACTGGCCTGGACATGTGCTGGCTTAAGCAGGGGGACCTTTCTGGTGCTGCAGGATTTGAATCCATGATGACGTAGTGTGGTTACTAATGGTAACCTTTGTGACTGTGGTCCCAGCTCTCTTGAGGTCATTGACCAGGTCCCCCGAGTAGTTCTGGGTTGATCCCTCACCGTTCTCAAGATCATTGATACCCCACGAGGTGAGATCTTGCATGGAGTCCCTGGTCGAGGGAGATTGTCAGTGATCTTGTATTTTTTCCATTTTTTAATAATTGCACCAACAGTTGATCTCTTCTCACCAAGCTACTTGCCTATTGTCGAGTAGCTCATCCCAGCCTTGTGCAGGTCTACAATTTTGTCCCTGGTGTCCTTAGACAGCTCTCTGGTCTTGGCCATGGTGGAGAGGTTGCAGTCTGACTGAGGGTGTAGACAGGTGTCTTTTATACAGTTAACCAATTCAAAGAGGTGCCATTAATACAGGTAACGAGTGGAGGATAGATGAGCTTCCTAAAGAAGAAGTAACAGGTCTGTGAAAGCCAGCATTCTTGCTGGTTGGTAGGTGTCCAAATATTTATTTTCCGCCTGAATATACAAATTGTTTAAAAATCATACAATGTGATTTCCGGAATTTTTTGTTCTGATTCTGTCTATCACAGTTGAAGTGTACCTATGATGGAAATTACAGACCTCTCATCTTTTAAAGTGCAACAACTTGCACAATCGGCTGTCCAAATACTCTTTTGCCCCACTGTAGATTGTGTCGTGTGACGAATCCTATAGTCATGATTATGATCCGGAATCCAAACTGTCCAGTGTATGGAAACACGCAGATTCGCCTCTGTCGTTCTTTGATGCACATGGTATAATCCTACAGCACTGGATTCCCTGAGGACATACAATTAATGGTGACTACTATGCAAATGTCCTAAAAACCCATTTACGTGGAGCCATGAGAAAGAAAAGATCACATTTGCTGAAGTGTTTTTTGCTCAAAGACAATGCCCGACCACATGTTGCTGCTGTTGCATTGGCAGCACTGACTAAAATTAATGGGACAGAACTGGAACACCCTCCATATAGCCTGAACTTAGCGCCCTGTCAGTCTACTGCATGTCTTTGAATCGTTGTTGAAATGCTGCAGAAAATGTATTGAATGTGAAGGACGCTACTTTGATTATTTTTTTTATTATTCAGAATCCGTTGCCTCCACAGGATCTGAACACTTCTTTTTCAGTCTCATTACTTTTCAACCAGTCCTTGTAATAGGCAGCAAGTTCTGAAGTTGCCAAAAAATGCACCAGAATAAATTGTGGAAAAATAGACAGGGCTCTGGGCAGCCACCCCTCCCCCCCCAACAAGCTGCACTAAAATGCACTCCTGCCCGACCCCCAATTTTTCCATGACCAGCAACAGCTGGAAGCAATATACCAGGGATGGACATTGGACATAGGGCTAGTATCCCAAGGGAATTAGGTCTTGCATATACAATGTGCTCACCCCTCACCTGAGGTGTGTCAATTAAGAATGGTTAATCGTTTACATTTTCATCTTTATGGGCACACTTTGGCTCGTTCACTAATTTATTACATACAAAACTATTGGGAAATGTATTCTTAGATCCATGTAGCCATCCTTAAACTTGGCAATAAAAAAACCAATGTAAGATATTGCACTACTACCCAGCACATGCTTGTACATACCGTGACTTGTACAACTTGTTATGATTTTCTGCAACTGAAAAGTTGCAGAAATATCACAACTTATTACATTCCGATCCGTCCCTATACTATCCATCACAATTAGCTGAACCAAGCGGCTTCAGTAGGCAAAACTCGTAATAACATATAAGGGAAACAGCATTATCAGTGATACCACAGTAAAGAGCACTGTCCTCCATTCCCCTGACCCCAAAAGCCTTTTACAGTTCTGCCTCTCCCAGTCAATAAAGCAGTGGCTATACCCAAGAGTCTCCATGGTTTTGGCAGAATAACTTTGACAAGCCTGGCCTTGAAATGGAAACCTGTGTGTCTCTCCAGGCTCTCACTAGCGCACTATGAGCACTATAACCAAAATCCAATCCCCTATATTTCTGGAAATGCGACAAACACTGAGGATAGTATCCAGTAAATAGTTGAGAAGTAAAAATCACATCCTAATGTGGCTAACTCATTGGAAAATGGAATATTAAACGAAATCTGTTGCTAGTATAGTGTTTTAACAGAATGCTGATGTATGGAAGGCAGGGCTTAATATATCTACATTCAGTATATTTTATCACTCTACTAATTACTCAATACACCCTGCTAGCTAAGTATATCACCCAGCAGTCTGCCACCAGTTTCTGAAAAATGTAATTACTCACATAGGATACGATTTTGTTCAATTATAAGGAAAGACACCCTTTGTACTATAATACAGTGATCAAAAGAGTGGGGGGTATGACCACAGACAAATATAGTATCCGAGGCGAAAAAAAAGGGAAGAAATTAATTGTTCTATGTGGTGCACTGAATAGACAAATTATTTAGATATAACTTTTATTTTGTACAATTTAATATTACTTACATGTTAAAAATAGGGAAAAATAGGTTAAAAAATAGGAATAATTAGAGGAAGAAAATGTGATATTAATTAACACCACATTTTAATTTCCACTCAATGTCATCAATAAATTTGTTTTCTAAATGGCCTCTTGTATTTTAATGATTTATGTCTATTCATGTATCACAGATATCCATTCATTTTTGTGTGATGCTGAAGTATGTTGGTGAATTAATAATTCTTCAGGGTCCACAGGATTTACCTTTTGGGGGGGTATGAAGTTGGAGCGATCCAATGCACCAAACAGCTCAAGCTTTGGGGCTCCCTACATGCACTGGTCCTCCTCCCTATATACCTCAGCCACAGGCATTCAGTTGTTTTGTTTGGTGCATGGCAAGTCGCACCTGTTATGCTTTTTTACTTTTATGATTTACCTTTAGAGTTTAGCGGTACCAGCTGCCGGTAATGACGCTGTTCCGCGACTCCGTCTACTTCCGCCGATGCCGAAACACCAGTTCCTCTATATGCCCTGAGGTTCTCGGCAGGTCTTAGATAGCAGCTTTCGCTGAGTTCTGGATTGCAGTCGGATAATGGAGATGTCGGGTAAGCGTTTTCTCGGTGAATCGTGCGCGGCAGTCCTAGCCTCTAGTGTTGAGACGCATCGGAGGCTGTTGCAGATGAAGGTCTCGTGTAACATGTCCTCACTAAGGCGTCCGGGGCCATGTTGCCGAGGACGGGTGGTAAGACACACTAGAGCATAGGTTCTCAAACTCTGTCCTCGGGACCCCAAACAGTGCATGTTTTCCAGGTGTCCTCACAGAATCATATGTGAATTAATTAGCTCCACCTGTGGATCTTTAAAATGTAACAGTGAGTAATGACTACACCTGTGCACCTGCTGGGTGACCTGCAAAACGTGACCTGTGTGGGGTCCTGTGGACCGAGTTTGAGAACCACTGCACTAGAGGCACACTTGTCAATGTCTTACTACTCTCAGCCTAGGGGACATTGCGCTCCTCCCCGCCAGACGTAAACTTCCGTACGGATTCCCGCATGTGGTTTACTTGATCTGACCACCTCGTGTAATGAGATGCTCGCAGTTAGCGTTTGTGTGTGGGTGATGCTGAAGCTGTTTGGTCTCAGAGGTTTGGTCTGTCTCTATATGCCTCTCCCCTGGGTTTGGCATATAGCGCTCTATATTCTACCATAACCCCCTCGGGGCTGGTTAGTTGAGTCTATATTGCTTTAGCAATTGTGCATATTTATGCATTGTAGGTGACTATGCTAGCTGCTGTATTTATACTGCCTTTTGTTTTCCAAACTCAGTTATATCACTGTTTCTCCTCATCCCTCTGAAAAGGTGTGTGGGGTTTTTCATTGAGAGGTCATATTGCATTTATACTGTAAGCCATATAACTTTCATACATTTGTCATGTCTAAAGGTAAAAGTGGGAAGGATGACCCGCCAGTGCTAAAATCCTGTAAGTCCTGCGCTGCAGGCTTGTCTGAGCAGGATGTGAACCAGGATGGATTGTGTAGTCTCTCTTGTAAACTGCTGCCTAGTGTATCCGGTACATCTGCACCAGCACTAGAGCCACCTGAGTGGATGGCCGCTTGATCTCAGATTTTGTCGCACTTAGTGGACAAAGCCGCAGAAGTGCAGGCTGCGGCTGTAGTACCACATGCTATGGGGTGTTCACAGCATTGGTGTGCTATGTCTATGCCTCCCATGAATCCCTATTGGGTTAAATGTACTGCACTCTAGTCAGAGTATACCGCCATCTACAGCCTCCCCGCAGGCAGATAGAGCAGTGGCGGTGAAGCAGGGGCATAAAAGAGGTGCTCGTTACCTGTTGCCTCAGGAGTCTGACTCTGCCTCATCAGACTCTGATACTCAGAGTTCTGGGTCTGTCTTGGAGAAAGAGGACCATCAGTTCATTGTGGATGTTTCCTCTCTAGTGAGAACAGTTAATGTCCTCAGTATGGAGGAAGAGGAGGTTTCACTGATGTCTAAGGAACCATTCAGAGAGTGACTAATAATTTCCCTCAGTCTGGGCAACTGACAAATCTCATGTCTGAAGCATGGAGTACTCCTAGTAAGCATTTTCATGCTACAAGGAAGATAACCTTTCAATACCCATTTGCACCAGGGGAGTGTAAGAAATGGGAAGTTCCCTCAACGATAGATGCTCATGTTACAGGATTGATCAGGAGCGCTACACCTTACCCATTCCTGCAGCATCCTCTTTGAAAGAGGTTACAGATAGAAATTTTACAATTATTTGAAATGTTTTCATTATCTGGTGCGATTACCAGACCAGCTACGTCTGTAGCCTGGGTAGCCAAGGCTATGAAGGATTGGATAAAGTCTTTGGAAGATACTATGCCTGATGCAACCAGAGAGCAGCAGTCTCTTCTCAGTTAAATGTGAGAAGCAGCTGTCTATATTGGGGAAGCGGTTATTGACGTAGGTATCCTGGCTTCTAGGGTCTCGGCAAACTCAGTTGCAGCCCAAAGATCCCTTTTGGATAAAGAACTGGAAGGCGGATGCAGGGTACAAAGAGGCTCTAGAATCTTTGCCTTTTTAACGGGAAGGTACTGTTTGACCAGAGCTGGATGACATAATGACTTCTTTGGCAACACCGAAGTCTGCTGAATTGCCATTTAAGACTACTCTTAGGAGGCAGTGGTCATCTCGGCCCTTTCATCTACAAAAAGACAAAAACAGTCGTCCTCCAGACAGTTATTCCTACAGGAAACCGCAGCCCAAGAAATCTTGATCAACCAAGCACCCTGCTTTTAAGCCAGACGGTAAGCCTACTGTCTGATGGGGTGGGCCTCCCCCTGGGGGATCTCAGGGTTGGAGGCTGACTTCAACAGTTCACCCAGATCTGCCATCAGACAACTACAGATTCCTGGGTGCGAGAGCTGGTCTCTTGGTTATGCCATCACATTCCTGAGGTATCCTGAGAGGTTTGTGGGTACAACCCTTCCTGCAGACCTAGTCAGAGCTTCGGACTACCCGGAGTCTATTGGGGCCCTCCTGAGATCGGGAGTCCTAGTCCCCATTCCTGTGACAACAGGGAAGGGGTGGTTATTCAAATGTATTTTTGATTCAAAAACCAAATGGGTCACATCACCCTATTCTGAATCTGAAGTCTCAACAGATTCATCAAGGTGCCCAAGTCCCATATGGAAACCCTACGGTCAATTATGCTGCCAATGGAGCCTGGTGACTTCATAGTCTCCCTGGACATACAAGATGCATATCTGCATTGCAAGATCTCACCAAGGCTTTCTCGGATTGGCAGTAGATCATGGCAAGATAATGGCAGTCATGACTACTCATCTCAGACGACAAGCAGTCAGGATATTGCCATATCTAGACGCCCTGATATTAGCACAATCTCAGGAGATGTTGCAATGTCATCTGCGGATGACCATTGTCTGCTTACAATGGCACGGCTGGGTAATCAATTGGAAAATATTTTCTTTCTCCAACTCAGCAGATGGTGCACTTGGGGGTGCTCCCTGGGACAGAAGTTCTTCTACCAGAAGACAAGATTGTGGCACTACAATCTCATGTGCGCAGTCTACTCTGCAAGCAAACAGTGTCTGTTCACTTGGCAATGCAGGTGCTGGGCTCCTTGGTAGCCACATTTGACATGGTGGCTTATGCCCAGTTCCACTCCCAGGTCCCTGCAGCATTGGATCCTGGCTCAGTGGGATGGTCCGTATCATCAGATAGTATTAGATGATTCGCATCTCGCTAGAGGTCCGGCTCTCCCTAGCCTTGTGCCTGGCGACGACTCATTTGAACAAGGGTCATCCTTTATGGGTACCAGATTGGGTACTTCTCACCATGGATGCAAGTCTGCGAGGATGTGGAGCGGTGACATGTCACCACACCTTTCAAAGAAGATTAACGGTTCAGGAAAGTCACCTGCCAATAAATATCTCAGAGCTTTGTGCAGTGCAGAAAGCACTCATACTGGTGCAAGACCTGCTACAGGGCAGGCTTGTCCAGGTTCAGGCCGGCAATGCGACAGCAGTGGCCTACATCAATCATCAAGGAGGCACACAAAGAGGAAGTGGCAGAAATTCTGCTGTGGGCAGAATGCCATCTTCCAGCAATCATCCCAGATGTACTCAACTGGGAAGCTGACTGTCTAAGTCGCCAGGACATACATGCTGGAGAATGGGCTCTTCATCTGGAAGCTGGTGGACAAGTGGGGATTACTGGACGTAGACCTCATGGTGTCGCGTCACAACCACAAGGTCCCCAGGTATGGGTCCAGAACAAGGGACCACTCAGCCACCTTTGTGGATGTTCTGGCAGTGAGATGGAACTTCAGGTTGCTGTACCTGTTTCCTCCAATCTCTCTCCTTCCAAGAGTTGTCAGTATCATCCTGCCACCTTCCTGCTTCAACTTTCTAATAGCTCCTGTCTGGCCCAGGAGGCATTGGTTCTCCGATCTGACACATCAATCCATAGACGGTCCACTGCCTCTGCAGTCGGATCTGATGGTGCAGGATCCCTGCCTATGCCAGGATTTACCAGGGGTTTCTCTGCTTCTGTGATTCAAACGATGCTGAGGGCAAGGAAGCCTGCTTCCATCCGCATCTATCACAGAATTTGGCATTCATTTTTTCTTTGGTGTTCTCACAGAAAATATGACCCTAAGATTTTTAAGGTATCGAGAGTACTTTCTTTTCTTCAGGCTGGATTAGACTTAGGTCTTTGGCTACCTTGAGAGTACATTTCTGCTTGACAGTTTGGATCCAGCGCAAGATTTCCCCTTTGCCAGATGTTAGAACATTCCTACAAGGGCTTCTTTGGCTGCAACCTCCATTTCTCCCATTGGTGGCACCGTGGTATTTATCATTGGTTCTCAGGGCATTGCAATTGCCTCCCTTTGAACCCTTGGATAAAGTGGACTTGCGATGACTTGACAGCAAAGACACGTTTTCTTCTCGCTATTTCTTCAGCTCGCAGGGTTTCTGACTTGGCAGCACTCTCATGTCGCTTTCCATATTTGATTTTTCATCAAAATAGAGCTGTCCTCCATACCAAGGTGGGCTACCTTCCCAAGGTTGTTTCCCGTTTTTATATAAATGAGTAAATTTATAGTCCTGGCCTTTGTTTTCAGACCTGTCCTGTGAAGCTTCCCTGGATGTAGTTTGAGTCCCACGTATCTACGTGGACTGGACCAGTTCCATCAGGAAATCAGATTCTCTTTGTGTTATATCTATTTCACAAATGAGGCTGGCCAGCAACAAAACAAACTTTTGGCTCACTGTCTGCGTATGACTATTTCTCAGGTGTATACACAGGCTGGTCTCCCTGTCCCTAACAAGGTGACAACACATTTCACTCTGTCTGTTGGACCATCCTGGGCGGTTAGACATGGCGCCTCGGCTGAACAGCTGTGCAAGGCAGCCACTTGGTCTTCTGTCAATACTTTTATCAAATTCTATGCATTTGATACTTTTGCCTCCCAGGATGATTCCTTTGGGCGGCGGATTCTCCTCTGCGCAGGAGCATCCCCACCCTTAAGGGAATTGCTTTAGGACGACCCCCAAGGTAGATCCTATGGACCCGGAAGAAGAAAATTAGAGTTATGGTATAAAATACATTTAACAATTTTTTTTATTTGAGGTCCACAGAGCACCCTTTCTGATGCACCTGGCCTCAGTGGAATCTATTCTACAGCCTTTTTTGTATCACCGAGTCCCTCTTTGTATGTAGAGTGTTTCTTGTACTTCATTCTCCACTTTCCATCTCTTGTTGTTAGGCTTGTTTGCATACTGAATGCCTGTGGCTGAGGGCGGGGTATATAGGGAGGAGGACCAGTGCATGCTGGGAGCCCCAAAGCTTGAGCTGCTTGGTGCATTGGATCGCTCCAACTTAATACCCCCCTCCCCTCCAAAGTAGATCCTGTGGACCTTATGGACCTCGAAGAAAGAGTTGAAAAATTAGAGTTATGCTATAACATACCTTTTTGTTTCCTTCAGGGTCCATAGGGATACCATGGGGATATTATGGTTGGAGAGATCCAGGCACCAAAAAGTTAAAGCTTCAGCTCTCAGGATGCCTCAGGTCCTCCATATATACCCCGCCCTTAGCCACAGGCCTTCAGTTGTGCATTTGGTGTGGAAGGATCAAAACGCACTTTTGGAACGGGACTGCTCAGGCAGTCCTAAGCTATAATTTTGTGTTTTATGCTTTTGGGTTGGCAGTACGAAGCATCTGAATTAAGATTCATGTACTGCGACTCCATCTACCTCTGCTTGGCTGCAATACCAGTAACTAGCCTGGTGATTTTGGCAAGGGTCAGCTGAGCTTGCTAGCAGCAATGCTGCGACCCAGACTGCAAACGGACGCATGAAGATGTCAGGTAAGGCAATTCTTCGCTTACAGGGAAACGCACGCGGCAGTCCTTGCTTTTGGTGTCAGACGCACCAGAAGCCGCTGCAGTTAGAGCCCGGGATTGTCTACGTCCTCTCTAAACCACACAGGTCTTATCATCTAATGCCGGGGATCGGCAGCAGACGCTTCTGCTGCCACGAGGCCCGAGTACCCAGCTGGTTAATGCAGCTTAGGGGAGGTAGGTGTTCTGACCCTGAAGCAGACCTTCCGAAGGGTTTTGCGCATCTGGGTTGCTCTGCCTACCCTATACATGTGTATGAGTCGCTCACGGTCCATGCTCAGTGCACTCTGTAGATGTTAGTCTCAGGAGGGTTTGGGTCAGTCTCCCTGTATACACTGTACCTCTCATTTGGTTAAGGTATATAGTGCTCTATATTCTACCATTGCTTTGTGTAGTTGATTTAGAATCGATTGTAATTATGTTACAATGCATATGTATGTGACTGTTTGATCATGATAATTGACAGAAATAAGAGTGTCAATACAGCAGCTAGCAATGTTTTTCTCTCCATCCTCTTGGGGTGGAGGTTTTTCTCTGAGTACTTCACATTAAGATTCTGTGAAGGCTGTCGCATAACATTGCAATTATTACCTTTATTGAACATGTCTAGAGATAAAGTAATACAGGAGGGGGAGCCCTCTGTGCTTGTTTCATGTAAATTATGTATGGCCTATTTGTCCCCACAGGGCATTAAGGATGGTTTGTGTGTGGGTATCCTCTTTGTCCCAGGTAATGAAGCAGTTTGTGAATCGTATGCCTCCTTGGATGGGGTTTCCACAGCATGCCATGTTTGCACCTCCTATGCATCCTTCCTGGAAGGATGTTTATGACCATTCTAGTCAGTGTATGGTTAACAGACCGGTAGTTACTAAGGCATCTAAGCGCAAGTTATGACTTTTTCAGTCTGCTCAACCTAAGGATTCAGACGCATCATCTGAGGAATGGGATGATGTGCAAGGTTCCTCTCAAGGGTCTAGCTCGGGGGAGGAGGACTATATGTCCACAGTGGATGTTTCTCCTTTGGTGAAGGCGGTTAAATCAATCATGACTATTCTGGTTGATGGAATAGCTCATAGTAAGAAGGCTACAGTGTTTAAGCACCACCTTCTGTATGTACTAAGCGGGAGGTACCTCCTATGTGGATGGTCATGTGATGCATTTAATCAAAAATGTTACATTGCCTATTCCTTCAGCATCTTCCCTGAAGGTTTCCACTCCAATTTAAGCACATCTTAAAACAATATTTTCGTCATCTGCAGCTGTTTCATTCAGCTATGGCTGGAGCCTGGGTAGCTGTTGAAGAATGGATGGGAGCATTGGAAGATTCTCTACCAAATGCTACCAGAGAACAGATGATGTATATCTCCCACATACTAGAAGCGGCTACCTGTCTGGTAGGAGCTGCTGTAAATGCTGGAACGAGCAAGGGAACAGCCTTCCTCTAAGATGTCTAGTTTTTGCAAAATGTCAAGGTGACAAACTAAGGTCTGCCCCAGAAAAACATCCAGCTTCTAAACTGGACGTCAAATCCCTGGCCTGATGGGGTGGGCCTCCCACTGAGGGATCCAGGGGTTGGAGGCTGACTACAGTTTGCGGATTGTTGGCATCAAAGAACAGATGCCTGGGTCCAAGAAGTGGTCTCTCAGGATTATGCCCTCACTTTCAGGAGGCATCCTCCCCAGAACTTTGTTTGCACAGATCCTCCATTAGATGCGGTCAAGACTTTGGCCTTTCAGGAAGCTATTCACTCCCTGCTGCAGGCAGGGGTAATAATCCCGGTTCCTGTGTCACAACATGGAAGTGGTTATTTATTCCAATCTACTTCTGGTTCAGAATCCTAATGGGGCTTATCGCCCTATACTAAATCTAAAAACCCTGAAAAGGTTTATCCATGTACCCAAGTTTCGTATGGAAACTCCGATCAATTATTGCCGGGGGATTACATGGTTTCCCTGGGCATTCAGGATGCATATCTGCATGTTCCTATTATATCATCCCACCAGCAATATTTACAGTTTGCTGTCCTTCAGCAACATTACCAATTTCAGGCTCTACCCTTTGGCCCATCTACAGCTCCCGGGGTATTTACCAAAATAATAGCAGTCATGACGGCCTATCTCCGGCATCATGGAGTCAGAATTCTGACATATCTGGACAACCTTCTGATATTGGCACAGACTCCAGTTGTTTTACATAACCATCTTCAACTGACCATAGCCTGCTTACAAAAGCACAGCTGGAGCATCAATTTGGAAGAAATAATCACTTTCTCCAACACAGCAGATGGTACATCTGGGAGCTCTTCTAGATTCTCTGGCACAGACGGAGTTTCTGCTAGAGGACAAGATAGTGGCCCTAGCGTTGTGGATGCACAAGTTGTTACCCTTCATTTGTGTATCAATTCTGTTAGCAATGCAGATACTGGAATCAATGTTATCCACCTTCGACATGGTGGGGTATGCTCGATTCCATTCCAGGCCTCTGCAAAAATTGATTCCAAGTGGAACGGACAGTATTATCTAATAAGGTCCCAGAGAATCCTTCTTACTCCAGAGGTTTTTCACTCCCTCCTGTGATAGCTGAGAAAGGATCATCTGAACAAAGGGCTCCCATTCTGAATTCCAAATTAGGTGCTTCTCACCACATCTTCATCGATGATGACTAGTGACAGGTCATTACACCTTTCAGGAAAGAAGGACAAATTATGAAAGTCATCTGCCAATAAACATTCTGGAACTGCGAACAGTATACAAAGCACTTGTCATGGCACAGGACCGGCTCCATGGCAAGCCGGTCCAGATGCAGTGCAGCAACAGTGGCCTATCTCAATCATCAGGGAGGCACAAGAAATTACGCAGCCATGAAAAGTGACAAGGGTTCTGATTTGGGCAGAACATCATCTTCTGGCCATCTCTGCAATATTCATACCGGGCTTACTCTTGCGAAGCAGTCTTAAGTCACCAGGATGTACTCACCAGGGAGTGGTCTCTCCTTCTGGGAGTGTTTCAGCTCCTGGTAAACAAATGGAGTCTACCAGAGAGAGAGCTCATGTTGTCACATCACAACCACACAGTCCCCAGATACGGGTCCAGGTCCACAGACCCATAAGCAGCCTTTGTGTATGCACTGGCAGTAAGAAGGGACTTCAAGCTGGCGTATCTCTTTACTCCGATTTACCGCCTCCCAAGAGTGCTCATGAAATTCAAGCAGGAAGGTGGAACAGAAATTCTGGTGGCTCCAACTTGGCCCGGACTCATTGGTTCACCGACATACAGGATGTGTCAATAGACAGCAGATCCTGCCCTAGAGGAAGAGGATACAGACTAATGCAGGTTCCCTGCCGGCATCCGGACTTACCTCATCTGGGTTTGACAGTGTGGCTCTTGAATCTTCCATCCTAAGAGCAAAAGGTTTTTCCAATTCTGTCATTCAAATGATGCTTAGGGAACGGAAACCTGCCTCTGTCTGTTTCTATTACAGAGTTTGGCATTCTTTTTGTCAATGTTGTTCCCATAAGAACTATGATCCTAAGGTGTTTAGGATTTCCAGGGTACTGGCTTTTCTCCAGGTGGGTTTAGACCGTGGTCTCCGCCTGGCCACTTTGGAACCAGACAAAGTGCAGTAACTCTCAAAGGAAGATTGCCTCATTACCAGATGTTAGAATTTTTTTCCAAGGAGTTCTGTGAGTTCAGCCTCCTTTTGTTCCACCGGTAGCACTGTGGAATTTGTCGTTGGTTTTGAAGGGCTGCAAGCTCTCCCATTTGAACCTCTGGACCCTGTAGACTTGAAATGGTTGTGCAGAAGAGATAGCAAGGAGAAAAAGTGTCTTTGCTATCAGTCTCTGATTTGTCATCACTTTCTTGTTGCTCCCCATTTTTTATTTTTCACCAGGATAAACCTGTTCTTCGTACAAGATAAGGTTAACTTCTGTATATGAAGCCTCCCTTGATGTAGTTTGTGCTCTCCGTATATATGTGGAGCGTACAAATTTTGTTAGAAAATCTGAGATAAAAAAAGTATTTTATGTTTTCACAAACAAGGATGCCCAGCTAAGAAACAGGCTATGCATGACTATCTCTCAGATGTATACACACTGATCTACCTGTCCCAAGCGTGGTGACAGCACATTCTAATTGGTCTGTGGTGCCTCAGCTGAACAGTTGTGTATGGCAGCCACATGGTCTTTTGTCCACACTTTTCTTAGGTTTTTTGCCTTTGATACTACTCTCATGATGCTGCCTTTTGGGCGATGAGTTCTTCTTTCTGCTCAGGAGCGCCCCCCCACCCTAGGGGAACTGCTTTAGGACATCCCCATGGTATCCGTGGGGATCCCTATGGACCCTGAAGAAAATTTACAGTTCTGGTAGGCTTACCTAGATAACTCCTTTTCTTTGAGGTCCATAGCATCCAAAGGGCACCCACCCTGAAGCACCTGACTGCATGGGTACATTTTTCTTTGTCACATATTCCCTTATTTTGTGTAAGTGTGTTTCTGGTGTACGATTGCTCTTCCTTCTCCTGCCTTGAGGCTTGTTAACTAAACTGAAGACTTGTGGCTAGGAGTGGGGTATATATGGAGGAGGGTCTGAGGTATCCTGGCAGTTGAAGCTTTAACTGTTTCTTGCCTGATCCTCCAACCATAATATCCCCATGGTATCCCTATGGACCTTATCTAGGGAAGTCTACCATAACTCTAATTTTCTCCTTCATCCACTAGGGGACACTGGAGTATATACAATGGGGTATATACAGGTGATGAGTTGCACCTGGCACTTTAAATTTCTCCTCCCCCTCTATACCCCACCTGACCTCAGATTTAGAATAGTGCCTCAAGGAGCTGGGTGCTTATTAGGGCTGTCTTCCTCCATTTTTACTTTAATTTATTTTCTTACTTGATTAAAGATCTTAAGTAGCAAAATATTTTTTTATTTATGACTTGTGATGTTGAATCTCTCTTTATTCAAATATACTGTATAAACGGGCCTTTTAGCCTTGGAATCTTTTTTGGTTCAGGATGATTCTCTGAGTGAATGAAAGAAGGCGTAAATTTATTTTGGATTCAATTGAGTTTATTTTATCTAATAACTATTTCAAGTCAATTTTATTTACAGGTGATGGGTACCGCCATGGGCACCAGGTTTGCACCAAGCTTTGTCCTCTCCGTCAGGGATAATCATCTGGTTACCTCCACTTATTAGAAAGAAGTTGACTGTAGAAGTCTCCTAAATTACAGCAGCTGTCATTATCGTCCATGTCTCAGAAATATTCCTAAAGCTGGGCGTACACGTGCAGATAAAATGCCTGTCAGACCAACAGACATTTTATCTGGCAGCATGCCAGCCGCAGATGTCTGTGGCATACACTAAGATTTCTCAGTGTATTAGCCCAACATCTGCGCTCGCCCCCCCGGGGGAGGAGACATTTCCTTGTTCCGTCCATGGGAAGGAACACAGGAAATGTCAGTCAGCCGCGGCTGGCCATACACAGCCCGATGCGACCGACAATTTAACTGTTAAATATCACATTGAACGGGCATGCTGGACAATCCTGCATGCCCGACTGAGCAATATTTAACCCTCTGTCGCCCGTACACACGCTACAATTATCAGGGTGATCCGCTGATATCGGGCGGATTGCCCCGATAAGTGTAGCGTGTATGGCCAGCTTAAGAGCCAGTATTATAGATTACGATGTAACTGTTCAGAATTAGATTAATTTAAAATTCAGGCACCGGAATTGACTGAGTCTTTTAGTGGCCAAGGCTATCCTGCAGATAACTTGAAATTTAGCATTTGAAGCCGGTAGTAGGAAGGATAGAGATTCCTTATGTGTATCCACTACAAAGAATAAGCAGTGCCCTGTGGATGAATGAGTTAACATTTGTTACCAAATTCAACTCCTTTTCAAATTATTTAAAGGCTGTCATTAAGAAGAATTATCTTATTCTTAAAATAGATAACATTTTATCATTCTCACTTGGTGATGATCCAAGAATTATATTTAAGAAAGTGATGAATCTACAGAGATATCTAGCACCTAGTCAATTTAGAACAAATGATAAAACAAATTGCAACAGGGACACTTGGTTGGATGAATACACCCAGAGAGAGGGTAATTTCAAGTGTGGAAAGATTGGATGTATCACCTGCAAATTTATGCTAGATAAAAGTACCCAATTCAAAGCAGCTTCATTGGGGTCTATTATTGATATTAATAGTAGGATCAATTGTAGAACTTCATATGTTGTATATGTTATCACATGTAATTGTGGGGTTCAGTATGTCGGTAGAACGACTCGTATGCTTCATACATGCTTTTTGGAACACAGATTAAATGTTCTAAAGGGGATTAATACACAGTCTTTCCCAACATGTGAAACAAAAACATGAAGGCAATGTGGGGTGTCCTTAGACTTCAAGGTATTGAACATATTAAAAAAAAAAATGAGGTGGTGATTGCTTCAATCTATTGTACAAGTGGGAGGCCTTTTGGATAGATAGATATATATCTATCTATCTATCTATATCTCTATCTATCACATTTTTTTTGTTGCTGTCTCTAATATTGTCCCTATTCTTTCAAATAACTATTGGTTATTTCGGATATATGGTTCTGAATTATAATCAAACTGTTAAGTCGAAATTCTGTGCCTTAGTCCCTGTACATCTAAAAATTTGTGTCCTGGTTCTTAAAATTGCTGTGTGCACTATATATTAGATGTCTATTTTTCAGTTACGTAATAGATTAATATATAAAAATCCACCCCCTCTTTTTTTTTTTTTGTTCTGTGGGTATTTAGAGCCGGGGCTGTTATGATTGTGGAATTCTCTCCTTTCATGTGTGTATTAAAAAAAAAAAGAGCTCCTGTTCAATTTAAAACATATAAGCATTAGAGTACGAGGGTGTAAAAAGAACTTACTTTGAAAAGGATTTTTTACTATTTTAGTAGCAAGTTCCAAAATTTTAATGAAAAAGTTTAGATCAGGTCCTGTATAGTCAGAATTATTGTACAAAAGCCTCTGCATGGCTTGTATGCCACCCTCATGTGGAATATTGGTATAGAGACTTTTGATATCTAAAGTACATAGCCATGTGTTATCTGGTCTGTCACTCGGCTGTTCCAATTTGTTCAAAAGAGATGTTATCCTTCAAATAAGATGTTTTTTTTTGTACACTCTGGCTGCATATAGAAATCCAGATACTTAGAAACCTTTGCTGAAAAGTGTGTCATGGGAAGATATGATTGGCCATCCAGTGTACAATACTGATAATTGTGACTCAAGCTCTTCCGTATATTGAGCACATCCAACGACAATTCCACTGCCCATATCTGCAGGCCGAATCACAATGTCTATTTATTCAGGTCTTTCAGCACTTTCTATTCTTCCCTAGTTAGGTTATTGAATGCCGATTTGGTATACCTAGACTGTTTGACAATGTGTGTCCAGAAGTTTTATGAACCCCATATTGGCTAGATTGTGGGACTGTGAATTGAAACATTTATTCTTGAAAACATCAATTTTCTCACATACATTCAATATGGGACCTTTGCTGCCAATTGAAGTTACGTGATTTTTTTTCAAAACAAACAATTTTCCATTCAAACTCATTGAAAGGCTGGGTGGGAAAGAATGAAAGACCCTTGCTCAATATAGACATCACTTATGTTGGCAAAGACCTGCTGGAGAGGTTGAAAATTACATGTGTCTTCCTCCTTCTTACCACTGAGGTACTGTTTCCCCCTTGATCTCCTTGGTGCCCGTGACCTATGCAGGTACTCACCCCTAAAGGGGTTGGTTGTGGAGCTAGGGGCTTGATCAGTATCTTCACTGGATTATGAATACGCTTCACTGGTAGATTGTAAACCAGTTTGTTGAGGAGGATATCTATTTCTCTAATGTCTATATTCAGACTCTCCTAAGCCCGTGAGCAACTTGTAGACATGTTGTTCTGTATAATCTTTGTTAACTTTTTCCAATGTCTGTTTTCTGAAAGCTATTAAATCTTTTATATAATGCAACCTGGGAATTTAATTTCTGCATCCAATCTGTGGAGGATTCTGCAACAAGAGCCGATCTATATAAATCCTTAAATTCTTGGATTTTACTGCGGGTCACAGCTAGTTCCCCAGCAGATTCCTAGATCACCAAGGGTATTAAATCAAATGAACACCAAAGTTGTTGTGTCATAACTGCCAATCGTTGGTGTGTTCCTCACACAGAATCCTCCTAGGAATTTGTTTCCCCTCAAGTATTCAGATAACGTGTTTCTGGGCAATAAAAAATCCACCTTTTTGTTTTGTTTTTTTAAAATGATCCAATTGTTGTATAATACACTTACAGGTACTTCACCTGCAGCATCCACCAATCTTTCTTTAAAAAGGATAGCCCCATTCACTCTCTGAAAAACTGAGCACCTAAAGGTAGATTAATGCAGTTAAAGCCTCAAATCCTCCACTGCTTGTGCGTCATCCATTTCATGAGATAAGCGTGTTATTAGCGCAACACCACACTTGAATATCATGTAATAACTATGACAAAATCACAGATTGATACAAAGTCAGTGGCAATATGTGTCCTTGAGAGGACAGTGGTAAATCATATATGCAAGGGTGTGGGTGCAGCGGTGGGCAGTTTCCGAAACACCAAATATACTTCAAGTGATAAAGACCGGCATTCCCTTATGTAGAAGGTATCATCCGGGTGCCCTTCCAGATAAGGGAATAAATATATGGACAAAAGGATGGCACTCCACGGATTTCAAATCACAGCCATGTATCTCCAACATTTCAGGTTTAATGACCTGTTTTCAAGGAACAATACACATGTAAACTGTGGAGTGGAGTGCCATCCTTTAAAAAAAAATAAAAAAACAGCCAGTGCTTATGAGGAATCCGGCCACTCACTGCCCCAGTGGCGGCATGCGCACCACTTCCAGAAACAAAAAAAAACAGAAGTTTGCGTTGAGACACGCCCCTGTTGCTCTGCAACCGGACACAAAATCTGCGTGGACAACCCACCGCTGTGCTGTCGTAAGACATGACTATTCTTTTTTTATGTTTTGTTTGTTAACAAGCATCTCATAATATTAATGCTTATAGCACATCTCAGGCACCAAGGAGATCAATGAGGAGGGGAACTGCCTCAGGGGCAAGAAGGAAAGGAAGACAGAGACAGATCTAATTTTCAATCTCTCCAGCAGGTCTTGAAGAGATGTCTGTATTGAGCAAGGGTCTTTCATTCATTCCCACCAAGCCTTTTAATCAATCTGAATGGAAAACTGATCAGAGTAGACTTTGCTGCCAATTGAAGTTGTGTGAATTTTTTCAATACAAAGATCCCACATTGATTGTATGTGAGAAAATTGATGTTTTCAAGAATAAATCATTTTAAGATCCACAATCCAGCCATTATGGGGTTCATAAAACTTCTGGACACACATGTTGTGGAACTGGCATACAATAACCTGACTAGGGAAGAATGGGAAGACTTGAATAAATACAGAGACATCAGGATTTGGCCTGTGGTGAAATTGCCGTTCAGGATGTGACACAGTATAGGGAAGAACTTAAGTCACAATTATCAGCGGAAGAGGTGAACACTAAACTTGAGCAGAATCCCACAAGTGTTTTTAAGTGTGGATTGGATACATTTCAGTTGGGGAAAAAGGGGATGGGGAAACTTCTGCACCAGTTAGTATACTGTTTATTTTTGCTCATATATAGGCCCCAAATTATAAATTCACTGCTTTATATTATTAATACAATGGTTGGGGGTGCTGCCTGAGGACAATAATGAATAAATGTTCAGAGTAAAAAGGGAAAGGAATGTCCTCTTTGTTGGCGCACTATTAAATCAATATAAAATGTAACTTTTAATGTTAATATTTAAAATAACAAAACTTACATAAAGTGAAATATGCTGCAAACAATAAAGTTGTGAATTAAAAATATATTAAAGAATGCTTGTGTCTTGTGTTTCTATATGAATTATTATGTCAGTAAATTTAATAATTGGTCATTGTGCCGTTTATCTCAAGAATAATCGCCAGGAATGATGTCATGTAAATGTATATATATATATATAAATGTGTGTATCAACATGGTTTCTAGGCAGTGTCCTGTATTTGACCTGTAGGAATACAAAGCTTGGAGGAGATTTGTCTTCCTGGAACCAGGCATCTAGATAACCATCTCTTCTCTCTACAGGCCATAAAGTTTGGGGAGAGATACATCCTTAATGCAGATGGTCAGACCTGGTCAAGCCAGGTCATGGGATATAAAATCCTTTAGAAGGGAGATGACAGGAATGTAGGGTATGTTACCTGCTTATTGGTTTCTAAAGACCCCTTCACACTGTTTCAAGACCCCCTACTTCCTATAGACAATATGGAAGGGTGTGGCCGATTTCTTAATGCCCAGTGTACAGCAATGAAAGAGTGAAAAACCCAAAGGTGGGGGCTAGTGCAGCTGTGAGGGTATAACTATGCATCTCCCTCAGTGATAAGTGTTCTTGTGCCCAAGGAGAGTCCTGACGACTGGCCAGAATCCAATGCTCCTGTGTCTCCTTCACGACTGAGTCTAGATGTAAAGACTCTGGGTTCTTTTTCATTTTTAATTCCTTTTACTTTCTGAAACCTATTTGTGATATATTTGTATTGTCCATATTTGTACTACCTTTTTCTGTAATCAATAACCTTGGAAATATTTTTCGGATTAAACATTCTTAATCCAGTGTATTCTCCGTGTTCTTGTCGAATTCACGAGCCTGTGAGGTCAAAGCTACGTACCTATATGTAAGTGAGTGTGCATATTGAGATTTAAGGGGAGAACCTAACGACTCCCGTTAACTTAGTTGGTGGTGGCAGAACCATGTTAGAGTAACCGCACGTGCTGAGGTAACCATAAGTCACTGGTGGCGATTCTCAGATTGAGGTATCTGGAGAATCGGCCGGCTGGTCGTGACAGTCATCTTATGTCCACCTTAACATACACTATCTGATTAATCCTCTAGAACTGAGATAAGTTCTAATAAGAGGATAATCTCCACCACTAATGTAATGTGTAGTGAAGCTGGTTGCAGTTCTCACTGCTACAATAATATCCGTTTGATAACAGTTCCTCTATGAATAAACAAAATAGCTAGATGAGTCACAGCAAGCTTGTCAGTATGAATCTGTGTATACCACTAGATGGCACTGTTATAGTTAGCAGTGTAATTCAAATATATTTGTGAAAGTGCTTGACATAAAGCAGCAGGTTATTAATAATAACTGGATTCCGCTTGGGTGCTGATTGGACTTTATTACAAACTCTATGTTAAAAAATTCAGGTGTATATATGACCCATGGCAACTGGTATTCACATAGAGTTTGATTAATGTTATGCTTGGCACTGCACTGCTCACAGAAATTAATCAGTGGTTGGTTATTATCGATTTCTTAGTACCCATACATGTTACTGAGTTGTGAATTTTATTGTACCAAAATCGTGGGTCACTACTATACCGATATGACCAGCATAAATGCTATGAAAAAATATAAAGCCTGTGTAAGGATACATAGGGGGAAAGCACACCGTCTGCATTTAATATGCCAAGGTACACTCGTAATAGCGTGATTAAACTGGGTTACTATTTGATTCCACACAGGATAAAGTTACTTAAAATATATGTATCTTCACCTTGCTATAGTGTCACAACATATACACTCTGTATCATAGCATCAGAGTACATTAGTATATATTGATACTAGATTAACAAGTCCTGTTTTTTTGGTAGACTATAACCCTTCTTTAAATAATTACAGTTAGTATCACTACACCAATAAAGGTGGAACAATTACAACTGTGTGTCATATGTCCTATTAGAGTAGGTAGTAAGGACTGCTCCCACTGCTAGTTCAATACACAGGTTAAATGTCAGTACTGCAGGCACAATTCATCCTTATATTAGACCACACACACACCCCTCCTCTACTGGAGTCTGGGACTGAATGTTATTTTATATTGAATTTATGATGTACCCCTGATGAAGTCCTTATGAGGACAATACGCATTTGGTTATAATGATTCGACAGTTTTATGTTATTAACTGCTGTTTATGTCAAATACTTGTAAAATATACATTTTTAAATACGAATGGTGGCAATTTGGCCTACTATATTTGGGTGTTTTCTGGTGTGAGGGTATATTTCAGGAAAGATTGAATCCCTGTGAAAATTCACACATTGGAGGAAAAATTCTAAAGACAATTCCAAAAAAAGTTTACTATAAGAAGATATTTTTCATCATTTCATCTATCTAGGACTGATCGGTCGTTCTAGTAAGAATTGCATTTTAAAGATTTGATATTATATGCGTTATGCACCTGGATGTTCCTTGTAAACAATCTGTGATTTTTGAAATTAAGATATAAGTGCCATCTCTTATATATTCTTATATTACACATATATTAATTACATCAGCATATTCTATGATCTGGTCAAGATGGAACTATGTGACACTAACATGCAACCAATTGTGGAAAAGAACCTTACAATAAAGAAAGGGAAGCACTCAAAAGATTACAGAGGAAAGGGGAGATTATTTTAAAAAATGCTGACAAGGGGGGGGTGGTTATTATGGATCGTGAAGCCTACATCACTGAAGCTAATAGACTGCTAAGCGATAGGAACTCCTGTATGACTTTAACTGGGGACCCTGAAGAAGAATTTGTGGAAAAACTCAGATCTATTTTGCTACAGTTCCAGTACCTAATGCAAACCAACCCCATCACCCCCATATTCTATTTTTTAGCCAAAGTCCACAAATCTTTGACAAAACCACCTGGGTGCCCAATTGTGGATGGAATAGCTTATTTGACATCACATCTATCTGAATATGTGGACATTATCCTTGATAAATACATCACTTGCCTACCCTCCTATCTCAAAGACACCACGACAGTGCTGAACTTGATTGAAAATATGACTTGGAAAGACACATATATGTGGGCCACAATAGACGTACAATCGTTATTTACATGCATAGAAGATTCAAAAGGGGTAGAAGCCTGCAGGAATTACCTTGGAGATGATTTTACTATATCAGAAGCCCATAAAGATTTTATATGTGATCTGATTTTATTTATTCTTAAACATAATTATTTTAAGTTTCTGGATTAATTTGATCTTCATACATGTTGAACAGCGATGGGGACTATTTTTGCGCTCAGTTTTGCGATCCTTTTTATGGGCTGTTGGAAGAATGCACACATTTATAATGATCATTATTTTAAGAAAAATTATAATTTTATTACAGACAATATCGATATTTTCATAATTTGGGAAGGCACGCCAGATTCTTTTAAGCAGTTTTTAATATATATTGTGCACAATGACATGAACCTAGTATTTACCTCAAACAAAAGCACTGAATCCATAGAGTTTCTGGATCTTGTACTTGTGAGATCTGGGGAAGAGGTGACCACAAAGAATTTCATTAAAAAAGTCAACATGAATAGCTACGTGCATTACAAGAGTAATCATCTGAAGAAATTAAAAATAATATCCCATACTCACAATTTCACCGGATAAAGAGAAACTGTAAGAAATCTGAGGACTGTGAACAACAACTGCAGGTATACACAGATTTAAAGAGAAAGGTTACCCTACCCATGTACAAAATGGAGCACTTAACAAAACCAGGCAGTTGGATAGAAATGAGCTGTTGAACTACAGGAGAAGGATGAGAAGGAAGAATGTATTAAATTTGTCACCACATACAACAGGCATGAACACATTATTAGGAAATCCCTTCAAGACCATTGGAACATCCTACTAATGGATCCTGTTCTGAAAAACTCCCTCCCAGCACAACCGCAAATGGTATTTAGGAAATCCAAGAACTTGAAAGACCTTTTAGCTCCCAGTATGATCAGGACCATTCCGAAACAGTCAGCTCTTCTACCAAAGTGCACAGGTTGCTACTAATGTGGGCAATGCAATGTTTGCAGGTTTCTACACCCTGTCAGATGTTTCACAACAGTGATAAAAACAAGGAATATAAGATTAAACAATTTATAAACTGCAGCACATCCTCAGTTATTTATTTGCTTGAATGCTCTTGTAAGCTAAAGTATGTGGGCAAGACTAAGAGACCACTCAAATTACGGATCAAAGAACATGTCCGGAATATTCGGAACAAAGTACAGACACATGCAGTGTCCAAACATTTTTTGTCTCACCACAACTCAGATCTGGAAGAACTGTCCTTCAAAGGAACTTGTGACCCTTGGGGAACGAGGAGGTGATCTCTCCAATTACTCTCTAGGAGAGAGATGTATTGGATATATGAATTGAAGACATTGTATCCGAATGGGTTCAACGAAAGCTATGAAATAGCTCCCTTTCTATAGCTTTAAAAGTGCAGCATAATTATAGTCATGCTTTGTTTTACTTGTATTTAGCTTTACCTTATACCACACCGCTAACTACAGCCACACTACACTGGTCATGCCCAATCTCATCTGATCTTGGAAGCTAAGCAGTGCTGTACTAGGATGGGAGATCACCTGGGAATCCCTAGTGCTGTAGAATACTGTGAAATGATATCTATAGATTTTTTTAATTATTATTATTATAGGGGTTTTACCCATGTTGTTATATTACAGTCAGGTGCATAAATATTGGGACATTGACAGAATTTTCAGATTTTGGCCTCTATTCACCACCACAATGGCTTTGAAATGAAACAAACAAGATGTGCTTTAACTGCAGACTTTCAGATTTAATTTGAGGGTAATTACATCCAAATCAGGTGAACGGTGTAGGAATTACAACGGTTTCTATATGTGCCTCCCAATTTTTAAGGGGCCAAAAGTAATGGGACAAACTAAACAATCCTAAATCTAACTTTCACTTTTTAATACTTTGTTGCAAATCCTTTGCAGGCAATTACAGCCTGAAGTCTGGAACGCATAGACATCACCAGACGCTGGGTTTCATCCCTGGTGATGCTCTGCCAGGCCTCTACTGCAAATGTCTTCAGTTCCTGCTTGTTCTTGGGGCATTTTCCCTTCAGTTTTGTCTTCATCAAGTGAAATGCATGCTCAATCGGATTCAGGTCAGGGGATTGACTTGGCCATTGCATAACATTCCACTTTTTAGCCTTAAAAAACTCTTTGGTTGCTTTTGCAGTATGCTTTGGGTCATTGTCCATCTGCACTGTGAAGCGCCGTCCAATGAGTTCTGAAGCATTTGGCTGAATATGAGCATATAATATTGCCCGAAACACTTCAGAATTCATTCTGCTGCTTTTGTCAGCAGTCACATCATCAATAAATACAAGGGAACCAGTTCCATTGGCAGCCATACATGCCCACGCCATGACACTACCACCACCATGCTTCACTGTGGAGGTGGTATGTTTTGGATCATGAGCAGTTCCTTTCCTTCTCCATACTCTTCTCTTCCCATCACTCTGGTACAAGTTGATCTTTGTCTCATCTGTCCATAGGATGTTGTTCCAGAACTGTAATGGCTTTTTTAGATGTTGTTTGGCAAACTCTAATCTGGTCTTCCTGTTTTTGTGGCTCACCAATGGTTTACATCTTGTGATGAACCCTCTATATTCACTCTTGTGAAGTCTTCTCTTGATTGTTGACTTTGACACATATACACCTACCTCCTGGAGAGTGTTCTTGATTTGGCCAACTGTTATGAAGGGGTTTTTTTATTCACCAGGGAAATAATTCTTCTGTCATGCACCACAGTTATTTTCCGTGGTCTTCCGGGTCTTTTGGTGTTGCTGAGCTCTTCGGTGCATTCTTTCTTTTTAAGAATGTTCCAAACAGCAAAAACATTAGGTGTGGCCATATCAACTATCTCTCTGATTGGTTTGTTTTGATTTTTCAGCCTAATGATGGCTTGCTTCACTGATAGTGACAGCTCTTTGGATCTCATATTGAGAGTCGACAGCAACTGATTCCAAATGCAAATGTCACACCTAGAATCAACTCCAGGCCTTTTACCTGCTTAATTGATAATGAAATAACGAGGGAATAGCTTTTGAGTTGATAGTCCCATTACTTTTGGCCCCTTAAAGAGTGGGAGGCATATATAGAAACCGTTGTAATTCCTACACCGTTCACCTGATTTGGATGTAATTACCCTCAAATTAAATCTGAAAGTCTGCAGTTAAAGGGCATCTTGTTTGTTTCATTTCAAAGCCACTGTGGTGGTGAATAGAGGCCAAAATATGAAAATTCTGTCAATGTCCCAATATTTATGCACCTGACTCTGTGTGTGTGTATGTGTGTATATATATATATATATATATATATATGTATGTGTATGTATGTGTATATATATATGTATGTGTGTGTGTGTGTGTGTGTATGTGTATATATATATATATATATATATATATATAGTGTCACAGTCAGGATGGGGGTCCCTCTCCTGGGGTAGATGGACTCCCTCTTTACACACACAGCAGCTATAGAAACAGGATACAAGTCAGGGGTTCACGTACAAACTGGTCAGCGCCAGTCTTTATTGTGTCTGCATTGGCCAGCTGGCTTCCTGGTCTGTGTTCTACTGTAAATTTAAAGGTTTGTAATGCCAAGAACCATCTCATTGTTCTTGCATTACTGTCCTTGTTTTCTGACATCCACTTCAGAGGGGCATGGTCAGTGATCAATCTGAACTTTCTTCCCACCAAGTAGTATCTGAGAGTCGCTAACGCCCACTTTAAATGCTTCTTTCTCGACCGTAGCATAGTTTCTTTCATGTACATTTAATTTCCGGCTTAAGAAGAAAATCGGGTGTTCTTCACCCTCTTTCATTTGGGACAGGACTGCTCCGATGCCTACATTGGATGCATCGTTTTGTACAACAAACTCTCTGTCAAAATCAGGGGTCATCAGAACTGGTTGGGTACATAACACTATTTTTAACTCCTGGAAAGCCTTCTCCACTTCATGACCCCATTCCACCATGACTTTCTGTTTACCTTTGGTAAGGTCAGTCAGTGGGACTGCAATGGTGGCAAAATTGGGTATAAACCTCCTATAATACCCAATGATTCCCTCAGAAGGTTCTCACCTGCTTCTTATTCAGGGGTCTTGGCCAGTTATGGATTGCCTCAATCTTAGTGAGCTGTGGCTTTATCAAACCTCTGTCAATGGTGTACCCAAGATATTTTACTTCTTCCATCCCTAGACAACACTTTTTTGAGTTGGCTGTCAAACCTGCCTTATAGATGGAGTCCAACTCTGGACAAGTGAGACTGCCAATCAGGACTATGAATGACCACAGTATCCAGATAAGCAGCAGCATATTGTCTATGGGGCCTTAGAATCCTATCCATCATTCTTTGAAAAGTAGCAGGTGCCCCACGTAGCCCAAAGGGCAACATCTTGTATTGAAACAACCCCTCTGGTGCAGAAAAAGCTGTCTTTTCTTTGGCATTCTCAGTTAACGGCACTTGCCAATACCCTTTAGTTAAGTCAAGAGTAGTTAAAAATCTGTCTGTCCTCAGCCTTTCAATTAGTTCATCCACCCTAGGCATATCGTAGGCATCAAACTTTGACACACTGGGCCTGATTCAGACCCGCTCGCAAGCGGGTCGATGTTAGGCCACTGTGCATGCACACGCCAGAGCCGGCTCCGAAGTGTGCATGCGCGAGACCTGGCTAGCGATGGGCGCTCCGGGTCTCGCACCAAAAGGGGGCGGCTGTCGATTTTGATCGACAGCTCGCACCATTTTGGAGGTGTGACATGGGGGTGGCTTCACAAACGGAGGCATTCCCATGCGAACGCCTGCCGTTTGTGGGTGGCCCCACTGACATCACCAGTGATGTCAGTGGGAGAGCTTCCGGCTCTATTAGACCATCGCGACCATCATCATGGCCGCTTTCTATAGCTGTGGATGGTCACCCACAGCTATGCAAGTGGCCAGGAGGCTGTTCTTACAAAAAAAAAAGACCGGCCCTGATTCAGAGCGAGCGCTCTGTCAGAACGACCAGCTCTGAATCAGGGCCTCAGTTCACTACAAGTAGTTCGCCGATCAAAAAAGATGAGTTGTTCCTAAACTTAAAGTTGGAGATCGGGACAGGCTGTCTACTTAAAATCTCAAACTTCGGGTGCCATCCATGAAATGAGCATGTTTCATTGGTTATTTTCATATTGAATGGATAATAAATCCAGTAGCGCATAAATGAAAGCTTCCTCCTTTAATCTGGATACCTAACTCCTTTCATATCTCCCTGCTGAAGCCCCTGATCCTAAACTGCTTTCAAGTGATCCTTCTAAAATCTCCGAAGATCAAGTCTCAATGTGGCACGGAATTTGAAGTCAAAAGAATTGTGGACTCATGTTGCCCCTATAGAAGTCTTCAGTATTTCATTGATTTGAAGGGCTACGGTCCTGAGGAGTGGTCTTGGGTCGACACTTCAGGGCATTAGGCACCAGATCTGGTTTGTAAGTTTCATGTACAGAACCCATCCAAGTTCAAATGGTGTCCGGAGTCAACCCCAAAATGTGGGGGTACTGTCACAGACCACGGTTGGATCAAGTGGGGCTTTCAATACTCTCCATTTTGTGCACTTCGTCAGTGTCTCTTTAACAGGCCTGCGGCCTCCCACACGTCAGCGCATATGCGAGACCCGGCTAGCGACGGGCGCTCCGTCGCTCCAGGTCTCGCACCAAAAGGGGGCGGCTGTCGATTTTGATTGACAGCTTGCACTATTTTGGAGGCGTGGCATGGGAGTGGCTTCACAAACTGAGGTGTTCCCATGCGAACGCCTGCTGTTTGTGGGCGGCCCCATTGACATCACCAGTGATGTCAGTGGGAGAGCTTCCGGCTCTATTAGAGCCAGTAGCTCTCTGGGGCTTGCGGCCACGAGACCCTACCACAAGGGTCTCGTTGCAAGCCCGTCATCCTGGCTGCTCACAATAGCTGTGGATGGTTACCCACAGCTATGCGAGCGGCCAGGAGGCCGCTCCAAAAAAGATAAAAAATGCCCTGATTGAGAGCGAGCGTTCTTTCAGAGCATCCAGCTCTGAATCAGGGCCACTGTTCAATTGCCAGAAGTCATTGCAGAATCGCACTCTCCCGTCGGGTTTTGTAATGAGCACAATGGGACTTGACCACTCACTATGCTATTCTTCAATAACACCCAACTCTAACATTTTTTTAATTTCCTTTGACACTGATTCTCTTTGGGCTTCTGATAACCTATAGGGCTTTAGGTTAACCTTAACCCCTTGGTCAGTGATTATGTTATGTTTGATGACCATGGTTTTCCCTGGTAGGTCAGAAAACAGCACCCTATTTCTGATCAGAAATTCCTTAACTTCCTGCTGTTGACTGGCTGACAGGCTTTTTGCCACTGTCACTACGGGTACCATGGTTCTTAATTGGTCAATTTTAAACAGGCGGCATAACTCCTTCATGATTTTTGACATAAACGGGGTACCTTGGTCAGTCAGGATCTCTTTTTTTTTTATTCCCAACCTGCTAAAGACATGGACTAATTCTCTAGCAAAGGTCGTGGTTGACGTATTGCGTAATGGTATCACTTCCGGGTACCTGGTAGCGTAATCCATTATCACCAGAATATATTGATGGCCCTGGGCAGATTTCATTAATGGCTCAACCAAATCCATAGCTATTCTTTCAATGGAACCTCAATAATGGGTAATGGAACCAGTGGACTTTTGAAATGTGGCCTTGGAGCATGATACAGACATTCAGGGCCGGAGGCACAATAGTCAGATACCTCTTTATGGACCCTGGGCCAAAAAAACCTCTACATAATTCGCTCAGTAGTTTTCTCTAGCCCTGTGTTGCCTGCCATTATATGACCATGGGCCAGATCTAACACTGTTCTTCTGTATGCTTTGGGAACTATTAATTGTTCCACAATATCTTACCCCTTCTTAGTCACCTGATACAACAAATCCTGACATACTGCCATGTGAGGATATGACAAAGGACTATCGGGTCTACGGGTTTACCATTGATCACCTTGACATTCTCCCTGGCTTTTACCAGAGTAGGGTCATTTAACTGCTCCATGGCAAAGACCTCTCTTCTGACCTCTAAATCAAGCAGACGATCAACTGGCTCAACAACACTACCCACCTTAGCAGGAGGCACATCACTTGGCGAGCCACCATCACGCTCCGCATTATCTAGTTCGCCAATCATACTAGAAAAAGGGAACATCTCAGACTCTGCTACTATGTCAGTAACCCTCTCAAACGAGTCAGGGTGATTTACCTCTGTACAAAATCGGCTTTCCCACAATTCCAGAAATGAGCAAAGTCTCTCCCCAATATTGCATCATACATTAAGCCCTGTACCAAACCCACAGAGACTATCGCGGAACCACATGGTGTTTCTATGTTCACTTCTGCAGTAACATAATACCGGGTAGCTCCATGTATGCAGGTCACACCAACAGTTTTCCCCTTACGCTTCAAGGGGTTCACCAGTTCAGCTTTCATAAGTGTAACCAGGCTTCCAGAATCTAGCAGGGCATCTACTTGGTGTCCTTCTACAGAGAGTACACACATGTGCTTATCTGTCTCAGCCTGCCGGTCAGCAGTACAGGCTGGTTGTGCAAAGAAAGACATCCTGCGGTCGACATGAGCAGTATCACATTGCATAGGTTCAGAGGTTAAGCGAACAATTAGCCGCAATATGGCCGAAACCACCACATCGAAAACATTGAATTACATTAATATCTAGTTTTTAACGGGGTAGGAACCTTCCTGGACTGGCTGGCCTGTCTCCAGGTTCCACACCCCCAGTCTTAAGTACATTCCACCGTCCAGCACCCTTCTTCCCTTGAACAGTCTTACCAGTGTCAATGGGAGTTCGCTGATGCGCCGGTGGGGCACACTCATCAGCTGCTCAGCCGCCACGTACATCTCCACCAGTTCGACTAGCTGATCTGCGGACTTAGGGTCTGCATGGCTCACCCACTTGCGCAGAGACGCAGGTAGCGATCACAGATATCGGTCCATCATGACTCTTTCCACAATCTGTGGTCCTGTCAGCGTCTCGGGCTGCAGCTTTTTTGTGGTTAGATGGACGAGGTCATGTATCTGTGAGCGTGGAGGTTTTTCCATTTGGAACTCCCAGTGGTGGACTCGTTGGGCCCGAACAAATGAGGTGACTCCCACGTGGGTTAGGATCTAAAACTGTATCAAGAGCATTCTATGGCACAATGCATAGAACAATTACTTATACCAGACAGGTCAAAAATAACTCTATCTGTGAAAACACCGAATAGGAAATATCAATTAAAAATTCTCAGGTAAGGTATATCCTTACCTCATTTTGAATTGATGTTTCCTATTCCGTGTTTTCACGGATAGAGTTGTTTTTGACCTGTCTGGTATAAGTAGTTGTTCTATGCATTGTGCCTTATGGGGGGTATCTACTTGTAAGTATCCACTTACGACATTGCAATCGTGCTCTTGTTTGTATAGCTAGTGATGTGCCTAGACTGAACATTCAATCGTTCAGTCCCGGCACTTCCCTCATCCCCGCACATGCTGAACCTAACGAGATTGTCTGGTTGACCAGCATGTACGGGCGATGTCGGATGTCAGAAGCGACCAGCGGGCACACACATCGCTGGTCGTTTCCGACCAAAACATGCCCGATGCATGCACGATGCATTCGTGATTTGCAAGCGATTGCACGATAATGATGTCGTTATCGTACAATCACTTGGCTAAATCGCTAAGTGGATACTACTCATTAGAATGTTCTTGATACAGTTTTAAATTATTTCCTGTTTTTCCTGGTGCTATTTATATCGGGTGGTGATTACACTGATAGAGATGTGCGTTATACTGTGCTGTTCCCTCACATATTTTAATATATAGAGCATTTCTTCACTGGCAATGTTATAAGGATTGTACTGGTTTATTCCTGTCGCTATATGAACTTGACAGCCGAGGGTTAAAACATACGGCAAACGCTGCTTTGACTGCTGTTGATTTCCCCGTTCTAATTATATTCTTGTGTTTTTGTTATAACTTAAATTTATTTCATATTTATATGATGACAATTAGTCACGGGAGACAGTATAAATCCTTTGGTAAGATTTAGTGATACAGGGATCTAATGAGTCTGGTTCAAGCATTTCTGCCATGTCTATTTATTTACTTTACAATTTTTTTTCCCTTCTTTTCCTTTTCTTGCAACTATGTCGTTTCTAAGAACGATTTGATACAGTGTATCATAGTTGTATATATTTCTTGTTGTAAGATTAATGGTTTTGTGTATATTATGTTGCTGTTTAATTTGAATTTGGTGATGTGTTTTTATCAGATTATATCAAACATGTGTGGTGATGGGTTTTCACTTCAATGACGTCAGTTAACTTCCTGACCGGAAGCTCTGCCGTTTTGTTCACGTGGTGCTATGCATAAAGGTATGTGTTTTCTTTGTAACTTTTGTATACCGACGAAAGAACCCAAGTAAAGTGTTCTGAAATGTTGACTTCAGTTGTGGGGTCCATTTGATTGTCTTAAGATGCCTGAGTGCCGCCTATTTCCCTATTTATGTTTATGTTTCCATCCCTGCACAGGGCTGGTAATCAAGGAGGGCACTGACGCATATTGTCTACAAGGAGCATATGAGTGCCGGCTATTTCTCATTCTATATATATATATATATATATATCTATCTATATACACAGTGTAGGTGGCAGCACTCTGGTCACAAATAATGCGCTTTCAGGCAGGTATGAAATAACCAACGTTTCGGAGTACTTTGTTCCTCCGTTTTCAAGGTACAATAACATACAATACATAAAAACACTTACTTTATACCTCCAACACCCCACCACGTGTAACGCGGCTCCCAGCTTCCGGTAACTCCCAACCTGGCAGCGCCTGCAATCGGCGTCATCAGTGAGAGACCGTAACCATGGTTACCGCTAAACATAAACCTAATGATCGTGCATACAAATCTCCAAAAGAGATATATGTACAAATAAGGTTATACAATGATCACTTACATATCAAAGCGTTAATGCATAGCATGCTATCTATAAACGGAGAGCCTGCATTAAATACAGTGCACTCACGCACTCCATTAAGATATCTTATTAAGTCCATATAGTAAGCATGTCATGTTCCATGTTATAATAAAATAACCATATTTGCAAAACATAATTATATATTAGTACATTATGCCTTAATACAAAATATGTCCATCCTACTAATATCATTGAATAGATACTATTAGCGTTATACATATCACAATTTTGACAGTAGATATGACAAAATATATCAGACTATATTAACTTCCCCACTGATTATGTTCTACTCACAGAAAACAATGTAAGCCCAGAGTTTCATTCAAACTCTTAGGCGACATAGTGCCCAAACGGTGAATCCACCATGTTTCACACTGCAATAGATTCATAGATCTATCACCCCTTCTAGTTAATTTGGGTACGTGATCTATGATGACATACTTCATAGTAGCTATATTGTACCCCGCTTGTACAAAATGGCGCGCCACCGGTTGGTCACTGCCACCTGTAGATAAAGCTGCACGTATGGCAGACCAGTGTACGGCCATTCGTTCTCTAAGTGTCCTATCCGTCTTGCCTACATAGGCAAGACCACACGGACACGTCAAGAGGTACACGATAAATATTGCAATTTTAATGCAAGGAAGTACACATATGTACTCAGATTCTGAAGATCAATTTAGTGAAGACAATGCCACTAAATCGCTACAGAAACTTTTTTGAGAATGGCTTAAACTCAAACAATGGGAGATTGATTTTTACTACCACGGAGTGACCCTGAGTGACTATTATAAACAAAAACGCATACCCGGGGGCTTCAGAGTTAGAAACTGTCCCACTATAGGGAGATATAGCTTGGACTTCTGTAAGAAATGGATATCAATTCTTAACAAGTGCAACTATGACCTAATGCTGCTGGTTATAGAAGAAGCTACACGTGAATTAACAGTCACACGTGATAAAATTGAGGTGTTTGAAAACTCGTATAAACCTATGTTTGAAGCTGATACCAATAATGCCTGGTTGGATAAACTAAGTAAACAAATTTCAGTCTATAAACATGATTTAATTCAGTTTAAAAAACTGAAGATGGCAAAGGTAATGGCGGATTATGAGCACAATCGTGTTTACGACTGGATATATGGGGGATGCAATGAACCTCAACGCCCTTATAAGCGAGGAAATAGAAGACCCAAGGACAATTGGGAGATGTCCCCTTACAACTATTCTACCAGTGACTCAGATAGTGTACAACAGAGGGACAAACATGATTGAATCCCTTTAGGAGTAAGCCATGGCAATTTGGTGCCATATCGTGTAGAAAACACACTAGGCATGGACATCAATGGACGAGCACGAAGAAGAGTAGGACGACCACCGATAATCAATAGGAAATAGTTTTCAATTTGTCATCTTATTTACTATCTGACTCTGAAAGGTATTAAGGCGAGGGCTGTCATTTGTACCTACCACTAGATTTGATAAATTAAAATGGGATATTGAGAAGTACCAGTTTCAACGTCAATTAAAGACACATGAATTTTTTCATGGACCTAAAGCAACTCTTCCATCCATTAAAAATCAAGCATCGGATATACCTATACAATTACGTAAAATCATGACCAGATCTCGTTTTGATCCTAACTCTAGCAATGCAGCTATTAAGACCTTTTTACGCATGTCAGATTATGATGTACAACAATGTGTGTCTAAAGCTGATAAATCAGCTAAACCCCACACCAACTTATCTGCAGGTGAATGGAAAGCACTTAAACATTTGTAGGCTCATCCTGGAATTATCATTCACCCTGCAGATAAGGGAGGAGCGGTGGTGATACAAAATCTTTCACAATATAAGGCTGAAATAGCCAGACAGCTATCTGACAATGAGGTATATAGAGAGTTGCAGGTTGACCCTACACACATGTTTAAACAGGCCTTAAGAAATAGATTGACCCTGGCGGTTGACCAAGGGATAATATCAAAGGATCTGTTTGAAGCACTAATACCAGAGTATTCCATCACACCGATATTGTATATATAGAGCCTGGACAATCCCCCAGGCAGGCTGATTATTTCGGCTAGGGGGTCATTGTTCCAGGTTACTTCAGTGTATCTTGATGCCGTTTTACAACCTTGTGTGATGGGTCACCCTAGATTCTTACGAGATACCATTATGTTCTTAAACAAAATCAAAGATTTGGGTAAAATTCCGATAGACAGTATATTATGTAGCATAGACATCAGCAGTCTGTATACTGTTATTCCAAATGATGATGGTTTGAGAGCGGTGCATAAACTGATAATTGAAAGCCAACAATACAATTTTTTCATGTATGATGGTAAACTTTATTTGCAACTTGTTGGTTGTGCGATGGGGTCCAATGTGGCCCCATCGTATGCCAACGCATACATGTTTAGGGTAGAGGAAGATATTTTCTTTAAGGACGTCTATGTGTCTTATAGAATTTTATTCTATGTCCGATACATAGACGACATTTTCTTAATTTGGCGGGGAACTATGGATGAATTGGTTAATACCATTGAAATACATAATCAAACCAATAGTCCCGTTAAGTTTACACACTGGGCCTGATTCAGAGCCGGACGCTATTTGAGGACACTCGTTCAGAAAAAGGGGCTGGCTATTTAAATTGAGCGCTCGCTCTTTGCGGTCTGTTGACGCCTCTATGTCTGAGCGAGCGAACGAAACATGCGCTCGCTATTTTGTAAAGACGCCCCTTGGCCGCTCTCATCATACGTCATCTCCGCTATTTATTAGATTAATCGAGTACATCGAAAGGCGTATGAACTGCTCGCTATTCTTGTGGTAGCATTTTCCTACCGCAATCATGCAAGCAGTTCAGGCTAAAAGACAACCAACTGACATGGTCGATGACGCTGCAACTGCCCTATTTAGTAAACTGAGTGATAGGAATTAAATTTTACACTGCAATAGTTTCCACCCTAAATCGACTAAATTGGGATTACCTTACTCCCAGTTTATTAGGGTATGGAGAATCTGTAGTGATGACAATATGGCCAAAATGCACATGGAAGATATGAAGTGCAAATTTTTGGCACGTGGCGTGGATATGACCCTGCTATATTGGAAGCAGCCATGACAAAAGCTATGTCCAAAACACAAGATCAGCTTTTGGAAGTTAAAAAAGTAAGTCCAGACAATGGGACTCAAGATATGAGAATGCCATGGGTAAAGCATTAGAACACATATAGCAGGGACATAGAAAGAGTAACCAAAAATCATTGGCCCATTATAAAATCAGATAGGATTCTGCTATTCTGCAGTTTTAAATCACTATCGAGCTACAAAAGGGGACATAATATCAGGGATTGGCTTGTTAGGACAGACATTACAGGACTTGAAGCAGATAAGAGTGGTCATTTTTTGCGGTCTAAGAATGGATGCTTTAAGTGCCTGCATTGTCTGACGTGTCATTATCTCACTGCTACTGACAGTTTCTGTCACCCTTTTAGTGGAAAAAACATTTCTATCCGACACCGAGTCACATGCACTACTAAATTTATCATGTACCTCTTGACTTGTCCGTGTGGTCTTGCCTATGTAGGCAAGACGGATAGGACACTTAGAGAACGAATGGCCTTACACCGGTCTGCCATATGTGCAGCTTTATCTACAGGTGGCAGTGACCAACTGGTGGCACGCCATTTTGTACAAGTGGGGCACAGTGTAGCTACTATGAAGTATGTCATCATAGACCACGTAGCCAAATTAACTAGAGCGGGTGATAGATCTATGAAACTATTGCAGTGTGAAACACGGTGGATTCACCGTTTGGAACTATGTCGCCTAATGGTTTGAATGAAACTCTGGGCTCAGGGGCGGGCTGGGGGGCAGGGTGTCAACTGCCCCCCGGGCCGGTACAATTCTAGTACTTCAGGGCCGCCAGGCTGCGCAGGCAGAGGATGCTCCTGCTTCCCGGCCGCTGCCAAGCTTGAGAGAGAGATCCGATTCATGGAGTTAGGGGCTAAGAGAAAATGGCTGCCCCCATATCAGGCTACAAAAAGATGGCCGCTGTCGACCAATGGGGAGCAAGGTTTCCCTACCCAGAAATCCAAGAGGCTAGAGAGAATGTGAAAAGGGGGCGTGGCTTATCAGAGGAGCTGAAATGGCACCGCACCCATGGAGGAAAGAGAGAGAGGGCAGAGTGTGATGGGGAGTGCCTCAGAGTGGAGGAGATCCTGCTTGCTTCCTATCTTCTCCACCCATACCAGGTAAGTGGAGGGTGGAGTGGGGCATATATATATATATATATATATATATGTCACAATGGCATAAACTTTGCAGGGGGGCGTTGTTTTGTTATTTCAAATATGTGTGTGCTGACTAAGTGTGTCTATGTGTTTGTGTGTGTCTGTATGTGTGTGTGTGTGTCTGTCTGTATGTATATCTGTCTGTCTATGCATGTGTCTGTCTTTCTGTGTCTGTATGTATGCGCGCGTGTGTGTGTATGTATGTGTATATATATGTATATATATATATATATATATATATATATACACACATACACTATATCACTGTCCACTGTATCACCAAGAGGATACCATGGCCACGTAGCTATAATACAGCTAGCTTTAAAGCCTGCATAGCCATTAAGAATTATTGGCCACTAATTACTAGTGATAAGGATTAGTCTGTACTTCATGATAAACGTATTCTTACATGCTATTCTCGGGGCAGAAATATACGCGATTTCTTAGTGCATACAGACGTGACACATCTGGGTAAAACGGTATAAAGAATGTCTTGGGTCCACTTAAAAAAGGATGTTTCAAATGTCCGGAGTGTGTTACCTGTGGGTATATGCTCACTGGCCGCATGATTAAACATCCATACTCTGCTAAAATTTTTAAAACCTCCCACCATGTGTGTTGTTTTAGTAAGTTCGTGGTGTATGCACTTACATGTCCTGCGGTAAATACTATATTGGGAAGACCGATAGTCAGTTCAAAGAGAGGATGGCGATGCACAGGTCTTCGAACCGTGCCGCCATCCTCTCAGGAACAGGAGAACAACCTGTGGCGAAACATTTTGCCAGTGCAGGACATTCTCTCACGACAATGAGACATATGGTCATTGATCATATTCCCCCTTTGGTGAGGGGTGGTAATAGATCTTGGATCCTCCTGCAAAAAGAAGCCAAGTGGATTTTTATTTTGGATACCTTAAGCCCAAAGTGACTTAATGAAACGATGGGGCTGCATTGTTTTTTATTAACTTACTATGTATTTGACGTAGCTTTAAATATAGATTATTTTACACCTGTGGTATCTTGCTTGCATGGATGTGGCATTTTCATCTAAAGTTATTAATAACAACATTAGAATTGTATAGTTTTGTATTAGGTTGCCACAATCCTGAAAGTGAGTTATTACTACAATAATTATTCATCTTACTCAGTTTTCTTGGTTTATATACACAGTGTGCTGGTTGCTGGGATGTTTGTATATCCTGGTTGTACCATTGAATATTTTATTCGCTGTATGTTTACTGGTGGCTGCATTGCTGTGTACTAACTGTTACCATGGTGACGGGTGCACGTTGGTGATGGCGTCATGATGCGCGCATTGATGGGATTCCGTCCAAAAGCTGGGAGGATTAACACGGAATCATGCTGAGGGGGAGCACTTATTTAAGTTTTAGTCTTGTTTGTATTCTTTGTGTCCTGATGAAAATGCTGGTGCATTGAAATGTCGACTAGACTGTATCTACGTGTGTGCTGTATTTTTTCAAATCCCCGAGTGCCGCCGTCATTAGTGTGTTTTATTTATATATATATATATATATATATATATATATATATATATGTATGTGTGTTCCCACTGTCCATTTTGTTAATCGTGAAATGCACCCTTCCTGTTTTGTAATAAATGGTTCCGCCTTTTCCACAGCAGACACACACAATGCAAAAAGGGGAGATGGAACAAAGGACCGGGGGCAGCTTCTCAACCCAGCCCTGGGAGGCACATGCAATAGAAGGCGGAACCCAGGGCTCCCACTACATGCCTCCAGCAGCCTAATCCACACAAGCTGGAGAGGGACACCCAGACATACAGCTTCCCCCTGTGACTGCAAGTCAGGACAGTACATGATTTTACCTGAAGGATATGGAGCAGACTGAATGCTTTGGGCCAGTATCGGCATCGAAGCATTTAGATATATTGGCATTAGCTGTGCTGTAGGGCAGATGCGATATGTCTGTGAATGACGTAGTTAATAGATATATTTATAGAGCATGATCGGTGTGTAAAAATTATATGTCTATCAGTGTGCACCCAGCATTAGTCATATGGGGCTGGTGCATGATATATTTGTTTATAGCTCTTTGTCATAACAATTTTTCATATTTCATTTGCTATTTAAACCGTACCCGCATTACGCAAACCACACCTCCAACATTATTGTCACGCCCATTTTTAAAATTCTATTCGCTGGTAGAAAAACTGCTTGCTCTTGTTTGCCCCCTAGGCTGAAAGTTGCCAGCCAGCCCCTGTCTGGGCTTACATTGTTTTCTGTGAGTAGAACATTATCAGTGGGGAAGTTAATATAGTCTGATATATTTTGTCATATCTACTATCAAAATTGTGATATGTATAACGCTAATAGAATCTATTCAATGATATTAGTAGGATGGACATATTTTTGTATTAAGGCATAATGTACTAATATATAATAATATTTTTGCAAATATGGTTATTTTATTATAACATGGAACATGACATGCTTACTATATGGACTTAACAAGATATCTTAATGGAGTGCGTGAGTGCACTGTATTTAATGCAGGCTCTCCGTTTATAGATAGCATGCTATGCATTAACGCTTTGATAGGTAAGTGATCATTGTATAACCTTATTTGTACATATATCTCTTTTGGAGATTTGTATGCACGATCATTAGGTTTATGTTTAGCGGTAACCATGGTTACGGTCTCTCACTGATGACGCCAATTGCAGGCGCTGCCAGATTGGGAGTTACCGGGAGCCGCGTTACACGTGGTGGGGTTTTGGAGGTATAAAGTAAGTGGTTTTTATGTATTGTATGTTATTGTACCTTGAAAACGGAAGAATAAAGTACTCCGAAACGTTGGTTATTCCATACCTGCCTGAAAGCGCATTATTTGTGACCCGAGTGCTGCCGCCTACACTGTATATTATTTGGGAACTCAGCTGAGACCCTAATCGGAGGGCAATGGGGATTTTGCAGCATATTGTTGGAGTGCCAACCCCATTGGACGTATGTATGTATATATATATATATATATATATATATTTGCTAGCCTCATTTCACTACCATGTTTTCTATATTACATATATTGCTGGGAGCATGCTTTCACTATTGAGGGCCACCCAAAGATGGCCACCAGCAAGATAAGCACCTTTAGAAAAACTGTCTCCGACTGTGGACTTCGCCAAGATGGCCACTGCCACTAGAGCCGCCCTGACCGAATGACACATACAGCTTCCTGCAATTGAGGACAGGTAGTCTTTTCTTTTATATGCTCCTGTACAAATATCAATTTTATTTTTAATTCATCAGCACTTTATTTATGTATTCCAAACTTTGCCTGTATCTTACCACTGTTTTTATACAGAATCCATTTCACATGTTTACCAAACAGGAAGTGATGTCACAATTATCTAACAAATTGATTTGGGTATACATATGAGGTCTGGGTTAGGTCTAGACTATACAGGGCTGATGGCCCTGTGACGTCACACCCACGTGACTCGGAATGAAAGGGGGAGGGGCGGCGATGCTAACGGGGGACCAAAAGTGTCCCCTCGCGGGCTCGCTATGCTCGCCATGCTTCAGGCACGGTGGCTCGCTGCACTCGCCACAGATATTTATTCCCCCTCTATGCCCTAGTGGATGGTAACGCAGGAGCGGTCCAGCCTCCTGCAGCGGTCACATGGTGTCTACGTCACAGAGGTCCTTTCTCCAACTTGGAAATAGCAGCAACCAGGAGGTCTGTCCCACTCACACTAGCACACCCTTGATAAAGTCTATTTGAAGAAATGCATTGGGCCTTCCCAGACTGGATCTCTGATGAAAGATAAGCATCTTACCATCTTTTACTTATATTTTTTATCTTTTAAAAAACATTTTTTTTTTTTTAAAGAGCCATTTTTATTTGATTACCAGTGCAAAAGTGTCTGATTTTATTTTAGTGCTGTTTTATTATTCTACCTCTTTCTAGCCTACGTTTACCGTGATATTTTATGGAAAATATTTTTTGCCTGATTTGTTTTTACTAAATAAAACTTAGGTTATATTTTTAACACACTGCTCAGTCATAATTTTATGGGCTTGGGACACCAGAGGTCGCCGTCACCCTATTTTTTGTCTTGCAATTTGTTTATATAGGCCACTTACCATTGCCTTTTTTACTTTTGACGCCCAAAATATCCATTGGGAGTGTCAAATACGACTGAGTTCTGCTAAATTGTGTGATTAAGACTGGTGTATTGTGGCGCTGTCTACATCCTTCATATAATCCCCACCTCTGAAACTCTCTCCCACTCCCCATCAGACTCTCCACCTCTTTGCAATTCTTGAAATGGGCTCTCAAGACCCACTACTTCGTCAGAGTCTTCCAGCTATCATTCTAACTCCCTGCTACATTAACCTTCCTCCCCATCTACTCCATCTGTGTCAAACCTGTTTGTCTTCCCGTCCCTTTTAGAATGAAAGCTCTTACAAGCAGGGCCATCTACCCTCTTGTGCTTCTCCCTACTTTAGTTTCATCTACTTATTACTCACCACTAGGGCACCTAACACTTGGTTGCTTATGCTCTGTTGCTTATCTGGGTGTTATGGTCGCTAATGTAGCAATATATATTATCCATGTCCTGGTCCTGAATTGTATTGTTCTGTAATTCACTTGTCTACAATTTGTTTATTTACTTTGTAAGGTGCTGCGGAACACTTGTGGCGCCATATATATAAATTATAATAATAATAATATATATACACAAAACTACTTTGAGGACGCAAATTGCTTAAATGTCTTTTTAGATGTTAGATGTTCAGATGATTCAAAATTAGTTCTTGTGGAATGTCCAATCAGAATTCCTTTATAAAAACATGACGTTCATAATATGTTACTCTTCTCTTAGATATGAACTAGACTGAATTCGACACTATTGATAGTAGATTCTATAGGTTCCCAATTAAATTTCTAAAAAGACCCACTCACCAAAAGAGAACACCCAGGAAATGGCCTGATGGCCCACTATTAGATATAGTAGACAATGAATTTATCATTTTTTTTTGTCAATTTGACATATAAAACTTATACATAAAAATTGCTTACACAATTGGCATTCCATTTGTTTTAACAGAGGAAGACGATATTAGAGGTCCTGCTAATTACCCACACAGGGCTAGATTTCAATAGGACCGTTTCGCCCTTCTGACCAATGGAATAACTTAACATCCAACGCGTTTCATTCGTTAGGACTTCATCAGGGGTATATATATATCAAAAATTTAAGAATATATGTGATCCAATGGGAGAACTGACAAAATGTTGTCCCTATGATGGACCTATACTTTAACACAAATGACCATCATATGGTATAATCAATCAACTGCAAATGCTTTTTCAAATTGTGATATGCTCTGATCCCAGATATAAGTTTATATGTATAAGTTTTATGTGTCAAATTGACAAAAAAAAATTAAAAATTCATTGTCTGCCATATCTAATAGTGGGCCATTTCTTGGGTGTTCTCTTTTGGTGAGTGGGTCTTTTTTAGAAATTTAATTGGGAACCTATAGAATCTACGATCAACAGCGTTGAATTCAGTCCAGTTCATATCTAATGCTGGGTACACACGTAAAGATTTTCTGTCCAACCAGCCAACTAGTTGATTGGTTGGAATGAAAATCTGGTAACGTATGGGAGTAACTTATGATCAGGAATTTGCTCCTTAATGCCAGAAAACAGATGAAAATGGACATTCAGACAAGTTTGTTAAATGTTATATCTAAACAATTTGTTCAAACAACAGTTTTTGTCCATTTTCCAGCATTTGGGAGCAAATTGCTGATTGTTATTCGCTTTCATACATTACCAGATTTTCATTACAACCAATAAACTAGTTGGATGTTTGGAAAGACAATCTTTACGTGTGTACCCAGCTTAAGAGAAGAGTAACACATTATGAACGGGATCTTTTTATAAAGAAATTCTAATTGGGCATTCCATAAGAACTAATTTTGAATCATCTGAACATCTGAAATCTCTTTATATACCAATGATTTGTGTCTTAAAAGACATTTAAGCAATTTGCAGCCTCAAAGTATTTTTTTGTGTTTAACTTTGGATGTTCCTACTAACAGAGGCTCTGCTTGAAGTGCAGCATATATTCCACATCATTGCGCAAAACAAGGGCATTTTTTATATAATATATATATATTAATATTAGACAAGAGGATGTGTGTGTGTATATAATAAATATATATATTATATACACAGTATAATATTTGTATGTGCAGTGGGTGGCAGCTCTCCGGATTTAGAAAGAAAATACACAAGATGTCCTGTTGGTTAAACATTTCAATGTAAACACAGTTTTGTCAGGAAACCTCTTCATACAGCGCACCTTAAATAGAGTGTCTGACACAAGCAGGCAACGAGGTTAAGCTATTCTCAAGTTACAGTGAGTGCTGGATCTCTGGAATTGTGTATGTATATATAATTATATCTAAGAGAACTGGGCTCGATTGAGCTGGGCATCCCATGCATTAAGTATCAAAATGAACAGTTAAAAACCAATTTACATTTATCTGGACCTAACCATCTTCTTTTCTCATCTCTCAGGTATGTGATTTCCACCCTCCTGCAATCTTCATACTCTGAACTTTATTCATTCAACTTATTTAAATGTATGTGATCACCACCCTCATGCAATCTTCATACTCTGAACTTTATTCATTCAACTTATTTAAATATATGTGATCTCCACCCTCCTGCATTCTTCATACTCTGAACTTTATTAATTCAACTTATTTAAATGTATGTGATATCCACCCTCCTGCAATCTTCATACTCTGAACTGTATTCATTCAACTTATTTAAATGTATGTGATATCTTAAATTGTTGCAATAGCCATTCCCTATTTTTGTGATGTTGTTAGTGAAGCATAGTTTATGATGGCATACTGGGCTGCTGTTTACATAGTCAAACACAAGGCAATTTAACACCTTAGGTCAGCTGGACATGCCTCAGATGTAGCCTATGTTAATCAGCCACAGTATATCTTACTAGTCAGATCTAAGATTGAGCTGGGCATCCCATGCATGAAGTATCCTATGCATAAAGTATCAAAATGAACAGTTAAAAAACAGTTGAACAAACATTGAACAACATCAAAAAGCACGTAAGTTCTAAATGCAAACTATAAGTATTTGTATTCTAAGGATTTTCTCTTTTTATTCTAAATCATCATGTACCAAATATTATTCATTCTTATTTCACTCCATGGCATGTTCTCTAAAGCTGGCCACACACTAGACCAACTTACATCCAACCAACCAACTAGTTGATTCGCCAAGCAAATCAACCAAACCTCCTCAAACCCGCAGGGATATTAATGCTATTAATTTTGAACAACTATCCACCTCTCTGCAACAATCACTCTTGCCTATTTCTAATTTCACTTCTCCTGAGACTGCTGTATCACACCTGAACCAGACCCTAGAACTAGCCCTTGATGAAGTAGCTCCAGCTACCCATCACATTCCGCGTACACTTAGACGTCAACCGTGGCATTCCAAATTCACAAGACACCTACAAAAACTCTCATGTAAGTGGAACGTCAGTGGTGAAAGTCTCATACTCCAAGTGACTTCCTCACATATAAGATGATCTACCACTCTTATCATAATGCACTGGATAATGCCAAACAGACATATTTCCAATCTGTTATCTCTGCCCAAGCCTCTAACCCTAAGCGACTGTTTAATACATTTAAATCACTTCTTACCCCTCCGTCACCCAACCCACCTGCTACTATCAGTGCACAAGATCTCACTTCCTATTTCAAGAACAAGATTGATAATATCCAAAAATAAATGGTATGCACTTCCTCAGCCAGGGTCTTGTTCAATTCCCTACCTGAACCCAGTGGCACGTTCTCATCATTTGACCCCACTAATGAAGATGAAGTAGCTACACTCTTCTCATCCTCCTACTCTACTACCTCTCCTCTTGATCCTATACCCTCACAAATCAGTAAAGCTCTGTCTCCTGTGCTCATTCCACACTTAACTAAAATCTGTAATCTCTTTTTCTCTACTGGTATCTTTCCATCACTGTTCAAGCATGCAGTGATCACTCCCATTTTGAAAAAACAAAATTCTGACCCTAACTCTCTCTCAAATTACTGTCCTATCTCCCAGCTACCTTGCCCTTCCAAGCTACTGGAGAGACTTGCCTACACTCGTCTCACACACTTTCTTAACACCCACAACTTATTGGATCCACTTCAGTCAGGCTTTTGTTCCCAACACTCCACTGAGACAGCACTGACTAAGGTAGTAAATGATCTGGTCACTGCCAAGGCTAAAAGCCATTATTCACTTCTAATTCTTCTAGATCTCTCTGCTGCCTTTGACACTGTTGACCACTCTCTTCTCATACAAACACTACAATCCCTAGGTCTTCAAGACACAGCCCTTTCTTGGTTCTCATCCTACCTATCTAATCGCTCTTTCACTGTTCGCTTTTCTGATTCTTCCTCCACTTTGTTACCTCTATCAGTTGGAGTACCACAAGGTTCAGTATTAGGTCCTTTTACTTTTCTCAATATATACCACCTCTCTTGGCAAGCTAATCAGCTCTTTTGGTTTTCAATATCATCTGTATGTGGATGATACTCAAATCTACCTATCCTCCCCAGATTTGTCACCATCTGTGCTGGTCCGTGTCACTGAATGTCTCTCTGCCATTTCATCTTGGATGTCATCTCAAACAGAATTAATTATATTTCCACCGGCCAATAGTAGTTACCAACCTGATATCTCTATTACTGTTGACAACTCGACAATCAACCCCACATCACAAGCTCGCTGCCTAAGTGTCATCCTTGACTCTGAACTGTCTTTTGTTCCCCACATTCAATCTGTTTCTAAATCCTGTTACATACATCTAAAAAACATAGCCAAAATATGACCATATCTTACGCAAGACACTGCAAAAACTCTAATACACGCACTCATAATTTCCCGCATTGACTATTGCAATAGTCTCCTTATTGGTCTTCCCAAAAACAGGCTCTCCCGACTACAATCCATTTTGAATGCAGCTGCGAGGTTGATCTTTCTTACCAAACATTCAGTGTCTGCTGATCCACTCTGTTAGTCCCTCCATTGGCTGCCGGTCTCATACCGTATTCAATTTAAAATACTTACACTCACACATAAAGCTATTAACCAAATTTCTGCGTCTCTCATCCCCGCACATTACTTGTTCCCATGCACTGTTAGAGGACTTTTTTCGGGCTACACCCACCCTGTGGAATGCCCTCCCATGCACAATAAGACTTTCCACTAGTTTCCAAACATTCAAGCGTTCTCTGAAAACTCACCTCTTCAGACAAGCTTATCAGATTCCAGGACCGCCCACCTTTTATAGCTCCCTATCTAACTCTCTTCTTATAGTAAACACATATCACATCTTCTCTTTCTTCAATTTAACATCCTCCTATCCCTAGGCCAACTTTCCAGTGTGATTGGATTATACAGCCCACCAAGAACATCTGCAATCGGGCTGGACCAATTTGCAATATGTAGCACCTATCCTTGTGTATCAACACCTATTTCCCTATAGATTGTAAGCTTGCAAGCAGGGCCCTCTTACCCTTATGTATGTCTTTATGTATGTATATATGTCTTTTACAACCCAGTATAATGTTAATTCAAATTGTAAAGGGCGACGGAATTTGTTGCGCTATATAAGAAACTGTTAATAAATAATAAATAAATTATATATAACTTGTATGCGTATAGGTGCCACTCCTAAGTGGTAAAGTGGTGACTGTAGTCACTCCACAAGTAAACTTGCAAAATAGTCACTTCCTCTACATATACGTCCGATTCAGTCACACTCCTCACTTTCATTCGTGGGTGGATGCTCAGCTCATCAATATGCCGACTGGTAAATGGCGAGAGAATCTGTAAGGAGTGGGGAGAGAGCAAGCACCTAAGAGTGTAGTATTGTCACCTTGGGATATAATAAAGTTAATATATACATACCGGATAGACGCTCATAAATAGCATATCTGAAGGTTCTTTTCCTGATCAGGTAAGTATTGAGGTTAAAAATCTCTGCTAGCATCTGCTTCTCCAAGTATAAATCTGTAACAAATGAGGAAGAAGGCAAGTGCCTGTATCAGGCATGTTTTGAATTATCAGTGGCATAATATAAAAACTTGTCTGGGAGAGCTAGATCTGGGGTTCAGTTCCCATTTCAAGCTGTTTGTGTTTTGTGGTATATTCTCCATGTGCTTGAGTTAGGAAACCCATGAAGAATGTAGCATTATAAAAACAATATAGCAGGATTGTTTGCTTTATAAAGATACTCAGCTTTAGCATTTCCTTGGGGGTGATAGGCATTCTCATGCTGGGTACACACTGACCAATATATTGGCCAATCAATTGAAGGGCGAATATATCGTGTGCCCGTCAGCCAGTGTGTACCAGGGATATGTCTGTGAATAATGTAGTTCACAGACATATTGCATTCGTTGTGCTGCACAGCCAATGGCAGATATATCTGTCTATTGTGCTGTGTATGGGCAGTCAGCCAACCGCCTGTATACTTGCAGCGGTGGCCGTGGAGAGGGGGTCGCAGCATGCCAGCGGTACCCGTGGCCATATGGCAGATGACTAACATAATGTAAGCATTAATATACTACCCTAATATGTTTAAAATGCATATTACACTCCCTGGAAAAACTTGTAATGTATAGGTCAGGGGAAAAAGAATTCTCCCCTAAGGTTGCATTTAAAACATACTCATGAGTATGTCAAGCTGGGTATACACCTAAAAGAGATCTGCAGATCGACTGCTATATCTGCAGATGAAGGCTGTTCATACACATACGCAGGGTGGCTGCACTTGGTTTTTGATGTCTGTTCCATGTTGGTCTATTAGGAGGAAATAGGAGGGGGTTATTTTTTGGTTTTATACTGGCTCATCTCTCCTGGAAGGCTCAGTTTTTACCTAGTGAATTACTGAATGCATCCTGTCTTCATCACATGCTTGTTATCCTCTGGTTGGTGTCTAAAGATATATATAAAAATTGTTTTGGGGATCCTTCTGAGTTCCTGCTGCAGTCTGGCCTGATTTGCATTGTCTCCATGTCATATTTGGGGCATGTAATATTGGCGAAAAATGGCAAGTCAGGCAAACTGCTTTAATTGTAATCCTCAATGGTAAAGAGGAACCATAACTAATTGCAGTGAATCTATTTCTATACTTTTTTATTTTCTCATAATTATGAAAGAAATGCCATTAATGATTGTTCCTTTTCTCCCTTGAGGAGATAATCCACAATCTACCTATGGTTAATGTTCTAACATTTGTTTGTCTAGGTGGACTAGGGATTGAATGTTGTACAGTAGTAGGTTTTTATTGTCTATTAACCTGAGAATTTTTTGGGAAATGCAATATTTTATTTTTAAATGGAGCTATGTGTCTATCTCAAGTAGAACACAATATTCAGTTGTTTTGTATCTAAGGGTAATAACACACCGACCCTCTATCAGAAATTTGTCTTTGAGAGTTGTCAGGTGGGTATGTGCTTCGGTGATGCTTTGGAATTCTGAGTGCTCACTGGACACCCCGGTAAAGCCATTAGTCGCTATTTTGGCTGGGTGAATTCAGGTCTACAAGACAAATTTATTGACTTAATTTCCTCACAACAAACAAGGAAGTATTTACACAGATCGCTAATCCAATTATTGAGATCAACAAACAGGTAAGTATGAATTTCAGTAACATCACTAAACTTGCAGAAGGTAGTATGTTTAATCCTGTCATACCAACTAGTTATACATCTGCAGAAAATGTATTGGCACAACTAGATCAGGTGTTCAGTTATGATAAAAGCTTTATTAATAAGCAAAGAGTGCTTAATAAAACCCATAAAAGGTTCCATGTGTTGGCAACATTAGTCCAGGTTTATGGGGACACAATTTGGAGACCGGAGCATGCAGAAATGATAGCTAGAAGTATGCTCACTAAGGAAGTTGATGTAATAAATCAGGAAGATAGCTGTAAAAACTGCATAGAAAAAGATAAAGAGCTCGCTGAGTTATGTGCTGAGCATAATACTACTGAAGATCATATGGCACAATTACAACAGGATTTAGAAAGTAGAGCCCAAATGATCATGAATATGCAGGGTTTAATAAAGGAACTCTCAAATTCCATAAAAGAGCTATCTAAAAATAATCCTTGGGTGGACTCTATAGAGTTAATACCCACAAAACAAATTTGTGTTTTTAATAGGGACAGTGGTAATACAGCTGGACATCAAGTGGATTTTTGTAGCTTGGATTTCACTGCACCACCAATTAGTCATCAGGCTGTAAGATCTCCTGTAACTTACCCAGTGATACACACAATGGACTACACCCAAACACCGGTGGGAAATACTGTTGGTAAACGGTCACAAGACTGCAAGAGTGGGTGGGATGTAATAGATTCCACTCCTGTCTTAGTGCCGAGTACCAGTGGTAGAAAGGATTTGAACCCTTTGAATCAACCTTTTACAGGTAATGATATAAAAAGATCAAAGATCCTTTTGGAACTCAAAAAAGAATTTCCTCAATATGATAGCGGTTTAGACCCTTTCACCTCATGCGATATTATTGCACTTAACTTAGTGTGGCCCCAGAAGATCGCATGGATCTGTTCAAGTTGTGGTTACCAAATCATCTCAGTCAAAGGTATGAGACAACTGGGGACTCAGGGCCTGATTCTGAGGTGCTCGCTGCTGGAGAGCGCCCGCTCTGAATCAGAGCAGGGATTTTTTTTCTTTTTTTTCCTTTAGGCCACTCACTAAGCTGTGGGTGACCACCCACAGCTTTTACGAGTGGCCTGGAGATGGTCGCGATTATCGCAACCATTAGGCTTGCGAGGAAACCCTGTGGCAGGGTCTCAGCTCTCGCAAGCCTGATTGGACTTCCTGCTCTAATAGAGCAGGAAGTCCACTACTGCATCACTAGTGATGTCAGTAGGGCCACCCACAAATGCCAGGCATTCCTTTGGGAACGCCTGCATTTGCTCAACTACCCCCCCTACCCGCCTACAAACCAGGGCGAGCTGTCAATCAACATCGACAGCCGCCCCATCTTGTCGTGAGCCCCGGAGCGACTGAACTTCAGTTGCTCACTGGGGTTCGCGCATGCGCACACCGGACGTGGTGCATGCACAGGGGGCAAACATCGACCTGCTTGCGAGTGCTGTGCACTTGCGAGCGGGTCTGACTCAGGCCCCCAGTAATGGTCACTACCATGACAAAAAGGAAAGGATAGCTGCTTTGATGTTACTGACAACAGGACATAGGGAGATAACTCCCAACATCCTGGATAGTTTCAAACCTACAATATACCATGAGCCTTTAGCTTTATGCAGTCGGTTTAAAGCTATTATAGAACAGTAACTATTGACCATAGACCCCATATTCCACCAGGCATGATTCGCACATGAAATCTGTGGCAACTGTAAATGTACAAGCAGATAAACAGTCTGCTGCACAGGTGATATCACAAGGTAAACAGATTTCAGTCTGTGCCACACAGGCCCCTATGGCAAACCTGGTGCAAAAAGACTGAAGGTCAGGGGTCCTAAAGGATCTAATTCCGCTATGCAGCATTATTTTAGTTTCTTCTGGGAGACCCCACATCACAGATAAAATAATTGGGTAGAAATCATGCTTGACAGTGGAGTAGAAATTTCCATCACCAATGTGGAGCATGATTTGGATCCAGATAGCCCTCAGTGTGTTGCGAACAGATTTGATCACAAACAAGTGGAGTGACAGCCCACATGATTGATACAGTCATTGTAGAAATCAATGATTTCTCTTTAAAAATCCCCATGTGGTATTATCCAGGATCCAATGACATTATTGGAACTGATCTGATGACCCAACAGGGATGGATATTGGATCTAGCAAATTGTATGCTATGGAAAGGTCCTAGAAAAACAAGAATCTGTGTAATACAGCAGTATGATTTGATTCCACTCATATATGCAAAGGACAGGAATGGACTTGTGCATAAATGGCCAGAGGTCTCCCACAACACAGACCTTGAACCTATTGTGTACAAGTATCCAGAGCTATGGGCGCAATCGAAAAATGACTATGGAAGGTTGATGTTTAGGTGGGCATACAAGGGCCATACCCGCCACCTCAATATAATTTCCCTCCTCAAGCCATGGAATCTGTGGTGAAAGCAGTAACTGACTAGGGGGGTGGTCATAAAGGAAAATTCAAAGTGCAACAATCCCTTATGGCCTGTTAAGAAGAAAGAGGCGAACACTTGGAGACTCACAATTGATCTCAGGGATATGAACAAATATACTCCCATGTCAGTGCAGGTAGTTGCAGAAACCCCAGATAGAGATATAATGGCGAAGATAAATGTCAAAAGCCAAGTGTTCCCAACCGTTGATGTGGCTAATGGATTTTTCTCCATAGCCATGACAGAAAGTTGCAGGTACAAGTTTTCGTTCATTGTACATGATACGCAATACATGTTCTGCGTTCCACCACAAGGATTACATAGTAGCCCAACTTATTTCCACCAGGCATTGGTGGCAGTGCTAATTGTTTTCTCACACCCAGAATGCTTGTTGCAGTATGTTGATGACCTACTCCTTCATACTGAGACCATGGAGGAGCACTTAACCTTCTTACAGGAAATGTTCGAACTCCCGTCACGTGCAGGACTCAAGCTGAGTCCACACAAGGCAAACCTGGCTAGGTCAGAGGTTACATTTTTAGGGGTTATCATGGCTGCCCACATGGAAGCAATGGTCAAACTACTGAAGTCTGGCACCCTACAGGACTTGCTTATGTTCCTTGGGGTTACAAATTTCATGAGGGAATTCATAGAGGACTTTGCTACTAAAGCAAAACCTGTGACAAACCCTCACTGAAAGGTTGGGCAGATGCACAGGAGAAGGCCTTTACAACACTAAAGAGACCTCTCTTCTGCCCCAGTACTAGTCACTCCCCATCCGGATGGGAAATTGGCGATCCAAGCATAAGCTGGATCAGAATCCATATCCACAGTCCTCCTACAAGAGGTGGGTACAATAATCAGACCACTAGGATACTTCTCAAAACTTCTTTCACCAGTAGAAAGGGGTTTTGATGAATGTGCAAAACAGCTGACTGCCATACATTATGCTGTCAAAGTGACAGAGCATATTGTAGGATTTAGGCCACTTACTGTGCAGACACCCCACTCTCCATTAACTCTCCTACTTTGGGATACACTTCTTGGAGTCTCTCAGCAGAGGCTTGGGAGACGGATAATGGACCTTAGTGGACGGAATATCAAAATATGTCACAAGGCTAAGTAAGTTCTGTCTCAGATGTTAAATATAACTGGCACGGAGCATGATTGTGGCCTAATGCCACATTCCCTCACAACACCTTACTTCAGACAGGTAGTGCACCCTGATGACGGATATGTCTCACTTTCTAGTAGATGGAATATATGCAACAGGGTATGCAGTCTTGGATGAGACTGCGGGAACCCAGAGTTTGGTTAAACTTCCCGGTCACATGTCAGCACAACATGCTGAGCTAGAGGCTGTAAAAGAAGCACTTTTTCTCCAGTCCCCAGGGAGATGTACTATATATAGTGACAGCTCATATGTAGTGCGATCTCTAATATCACACTTAGAGACCTGGCAAAAACATGGAATCGTGGACAGCCAGAAACAAACCACTGGCACACATCAGTTTTAAAGGAGCTATAGAAATGGGGTAGATTACACCCTGATGAGGATGCAATCATCAAAGTGCCTGCCCACCAGAAAGAGAATGATCCCCTGACCTTGGGTAACAATGCAGCAGATGAAGTGGCAAAAATGGCAGCAATGTCTTGGATCTTTCATGATCCAGATGCTGAAAGTTTGCCTTCCTTCCAAGTAGCAGACAAATAAAAGTCCTTAGAGAAGGACCAGTCTCATTTGAAGAGGAACAGACTAAAGATCCTGTTCTTATGACTCACAGAATTTCTCCACAGGATCCCTGGTCTATCAGACAATGTATACTGTGTCAATCATCTGGAGAAAGTTTAGAGCGACTCGACTTCCTTCACATCTCCAAGTAGAGCTTACTCAACTAAGTCATCAGCTTCTGGGGCCCCCTGGCCGGGATAAACTTTTGTCTCTGTTAAAGAGTAAATTATACTGGCCAGGAATGTCCAAAACAGTAGCGTGTGTTGCTTAACAATGTCTTGTGTGTGCCCAAATCAATCCTAGGGCAACTGCTCTGAAGCCAGCATTACAGCATGTGTCACCAGCAGAGGGACCATGGGCAGCTTTACAAATTGATTTTATAGGACAACTATCAGCAGGCAGTTGCGATTTTTGCTATGCCTTGGTAGTTGTGGATCTGTTCTCAAAGTGGGTAGAAGCCATTCCAACAGTAAATTACTCAGCTACCTATACAGCCCGGGTCTTATGGGAACAAATTTTGTCACGCTGGGGGATTCCTAGGATCATAGAATCTGATAGTGGAACCCATTTTACTGTCAAGGTCATGAAGGCACTTTGTGAACTATTGGACATAAAGCAATGGTTTCATGTTCTGTATCATCCTCAATCTGCAGGGGTAGAGCGCATGAATCGGACCATCAAAACCCGATTAGCCAAGGCATTGTTACAGAAGGGCTCTTCTTGGGTAACAGCTTTACTAGCATTCCTAATGAGTATTAGAGCAACGGAAGCATCCACAACAGGGATTACTCTGTTTGAGCTCATGACAGGTCGCAAAATGCCTCTTTTTTGGCCCCAATGAGCCACAGCTATCAACCCCCATAAAGGATGCAATTGCCAGAGATGCGTTCCTACAACAGGTACAAGATAACCTGAAGGGACTGCTGCCATATGCAGCAATATGATTACACAAACCCTATCTACAGGGTGAGATGCCTATGCTACTTGTAGGAGATTTAGTAATGGTCAAGGTTTTCCATAAGACAGGTCCTTTGGATGGAAACTGGGAAGGACCATACCAGATACTTGAGACAATGAGTGAGACCATGTTAAGGTACAGAGGCCTGTAACTAGCAAGAAAAACTCTCAGAGGAGGCACAAGGTATTGTGGGTCCATATTGACCAGGCAAAAATCACCCATGCATCCTAAATCTGGTAGAGTATGGGGCATATTCAATTGGGCGCGAGGTCTAGCGAGTCAAAAATCTCATGCCCCTTGCGTCCAATTTAGAAATACAGTGGGTATGTGCGCTCCCGATACTCGCAGTATTCAATTTCCAAAATACTGGTCACGGGGTTTTCAGTTGTGAAAACCCCGAGGGACACATTTTTGGCTGAAAAAAACCCCACCACTTACCATACCGGGGGTCTCCAGTAGTCTCCGCGGCTCCCGATGGCCTCCCCTCTCTCTTCTTACTGGGGAGGGGCTGCTGGGAGTCCCAGGGGCTGGTAGGAGGAGCAAGGGCTGCTGGGAGATGTAGTTTTCCCAGAGGCCATTATAGGGGGCCATAGTGACACTGGGTGGAGCACACAGGTACACACACACACAACACTCATACACACACTGATACACACTTACAAACACCACACACACTCACAAACTCACCCCTGCTGCAGAAGAGCCGGCTCCCGATGCTGGATGAAGAAGGAGATGCAGAAGACAGTGCTGCCGAAGGTAAGTAATTAAGGACTAATTAAGCCAATTGGATACTTCCAATTGCTTAGATAGTCCTCAGGGGGGGTGCCGTGGGGGTGTCAGAGCAAGTCCCGGTGATTTCTCCTGAAATCATCAATTTTAGGAAAAATCACGCTTGCTCAGGAGGTGCGCAAAAAAAACCTCCTGGCGCGTCTTTTAAAACAAAACACGCACCTAATAGAATAGCAAAAAGCCCGAATCTGATCTTATTGACTAAGAGGGTCTCTTAACAGTTGAATGTAAGGATGGTGAAATACAGGAGCCCTATCTAATTACACCTTTGTACCAGGTCAATGGTATTTGCATGGGTTTTGGAGAGATGATTTTGCTGATGGTAAAGTCAAACACTATACACCAGTAGAGAATGTGTCTGCTATACAATATGATCTACATACACTATGCCTTAAAGAATATAATAATTTTAGGGACAGTGATTTAATGCCCACTACTTCCATCAGATGGGTATCAAAGAACCCTCGGTTACATCCTTAAGAAAACAACTGATAATGTCACAGGGGTACTGTGTACAAGGGAAGGAGTACTAGATCCAGAAGATCCCACGGGGGAAGAATATAATGGGTGGTACATTCCTAAAGCCACCATTATACAATCTGATATTCTGGATAGTCTACATGTTAGAACATATTTCGATAGGCCCATTCCAATTATAGGCACCATGAAAGCCTATTGTATGTTACGAGATTCACAATTGGTAATCACAAGGAATCCCAATATGCACAAGGTCACATTCCAACAGAATATTACAAACTAGTGTCATGATGCTGAAATTAAATTGTAGCAGCACAGGACAAGCTGTATGGAATGATAATGATGGACCAGTAAATGTGGAAAGTTTGTACAGAGCAGCCGTTTTGAAAGTCAGAACAGATGCCAAATATCAGAGGTAAACTCAGATAGAGGAGTCACCATCCATACGATCTTTTATGATAACTATCATGAGAGATAAATGTGTACCAAAGGTTACTGGGTACTATTTCATCACCTATGCCCATTGGGAATCAGATAGACAAATGGTTATGTCTGTGGATGTTTTAGTGGTGTTTGTGCGCTACTCAAATGAGGTGGAAGGGTTAATTGGAGTGATGTTGCAGCTATAGACACTGGTGATTACCCCAATGTAACCAGAAGTATATATAATAGATGTGGTTGTGTGTCTATTTAATAGCACAACATATAATGAATGTTTGGATAAATAGTGGTAATAACTTGAGTTGTTTATTGAATAATTTAGCTGATAAGACTATAACATAAAATGTACAATTAATGATAACAATACAATTTGAATGATATTAAATAAGGTAAAAATATGGCTGATAGTATATACTTATATGAAAAAAATGGCAGTTTTAGCATTGAGCTACCTATGCATATTGCACAGAATCATGTCTGATACACAGTGATGATATACATAATAACAGTGACAGTAAAAACAATTGGAATTAAAAGTCAACCTTATTGGTGAGATAGTTCAAAGGATTCTCATGGTAAATGATTGTAAAGTCTTAGTTAATATCTTTGACAGAGTTACAGTTGCAGCTGGTAGTGGTTGCTGTGTTAGCTACAATGTTGTAGGTATCTGTGTCTAGTCATTTGGTGCATGCACCTCCTACCTCGTCCTGCTGTACTGTTTGTTCCTTTGTTGTGGGTTTGGCACAGCAGTGTGCAGTTGTTCATATGAAGCCTCCCAGTCCTTGTCTGTGTTCCGGTCTCCTGTTGGCGCTGTGGCTGCTGCCTCAGATGAAATGTGGCAGCCGCCACTGTGAGCGATCTGACAGTGAGTGTGCACGCTATCTCACCATCGATGTTGTTACCTCTGGGGTCTGTGTGGCAAGGGGTGGGGGCGTGCCAACGCGTTTCATCTGCTGAAAATTGTGCGGGCTTCATCAGGTCTGTGTTGATCTGTAGCTTGCAAGGAGTCCTCTATTTAAAATGCATGATCTAGCTCCTCCTTGATTATTCATTGGGGTCCAGGCTGGAGTTTTCCTGTGATGATGGGTTCTTCAATTCCTCCCAATCATTATTGTTTGGTTTTTGTGGTGCATATTTATAGTAAGATATAACTTACGGTGACATTTAGAATATGCATACCAGATCAGTTACATACAATCAAATTAATAAAGGAAAATACTTCAGTAAATGTGTGTCTCACAGTTATTATGGGATAATATATTGTCAGCATATATTGAACCTGTCCAAATTCATACATGGCAAAGTAAAAGATGTGTTATGATAGTGGTTATATGGAAACCATGTGTATATAAGTCAGATGCAGTGTATAAGGGTATGCATAGTGTTTTGGTTATTATTAGTAGTAGCAGTTTAATGTTAAAGTGCGATTTGGGTCTGGAATTTGGGGACAAGAAAAAGGTATAGAATTTTGGTCATGTACTTGATGTTTTCTATTAAATAGACACACAACCACATCTATTATAAATGGTTATGTCTGATGTGAACCCATGGAGGTGGTATATAGTTTGTAATGGTATAGATACTCCAGTAATTGATGTGTGGATGGATGACACTCCTATGACTGAGGAGTACCAAAACAGATGTGTCCTTTGATTGGAAGACCCAAGTCTTTGATATCAACATAGATGGACCTTTCAAGTGGCCATTCTGTAAAGCCATAGATGAAGGGTGTTGGACTTTTTCTCAGTGGGTTTATCTCTCCAGGTCAAAATCTAGCAAATATGTCTCCTTACCATTAGGGGATAGTGACCAGTGGTATCAGTTTGAAGGGAAAGGACAAATAGGTGTTACCATAGTAAGAATCCCCTATGAAACTAAAGGACTCTAACCAGTTAAGCTACACTTGGATGCATGTAAAATCCCCACCCATATGGAGGCAGATGTGATAGTGCCAAAACTCTCTTCTCCCTGGAATGTGATAACTGACATGAAATTCGTACTGTACACTTGGAGAATCTCAGTAGAGGACTTTTAAGTAGATAACAGGGATCACAGATGTGAAAAGATTGTGAGAAATCAGGTAGACATGTTAAAGGGATGGGTGGAATCAGGACCGGTAACAAGAATAGACAATTTTAAACTTAAGAAAAATAGGTGGAAAAGAGACCTTATTGCTACAGCCTTGAGAGAAGGGGCAATGGGATTAGGGACACTAAATACTATGTATTTAGAAGTTCTAAGATGTAAACTTGGGAACCTGGCACCTGGAGGTTAGTAATGGGTCTAATTGAAGAACAGGACATAACTCTGCTGGCTCTGGCATGCAACCAGGTTCAGAACAAACTCTCTGGAAATCTAAAACACATAGGGGTCTATTTACTAAGCAGTGTTAGGAGACAGAGTGAAAAGTGATAAGGTGCCAGCCAATCAGCTCCCAACTGTCCTTTTTCAAACACAGCCTGTGAGATGACAGTTGGGAGCTAATTGGCTGGAACCTTATCACTTTCTTATCACTTTTCACTCTGTCTCCTAACACTGCTTAGTAAATAGACCCCGTAGTATCATCTCTGCATGATAGTCACTATCCATTCAACCTTAGACAGAGGATAAAACAATTTGCCCCCACCTTTGCATTGAACCTTACAAATTGGTGGCTCACAAAGTGGCATGGGTGCCTGGATCTAACTTGCACTGCTTCATCTCTAGCTCCTGTTTATGGTAGAGAGAGGAAAGGGTATACTGAAGTCAATTTAGGTATTCTTATGTCTGAAGGTACAATACTTCATCCCAGATTTCAATCTGATATGTTAACACGCGAAGGGTCACATTCGTATCTACTTGATACAGATGGTTGTTGGAGATGCAAAGGGGCAGTATTGTGTCAAGGAGATCATGACAGAATTCTCAGACATCAGTGCTGGAATACTGAAGTATCCTGCTTGATGGATGCAATTCCCAAAAAATCATCTAACCTAACATTTCTGGGCCAAGGTTACTGGTGTTGGTATCAACTTCAGAATATCTTGTATACTGTTTATGCTACTAACTGCACCCAAAGAGGAAATGTATTGTACCCTTAATCCCATTCTAGGTATCGATGTAACAGACGAGAGAGGAAGAACACCAGTGACCCCCGAGAAACGATTAGACATTTGCCCAGATACTCCAGTGAGACTGCAGATGATCCCGTTTGATTTTGGTACTGAACGTAAAAACAGGCTGCATGACTTTGGGAAAGATGACATCTTGAAGAAACTCAAAGAGACAGAGAACCAAGCAACTATAAAGCTAGAACATGATGCCGTAAAAAATACAAAGATTCTACATGCAGGTAGATGTCAAAGTATTTTGGCAGGAAAGTCTTTTTGTATATAGTTCAAAAACAACATCATTTTTCAATCGCCTTATACATCCCATAATAGTTCTTATTTTGCTGGTATTAATCCTGTATATTGTGCTACTAGTTGTCTAAAGAAGGATAAAAAGAATGTTTTAAGAACTCAAAGACACTGTAAAACTAAACAAAGAAGAAGAGCATATAAGGAAAGAAGACAGGAAATATCAAACTATTAAGGAAGGTGGCAATGTACAGTTATGAACTATCTCTGTTATGAACTATCTACATGTAGATACAGACCACCTAGGACAGTGTTGGCTAACCTTGACACTCCAGCTGTTGTGGAACTATATATCCCAGCATGCCCTGCCACAGTTTTAGCATGCCCTAATAGCAAAACTGTAGCAGTGCATGCTGGGTTATGTAGTTCCATAACAGCTGGAGTGTCAAGGTTAGCCAACACTGACCTAGGACAAGATTCTAATTTTTTATTGGCCCAACTATGATCAGATAATTCATTTTTATAGAATATCCTTTGGGAGAGGGGATACTTTTTCCACTATGGATCTCTCTAGGAGGTTTTTACTTAGATATCATTTACATAGAGGTTTTTTTTTATCTCCACCATAGTCGGTAGGAAGAGGACAAGTGGGAGTTGTAGATCATTGGGGTCTCTCTCTCTCCCTTTTCCTGGATTTTTTTATCCATCTGGACTTGATTTCAAAAGAACTTTCTGGACATTACATACTAATTTCTAATGAACAATGAATTTTATTCTATTGCTTCAGCATTTTAAGCAAATAATTCTATTTTGTCTGTGTACATTTAAATTATACTTCTTTTGAATTTATAGGTCACTAAAACATGGCCCCTAGTATAATTTCCCTTAAAAACTGTTATAAAGTGTTAAGATTTGAACTACTTCAGAGGGGAGTAGATTAGATAAACTTAGATAGGGACAATTTGTTTAAAGTAGGGCTGGGTGTACACTGGGAATGTATTGGAAGATTTGTCATTTAGAGGTATGATTGGAATTGCATGTTGTCCATATTATCTAATGTGTGTTCACATGCATCTTTCTTCACATCTTCTCATCCGATGTGTTGCACTTCTGGTGGGAGAATGTCGGGAACGACAGCATGCAGTTGAATGGAAAATGAAAATATATCTCAGACTATCATTGAGGGAGTGCATGGTGTGTGAGAGTGGTGTGCAGAGGATGCAGTGGTCTTTCCGATTTCCCTTTATCTCAGAGCAGATGGCACTGGGCATATGGGAAGTGTGAAATAGGTTTTCAGATTTAAAAAAAAAATTATATTTACAAGCAAAGTGAACATTCACCAGAAAATCCATCACTTTCCTGGAGTTGTGAACAGATACTTTGTCATGATGGAAAAGGGCACCAAGAGTGCGAGATCTTGGACAGCACCTGGAAATACCTTTTAGCACTTGTCGCAGATATTGGCTGGTGTACCAGTCCCCAGTGATGGTGCTCTGTTGCAGATACACGAACAGTCTTGGTCACAGAAACAGAATCATCAAACCTAGTCAGCATGTTGTGGCTTCAAGTCATCTGAGCCTCCTCCTGCTCTTGAGGAAACTGATGGGGCACCCAGCGTGCAGAAACCTTGCTCAGGCTAAGTTTTTCATGGATTATCAAGTGGATAGATCCTGATGAGATGTCTATCGCCTTCTCTAACTGGGCCATGGTCACCCTGGCTCCCACCTCAATTATGGCTCGCACAGCAGCAACATTGTCCTAGGTGATGGCAGACACAGGTCGGTTGTAACAATCCTTGTCTCCCAAGCTTAAATTCTGTATGGATACCTAATTAAAACCTCTATGCAATCCTGTCTATACCTTTTAAAATTGTCGCTATTTAGAATAATGAGTCACAAAGTAAATAAATGCTTTCAGACTTTGAATGTGGTTCCAAAGCACAAAAAGTTATTATTCAATATAAAAACTGATGGTTACATGCTGTTATCTAAAGACAATTAGCACAAATAAATCATGCAGACCCAAGGTACAGTTGTTATATACGCAAGCGGAATCGGTATGACTTGCCGGCTGCCGCATGGCCGGGAGTTTGGGGCAGCCCGACAAAACAGCAGAGCCCAGCAGCGGAAGCCGAACAGTGCTGGAAATCCCGATCATGGTAAAGTAAGTATTGTTTAATCTAACCTAACCCCCCTAACCCTCCTTAGGGGTGCCTAACCCTAACCTCCCCCCTGTGTCTAACCCTAATCCCCCCTCTAAGTGCCTAACCCTAACCCTCCCTCCCCCTAGCCTAACCCTAACCCTTCCAGGGGGTGCCTAACCCTAAGTCCCCCCCGGGTGCCCTAAACCTAACCCTCCCCCCGCGGCCGGCATCCGCTCGATCGGGATGCCGGGCGCCTGTCTCCCGGCGTCGGGGAAATGAACGGCGTCTAGATATAGATGCCGGTCATTTATCCCATGGCGGGATAAAGCAGTCGGGAAGCCGGCTGTCGGGATTCCAGATTGTATACCATGCACGCACTATGGGCCCAGATACAGCATTAGAAACCTCCGTCAACAGCACAGCAAGAAGACTCAAGACTGGGGTCAGAGAGCGCACATATATACTTTTACAGGGATAGGCAATACAATAGACAAGTTTGACATGATCCGTTGGTTCTTCTTAAAGGTGCTTCTGTTACAGGATAGTTCATAGGTCAATTCGAATGGGCACAAACAGCCTCTAACAACCCTTTGTGTCCTTTTTCCCGCTGCATGCTAATCTAAGATGCTAACATTACAGACCTAACAGAATTTAATGTTTTAACTCTCTATAGTCCATAGTTTGCGATCTTCTCACCGATGATACCGGAAATCTGTGGAGACACAGTGGATCAGTACAACACCAAACACGATCTGCTTACCATGTACTAAACATTAGATATCAAATAACATTTATTACACAACATTAATAGTTACTGCATAAATCTTGGATATTACACTTTAATGCTAGGGAACCTTTTATGTAAGTGTGCAGTGTGTAAGTATTGGGAAATTGGGAAAAGACGCTAGTTAGCGTTGTGAGATTATGTGTTTTGTGGAGTACACCATGGAACATGTTTTGCAGGGTTAATCATTTTATATGTTTTAGTGACTGTCTGTATTTGCATGGTGAGGACTTTTAACTTCTTTCTATTGCATGGGAATCACACGATGCTAAATAATAGCATCGCCGTATGTACTTACAATGGCATGGTTCACTAAAATGGCGCTGGGCGGCAAGTCGCTAAATGGTGTCTCATTGCCATTCGCAAAATGGCGCCGCCCCGATCTAATTTTAAACTGATCCTGTCTCAGCCAATTATCCGGCTTTGACAGTCCACCCTTTGATAGCAAACAACATGCTATCATACTCTGATTTTTAAAATTAATTTAGGCTTACATTATGACATATTATTCAATGTTTTATTATGGGATGGCACAAGGTGGTTCTTAATCCATCAATAATGTGTCTCTAGGAGGGGACATAAAACTACCCCTATACACACACTGTGGATCTTGGGAGATCATGGGAAAGCTGTGGGGATGCACCAATCCTATAAAGGAAGTCTTGAGGGGGAATAGGGACTTACATTATTTAAAATAACATATTAATAATACATTTTATGCATGTCTAAATATTATACATTATATGATGGTACTTCCTAGTTCAGGGTTGTAATGCAGTTCTACATTTACCTCGGTATTCACACTGTTATTACTGACCACCATCATGATTTCATTCTTCCAGTTTACCTTATCTTTACATTTTTCACATTTCAACACAGTAGGAACACACCTGACACATAAGCCAATTACTATGATGACAACCAGTATGAGGATCAGGAGTTTACCTATGCTCGCAATCATTTCCTGGACCCACTCTCCTAGACTTGAGAACCATTTCACTGGGTTCAACCATGAAACTCATTCCTCTACCTTCTCCTCTTCTTCAGCCACTGAAGCATTATGGTTCTTTTGAAATTCCCATTTTAGCTACACAATTTCATCCATCTTCTGGTCTATTTCCTCCTTGGGATCGCTGGTATCATTTGTAATGTAAGTGCAACACTTTACTCCAAATTGGGTGGCCAAAGTTATGCAATACCCTCCGGTGACAGCTGTTAAATAATTTAACACTAGTCTATGTTGCACCAGTTCTTTCTTGTATGCTTGCAATTCCCTACCTGTATACCTGAATGTGTCATCATACATCTCGGTTATATTATCTATCAATTTAGCAAGGTCTTGGACATATCTGAAATTTAGTGTACCCCGAGCGATCCAGGTGAGATCCAGTGCTACCAAAACTTGAAAGCCAGTTGTTTCACTGATTAAATGAGTGGCTTTATGCACATCACCAGGTATAATATTTCTTTTGTCTCTGTGTTCATACTGTGTGTGAAGATATGGTGATGGTGTGTCTTTATGAATACCAAGCATTTCACCATGTGTGAGGGACATAACCTCTGGGACCCCTCTTCCCAGATAATACAAACCTTCGGAACTCGGAGAGAGCCACTTATACGCTTTCCTTCCACATATAAAATATACATCATCGGGGAGAACATAAGGAATAGTATGCATCATGATCATCAAACACATTTCCCTCACAAATGATCCTATCTCAGGTTCTCCCATCTGGCAAATACATGTTTCTGGTTGTATAACCTTAGCACAGTACCCTTCTGATATTCTACCAATCATTTCTTTGGTGTTACTCAGTGTATATTTTTACCGGAAGTGTCTTCCACCTGACCTAATTCTACTTAACAGCTCTTTGTGAGAAGGTCATCATCTAGTTATTCCCAGTCGCTTCCCAACTTCCTGGTTCATTGGAGTTGGTGATGTTTAAACATATAAGTGTTTTATCTGCCTGGTACTGGTGGAGTTTAAAATGGGGTGGTTTGGTATTAAGAAATTTTCCATCCAGTGTCTTCCCTTTTTGCAATTCTAAAATTTCAGAGATATTTAATGGGAATGGCACTAATCCTACATTATGTTGTCCTTGGGGCACGTGAGAGCACACCCAACAGACGGTTTGGTCCAAAATTTTGCCCACCATGGTGTGATAATCCTCTAAAAGATACCCACCCCAATACTGGCTATATTTAGGTTGACACTGTTGGATGCATCTCTCGTTGACTACGGACCCACAGAACTCACACATACAATAATCCTCAGACGATAGACCTTCACACTGTCTCAGAGTATCCAAAATAGCAGATCTCTTAACAATTACAGTACTAAGATTGGTCAGACACTCCATAGATTGGCACTCCTCCTCTCGACTCCACTCCATCAATACTGCAATTAGGTCCCTTCTCCTCTATCGGTCCCCCATCACAGAAACCAGAGATTCCCCAAACAAACCAGGATGATGGAAACTCTGGAAGAGAATACAAAAATGAACACAGCAGACCAGTCTATTGCCGTAGCAAGGACCTGCAAATTTCTTTAGTTCAGATATCTCACTGCAACCTTTTAACGCTCCCTGAACAAGCTTGCGATCGACAGGTCCACGTTATCAGCCTTGTTTCTCCACCGGTTGGTTGACCACCTTGCAGTGAGTGGAATGGACCCAGGTATCTCTCTCGGCCACCTTCAAAGGTGGTACTCGTCAGTAGCACCTGATACGGACCTTCCCACCGATCAGTCAAACAACCTGAATGCAAGAAATTTCTAATCATAACAAATTCTCCAGGTTCAACATCATCACATTTTGTTTCAGGCATATCATGGGACAACAATTTCAGTTTCTGCTGTTGCTGTTTTAACTGTTTACTCATTGATATAATATACCTTACAGTTACCTCGTTGTTACCTTTCGAATCTTCCTGCGGGCTTATAATCAAATGAGGTTGTCTGCCAAACAGTATTTCAAAAGGGGACAGATTTAGAGGGGATCTAGGAGTGGTCCTTATGCTATGTAGGACCAACGGTAGTGCTTCTGGCCGTCCTTGTCCAGTTTCTGCCATGATTTTACTTAATTTGTTTTTAAAAGTACCATTCATCCTCTCCACCTTGGCACTGGCTTGCGGTCGGTAGGGGGTATGAAGTCGACTATTAATACCCATCAGTTTACACATATTTTGAAAAACATCACCTGTGAAATGAGTACCCCTATCACTCTCGATAATCTTAGGGATACCGTATCTGCATACAAACTCTTGAACAATTTTCTCTTTACACAAAGAGCGTTACTGATAATACACACACATATATTACATACATTATTTATATCTTTCAGCATATATATATATATACACACACATGCATGCCTATACTATCTTCTATCTTTACACATATTCACGCATCCACAAAGAGCAATACTGATAATACACACACATATATTACATATATTTAGATCTTTCAGCATATATATATATTTATATGTATATATATATATATATATATATATATATATATATATACACACACACATGCAAGATTTGAACTGTGAACTCACTCTGAAGTAGTTTAGCAATATAGATGTATGTTGAAACCATAATGTATTGCCTCTATTGTATGTAAACATTGTATGCATTGTATATATGATCTTGAAATTATCTTTATAAAGTAGACCTGTTTGTACCTTACGTCTGTTTGTTTAGATAAACATTTCATTCATTCTTTCTCTCAGTTATCTATAATTATAATGCAGTATAGATAATTGGATGCTAGATTGGTATTTATTTAGTGACTAACACATAATGGTGGGCTATTTGACGTGGAGGTCAATAGATGTGCATTACTTATGTCGGTTTAGAACCAGATCAAACAAAGAAATTGCGTAAGTCGCTCTTACGAATTTCTAGTTGGGATGCTTTAGTTGATGCTCGCCGGGGCTAGCTGTGGGTGCAGATCCGGCCTTCTCTATCTGTTTTTCAGCATCAGTTGCCCTGCTACCTGATCTACACACCTTCTGCAGGGAGTTCTTCAGGCCAGTCACCTTCATGCCTCCTTCTGCACTATGGACTCCTATTCAAGCTCATCTATTTCCTACTATCTGATATGTTTGAGCTCTTGGACAAGGGGGACCAGGACAAGTATTGTCTTAGTCAATGGTTGGCTCCTGCCTTCACTTCGTAAGGTCAGGGATTGCAGCTCTGTACAATCTCTCTCCCTATTTTATTTTTCTTTGCATCTGGATTGTGCTTAGCACTAGGCTGGTTTCTTTTGAAAATAGCTGTATCAACTAGAGATGAGCGGGTCCGATTCTCATAGAACTGAACCCACACGAATTTTGGGGATCCGGGGCGATCCGAGCACCCTTGCACTGCCGACACTGTCAGCACACATGCACTGAGGACACCTCTGGCACCCCCGCTCTGCCGACACTGCCGGCACCCTGCATTGAGGACACTGCCGGCACCAATGCAATGCTTCCCCACTAACTGAGGACACCGTAAGTGAACCCACACTGCCGGCACTCCCACACTGAGGACACCACTGGCACCCCTGCACTGCCAACACTGTCAGCACACATGCACCAAGGACACTGCTGGTACCCCTGCTTTGCCAACACCACCAGCACCCTGCACTAAGGACATTGCCACCACCCACGCACTACTGCCCCACGTATTGAGGACTCTGTTAGCGACCCCGCACTGTTGCTACTCCCACACCGAGGGCATCCCTGCACAGCCGACAATGTCAGCACTCTTGCACTGAGGACACAACTGGCACCCCCGCTCTGCCAGCGCTATACACTCAGGACACTGCCAGGGTCCCCACTCTGCCAACATTGCCACACTGCCAACACTGATGACATTTCCGCATTGAGGACACCACTGGCACTCTCGCATTGAGGACACCGCCAGCACCCAGCACTGCTGTCAAAGTAAGTGCACTATTAGTGTATCCAACCCACACTGTATAACACACATTGTATCCATGTTGGAATTTGGAAGCTGAACTGCCACTTGTTAGTGCCGCCCACTGTGTTGCTTAGCTTAGTCAGCCAGCTAGCTGGATGCAACCTTTTGGCCTTAACTAGATGAAAAAAATAATATTGTGAGGTAGTCAAACTTATTTATTGAGGTTAATAATACTGCAGGAACAAAAAACAAAAACAGGCCCATTTTATTTGAGTTTAGCTGTTTTTATGATATTTTAAGAAAAAAATCCAGATCCAAAACCAAAACTGAAAAACAAAACACGGAGGTGAGGTTTTGGCAAAACCAATCCAGATCCAAAACCAGGGGAGATCCAGATCCAACACCAAAACACGAGGGTCGGCGCACATCTCTAGTATCGACCTTCCACGTTGATCTTCCTGGTGTTTCTTCTTTGGTTAGCAGGAGCTGCATCTGCTCTGGTTCTGGATGTGGTTTGAGTTTTCTTGAATCTTGTTGTCATATTTTTTTCATCTGAACCCCAGTAGCCTTTAGATGGATTGTGGGTTCAGGTCCCTTCTGCACTGATAGGCTTTATATTGGCCCTCTCATCACTAGTAGTGCTCTTTTAAAGGCTACAACAGATTCTTCTTGGTGCTCTATGATAAACTGTTTTCGGTGGGGTTCTTAGTGGTGTTCTAGCCAAGTGCTTCTGCTTGGCAGCTTGCCATGCGGCTGTTCAAGTCCACAGTTTATACCTTGTTAGTGTCATGACCAGGTTTCTCGGCATGGTGGTCGGCGGGTGTTACCTGTGAGGATGCTGTGGCGGGGGGCATCTGGCGGTGGTGCTGGTGCCTGGCAGGGAGCATTGGCTGTGCGTGGACCTGTTTGGGCATATTGTCACTCTGTGCTGGGTAGGCCTGGCAGTGCTTCCGTTCAGCTCCGGCATGGGTGCCGCCATCTTGCTTTCAGCCATGTGACCTAGTCGGCCAATCCTGGTGTGTCACATGCTCACTCTCTGACCAGTTACAGCTTAGCACTGGGTATTTAGGGGAGTTCAGAGCTCCATTGCATTGCCAGTGCAACGTGTATCTCAGCGCAAGCTGAGAGAGAGTTCCTGAGCTTGTACACCTGCCTGTTGGATCTCTGCCTAAGCCTGCTGTATCTTACCTGCTCCAAACCCTGCTGGAATCCCCTGCCTCCTGCTATTGCCTCTCCCTTGCCTGAGTACCTGTGTCAGCTGTACCCTGCACCTTGCCTCCTTTCACATTTCCTCTGGACATTATTCACCTCAGCCTGCAATTCACTTCAGTCTGCAATTCACCTCAGCCTGCAATTCACTTCAGTCTGCAATTCACCTCAGCCTGCAATTCATTTCAGCCTCACAAAACCTGGAATACTGGACTGCCTTCTGTTAACACTACCTGGACATTTTCCCATTGCATCATTACAGTTCCCAAGTGCACTTTAGTGCTAACCCAGACTTTCTGTTTTGCCACATTCATGTCTGTTAACCCACTCATTAAAAGCTCCACGTCCACAACAGAATCAGAACCTCACAGTTAGGTTCTACCAGTTGTTCTCTGGCGACCATTTTTTCTGTTGGCCGCAGGGTTCTGCAAGTTTCTCAGCGCCTTTCCACCTGGGAGGTCAGCTCTGGAACATTCCAATTGTATATGCCCCAGTGTCCTCTAGTGGATGAAGAAGTAAATAGGATTTTGGTACTTAGTGATAAATCAGTATCTCCGATTCCATAAGGGACACTGGATGCTCTCCCAGCACTGTTCCTTGCTACAGTGTTGGCAAGTTTTTTTTCACTGCGTTTTGTTGTCTGCAGCAAGTTTTTATTGTTGCTTTGTTAGCTTTCCTTGGTCTTGGACCTCCTCGTTTTCCTTGACTCTTCTTCCTCTGTTGTTATGCCCTCTGTATCCGCTCAGGCTTGGCTATTCTTAACTGAGGTCAGGTGGGGTATAGAGGGAGAGGACCCAGTTATACTTTGACCTCTGTGTGATTTATATGGATACAAGTAAATAAATTATACAACAGACGGTGCTTTGAAAAAACAGCACTCAGATGGTTCCACCAGTATGTAAAAAAAAGTATAATTTATTCTAGCGTAAACCCATCATACATTAAAATGCACTGACTGAAAGCAGACAAAGAAACAATGTATCATATCTGTTAACATGTGCTAGGATGAGTGTGACTCTTTTGAGTAAAGTCCTACAACAGCCTTGAGGGTTGGAACTTTTGGCTGGATGCAGCCATGCAACAGCTTTGTGAGCTGCTAGAAACTTGGCTAGGTGGGCCGGAGGGCCGTAGATTATGAGGTGGCCTTTGGGCCATGCAGCAGCCTTGAGGGCTGGTATAACTTGGCTAGATGTGGCCTTTTGGCTGAGTAGCAGTCTTTGGGCCGAGTAAGCAGCCTTTGGGCCATGCAGCAGCCTTGAGGGCTGGTATAACTTGGCAAGATGTGACCTTTGGGTCAGGTAGCATCCTTTGGGCTGTGTGCCAACCTTGAGGGCTGGCATAACTTGGCTAGATGCGGCATTAGCTAGGTATAGCTGTAAAAAAGTCACTGGTGTTGAAACGCAGGACTGCGCACAAAAGTCACTGGAGTGCGACCTGTGCCACCGAGTTGGCACAAGCAGCTAACATTGTAGTGCAGCCTGTGCCCCCAGGTTGACACCAGCAGCTGATGCTATACTTTGGCCTGTGCCGCCATGTTGACACAAGCAGCTGATGCTGTTGTGCGGCCTGTCCCGCTAGGTTGACACAAGTAGCTGAGGCTGTAGTGTGGCCTGTGCTGCCGGGTTGACACAAGCAGCTGACGCTGTATTAAGGGGTACTATCTGTGCCGCCTGGATGGCATGAACGGCAGAAAACAGATATGCGGACTGTGCTGCCAGGACAATATAGGAGGCAGGAAAACTGGAGCTCAGCTGGAGAAAAAGTCAGAACTGGAAACATGAGAACACTATCACTGGCATTGGAGCAGCGTTATAGATGCCGGAGCCAATCTGGACTGATCCACAGAATGATGGACAGGAGGTAGGCAGAGATTCAGTGAACACTTGCCCAATGTTCACCTCGCACAGCATTCACAGTGCGGTGGCTTGTGACAGTACTCCCCCCCCCCCCTTGATGAGGGGTTAAGGAACACCTAGACCCTGGCTTGTCCAGAAAGTTCACAAAGAATCTTCTCTGCAGTGTAGGAGCATCCAAAGATATTTCTGAAACCCAGGAATGCTCCTCTGGACCATAGCCTTTCCAGTGGACAAGAAAGTGAAGACATCCAAGAGATATTCTAGAGTCCAGGATCTTCTCCACAACGTACTCCTGGACGAATACTGGCCTGATTGAATGCCTAAGAGTAAACCTGGATGAAAGGAACACTGGCTTCAGGAGGGAACAATGAAAGCTACTGTGGATCCTAAGTCCTTGGTAACTTCAGCCGAAAGGCTACAGGATTAACCTGGGCAATAATGCGAAGTGTGCCGATGAACTTATTCCCAACATTTGTGACCTCTGGCTCAGATTTATATTTCTGGAGGACAGCCACACTAGGTCTCCAACTCTAAAATTGCAGGGTCTACGGTGCTTGTCAGCCCACACCTTGGAAACCCCGATGCTCGACGGAGCGCATGATGCACCTACCAGACTGCCTGCAGCCTAGAAATGGATGATGAAGAAGAGATACTGGTAGTAGGGGGTTCAAACAAATTACTACTGAGAGATGGAGGAAGCAGAATGGCAAGAGTCATTATATGCGAATTCTGCAAAGGGCAAAAGTGCAACTCAAATGTCCTGTCACTTAGAAATGAAACAATGGAGGTATTGTTCCAAGAACTGATTGGCCCACTCCATCTGGCCTTTGGACTGTGGATGGTAGCCCAAGGATAAGCTCACACTGATGCCCAGCTCCGCACAGAAACCTCTCCAAAATCAGGCCACAAATTGTGTTCCACGATCCAAGACAATATCCACGGGAAGTCCATGAAGCCTGAAGACATGTTGCAGAAAAATTACTGACAGTTCCTTAGCAGATGCTAATTTGGCCAGAGGAATAACATCTACCATCTTGGAGAACTGGTCCACAATGGTCCAGACAACAGAACAACGGGAAGATACTGGGAGATCTACAACAAAGTCCATAGTAATATGGGTCTATGGCTTAATAGGTGTAGGCAAAGGACACAGGAGACCTTGAGGAGTGGTTCGGAGGTCTTATTCCTAGAACAGACATCACATGCCAAGATAAATTCACGAGGTCTCGAGACATGGACTGCCACCAGAAAGAACAAGACTGAAGTTCAAAGGTTCTAGCGATGCCTGGATGACCTACCACCTTGGAACAATGGAAGTCCTTCAACACATCCTTGCGCAATCTCTCATGGATGAAGAGCACAACTAATGGTTTCCCAAGAGGGGCTTCATTCTAACAAGTTTCGAGAGAATCCACTAGAGTTCTGGTAATGGCAAAGTGGATCCTGGAGGTTGGAATGATGGTCTCTTCTGAGGCTCTTGGAGGAAGACTGATAGAAAAACTTCAGGAAAGAGCATCCACCTTAATATTCTTAGACCCCGGTCGAAATGAAATTACATAATTGAACTGGGTAAATAATAGGGCCCAATGAGCCTGCCTCACCTTCAACCTCTTCATCTCAATGTAGGCCAGATTCTTGTGGTCTGTGAGCACCGTCACTACATGGCTAGCCCCCTCTAACCAATGCCTCCAATCCTCAAAGGCCCAATTAATAGCCAAAAGTTCACGGTTACCGATATCATAATTCCTCTCTGCTGAGTCAAATTTCCTGGTAAAGAAGGCACATGGATGAAGCTTACCATCTCTAATGTCCTTCTGCGAAAGGATAGCGCCCACTCCAATTTCAGATGCATCCATCTCAACAATAAATGGGAACTCTGGATTGGGGGATGCCAAAGGAGAGGAGCAGACACAAAAAACACCTTAAGTGTGTTAAATGCTTGAATTGCCCCAGGTGAACAATTAGCGACCTTGGCTCCTTTCTTGGTAAGTTCAACAATGGGCAAGACTATAGAGGAAAAGAACTTCACGAACCTGCGATAATAATTAGCAAAACGCAGGAACCGCTGGATGGCCTTCAGCATAGCTGGTTGTTCCCAATCCAGGATAGCCTTCATCTTGCCAGGATCCATAGAGAAACCTTGCAAAGAGATAATGTAACCCAGGAATGATACCTCCTTTACATGAAACTCGCATTTCTCTAATTTGGCTTACAAGTTGTTCTTCAGTAGCCTTTGTAAGACCTGCCTCACATGTCTACGATGTTCATCAATGGACTTCAAATCGTTGAGGATGTCATCTACATAGACCACTGCAAAGACTCCCAAGAAATCACTTAACACCTCATTAATGAAATCTTTAAAAAACAGCTGGGGCATTTGAAAGGCCGAACGGCATGACAAGATATTCAAAGTATCCTGAAAGAGTGTTAAATGCTGTCTTCCACTCGTCTCCTTCTCTAATGCTGATGAGGTTGTATGCTCCTCTAAGATCAATCTTAGAGAAGATGGAGGCCTCCCGCAGTTGGTCAAAGAAGACGGAGATGAGTCCACGGAAGTTAATACAGGGTCGGTGGGATCCATCCGTCTTCTCGACAAAGAAAAACCCTGCTCCCACTGGGGATTTAGAAGGACGAATGAATCCCTAATACAGAGCCTCTTGAATATATTTGTCATGGTCTCGGTGGGAGATTCCCCTTTAGAGGGGGTGAAAGTGGGAGTCCCGGGTTGTGGAAGGAAATGTAGGTGTGGGGCCTGCATATAAGACTTCCTCATCCATGGATGTCAGACGTTGATGAGATCAGTGCAAAGGTGCAGAGTCTAACCAGCAGGGAGGTGTTCACCAGTGACCCCTACCAATCGGGATATGGGTTTTGCTGCACCCAGCTGGCAGGTCGCAGTCCTTTGCACTGGTGTCTGACAATGTGGGAAATGGAGTCGAATATAATGGCCCTGGAGAACGCACTTCTAAATAGAAGTGTCAGCCAGGAGGGAGAGGAGGACCCTTTGAGGCCAATTGCTGGAGACCGATCCAAATAGCAATCCGGAGGGTTCTTGGATGCTCCCTTGCATCGAGGAGGTGAAAACCTTGCACACAGGTAAGATGTTCCGTACACTGCTGCAGAGAGGGAGTAAGTGAATTGCACACAGGCTAGGTAACTACCGCACTGCTGCAGTGAGAGATGGTAATCGTCCAGCACACAGGTAAGATGGTCAGTACACTGTTGCACAGGGAGCTGGTAACTTGCACACAGGCTGGCTAACAATTGCACTGTTGTGGGGAGAGATGGTAATCGTCCGGCAAACAGGTAAGATGGTCAGTACACTGTTGCAAAGAATGTCAGCAATAATCCACAAAAGACACAGGAGAACCTGGAATGAAGTAGCAGCAAAGAAGCGCTCGTAGCGACAACGTTGCACAGGCAATTTCTTGTGATTCGGGGTCTGGCTTTATCCCCAGCAGTAGCAGATCATTGGTGTACAGCGTCACCTGACCAGCAGCAGCTACCATTGGGTATGGAGTCGTCAGGTGATGCAGACTGTCATAGCTGCATCCATGCTGGCAACCGCAAAAACCAGGCATGGAGCAAACTAAGGCAGTTCACATGGCACTAAGCAGAATACTCAGCGTGTTACTCTCCACCACACCTGACGTCTGACCACATGGGAGATCAGGGGAAGCCGTCACAGAGGTGAGCAACGGCCGATCCTAGGCCACAACCTGACAGTACCCCCCCTTTCAGGGCGGACTCTGGATGCCCACAAGGCTTCTCAGGAAACTTCTTATGGAAGGCTCGTACCAGATAAGGAGCATGTACGTCAGTTTCTTTAATCCAAGCTCGCTCTTCAGGGCCGTACCCTCTCCAGTCAATGAGGTACTGAAGATTATTGCCCTGATGCCGAGAATCCAGGATCCTTTCCACCTCGAACTCAACTCCCCGATGAGTTTGAACCTGAGGAATTTTAGGGGGAGACTGCTGGAACTGGTTAAGTACCAAAGGGCATAACATGGATACGTGAAAGGTATTAGAAACCCTGAGTTGAGGAGGAATTTCTAGCTTGTAAGCCACAGGGTTGATTACCTTAAGGATGCGATAAGGTCCGATGAAACGGGGGGCCAGTTTCATACTTGGAACTCTTAAGCATATATTTTTTGAGGAAACCCATACCCTGTCCCCCACTTTCAAAAGGGGAACAGCTAGACGTTTCCTATCGGCAAACTTCTTATAATTTCAAGAGGTTCGATTTAAGGAACAATGGACCTCCTTCCACTGTTCTGAAAACGACTTAATCAATTCAATAACAGCTGGAACCTCAATGATTGGAAGGTCTGGGAAGTCCGACACTCGAGGATGCCTGCCATAAACTGTGAAGAATGGTGTAGAGTTTGAAGAGGAGTGATACCGAAAGTTATGAGCAAACTCTGCCCAGGGCAAGAGGTCAACCCAATCATCCTGCAAGGAACTCACAAAGAGCCTGATAAAAGTTTCCAGTTCCTGATTTACCCTCTCAGTCTGGCCGTTAGTCTGTGGATGGTAGGCTGAAGAAAATTTCCTGATCCCACAGGAAGTACAAAGGGCTCTCCAGAATCTGGCTATAAACTGCACTCCATGATCGGACACTATCTCCTTCAGTAACCCATGGATACTAAAGATCTGTTGGATAAAGACCTTAGCTAGTTGTGGAGCTGAAGGAAGTTTGGTCAGCAGAATAAAATGGGCCATCTTTGAGAAGCGATCAACCACAACCCAAATCGTGTTACAACCTTTAGATGATGGTAGCTCAGAAATAAAATCCATGGAAATGTGAGTCCAAGGAACATCTGGCACAGATAATGGACGAAGAGGGCCAATGATTTTCCTACGACTAGACTTATGTTGCGCACACTTAGCACATGCCATGACAAAGTTGTAGACATCCTCACGCATAGAAGGCCACCAATAGGAATGTTGTAAAAACTTGTGTCTTGTGAATGCCAGTGTGTCCAGCAAAGAGGGAAGCATAAGCCCAAGTCAGTAATTTCTTCCTTAAAGGAGGATCCACAAAAATTTTCCCTGCTGGGGAAGTCAATAATTGAGTGGGGGCCAAGACCAGAGGATTTAACACCATTTGAACTTGTGGTAGATCTTCTTCAAAAGGAGCTAAAAAAAAGACCGGGACAGAGCATCAGCCTTTTTGTTTAGAGTTCCAGGTCGAAATTGCAACTTGAAATTAAAGCGTGCGAAAAAGAGAGACCAGTGTGCCTGTCTGGCATTCAAATGATGTGCTGTCTGGAAGTAGAGTAAATTTTTATGATCCGTAAACATGGTAAATGGGAATTTTGCACCCTCCAATAGATGTCTCCATTCCTCTAGAGCCAAATGCATGGCTAGTAATTCTTGGTCTCCAATAGTGTAATTTTTCTAAGCCAGAGAGAATTTCCTAGAAAAGTATCCACAAGGATGGGACTTCCCATCATCCCCCAACTGAGAGAGCACTGCTCCCACTCCCACTGAAGATGCATCTACCTCCAGAGTAAAAGGTTTCCCTAGATGAAGTTGATGGAGGATCGGAGCATTACAAAATGCAGACTTTAATCTTTCAAAGGCTGCAATGGCTGCGGGTGACCAACGTGATGGATTGGAACCCTTCTTTGTGAGAGCTGTAATGGGAGCTACAACAGAGGAGAAATTCATAATGAACCTGTAGTAGTTTGTAAACCCTAAGAAACTTTGTATGGCCTTTAAAGTAGTTGGCAGGGGCCAACCTCGAATGGCTTCCAATTTCTCTGGCTCCATTTTCAAAGAGTTTCCTGAAATGATATGTCCGAGGAATGGCACAGATGCCTGCTTAAAGAGGCATTTAGAAAGCTTACCATACAGGGTAAGCCTAAGACCATTTCATAGGAACTTCTGAAGAGGATGAAGAACTCCAATGTTTCTTTATGTAGGCAGCCCACTTGCAGGGATACAGCATGGGTAGAGGAGGAAACTGGGTTACCAAAGATTATGTTGCCATCTACTCCCAAGACATCCAATTTGGACACGAGGGGTGTTACTGGAATTCCTAAGGATACCGCAAAGGCTTTGGAAATTAAATTCCCTGCTGCTCCGGAATCCACCAGGGCCTTTAGGTCTTAAGTCTTCTATTTATACGAAAGTGTAACTGGCAAAAAACAGTAGCAGATCATTGGTGTACAGCGTCACCTAACCAGCAGCAGCTACCATTGGGTATGGAGTCGTCAGGTGATGCAGACTGTCATAGCTGCATCCATGCTGGCAACCGCAAAAACCAGGCATGGAGCAAACTAAGGCAGTTCACATGGCACTAAGCAGAATACTCAGCGCGTTACTCTCCGCTGCACCTGATGTCTGACCACATGGGAGATCAGGGGAAGCAGGCGCAGAGGTGAGCAATGGCTGATCCTAGGCCGCAACCTGACAATGTTCCTGCATGGCTTGGTCTTCCGGAATAGACAATGCATATAATCTGCCTTTAGGAAGCCTAGCACAGGGTAAAAAATTGATGGTGCAGTCGAAAGGATGGTGAGGCAGAAGAACGTCAGCCTTCCTTTTAGAAAAACTTTGGCCAGGTCATGGTAAGGACTCAGCTGAGATGGTGGCAGCAAGACGAATGGGATGGGATAAGCATCCGAAAAAGCAGGTCGGTCCCCACTCAAGAACTTCACCAGTTTGCCACTGGGTTACGTGGTTGTGTCTTTTCAACCATGGTAAAACCAAAATGACTGGGGCCAGCAGACACTGAAGAAGTAGAAATGACAATTCCTCCCGATATAGAGCTCCAACGGCAAATTGCAAAAAAGAGATCCGGAAGACGACTGGAAGCTTGGAGAGATTTCACCCGTCCAGAACAATAACCGACACAGGTGTGGATAAGGGCTCAGGTTCCAGACCCTGGGTCTTGAAAAAGGTAATGTCCATGAAATTCTCCGCAGCTCCACTATCAATGAATGCAGGAATGGAGACTTGATCATTGGAAAAAGAGATAACTGCTGTAATAAGGACAGAATTTTCTGGGGAGATGGATGCAAGGCCTAGATGTACCTCCCCTAGCTCAGCTAGATCTTGCCTTTTCCTGACTTAAGTGGGCAAAGCTGAGCCATAGTAACCTTTACCATCGCAGTACTGGCACAGACCCAACAAACGTCTCCTCCGTTTCTCTTCAGCCAGAAGACGAAACGCTACCAGTTGCATTGGTTCCTCTAATTTGGGTGGAGCTAACTATAACGGAGATCGCGGAGACAGAGAAGGCAATTTCTTCAATCGGCGTTCACTGAGCAGCCGGTTGATGCGAATAACCAGGTTCATGAGGTCTTCCGAAGAACTTGGGGCAGGATACTGGACTAAGATATCCTTAATCTCCTCAGATAGTCCGCAATAGCTAGTATAACTTGGCAAGAAGTGACCTTTGGGTCATGTAGCAGCCTTTGGGCTGAGTAGAAGCCTTTAGGCTGTGTGGCAACCTTTAGGCTGTGTGGCAACCTTGAGGGCTTGTATAACTTGGCTAGATGCGGCAGTAGCTGGGTATAGCTGTAACAAAGTCACTGGTGTTAAAGCGCAGGACTGCGCACAAAATTCACTGGAGTGCGACCTGTGTCGCCGAGTTGGCACAAGCAGCTGACACTGTAGTGCGGACCGTGCTGCCGGGTTGACCCCAGCAGCTGATGCTGTACTACTGCGGCCTGTGCAGTCGAGTTGATTCAAGCAGCTGCCGCAGTAGTGTGGCCTGTGCTGCCGGGTTGATGCAAGCAGCTGACGCTGTATAGAGGGTACTATCCATGCCGCCTGGATGGCACAAATGGCAGGAAACAGATATGCAAACTGTGCCGCCTGGATGACACAAACGGCAGAACAACAATATAGGAGGCAGGAATACTGGAGCTCAACTGGGGGGAGATAAAGCCAGAACCGGAAACATGAGAACTCTATCATTGGCAGCATTAGTGCCAGCAGCATATAGATGCCGGAGCCAACCTAAACTGATCCACAGAATGATGAACAGGAGGTAGGCGGAGATTCAGTGAACACTTGCCCGATGTTCACCTCGCACAGCAATCACAGTGTGGCAGCTTGTGACATGTCAACGGGTAAGGCAGACGTATAAATATTTAAAGGTCCATACCCGGCTTTGGAATGGCTTGATGGTATGCCGACCGCCGGCATCTCCACTACAGAATCCCAGCGAGGGTTAATTAACCTATGCCGGGAGACTGGCGCCCGGCATCCCGATCAAATGGATGCCGGGTGCCGAGCATAGACAGTTGCGTGGGGGGGAGGGTTAGGTTTAGGATTCTGGGGGGGAACTTAGGGTTAGGCACCCCCCGGAGGTTAGGTTTAGGCTAGGGGGAGGGAGGGCTAGGCACCCCCCGGGGGACTTAGGTTTAGATGGCGGGGAAAGGGGGGGTTAGGTTTATGTGGTCTGCGGTGTAACATATGTATTCCGGCTTGATGTAGCTGTTGCACCCTGCTGTAGATTATAGCTGTGAAATTACAGCGGCAGTATACGCTTCAACATTGCATGCAGGAACAAGACGAGAGGAGTCTGTTGGAGGAACCTGATGCATTCCATCATGCTAACGTGACCTTCTCAAAGGCATACCACTAAGGAAACACTTGTAAAGAAATTTAAAGTGCCAGGCTCCGCTCATCACCCATCTATACCACTTTGTATATACTCCAATGTTCCCTGCGGGATCAACGAAAGGGATTTATCGGTAAATCCTATTTTAAAAAGAACTTACAGTGGTAGTTATAACTGGATGCGGTTAATTCCGGCTGTCGGAATCTCAATGGTGGAAGGGCGATCTGGGACTAAAGATAGACATTGAAATGCCGACGCTGATCTTTATTATTATTATTATTATTATTATTATTATCCTTTATTTATATGGTGCCACAAGGGTTATGCAGCACCTCACAAAGTACATTAACAAATGAGCAAACTCGTACAAAACAATACAGTACAAAACAATACAGAATAAGAACATAGTTTATAAACATTGCTGCAGCGATCATACCACTCAAAAAAAGCAGCAGGGTGTCAGCAACCAAGTGTTAAGTGCCCTTTTGGAGAGTTTTGAGTAGATGATCATATGAGTGAGGGAAGGAAAAGCACATAAGGGAAGAGGACCCTGCTCATGAGAGCTTACATTCTAAATGGGGGGGAGACAAACAGAAAACACAGATAGGGTAGACAGTGAGGAAGAAGCATGTAAGCAGCAGGTTAGGATGAGAGCTGGAAGGCTTTGAAGCAGTGAGTCTTGAGAGCCCGTTTGAAGATTTGTAGAGAGGTGGAGAGTCTGATAGGGAGAGCGTTCCAGAGCAAGGGAACAGCTTGGGTGAGATCTTGAAGGCAGGAGTGGGAGGAAGTAATCAGTAGGCAAGAGAGGTGGGATGCATTTTTAGGAAAGGGAGGGAGATTAGTGTGATGTAGATAAAGGTGTGGTGAAGGGACCATTGTGGGGGAGAAAAGACTAAAAGTGGAGTAACAGGAGAGGAGGAAGCAGAGGGGAGGAATACCAGACAGAGGAAAGGAGAGAAGGGGAGGAAGAAGTGGAGGAGATTAGGGGGGAAGGATTGTGGTGGGAACAAGGGGTAGAATAAAGGAGTAGGTAGGCACTGAGTAAAGTGAGAATTTAAAAAAAAAAAACATGGTCATGGGGTGGATGAGGTAAGAAGGGGGGAGAAAAACTCGAAGTAGAAATAGTGTATGTATGAGAACAACAGTGTGGAAGGTTTTGGAAAAATGATGGTGAAAGAACACTGTTGGTGAATGCGTATGCTCAATGACATTTTTTTTTTTTTTATTGAGGGGACTATATGTGATTTAATGGGTTTTGAAAATGAGTAATAAAATAAAAAGAAGTTCAAAGTTGTGAGGCTAGGCAAAAAGCAATGGTAAATTAGACCATATATGCAAGGTTATAAAGGTTACTTTGCATTGGTACAAATAAGAATTTAGTTTTTAGTGAAAAAAGAGAGGCAGCACAAATAGTAGCAAGTGATGTACTGTAATGTCTTTGCAATGATCAAACAAGGAGTTCAGTTTTGCAAGTCCTGGTTATGCAGGCAGCAGGTGTTTGTTGTGAAGAGGTAGTGACCTCACACTTGATGCTCCATAGGTGTCCATATGCAGTATTGATTGCAGTTTAGTTTTGTTTTTGATGAAATGTTCTCCTTTTATTTTCCTTCGGTTTAATGCTGGTCTAACTCTGACATTTTCCCTAAAATCTATTTTGCATTTGTGAAATCTGCTCTTATGAATCTGCTAACTACAGCCAAGGCTAACAGCCTAGTGAATGATACAGTATTTAAGTAGAGATGTAACCAAGTGTGCACAATAATTAATGACAACCCCCCACTGGCCAGCCAATACAGACCCAGCAATAAAATGGCTTAAACAAACATGTAGCACATACCAAACATTTAGAACTTAAGATCAATCATGCCTACACTCAATCTAAAGACTGGCAATAGTACTTATGGCAATTTACATACAATAAAATATTATAAGACCACAGCAGACTTCAGATAATAATTGCTGATTACCTAAATATATAATTCAAATACAGCAGCACATCAGGAGTAATGTTCTGCAGCAGACTTCAGATAACAATTGCTGATTACCTATTTTTAGCCCCACTCCAAAATCCTGACGGCCAGCATCCAGAACGAGGCAAGCCAGGGATAGTTAGGTTGTAGATGTGGGAGGGGAGAAGGAGGGTTAGGTATATACATCCCCGGGGAGACTTAGGGTTAGGACTCCCTGTGTATGGTTAGAGTAAGCTAGGGGAAGGGGGATTAGGGTCAGACAACCCCAGAGGGAGGTTAGGGTGCAGGAAGGGGGGTTAGGTTTAGGCACCCCTAGAGGAGACTTCGGGTTAGGCACCACCCCAGGAGTTTTAGGGTTAGGCACCACCAAGGCAGGGTTAGGGGGGAGACAGTGGAGGGTTAGCATACTTACGAGTCGCTGTCAGGATGTCCTCAATTTGAGCTTCTGGCATCTGTATGAGAACCCCGGCGGCAATTCAGCCTTCAGTATTCCGATTCCATTATAACAGTATATTTTAGTATATATTTTGATTAGACAGTGGTTTAAACACCACTGATATTGACTGAATATATCACTGTGGAGTACAGATTCTAAAAGCTGTTCAGATTGTCCCCGTTATTACACATCTGAATGATAGAAATGATCATTGGGTGGTTCTCTTCAGTTTCCCATCTAATCATGGTAAGTAATTAGTTATGTCATGTAAAAGTCAATCACACTCCATAATCAAACATGTTCCTCTGAAATAAACAGAGGCTATCCACATTCACCAATTGGATTTCCTAGTTTGATATGAGAGTCAGGTAGTTATATTATAAGGGCACAGTCTACCTACCTACCACATAAGAGGTCCACCTAAGAGCTCACACCTGTAAAGGTGTAGGTGGCAGATAACATCTATCCTTCTGTACTGAGGCAGGTTTACTAAAAGTTGTTTTATGCTATTTATGTATTGATTTGTATTGTAAATTGTTTATATTTATACCTCTGTTGATATACCAAGAATAAAATATTCAGGTATAAGAATTATGGGCTACCATAGGGCTTTTATTTTATGAATAATATCCAAAACATAAACTTATGGTGATTTGAAGACTAACTAGAAGGTTGTGTTTGACCAACAGCTAATATTGCAATAAATCCCCCTAAGTGGTGGAAATTTCTTCCATTCAATTAATACTCAAAGTTGTAGCGCACCAAAGGTACCCCTTCTCTTCCATTTCTATTTTTAGGTCCTCTACTAGCAGAGGTCCACCTAATTGGTGCAGCTGAACCAGTGTACGCGCGATATAAGTGTTCATTTTGTATCATATATATATATATGTATATATATATATATATATATATATTATGCAAAGAGGTACTGTATATATAAGTATTTCACCATAATTTAATAGACAGGACACTTGTATATCAATTTTCAACAAATGCTCATCATAGAAAGTCCACACTAATGTAACATCATATAATTATATAGAAAGCAACTAATCACAGAAAGCAACTTAGTGATAGATTTTCATTTAAGCCAAATGGTGCGACTGTATTAAGCTCAAAAATTTACTTTGCTTCTAGTTGGAGCAACTTCTTATTTGTATCCCGACCCCTTACAATGGATGGGACATGAACTTGTATCACGGCATAGCCAGAAAATGCCATGTAGTTTTAAAATGGCTTGCTACAGGCTGTTCTACACTCTTTGGGCCAAATGTAATAGGATGAGAGTTTAGAAAATGTGAGAGTTTAGCAGTAAACTCTCACATTGGTTGAGTTTTATCTTCAAAATGGGAAAACATCTTAAAGAGATTTTAAATCGTGAGAGTTTTTTAAGTCTGAAAAAACATGCAAGTTCACTCTGGTACTTTGATTTTGGACTCTATTACATTGGCAAAGTTTAAAAAGTGGCAGAAACTCTCACTTTTCTAAACTCTCACCCTATTACATTTGGCCCTTTATGTCCAATTCTAGACGAATTGCGGATCTATGCTGTGTGGCATGTTCCCTAAAGGTGCAAGTTGTTTTGCCTATACAGGCAAGTCCACATGTACACTTGTTGATATAGACTACAAATCTTGAAGTGCAGCTCAATACACTTTCCAGAATGAGGATGAGTCACCACTGGACTGGTTTCCAAATATCGGCATGTGGTACACCCAGTGCATTTATAAATACCTGGAGCTTTTGTATAGAAATTGATAGATGTTTGTTTCTCATATGATGTTACATCATTCCATACTGGTCAGTCTTTCAGATTTCTCCCTCTTCTATGGCAATTCAAGAGTTTCACATCCCCAAAACATGGTAGCAATTCATCTGATTTATTATAGGCCATAGGTTCTTAGAATTTATCGATATTAGAGAACTGGTCACAGAAAAACTACTTTTTTTTTCTTCAAAAATGTGTTTATTGAAGTCATCAAATGAATCATGATACACAAAAAATATATCACAAAGGTATGTCACAGTCATAACATAAATACAATTCATTTGTGGTTTTGAAAAATGACTTCGCCACAATTTTCTCATTTTACCATTCCATAGAAAAATAATCAAGAAATTATTGTAGTGACTTCAACCATAATAAAAATAATATAAAGTAAGATAGGAAATGGGTAGTAGGGGGAGGAAGAGGAAAGAAAAGAAAGAAAGAGGGGATACGATGGGAAGGGGGATATGAGCCATGCACTCCCGAGCCCAGTTTCTCTCTGCCCTGCCTTCCCTGATCACTTTTTTTTTTTTTTTTTTTAGGGGAGATCTTCTAGGAGCAGTCTAGTTTCGTACCAGTGTGTTGATTTGAAACATTTTTGTATTTGTCTTTTAATCTCAGTATTTAAAGTATCAATAAAGCTCTCCCAAACTAAGAAGAACTGTTCTGTTTTTTTTTCCCTATTGAAAGAGGAGTCGACCCAATCCATTTTGAAGATATAAAATAGTTTCTCTTTGAACATATTTAATGAAGGAGGGGTAGGAGCAATCCATTGTTGCAGGATACATTTTTTAGCTACAGCCGAGATAATTAATAATAGTTTTCTACATCCCTTAGAAACTCTAGTTATTCCTGGAATATATCCCAACACTGCCCACTCTGGTGTTAATGGAAGATAATTAATTCGGTCCGCAAGCACATATTGCTTCACTTACATCCAAAATTTCTTAATGACCCTGCAATCCCATAAACAGTGATACAAAGATGCCTCTAATTGGGCACATTTTGGGCACGCAGAGGAGGTTGCGATACCGATAAGATGACAACATGTAGGAGAAAGATATCCCCTATAAAAAAGCCTATAAAACATTTCTCTATAGGTTGTAGCTGTCAATGTGCGGAGGGAGTACTGTAAAGTGCGTAAAATATTAGCTTCCGTTAGATTTGGAAAGCAGGCCTGCCACTTAGTGATACCCGTGGAGAATGTTCCCGTAAAGTAAGGAACTCTTAATAGGCTGTAGAAAAGTTATATGGTTTTATACGGATCGCCAGTGGACAAAAAGGCAGCATCTAGCTTATTATCCCAATCCAAGGGAGATAAAAAGGATAAGATTTTACTGGTATAATGTTGTGCCTGTGAAAAGGCCAAATTACTAGACTGAAGAAAATCGTATTGTGCGTGTGCTTGTTCATATGTTAAGGGAAGCTTAAGCGAAGAATTAGTAAACTGTCTGACTGTAGGGAGGCCCAGTGAATCCCACCTTCGGAAGGGGTGTGCTGCAGACCCGTTCTGAAAGTCATTGTTTTCCAGCAGAGGGAGATGCAGTGAATAAGAATCATGGAGTTGAATTTGTTACGTATTGAATGCCATGTTGACCAAGCTGACATCAGGAGTGGGTTATCAAGCAAAGATGATGGTATATCATGTTTGGGCATATGTAAAAAATATACCAAGTCCAGACCAGACAGAAACTGTCTCTCTAAATCATAGTGAGCAAAATTATTTCTATGTAGAATCCAGTCTTGTATGTATCTACAGATTGCAGCTTGATTATAAAGGAAAGTATGGGGAAAGTTAATTCCTCCCTCTTCCTTAGTGCGTTGAAGAATTTTCAAACTAAGCTTTGGTTTTTTATTATTCCATATGAATTTCTGAAATGCCGCATCTATCTTTTTAATGGCAGTTAAAGTGAGAAGTAACGGGAGGACTTGTAGAGGGTACAGCAATTTAGGAAAAATTATTATTTTTATTAAATTGGCCCTTCCTAATTATGAAAGCTAAAAATGCTGCCAGCTTTCCATTTCCGTAAATATTTTATTCATTATCGAAGTAATGTTCAAAGAGTATAAATTATAAATATTTTTGGGTAATTGTATACCCAAATAAGGTATACTAGATGACACCCACCTCAAACCACCTAAATTGTCTCTAGGTCTAAAAGGTCGATTACCCAAAGCTAATGCCGTAGATTTGGTAAAGTTGATTGTCAATCCAGAAATATGGCCAAATTGTTCAAATTTTTCAAATAAGGGGGTCAGACTAATTTCTGGGTTTGATATAAAAAGTAGAAGGTCATCTGCAAAAGCCATGAGCTTTAATTCGTAATCTCCAATGAAAGCGCCGCGCAACAGCGACCAACTCTGAAGAGCACGAATCAACGGTCAAGTGCTAGATTAAATAAGAGGGGTGAGAGTGGACACCCCTGTCTTGTACCTCTAAACATATATATTGTATTACCGAGAAGGCCATTGACAAGTAACCTAATACGCGGATTCAAATAAAGATATTTGATTATGCTTATAAACGACATCCCAAATTCCCTGGAGTCCAGGACTAGGAACAAATATTCCCACAAAATTTTGTCAAAGGCCTTCTCGGCGTCCAAACTCAACAGAATAGTGGAGGATCTCTGATCCGCTGGGGATGAGGCCAAAACTGCAACCGCCGAGCGAATAGCCAATACAGGATGATGACCTTTTGTGAACCCATGTTGATGTGGGGTAAGGAGTGTCGGCATCATATTATGTAGCCTGATCGACATAATTTTTGCCAAGATTTTATAGTCTTGATTAAGCAAACTGATGGGTCTATATGAAGACAACAAGGTGGTGTCCCTATCTGGTTTGGGTATCAAGATTGTCATTGCCTCGTTAAATGAAGGATAAGCAATGTTATCTGAATAAATTTGTTGCAATAGATTAGTAAGAGTAGGTGTAATATCATCTTTTAATATTTTATAATAATTTGCTGCAAGGCCATCAGGGCCAGGTGATTTATTCAATTTGAGCGAGTCAATAGCCATGACAACCTCTTCCTCTGTGATATCATCTTCTAAACATTCCCTCTGCTGGGTGGACAGCTTTGGTAGCACGTTTTCATTAAAAAATTGTCTTGCATTTTCTAAATTGGGTGTTTCGGCTGCATATAAATTTTGGAAATATACTTCAAGAAGTTTTGATATGTCAGATTGAGAGGTAATGGTTGCTCCCGTTGTAGGGTCGCAAAGACTAGTAATGTAATGTCTTTTCTTTTGTCGTTTGGCCATAAATGCTAAAAGTTTACCTGTCTTGCCTCCCCATCGAAAATAGTGATTCTTAGTAAAATCTGTCCTAAGTTTAGCCTCCTGTAATAGAAAAGCTTCCAATACTTGTTTATTTTGAAGGTAAAGGGATCTATTTTCAGTCGTTGTAAAGGACAAATATCGTTTATAAGAGGTATTCAACCTGCTATTTAGAAGGCATAGCTTTTCCTTATGGTCCTTATTACGTTTTGCTAGGTAAGATATGACATGACCCCTCATAACTGTCTTTGACGTATCCCAGAATAATACTGGGTTAGCCCAGTGATCGATATTATCATCTACGTATTCATGCCATTTGGCCTTTCAGATACTTTTGAAAGTCTTCATTTTGTGAAAGGAAGGAAGGGAAGCGCCAAAGGCAGGAAGTATTTAGAGGAGTACGTCGCGTCAAGTCTAAAACAATAGGGGCATGATCAGAAATTATAATGTTATCAATAGAAGTCCGTATTATGCGGGAGAATAGATTTTCTGCTATCAAAATATAGTCGATTCTAGTAAAGGAGTCTTGTACTCTAGAATGAAAAGTGAATTCATGACTAGAAGCATTCTGGAGTCTCCAAGCATCGATCAGGGCATGATGAGAGCAAAGAAGGGAAACGCCTTCCCGTGGAGAGACAGAAGGTTTATTCGGTGGATTAGAGTGGTCCAGAATACTGTTATGTAATGAATTAAAATCTCTGCCAACTATAAGGTTAGGTGTATCGTGTTTCATAAGTATATTGGAAATACCCTTATAAAAGGAGAAATTAGGGAAATTTGGAGCATATATGTTGAGGAATGTAAAACACTCACCTTGGATTGTGACATGAACCATAAGATACCTTCCCTCAGGGTACGCCGGCGTCTTTGTGATAGAATAGACCAAATTCTTACTAAATAATATAGCTACTCCACGTTTTTTCTTACAATATGAGGTAGATATACATTCCTGTATCCAGGGGCTTTTTAAAGTAGATTTAGCACTTTTTAACCAATGTGTTTCCTGAAGCATTATGATGTCAGGGCGAAAGCGTTTTATATGACTTAAAACCTTACGTCTCTTAATGATGGAATTTAAACCTGCAACATTCCATGACATACATCTGAAGGAAGTAGAGTTTAGTTGTAGATTAGTTGGCGAGGGAGATTGTAATGACATTAACCTACCCAGTTCTACAAAGAGAAGACCAGCCAAGTAACTGCGATGGGGTGTCTTCCGTCTCATCCCAGTGAGTAAGACGAAAGAGGGTCCTAGGAATGCAAAACCACCGGCTTCCAGGAGTGCACAGCCCAAGGGGAGGAGGGAGGAGAAAGAGAGGGGAAGACAAAAAAAGAGAGAGACAGACAAAAAAAGATAAAAACATATAACATATAAAGAACTGCAATATCAGTGATTGCTCCATCCTGTAGAGACAATCTGTAGTAGAGGTCTCATACATCAAAATTATCAAACTGTAACTGCGTGTAAGTCACGCCTCAACAATATGAAATTTACTATATATTAGCACTGAAAAGCAATCATCCATTAGGGGGTGGATTGGTGGAAGATGTGTTCTGAGAGATTTGAAAGTGATTTCTGGCCAAGAGAGGGTCCTCAAAAAAAATGGGTTTACCATCAGCCATGACCCTGAGCTTTGCTGGATACAGCAGAGCAAAGCGAATATTATTATCAAACAAATGTTTACAGATAGGGGTGAATTCTCTACACTTCTGGGTGACAGAGACCGAAAAATCCTGAAATATTAAGGCCTTAAAGTCACGTATCACAAGTGTACGTTGTTTCCTGTATGCTATTAGGATGTTCTCCTTATCCCGGTAATTTAAAAACTTTGCGATCACTGGTCTAGGATTTGCATTACGGGTTTCGTGTTCAGGTCCAATGCGATGTGCCCTCTCTATGATCACCGTTCCAGAAGTGGTAGGAACAGTAAGCGTATTAATAATATCTGTACTGAGGAGGTCAAACAAGTCAGATCCTTTAATATGTTCTGGAATTCCAATGAACCTTAGGTTATTTCGTCTGTGACGATTTTCTAAGTCATCCAACTTGGATTCCATAATCGTTATATATTGCGCCTGTTCCTCAACTGTGTTTTGAAGAGCCATGATGGCATCTTCAGTATCACTGGTACGTTGTTCAACTTCAACAAGTCTTTTGGTATTAGACTGAAGGTGGGTTAGGATTGCGTTAATGGATGATTGTATAGCATCCAGTTTTTTATCAATTTGCAAGGCCTGTGTTGAGGAAAGTACTTGAGAGGATTCTGGGATATCTTGTGGAGGGCTCTCAGGGGGCGCATTTGAAGGGGATGCGGGCCCTGAAACTGATGAATTAGATATTGGTGAAACCCTGGTCGGATTGGGCTTGGTCATCTGTTTTTGTGGTTTCCCCATTTTAGGTGGTTGAATTTTGTTTAAATATCTGTCCATACCATGGATAGAAATATATGCCAGAGAACTGATATTATCCCCCTCGGATGACACTTAATGATTACATATCTATAGTAAAACAATAGAGTTTGTTGTAAAACAAATTACCTTATTCTAATGGAGTATACACACGGTCAGATTTGTCAGATGAACGATTTAACGATTTGAACGATTTTACCAAAGTTTTGAACGATTTGAACAATTGAACGATTTTTGACTGCATTAAAATGAATGGAATCGTCCAAGTCTGACTGCAAACACATCAGATGTCAGATATCGTTATCTGACAAACGGGAACGCGCATCGTTCATCGTCCATCGTTCAGGCATGTCAGATATGTCAGATTTTCCTTCAGATATGAACGACTGAACGATTTTTAAATCGTTATCATTCAGATCTGAAGGAAAAATCTGACCGTGTGTATGCACCATAACAGATAAACTATTTCAGGCAGAATTTAACTGTGCTATCTATAAGTCGCCACTAGATGGCAGATCTGTATAAAATATCAGGCTGATTATAGCAGGTTGTATATCAATATTCTATGAAAACACACAATGTTCACTATTTAGAATGAAACACCTGTAAAGTCCTATAAGTTTAACAGAAAGAGTAAGCGTTACATATAGGCAATATAGATAGTCAGACAAATATGGCAAAAAATAGGCAGATTGAATAAAGATAACGTTTCACCTCTAAGATTATTAGTGTTTAGGTTCATATAGTTACCTTTTATATCTAATAACTAATATTGTGAAAGCTAAATAAGGTGTCTTAAACAGAAATCACTGCACTGTTTGGTAACACTATCGTCTTTGTTATTATATTTAGATGAAACTATTATTACCACAGTTGTAGAATGTATGAGAATTGTGTGGGAAGGTGAAGACTGGTAAGGCGAAAGGAGTACAATATATCAAAGGAGGGGGCAAAAATAAATAAATGGGAAATATCTGTGTAACTTATAATATCACACTACCAGGAGAGAGGAACATCTGGATGGCAGTAAGCCTCACAGAGCAGCAAACCCGCACACAACAGTGTATCAGCAGTGCAGCAAGCATGGACCGAAGCAGTGCACTTCTTCAGCGGGAAATCTTCAGCCAGACGGTGTCCTGTTTCACAGACAGAGGGTTACAAGCAAGTATGCAGTGGAATGTTATTATAGTGCAACAGGAGTCCAGACACTATCCTAGTCAAGTCCGTCAAGTCCGTTTCCTCAGTGTCTCTAATTTATGTCTCCACTGAACGGCAGTCACAGCGGAGATAACTTATTTTCAAAGTAAAACAGCCGACAGAGGGGGCCAAGTGATGAAAGAAGTCGCGGTAGTAGGCTGAGAGGATCAGCAATTAAACAATGCCAGGTCTACTTGGCTGTTCACCAGACAGCCTCCTCGGCAAGATTCACCGGCTTCCTGTATCCCCAATGAAGATCCCTGGGACTGAGACACCGGCAGGATGCAGAGAACACTCCTCAGGTGCCGCAGAGTCAGCAGGTGTATTTCTCCGTAGATGAAGGGGAGAGGCAGCACGCAAGTTCCGCGCAGCTATGTACAGGCAGCTGAGTAGCAGGCAAACAGGTCCGAAGTATGCCCTCCACACCAGTCTCCTCCACAGCAGCCCAAAAACACCGCACTCCTTACTACAAGCAGCAACAGGGAAGCGTAGCAATTAGTTACGCCAGGAGGTATTCAGTAGCGTCTCCCATACTACCAGGGCACTTATGAAAGGAGCGCTAGTTCACAAATGGGAACAGGCACCACTGCGTGTCCACCGTCAGTCTCTGCAGCACAGGCAGCGGCTAGTTTAGCCAACAGACAACTGTTGTCCAGCCGGATCTCAGCTGTGTCCGTCATTCCGCCAAGGCACCAACGCGGATCCGCTGTGAGGTGGAGGGGGTCTCAGCCAAACACAGTCAACTTGTTCCACTGTTTTCCAAGTGCAGGCAACCGCCGGACGGATCCCAGGCACAGCACAGGCAGACAAAGGTAAGGTGGTGATGTAGGGGGGATAGGGAGAAGGTTAGAGGAGCAATGCAGAGAAAGGCGCAAGCCTCGTGGCGCCAACGTCTCACTTGATCAAGACGCTTGTAGGCCTCAATATTTTCAGGCCACATTCCGGTGGTAATATGCCTCTGTTCAGAAAGAGGGCTGTACCGTCAGGTTTATTAGAGCCTCCACTGCCAGTAAATCTCCTTTACATAGAGATAAGATCAAAGGGATCTTTGGATGGGGTTAGATTAGGCAGGAGGAAGACGGAGCTTCAGTAAAATGCGGCCATCACGATGCTCCGCCCACCGGAAGTCCTGAAAAACTACTTATAAATAGCATGGTTCTAAACTATGGTTCTTCTTTTGATTTGAAGCACTCTTCACCTCTGCTTTACAGTATCTATTTCCCACTGGCAGGCAGTGTATTAAGCCTATATATCTACCAAGTCTCACATCTTGCTAACTTTCTCAATAAATCACCTTTCCTCTCATTCTGCGTTACATGCCCTACAGCTTTAAACTTAAAATTGTCCAGCTGTGACTTTTGAAATATATAGCAAAATGTCTGGGAACACTATGATTAGTGACCCTATTAAGTATATTTTGCATATACTCTAAAATTCTCAACTTTAATTGTCGCTTGGTTTTCCCAATATACTTCATACCACACTGACATTATATCATGTAAATAACCCATGATGTCTGTCAATTCATAAGACTTCAATCTTGCATAATTTGAAATTGTCAAAATTATTAAAGGCAACCTTATCTTTGATGGAAAATTTTAGCACCTTGCAATGAGTGCAGGGAAAAAAACATTTAACACTTTCCATCCAATTTTTATTTTTATTTATCATTGGCAATATGCTTGGCGTTAAATAATTTTTTAATGAATTAGCTTTTCTAAAAAATTACTTTAGGTTCTTCCAGGAGAGAAAAAGGATCATTTACAGAAACCTTTATGCGCATATAAAGAAGGTTTTGTGTCTGTGAGTGGGGTACGTCCTCTATATTATTACCTAATCTTCACATTGGATGATTATTCCACTATATCTGGAGGATAAAGAAACCTTTACAAACTTATGTACAACTTGCTTCACTGTGAGTGGAGTACGTCATCTCTCCTTTATAGTGGGGAAATATTGATAACTCAAACCGCTGTTTTACTATCTGTGGGGAAAACTATACTACACTATTAAGAATATTTTTGTATTCATTTTGTTTCAAGGGTCTGGAAGGATATGGTGAAGTACTTTCTACAACCCAGAGGACCTTACCTGTTTTTCTATGGTACATGAAATCACAAAAGAAGTATATAAGTGTGAATTTTGCTGTATGATACACAAGATTGTATGTTCATGCTTAACTTATTCAATTAGACGGGAAAAGGTGAAATAGGGGAAAAAGTTGTGCCTGTCTGCATCTTGTCACCGTATTCAATTCCAGGAACAATTCGCCTAAGCGGAAACTCAATAGGTACAAACAGGCTGAAATTTTTTTTCCACTGAATGGCAGGTAAAAGTTGTGCAAAATCTGTATTTAGGGGTGCAAATGTAGGGAATTGTTTCATAACCATTTGGACACCCCTCTAATGGCAAATTAGCCCCCCCAAAAACTTAAAACACCCCAAATATTTTTGGTCAAAAAGGTAAATGGTGGGGGTAAAAGGATTTAAAGTAGCGAAATAGGGCTATATGGATGGGACAGGTATTTTTAGGATTGAAGGTGGATTTTTAACATTTTTTAAAAGTGCACTTTGCAGACACAAACATATACTAGGACCCATTTTCATGTACGCCAAATTTGACTAGACAAATTATTTTTACCAAAAAATACTGTTTAATATCATTCTTCAGCACTTATGCAAATATGCATACAGAAAGCATTTAACACAACTTAAGAACACAAAGTACTTTTATTTGGGCTAATAGTACACATCTGTATTGATTCCCTATGTCAGTGCTTCTTTTTCTGGGGTTCAGACTGATTCCCCCAATATATTCAGTACTGTTCGCCGGGTATGCGTTCACCTACTGTATTTGCGTTTTCGGCTGTTCTGTAATTGAATACGGCGAATTGCGGTGGGGGGCGGGTGCGCATGCCGTGAATTCACGTCTCAAACAGATTAATGCGGCAGAAAGTGCACCGTGCGAAAGGTTTCCAACTATTTGCCTCTTATTGAATACGGGCCTTAGTTTTAAACCAGCGCCATCCCACAATCAGATAATTTTTATATACTGTCTTATAGAAGTGTGGTGACCCTTTTCCTTCTAGATTAGTGGGTAGGCAGCAGGTCTGCACAACAAGGAGTTATTCAATTCTTTTTGATTCTCTTTCCCTTTTGTTTAAATTGTTTGCACCATTGGTCTTACTACCTAATATCTCAGTCTTTTTTTCACCAGGTCAAAAATGTTTCCAGATAATTCCTCTAGATTCTATAGGGTAGAATGATGATTTTGTCTTAAAACCAGTCCAGTAAAGTCATTATTATCACTCTTTTTAATCCCTTTGTTTCTGAGAAAATGTCTCTTCACAGCCAGGTTTCTAATAAATGTATACGTATCTATAAAAGGATCAAAGCTAGATGGCTCTTTTGTAGGAGCTGAATTCAATCCTTTTTTGAGGAGAGAAATCTCATCTTTTTTTAAAACATAACTAGACTAATTAAATATTCCATGTTTTACCTATGATTCCCTCCTCTGATTATTTTTCCTCCTCTTTCTTCATTGAATTCTATCTGCTTTCTTTTCTTCAATCTGGGAGTCTCTTGATTCCACCATTCTAATTAATTATTTCGATCTGATCTTATATGTCTTTCCCCTATCGACAATATTCTCAAACTGAAGTTTTTTTAATCCATTGGGGTATCAAGGACTTAAACCAATTGGATAGCAGGACTTCTTTTTCCCTAAATCTATGTGTTCCATAATAACCATCTCTATTTTCCTTTTTCTGAATTCTGGGTTTCTTTCTATATGACACCGGCCCTCATTCAGAGCCGTACGCTCTGAGCAGAGCGCACGCTCTGAATGAGGGCCGGGCTCCATTTTCATGGAGCGTCCTCCTGGACGCTCGTATAGCTGTGGGTCACCACCCACAGGCTATACGAGCGTGCTTTGTGATGACCGCGATGGTCGAGACCATCGCGACCATCGAAATTGCGAGCCGGAGCCTGCGGTTGAGGTTTTCAACCGCAAGCTCCGGAGTGATTTTGGCTCTATCAGAGCCAAAATCACTCCCACTGACATCACTAGTGATGTCAGTGGGCCGGCTTCTGACGGGAGGCGTTCCCGTGGGAACGCCCCCGTCAGGGAGGCACGCCCCCGGCACGCCCACCAAAGGGGGCGTGCTGTCAATCAACATTGACAGCACGCCCCCTTTGATCGGACACAACGAGCGAAGGACTTTCCTTCGCTCGTCGTGTCTGGCGCATGCGCACGACGGAGCTCCCTCCGTCGTGCGCATGCTCAGTGCATAACATCGACCCACTTGCGAGCGGACAGCCGCTCGCGAGTGGGTCTGAATCAGGCCCATTGTCTCCAAATTTGTATCTTCCTTATTGCACCAGTTACTTTTATTTTGACCAACAGACCAGTTCCTAACCCTATTCTACTTATAGTCCAACATATCTCTTTTAAATTTACATTCTTTCGTCTCTATTATGTCCTTTTCTAACCTTCCTACATTAACCTCAATATTCTTTTTCATGTCTCTATTATCATTCAAACCTTTTACGGGCTGAATCTTTTCTGAAAGAGAAGCAATCTCATTATCTAATTCACTCATATAATAGTGATCAATCAGAAGCCGATCACATGACCTACAAAGCAGAACAACACAAGAGGAACACACTCAGATACACTTTTACAGTGATAATTTAGTCACTGATTATGACCACCATTTTGTAGAAGTCCAGTTATAATCAGTGATTAACAGAGGCGTAACTAGGGTCTTTGGAGCCAAGGGCACATTGAAGAACGGCGCCCCCCCCCCTACAAAGCAAATAATATAACAAAGCAAATTATATATGCGCGCCGCTGGAGTGCTGCAAACAATGGGCATGGTCACATACCAAAGGGGTGTGCCAACATGACACACCACCCATTTCTCATCACTCTAGGAACATTACTTTCCATTCCATATGTACCTTACCTATACGGTGTTTCTCACAATGTGGAACCTCAGAAGAAATGTATCCTCACTGGGAAGACGGCGTCTTCAGTTGGTATTCACTATTCATGTAGGTCATATCATCCGAAAGATGCCTGTTTGATTAGGAATAATAACAAGGTCATCATCGTACAACAGCGGTTCAACCAGACTCGTTCCCCCTTGTAACTTCCCTCCCCGTACATCTCTCAGCCACACAATCTCCCCCTGTGTCATCTCTCAGCACACCATCAGCTCCTCCCCACTGCGTCATCTCTCAGCACACCATCACCTCCCCACTGCGTCGTCTCTCAACCACACCATCACCACCCCCCCTGCTTCATCTCTCAGCCACACCTTCAACTCCCCCCTGCGTCATCTCCCAGCACACCATTACCTGCCCCTGCATAGTCTCCCAGCACACCATCACCTCCCCCTGCATAATCTCTCTGCACACCATTACCTACCCCCTGCATTGTCTCTCAGCACACCATCACCTCCCCCACTGCATTGTCTCTCCCACCACATCATCTCTCAGCCACACCATCACCTCCCCCGTTTTGTCTCTCAGCCACACCATCACCTCCCTCCTGTCATCTCTCAACACTTCATTACCTCCCTCCTATGTCATCTCCCAGCCACACCATCACCTCCCCTCCTGCTTTGTCTCTCAGTCACACCATCACACACTGATACAGATACACACAGAGAAACACACACTGACAGATACACACACACACACACACACACTGACACATACACCACACTGAAACAGATATACACACACACTGACACATACACACAAATTGACAAAGATACACACACTGACACACACACACACACTGACACAGATACACACATACACATTGACACAGATGCACATACACAGATACACACACACGCACTGACAGCCTACACAGAGATCAACTCCCCCGTGGCCGTCCACCCACCCACCCCACCCCATGCCAGTCTGCCCCTCCTCCTGTGGGGGCAATAGAAACTAATACATAATGAATCTGTCACCCAGCGGCAGCAGTCTAGCTACAATATGGCAAGACTGCCATGGAGGGGCTGCGCACTTATGCTGCAGCTGCCCCTACAGTCAAACCAGCCAGCTCCAGCAGGCATGCTTGCCTGCTCTTTAAAGTGGTCTGGGCGCAATGGTGGTGGTGGGGGTGGGTGGGTGCAGGTACGATGCCCTGGCAGGTGGTGCCTCCCCTCTGCTGGGCCTGCCATGGTGCCCAGGGCATGTGCCCCGCTCGATACCCCCCCTAGTTAAGCCACTGGTGACTAATGATCACTGTAGGAGAGAATCTGAGTGGCCTCTTGTGGTGCTCTGTAAGTCACGTGATCGGCCTCTGATCACTATTATATGAGTGATATGATAGGCTATATAAGGTTTGTTATGATGAACTTTAGCCACACCCACTATGGAAGTCCGATTGGACAAAATGCGTCTGACCATGGCCGTAAGTGTGGACATGACTGCAGTGATGTCACAAGGTCCAGGAAGCAAACGTGGTTTGCAGTGAGATGCCAGGGGTGCTGGGTTGCATGTGTTGGCCAGAGATCTGCTGTTCATGCGCTGTTTGTGATATTTTCAATATATCACATTGTCCTATGTGACTGGCTTTATGCTTTTGAGTGAAGCTTTCTCTTTTTAAACTTACTTCACCATTTGTGCGCCTCCCATTCTTTCTGGAAAGGAGCATTTGTGGAGAGTTGCAACACAGCAAAAATTTACTTTTCCTGGATTTTTAAACAATTGTGGAATTTGGTACATTGAGCAATAAGGGAATATTTGTTTGTGATATATACAATGCATCCGGAAAGTATTCACAAAGCTTCACTTTTTCCACATTTTGTTATGTTACAGCCTTATTCCAAAATGGAATAAATTAATTTTTGTCCTCAAAATTCTACACACAATACCCCATAATGACGTGTAAAAAGTTCTTTTGCGATTTTTGTAAATGTAGTTAAAAGACAAGGCTGTAACATGACAAAATGTGGAAAAAGTGAAGCGTTGTGAATGCTTTCCGGATGCACTGTATATACTGTTATATATATAGAGATATATATATATATATATATATATATATATATATATATGAAACAAAATGAGGTGGCACTCCAAGACTTGTAACTGGTACAAAAACGGTGCTTTATTGCTACGTTTCGGGGTCCAGCACCCCTTCGTCAGGACACACACAGTGTAACATCACTCATGATCAGCTTAAATACCCACAGAACAACACTCACCTGTCCCGTCTCACACCAGTCACCGGCGTCAAGCGCCATACTTCCGGTCTCAGCATCAACGTCACACAGGAAGTGACGTGTCGCTAGGCCAACACATGTGAGATCGGGAGAGGGCAATCACAGCCCGGAGCCCAGACTGTGTGCATGTAACCATGGAAACCGGTCACATGAACACGCTGAAAGCTCTCGGTTGTGTACACATCATTTAAAAAAGGACATATTACTACTATTTGTCGTACTTAAATACAACATTAGACAATGACATACAACGAAAACACACAAATACAGTGAATATAAAATATGGCTGGAGTGCACATCGCAAATCAAGGACATATTCTGTCCATGTACATATTCACAAAACTCTATTAACTATTACATTAAATACACACACAAACATAATAATGATGAATCCTGCAAATTCACTACACATGGGTGTGACTCTCGATATTTTATTTAAACATATCCCTGCAATCCAGGAAGCTAGAAAGAACATACACGGTGTCAATTACACCACCAAACACTATTTATAGAAAGCAACTTAAGCTTAATGCCTCATTCAAGCCCCTCGGGCTAACAGTATCTAACCAGAATATCCACTTACATTCCAACTGAAGCAATTTCCGCGATCTGTCACCCCTACGTAACATAGGTGGTACATGGTCAATGATACGATAGCGCAGCATGGCCATATTATGTCTGGCCTCAGCAAAATGTCTGGCAACCATCTGCTCACTGGTGCCAGACAACAATGCCGACCGAATTGCTGACCTATGCTACGCTATCCGTTTCCTGAACTGCCTATCCGTCTTGCCCACGTAGTGTAACCCACATGGGCAAAACAGCAGGTAGACCACGTATTTCGTTGTGCAAGTCAAAGGAAATCTGATCAAAAACACCTTACCTGAGTAAGGATGAAAAAATTTATTACCTGGCACCAGAAAAGAACAGGTCGCACATCCAGTGCACCTGAAACAACCACCCTGTTTCCTGGCTGGGTTTAGATCCCTAGACCAACCGGTAATATCAGTCTTCACTACAAGGTCCTTAATATTGGCACCCCTAGTGAAGCTGGGCATTAATCTACTGTTCTTGAGACAAGCCAACTCAGGATCAGAGGTCACCACAGACCATAAACCTTTGGCCGTTTTACAAGTCGCATAGCTCTTATTATCAAACTGTTGGACCCAGGGTATTAACTCCTTGTTCGACTTATGGCTGCGCTCCCCCAAAAGCTCACTACGTTCCTTAGCCAGGGCCCAATTCCTGGCCTCAACAAGTATTTTTATGGGGTACCCTCTTGCCACAAATTTCTCTACCATTTCCTGAAGTTGTATATCTCTCTCTGCCGGATCACTAGTAATTCTGCAAACACGAATAAATTGCGAATAAGGCAAACTATCAATGGTTGCTCTCGGGTGGAAACTATCAAACCTAAGCACCGTATTTCGGTCTGTTGGTTTAGAAAATAGTTTAGTGTAAATTTTGCCAGATCTAATCGAAATCTGTACATCCAAGAAATTAATCGTGGATGTATTAACCACCATGGATAATTTAGCTGGACATTCTGAAGCATTGTGTCTTATAATCAGCTGATGTAACTCAGGCTCTGTCCCCTGCCATAACAGCAAAATATCGTCTATATATCTGAAATATTTAAACACACAGCTACTAATATCGGTCTGTGTGAAAAATAAATCCTGCTCCACTATGTACATATACGCATTTGCGTATGACGGGGCTACGCATGAGCCCATTGCACAACCAGCTAGTTGGATCCAAAAACGACCATCGTATATGAAATAATTCCGAGTGAGCGTGAATTCTAATAGCTCAATAAAAAAATTAATATCTGGACTAACATATTTGGGATTATTAGTAATAAGGCGTTTGATCGCCACCAATCCCCTATCATGCGGAATGCACGTATATAAACTGGTGACGTCAATGCTTGCCAGCATAACATTATCAGGAATAACCCCCCATATCTCACAAGATCTTATCAGGGATGATGTATCCTTAAGATGGGTAAATGTGCCTTGGATGCATGGCTGTAAAAAAGCATCCAGATAGGAAGCAATCGGCTCGCACAGAGACCCCCTAGCCGAGATAATAGGCCTACCAGGGGGGCTCTGTGCGTCCTTGTGTATCTTGGGGATTGTGTAAAAAATAGGAACCACAGGGTGGTTCAACAGCACACTTCTGATGTTTTTATCAATAATACCTAAACTCACTGCTTTATCAAGAATACATCCAAGCTCTTGCTGAAAAACTACAGTGGGATCATTACTAAGCATTATGTATGTAGAAGGATCAGATAACAACCTTTCACATTCCCTCTTATAATCAACAAGATCAACAACAACAATCGCATCCCCCTTATCAGCCCCTCTGATAATGATATCTTTTCTAGAGCTGAGATCTTTTAATGCTATACGCTCATTCTTGGATAGATTGTGGTATCTCAATGGAGTACATTCCTTGCTTGATTGTTCCACAATCCTAGAGAATGTCCTAATAGAGGAGTTACCGGACTGCGGATCAAATGTTGAAGATGGACCTAATTTCTTCACCTGTGCAGGCAGTGTTTTGTCAATGAGAACACCCCCTTGTGTCTTGTTCTTTCCAAAATGTTCTCATAACCCGAAGTTTTCTCTGCAATTTATAATTATCCAATTTCCATTGGAACTGATCATGTGCTGTGGTTGGAACGAAACTCAACCCTCTACTCAGCACCTGCATTTCATCTGGTGTAAGGGGTTGGTCTAGGGATCTAAATCTAACCAGGAAACAGGGTGGTTGTTTCAGGTGCACTGGATGTGCGACCTGTTCTTTTCTGGTGCCAGGTAATACATTTTTTCATCCTTACTCAGGTAAGGTGTTTTTGATCAGATTTCCTTTGACTTAATACGAAATACGTGGTCTACCTGCTGTCTTGCCCATGTGGGTTACACTACGTGGGCAAGACGGATAGGCAGTTCAGGAAACGGATGGCGTAGCATAGGTCAGAAATTCGGTCGGCATTGTTGTCTGGCACCAGTGAGCAGACGGTTGCCAGACATTTTGCTGAGGCCAGACATAATATGGCCATGCTGCGCTATCGTATCATTGACCATGTACCACCTATGTTACGTAGGGGTGACAGATCGCGGAAATTGCTTCAGTTGGAATGTAAGTGGATATTCTGGTTAGATACTGTTAGCCCGAGGGGCTTGAATGAGGCATTAAGCTTAAGTTGCTTTCTATAAATAGTGTTTGGGGGTGTAATTGACACCGTGTATGTTCTTTCTAGCTTCCTGGATTGCAGGGATATGTTTAAATATAATATCGAGAGTCACACCCATGTGTAGTGAATTTGCAGGATTCATCATTATTATGTTTGTGTGTGTATTTAATGTAATAGTTAATAGAGTTTTGTGAATATGTACATGGACAGAATATGTCCTTGATTTGCGATGTGCACTCCAGCCATATTTTATATTCACTGTATTTGTGTGTTTTCGTTGTATGTCATTGTCTAATGTTGTATTTAAGTACGACAAATAGTAGTAATATGTCCTTTTTTAAATGATGTGTACACAACCGAGAGCTTTCAGTGTGTTCATGTGACCGGTTTCAATGGTTACATGCACACAGTCTGGGCTCCGGGCTGTGATTGCCCTCTCCCGATCTCACATGTGTTGGCCTAGCGACACATCACTTCCTGTGTGACGTTGATGCTGAGACCGGAAGTATGGCGCTTGACGCCGGTGACTGGTGTGAGACGGGACAGGTGAGTGTTGTTCTGTGGGTATTTAAGCTGATCATGAGTGATGTTACACTGTGTGTGTCCTGACGAAGGGGTGCTGGACCCCGAAACGTAGCAATAAAGCACTGTTGTTGTACCAGTTACAAGTCTTGGCGTGCCACCTCATTTTGTTTCCTGCATTGGAGGGGTGGATCCTACTCGGGGAAGGCACCCAAGCAAGGATACTATGGCTGCAGCGGCCGACTGAGTGCCGGATATTTGGATTCATATATATATATAGATATATATATATATCTATATATATATATATAATAGGGATAATCCGGCACTCACTTAGATGAAGATGTAGCTTACCCCATTGCCCTCCGGTAAAGATGCAGGAACACTGCTCCAACTAACAGTACACCATAGACCAGCGGCACCAGGGATTTTGAAATAAACACACCACACAGATAATGACAGTCTTAGTCGACGTTTCAATGCACCAGCATTTTCATCAGGACACAAAGAAATCAAACAACCGCCAACGTTAAATACATGCTCCCCCTCACCATAGTTCCGTGTTCATCCTCCATGCTTCCGGCAAGGATCGTGCCAATGTGCGCGTGATGATGATGTCACCAGTGTGCACCCATCTCCATAACAACTACTTGTACACAACAGTACCTACACCAATACATAACATAAACATGTACAGTAAAGCGAATAGGCAGGTACAATCTGGCTATACAGTTACAATGATAAGCGTATGCATGCAATCTGGTAAACAACATGTAACAACAAACAGAGGCTCAATGGCAAAGTTATACCATAGCTACATACCATACTTACCTACTTTGCTGGGCAGCTTTCCGGGAGCAGCAGGAGGGGACCTGCTGCTCTCCTCTTCGGGGGGCGGGGCCAGACGATAGACGGCATTAGGCCCCGCCCCCTTTTCAGAAACCCCCGTGATTCGCGGGTCCGTGAGGAGGGGGCGGGGCTAAATGACGCGATTTGCCTAATTTAGCCCCGCCCCTTCCCAACGGACCCGATAATTTCATGTAAAATCTCCCCATCCTGCCCACTTCACTAGGAAGTGGGCGGGATGCGGGAGATGTGCCTACTCCTCCGGGATCGCAGGGGGTTACCCGAAAAATCGGGAGCCTCCCGCGATTCCCGGGAAAGTAGGCATGTATGCTACATACCCACTACTGCAAACATTAATAAAGATCAGTCAGAATAACCAACCATTGAGAAATACCCAAATCTAAAAAACTGCAAAAAAAAGCAGATAAAGGGCCAAATGTAATAGGGTGAGAGTTTAGAAAATGTGAGAGTTTAGCAGTAAACTCTCACATTGGTTGAGCTTTATCTTCAAAATGGGAAAACATCTGAATGAGATTTTAAATCGTGAGAGTGTTTTAAGTCTAAAAAAACATGCAAGTTCGCTCTTACTTTGTTTTTGGACTCTATTACATTTGCAAAGTTTAAAAAGTGTCAGAAACTCTCACTTTTCTAAACTCTCACCCTATTACATTTGGCCCAATATGTTATATAATATTATAAAAAGCAGTGTAACCCCATTATCTCATTGAGACTCTTGGGACTTAAAGTGTCCAATAGAAAGATCCATCACCTTTTGTAAGAGGATCCTAGAACGATTGCCACCCCTTACCAAAGGGGGAACATGAGCAATGATCATGTGTCTCATTGCGGTGAGAGAGTGTCCTGTATTGGCAAAATGTTTTGCCACAGGTTGCTCTCCCGAACCTGAGAGAATGGCAGCATGGATCGAAGACCTATGCATCGTCATTCTCTCTTTAAACTGACGATCAGTCTTCCCGATATAATATTTACCACAAGGACAAATAAGGGCGTATACCACAAATTTACTCGAACAACTAACATGATGGACAATTTTGTACAATTTGGCAGAGTATGGATGTTTAATTGTGTCACCAGTGAGCATGTACCCGCAGGTGACACACCCCGCACATTTAAAGCATCCTTTTTTGAGCAGACCCAAACATTTTTTTGAGGGTGTTTTACCAAGATGTGTCACATCTGTATGCACTAAAAGATCACAAATATTTCTGCCCCAGGATTAGCAAGTAAGAATGCATTTGTTATGTAGTGCAGGTAATTCCCTGTCACTAGTAATTAATGGCCAATGGTTCTTAATAGCCTGTCGAGCTTTAAAACTAGCTGTATTATATTTACTTGGCCATGGTATCCTGTTGGTGGTACATTTAGCCTTTTTAGAGATTAAAGTTTTGGCTCGTGGAATAGAAATAACTTTTTCTTTTATCTTTAGTAGAGTATCTAAACAATACCCTCTCTCTACAAGTTTGCTGATCATAGTTTTCATTTGATAATGCATGTCTACATCATTATTACATATTCTTTGAATACGAAGTAATTGTGAAAAAGGTAAACCACTATGTACCATCTCAGGATGAAAACTGGAAGGTAAAAGGAGCATATTGCGGTCAGTAGACTTAACAAATAGAGAGGTATGGAGTTCGTTATCCACAATACTAATAGTAACGTCCAAGAAATCAATACTATTGGGTTCAATCGTGTAAGATAATTGAACAGGGCCCTGTTTCAGATTATGTAACTCAAGGATTGAAAATAGATTATCTTTACTACCTCCCCATAACAACAATACGTCGTCTATGTAGCGTGTATAGTATAGAATATTCTTGGAAATAGAGACATCACTAAAATATAAATCAGCCTCTATAATAAACATAAAAGCATTCGCGTATGATGGGGCCACAGAGGAACCCATTGCACAGCCAGAAACCTGTAGATAATGACTCCCATCATACCAGAAAAAATTCCGCTTGAGAACTAACTCCAGCAGTTCACATAACAAATCAATATTGGGGCCAGTATAAAATTAGTTACCCGAAATCAGCGTCCTAGTAGCTGCAATCCCTACATCATGGGGAATACATGTGTATAGAGAGTTAATGTCAATACAACTTAATAAGCAGTGCTCAGGGATAGCCTTGAGGATATCAAGTGCTATCAGTAGTGATGTGGTATCTTTCAAAAAAGATGTTTTAGCCTGAACACATGGCTGAAGGAATTGATCCAAAAAAATGGAAATTGGTTGAAACAGTGACCCCCGGGCAGAAATAATAGGTCTGGCCGGGGGACTCTGCAGGCTTTTATGAACCTTTGGTAAGGTGTATAGCAAAGGTTTTACCGGAAAATCTATTGTCAAATATTTTTTTGTAAATTGTGAAATAAAAAAAGAGTCACAAGTACACTGTAAAACAGAATCAAGTTCTTTTTTGAAACTCAATGTTGGATCCACATCAGAAAGCTGGCGTGAGATTTCAGCCTTATAGGCGTGTAAGTCCTGGATAACGATAGAGCCGCCTTTATCAGTGGCTCTAATAATGATGTCTTGTCTTGAACTGACACCTTTGAGAGCCATACGTTCACCAGCTGTCATGTTAGAATACATCTTTCAATTTCTCGAGTCCTCATTGTCAACCTCAGAATCAATAATTCACACAAATGATTTAATAGATGGATTGTTCGACTGAGGATCAAAGGTAGATTGTGTAGTAATTTCCTTAAGTTTTTCAGGGATGGATTCAGTGGGGGTTTCACCAAATAAAAATGATATATATGGTGATTATGTGTCTATTTAAGGTAAGACACTTGTATTCTGCCTTGTCGTGACGTAAGTGCCACACATATTAGGCACTGAAAGTTGCTAAGTTATATGCTGCTATGATTGTCATCTTATATATACAGATATATATGTATGCATCTGTGTGTGTGTATACATAATATATATATATATATATAGGTGTCTGTACAGGATGTGTGTATATATATATATATATATATATATATATCTCAAAGAGCTCAGCACTCAAGATCCTGCAGTATAAATATATAAGTAGATTTATATATATATATATATATATATATATATATATATATATATATATATATATATATATTATTTTCATTTACTTCTTTATTTATACTGCAAGATCTTGAGTGCTGAGCTCTTTATATACAGTCAGGTCCATAAATATTGGGACATTGACAGAATTTTCAGATTTTGGCCTCTATTAACCACCACAATGGTTTTGAAATGAAACAAACAAGATGTACTTTAACTGCAGACTTTCAGATTTAATTTGAGGGTAATTACATTCAAATCGGGTGAACGGTGTAGGAATTACAACAGTTTCAATATGTGCCTCCCACTTTTTAAGGGGCCAAAAGTAATGGGACTATCAACTCAAAAGCTATTTCATGGACAGGTGTGGGCTATTCCCTCGTTATTTCATTATCAATTAAGCAGGTAAAAGGCCTGGAGTTGATTCTAGGTGTGACATTTGCATTTGGAATCAGTTGCTGTCAACTCTCAATATGAGATCCAAAGAGCTGTCACTATCAGTGAAGCAAGCCACCATTAGGCTGAAAAATCAAAACAAACCCATCAGAGAGATAGCAAAAACATTAGGTGTGGCCAAATCAACTGTTTGGAACATTCTTAAAAAGAAAGAACGCACCGGAGAGCTCAGCAACATCAAAAGACCATGGAAAACAACTGTGGTGGATGACAAAAGAATTATTTCCCTGGTGAAGAAAAACCCCTTGGTTGGCCAAATCAAGAACACTCTCCAGGAGGTAGATGTATAAGTGTCAAAGTCAACAATCAAGAGAAGACTTCACAAGAGTGAATATAGAGGGTTCACCACAAGATGCAAACCATTGGTGAGCCACAAAAACAGGAAGACCAGATTAGAGTTTGCCAAACAACATCTAAAAAAGCCATTACAGTTCTGGAACAACATCCTATTGACAGATGAGACAAAGATCAACTTGTACCAGAGTGATGGGAAGAGAAGAGAAGGAAAGGAACTGCTCATGATCCAAAACATACCACCTCATCAGTGAAGCATGGTGGTGGTAGTGTCATGGCGTGGGCATGTATGGCTGCCAATGGAACTGGTTCCCTTGTATTTATTGTTGATGTGACTGCTGACAAAAGCAGCAGAATGAATTCTGAAGTGTTTCGGGCAATATTATATGCTCATATTCAGTCAAATGCTTCAGAACTCATTGGACAGCGCTTCACAGTGCAGATGGACAATGACCCGAAGCATACTGCAAAAGCAACCAAAGAGTTTTTTAAGGCTAAAAAGTGGAATGTTATGCAATGGCCAAGTCAATCCCCTGACCTGAATCCGATTGAGCATGCGCTTCACTTGATGAAGACAAAACTGAAAGGAAAATGCCCCAAGAACAAGCAGGAACTGAATACATTTGCAGTAGATGCCTGGCAGAGCATCACCAGGGATGAAACCCAGCGTCTGGTGATGTCTATGCGCTCCAGACTTCAGGCTGTAATTGCCTGCAAAGGATTTGCAACAAAGTATTAAAAGTGAGTGTTAGATTTAGGATTGTTTAGTTTGTCCCATTACTTTTGGCCCCTTAAAAAGTGGGAGGCACATATAGAAACCGTTGTAATTCCTACACCGTTCACCTGATTTGGATGGAATTACCCTCAAATTAAATCTGAAAGTCTGCAGTTAAATCAAATCTTGTTTGTTTCATTTCAAAGCCATTGTGGTGGTGAATAGAGGACAAAATATGAAAATTCTGTCAATGTCCCAATATTTATGAACCTGACTGTATATATATATATATATATATATACACACATACTGTACAGACACACCTACATATATATATATATATATATATATATATATATATGTGTGTGTGTATTTATATTATGTACACACACACAGATGCATATATATATATATATATATATATATATATATATATATATACACACACACACACACACACATATATATATATATATATATATATATATATATAATTATATCACATTATATAATGGGGGGGTGGAAACAAAGACAGATGGGGAAACAGAGGGACAGCACAGGAACACCAACAAAGTCACAGATACAGTACCTATAAACACGTGGTTGGAGAGAGACAGTGGGTGATGGGATCATACACACTGGGAAAGGGGTAAACAAACACTAAAGCTGGCCACACACTAGACCAACTTACATCCAACCAGCCAACTTGTTGATTGGTTGACATGAAAATCTTGTAACGTATGGGAGTAAATGATGATCAGCAATTTGCTCCTAAATACCAGAAAACAGATGAAAATGGTCGTTCAGACAAGTTTGTTAAATGTTTGATTTAAACTATTTGTTCAAACAACAATTTTGGTCCATTTTCCAGCGTTTGGGAGCAAATTGCTGATTGTATTCCTTACCAGATTTTCATTCCAACCAATCAACAAGTTGCCTGGTTGGATGTAAGTTGGTCTAGTGTGTGGCCAGCTTTACTGTACCTACCTATTAATTGATAGTAGCATACCTCCCAACATGAACCTCTCCAGGAGGGACACAATGCTCTGGTCCAGGACTTCCCTGGTAAGAGGCGGGGCTGCAGCACAGTTCAAAAATCAAATAGGGGAGTCACACCAACTGTCATTTCACACGCTGCCAAACATCACTGGCTGGGACTCACTGGCAGTTGGTGTGACTCCCCTATTAGAATTTTGGACTGTGCTGCAGCCCCGCCTCTGGAGCCGCCACCAATCATATATTACCAGGGAAGTCCAGGACCAGAGCATTGTGTCCCTCCTGGAGAGGGTCATGTTGGGAGGTATGTAGTAGCACGGGGAGGTGAAGCAGAGGTGTCCAGGAAGTGCACTGACTGTAGTGCAACTGCATAAAAAGGCAGCCTGCTACGATCCTCACGTCACAGTAATCCCAGGGGGCGTGGTCAGACTCAGCAGACTGCAGTTTAATTGGTACCTTGTCCTCTCCTCTGGTCCAGGAAGGACGTGAGCACCTCACCAACAGAAGAGAGGTCAGGGGGCACGGCATGCGTACAGTACGGGGTACTGAGAAGCAGCTAGATCCCCTCCTGTTCCACCACTTCCCCCCCTTCCCCCCCCCGGCAGCAGCCATATATTGCTTCTGTCTATGGGAATAACTAATATGTCCTTCCCCCGCCCGGTCAGTGCAGTTCCAGCGGCCGGTGTTTTCAGCTGTACTTGCCAGCAGCGTTTGACAGGCGGGCCCCCTGGGACCACCGGGTCCTAGGCGGTCGCCTGTACTGCCTTGTGGTAAATCCGCCACTGACTTGGATGGTTGTAAATATACTCTTTTAATCTTAACTGTCTCTGTACTTTAAAAATTTCTGTTTTCCACAGAAACGGGTCAAACTTAGTTGTAGGTACGAAATTGAGAACTTAGTGGAAATTGAGTGGAGCACACTTAGTTCATCTTGTGTGAGTTCAGTAGTAGATAAGTTAAACACTACTTCTTGGGCAACAGGGTTATTTTCAAGCGGTCTCTCTCTTTACCACTGACAACCTCTACGGGTGACTCAGTGCTTTGAATGGTGTGTTGTGCCCTTTTGTGCATCCCTAAAGGGAGAGATTTATATTTATTACCTCTGCATGATTTATTTTCAGTTTCACCAGCAGAGTTGTTAGATGAGTCAAACTGGAATTTCTGTCTGTAATTACGTCTATTGGTCATGCAAATAAGCCAGCTGTACACATTGTGTTTCATAGTCCAATGTGACTTTTGCGAATTTCTCGCGTTTGAATTTGATCAAATCTGCTTTATAGGCATCCACCTGTTCGGATAGTTTACTCAATCAACATTGACAGCACGCCCCCTTTGATCGGACACAACGAGCGAAGGAAAGTCCTTCGCTCGTCGTGTCTGGCGCATGCGCACGACGGAGCTCCCTCCGTCGTGCGCATGCTCAGTGCAGACCATCGACCCACTTGCGAGCGGACAGCCGCTCGCGAGTGGGTCTGAATCAGGCCCATTGTGCCTTATAATGAATGCAGGGAAATGGTACTGTTTATACCATTTGAATATACATATCTCTGATTTCTTTTTTTTCTCCAAGTAAAGAACAGCTACTTAAAGGGGGTGGGGTGCAATCATTGAAATTACTAGACTATTCAGGGAGATTTCTACTATTTCAAGGAGTCTCCCTGACAATCAGGGAGGGTTGGCAAGTATGAACTAAACTGTGCATTTGCGGCTACAGACAGTGTATGTGCAGGCTTGCCTACCCTCCCGAATTGGCCGGGAGCCTCCCGAAAATCGGGTGCAGCTCCCGGCCCCCTGGGAAGGCAGGCAGGTCTCCCAGCAGCCGCCGAGCCTCCCGATCCCCGTGCGATTAATAGTTAAACCCCCTGCAGCAGAGGGGGCCGGTGACGTGATTCACACTGAATCGCATGGCCCCGCCATGCCACGCCCACAAATACTCGTCACCCATCCGACCACTCCCCCTTGGCCCGGCCACGCCCTCCGTGCTGCCGATCTGGCTGCTCCCGGAAGGAGCAGCCAGAAAGTCAGCGCGTATGCGTCAGTGACGTGCGGTGAAGTAAATGGCTGGGGAGGCATTGGCTAGTATCAGAGCCAGTTTTGCAGTTATATATATATATATATATATATATATGAACCCGAGTGTTCATGTGGGCATTATACAAAGGTGCAGCAGTATATAGTTCTGGAGATTTGGAGTGTTTTGATCAGGGATGTACGGAAAAGGTAAACAGGGGAGGCAGTGCCTCACCTGCCATACAGTTTTTACTCCTGAGTTTTGTTAATAAAAATGATTAGAATAATACAAAGAAGATATTTATAATATTTTCTTTACATCAGTCTTATAATTTTTATAGTCAAAACTCTGGAGTATACATAAGTATGACAGGAAAGGCTCACCTGACCGCACATCACTGGTATGCGCATTGCCGTTTGATTATCGCTGCCAATCGTGATTAATTTCATTTAGCCATTCTATGGCGCTTTGCTGGGGTCCAGTTATTACTTCTGATCGTAAGGGTGAGTGACCCTGAATGTCATGAAGGACAGATTTTAACAAGGTGCACTCTCTGAAAACATTATCAGCACATGAAGTGTAAATAGGATACTAAATTAAATTGTAATGCGCCAAGGAACTTTAACTAGAGCCAGCCACAGAAGTTAAAAAGTGTAAAATAAGGTTAATGTCACAATTTGTTTACATACTTGCCAACTCTCCCTCATTGTCAGGGAGACTCCCTGAAATAGTAGCAATCTCCCTGAAGTCTAAAAACATCCCTGATTGCACCTTACCCCCATTATGAAGCGACAGAAATATATACATTCAAGTGAGACAATTAGAATAATTTACCTGCATTGGTTATAAGTAGGGATGTGCGCCGACCCCCATGTTTGGTTTTGAATCTGTATCTCCTTGTGTTTTGGATCTGGATTTGGTTTTGCCAAAAAAGCCCCTTGCGCGTTTTGGTTTTGGATCTGTAATTTTTTTTTTAATTGTTAAAAACAGCTAAAATCACATCATTTGTTTTTTTTTGGTTCCTACAGTATTATTAACCTCAATAACATTAATTTCCACTCGTTTCCAGTCAATTTTGACCAATCCACAGCTCACAATATTGTTTTCATCCGGTTTAGGCCCAAAATTTACACCAAGCTAGCTGGCTGGCTAAGCTAAGCAATGGGCAGCACAAACACGTGGCAGTTCAACTTCCAACATGGCACATAAGGAAACCATATGTTTTCATTAAACAAGAGGCTTGGGGGAGTTGGAGTATGTATGTAGTTGAAGGCAGGGACAGGAAGGGTTGATTGGTAGTAAATTTTATTTAATTTTTTGATTCCGAAGCAAATTTATGAGGGAGGAGGGGAGAGCATGGGTGAACAATATGTCCCATGTTTTGCCCACAAAATCAACTTGGTGGTTCAGAATATTTTTTTTAATTAAAGGGGCATGCAGCAGATGCTGTCTGTGACCATAAACATGTCTGGACATTTTTGGCATTCAGCAACCGCATGTCAAAGATTGTAGCAGAAGTGGCAGTTCAACTTCCAACATGGCACATCAGGAAACAAATGTTTTTATTACTCAAGAGGCCTGAGGGAGTTGGAGTATGTATGTAGTTGAAGGCAGGGAAATGAAGATTTGATTAATAGTAAATTGAATTTCATTTTTTGATTCTGAACCAAATTTATGAGGGAGGAGGGAAGGCATTTACAAAAAATATTTAAATCATTCACATCAGTCCTGTACACTAGCTAAGGTATGTGTGGCTCGGTCGTGGATGGCTCCTACAGGACCAGATTATAATGCTTGGCTGTCCTTGGTCCGTACCACTGTTGAACTTGAAAAACATGTGTTTATTTGTCGCAAAGCTGAGAAGTATGAACATATCTGGAGCAGTTGGCTTAAATCCTGTTATGCCCGTGCACTGCCTAATGATTGACCGGTATATTATTGTTAGGATAATGAGGTAGATTATTACTTTGTTGGAGGTATTGTGCTGTGTGATAAGTTGAGAATTTATTGGGATCTAGTTGATTTTGCCAATTTTTCAGGTGTTATTTTTGACAATATTCCAATATTTGTATAGTGGTATTTTGTTTTTTTTTAATTATTTTTCTTTATATGTTTTATGTGTATGTGTATATATATATGTGTGTATGTATATATATATCCTCTATGTTTATTGGTTTGGTATACACATTAATATTATATTTTTTATAAGCAATGGATCTGGAATGTAGTTTGTAGATCTAGGTTTTATATTCCAGATACTGTTATTTGATTATGTATTTATGTGTATATGTGTGCATGTATGTATGTGTATGTATATATATATATGTTATTATTTTTATTATTTTATTATATATTTTTTATTATTTATTTTGTTTGGTTATTTGTTAATGTATTTCTATAAACCAATAAAAATTGACTCAATTAAAAAAAAAAAAAAAAATAAGGTTCCTACCTCTACTTATATATAAAGAAGAGAGTGCTGAAACAGCTAATAAATTTTAATATGAATTTATTAATAAATCCCCTTTGATTAAATAGAATTAAAAAATTTCCATAGACCAGACTAACTGAGGAAGCCGCTGAATGGTTAGGCAGAGAAACACGTTTTTTTTATACCCAGAGATGCTGGCTGATATTACTCTGCATTGGCTAATTGCAGCTCGACGGGTGCCCTTGGAGACAAGCAATATACATTGGTGGTGGCCGCAGCAGGCTGTGCCCAGAGGATCCCTACTTACTGTGGACTAAACTCCTTGCTGCTATACAGAGATGCCGGTTGGCAGTGCTCTGCACTGGCGGATTACAGCTCGACGGGTGTCCCGGGAGACAAGCGTTATACACTGGTGGTGGCCGCAGCAGGCTAAGTGCCCAGAGGATCCCTATTTGCTGTGGACCAAAACTCCTTGCTGCTACACAGGTATACTAACTGTATTAATAACAGAGTGGCCACAGCAGTTATATCTGTTTGAAAGACCCTTAGAGACTGCAGGCTGAATACACCGGTAAAAGGAATTTTTACATTGTTTCTTGGATTTATAATAATATTTTATGTTTTTTTACTAAATACATGGCCATGGTAAATAGTAATTAGATATAATAATAAAGATAAGCACTGCTTAAATAAATAAATATACTGCTATAGATAAATTCTGAATCTGACGGCTACACAAGGATTTATATGAACATTTCTGATGGCGAATAACAGCATACTGCTCGTATTTCATTTAGACAGTGGAAGAGAAAAAATGTTCATCAATCTGGATTGAAAGTACTTAATTGCTACATTTGTATCCACAAACACAGAAGCAGTGGAGTCTTTTGATAAATGTAACATTTACAGACATTATAGATGGGCTTTTATTATGTGCATCAAGTGTTTTATGTTATTAAAGTATGAGTAATGCTATTATTTTCATGTTTTTATTTTTTCATTTGGTATATATTTTACTGCTTATAGTCTATGCTTAATTGGTTATAACATTGCCGGTTTTATCTGGTCTATGGAAATTTTTTAATTATATTTAATCAAAGGGGATTTATTATTAAATTCATATTAAATTTATTAGCTGTGTCAGCGCTCTCTTCTGTATATATATTTTTTTCTATGTGTCAGATTAGGAGATTGTGAGTAGATCTCCCTCATAGAGAGCTGCAGTTTCAGCATAATTGTTTCTTTTTTTCCTACCTCTACTTACTCTGGCTTTACAAATGGTACAAATAACTTGACAATTGTTGTCCGGATTTGGGTAAAATAATTCCACACATAAGTGGATTTTTTTGTTTTATGTCCAGGCATGACAATGGGTTTTTCCTTATCATGGGCAATAACTGTTTCTTCCACTGGTGCCTGATTTAGACAAACAATATCCTCATCAACAACATCCTTATTAGCGTCAGCTACACAAATATCCTGCTCATCCTGGTGCACTTCCACAGAAGCATCCTCGATTTCTGTCAGCATGTTCATTTGTGCTTACATCATCATAAGAGGCAGAACCACCAGTCATAAATAAAGGCCAAGGCCTTAGCCTCTCCTTGCCACTTCATGTGGTGAATGCATATTGCCAATTTTATGTCTTTCTGCAGCTAACTTTCCCTTTTGATGTTTTTTTCTTTACCGCTGTAAAAGATTGGTTCTTGTTTTTAGATGCACTAACTTAAGCCCTATATGCCCTTGGGCATCAGTTTTTGTAGATGGACTAGTATCGTCATGATAGCAGCTCCAGCACTAGTATGTGGTTCCTGCTCTCCTCTCAACTGATCATTCTCCATATCAACAAACACGAATGAAGTGGGGTACAGCACACATGTCAATTTGTACCAATTTGAAATATTACAGTGCGGTATCAATGACCTACAGTGTCAGAAGATTTTTTTATGAATAAGAAAAGAATAACACACTGCGCTGCCACTTAGTGTCACAAGATTATTTATGATATAGAATAACACACTGCGAAACCACTTAATGTCACAAGATTTTTTATGAATAAGAAAAGAATAACACACTGCTCTACCACTTAGGGCCGTATTCAATTAGCGGGAAAAATGTCTTTTTTTTCACCATTGGCGAAAACAGCCGTTTTCGCAATAAAAAAAGGCAACATTCTCACTAAAAAACAGGTGAAAACGGCAACCAGTGAAAAAAAACTGGAGAAAAGTTCTCTCCATCCCAGACCAGGCGAAAAAAAATGCAAAGTCCCTATTTTTGGCTAGAAATATGGGGATTTCTTTCAGAACCCTTTGGACACCCCCCTAATGATAAATTCCTGGAAAAAAATTCATAAGTTGCGTACTATGGCGAAAAACAACTGCACAAATTACGGGCGAAAAAAAAAAAAAAGGTTGAAAATGGTTTTAACGTAATGGGTCTGATTTTTCGATGGGCGGTATGGATGCGTCAAGTGTTTTAAGAAAGAAGGAAATTACTGCGCTCAAAATTGCCCAAGAAAAATGGGTATAATGGTGATATTCTAGATATTTAAAACAGATGCCATAGAAAAAAATATAAAAAACAGAATCTTTTACTAATAAGAATAAAAGGATAACAATGAATTTGAAATCCGCTGTAATTAGTAATCCCTGTGAAGCGTGGTGCCACTTACTTGTGTATATCAGCACTTTATATAAATGTTCCACAGGATATCGTTTTTATATGTATAGTGCAGTACATTTTTTTATTCACAATTTTTGCATTTTACTATTTTTCAAATTAGCTGGACACGGCTATATTAAATTAAAAATATATTTTTTATTTTGCTCCTATTTTTTAAGAGCCCTTATTTACTTTGCATAGAATGTGATATGTCTATTTAAATAAAGACACATTGTTGATAAAAAAAGTGAAACATTATGTTACATTATATACATAGAGCTCTGAACATGTTTCTGATTTGTGATTATTGTTTACTCATAGGTTCAAAGCAAGTAATATCATATCATACTATATGTAACCCTTGTTATTCTTATTACTAAAAGATTCTGTTTTTTATATTTTTTTCTATGGCATCTGTTTTAAATATCTAGAATATCATCATTATAACCTTTTTTCCTGGGCAATTTTGAGCACATTAATTTCCTTCTTTCTTTGTATGTCACTGGCTAGCAAACATTATTACTGCAGCTAAAGACATTGCCAGAAAAAAATCTAAAACATAAAAAAGTTTTTATTATATTTGTATTCTATTTTGAAGCGCCGAGGCTATACATATTCCTATTTGTGTTATTCTCTCAAGTGTTTTAAACATTGCACGCAGTAACAGCAGGTGTTTTTTTTACAGTTTGTTTTTTCGACACGAAAATATACTCGCACCCATTTTAACGTACACCATATTTACGTGGAACAGAAATTTCCTGGAAAAAAATAGCTATCTTTATTCAACTTTTTTTTTTGGCCCAAAATTTGTGCGGTCGTATTTTGCCAAAATACACAACTTACGATTTTTTTTCCCAGTAAGTTATCATTAGGGGGGATGGCCAAAGGGTTCTGAAAGAAATCCCCACATTTTTAGACAAAAATAGGGATTTTGCACTTTGTTGTGGTCTTGTAGTTGGTGTGTAGACTAATCATTTATTCACGATTGAGGAAAGAAGTGAAAAGTTGAATATTATACTGCGCTACCACTTACAGTGTCACAAGATTGTTTTATGAGTAAAACACTGCGGTACCACTTAGTGTTATTCTTTTTCTTTAAAAAATATTGTAACACACTGCGCACATATTTTTTTTAAGAAAAAGAATAACACACTGCGCTGCGACATTTACCACTTAGTGTTACAATATTTTTTTAAGAAAAAGAATAACACACTGCGCTGCGACTTATAGTGTCACAATTCATGGACGGTAAACGGTGGTCTGGCCAGCAGTGTCACTATTGATCAGAAAATGAGTTTAAGCTAATTTGCGCAAAAAAACAATCCTGCAGCTTTAGACAACACAAAAATAGAAGTAATACCAGACTTCCAAAGCTGAATTTTTACAAGAAAAAGAAGTGTGTCTAATAGCGCTTATTGTTGAAACCTAAAAATGGTATAATGGATAAATTCCCCAAAGTGTAAAAACAATCTCATTTATTACACACTTAAAATAAACACAATTAAAAATATATCACATGCAATGAGCAAATGAGATTGTTTTTACACTCTGGGTAATCTATCCATTATCCTATTCTAATAGGTTTCAACTACAAGCGCTATTAGGCTCTTTCTGGAATCCCAATCTTATTTGCCATTAATGGTATACACAATGCGACATTGCATGTGATATATTTTTAATTGTGTTTACTTTAAGTGTGTAATAAATGAGATTGTTTTTTACACTTTGGGGAATTTATCCATTATCCCATTTTTAGGTTTCAACAATAAGCGCTATTAGACACACTTCTTTTTCTTGTAAAAATTCAGCAGTGTCACTAAACAATAGTGCAGCTAAGTTGCTAACGCATACATACAAATAAAATATATCTTTTTTTTTGTGGAATGATATTAATATAATTTCACCTTTATTTTTTTTACACTGGTGAAGAGCACCCCTGAATGAGGCAGCAACCCCTTGATGAACACAGAAAGCACCCCTGCTGAGTGCGGACAGATCACCTGCAGTCACAAATATGTGGAAGATAAACAGCTTCAGTGTCACCAAACAATAGCGCAGCTAAGTTGCTAACACACACACACAAAAAAATACTTTTATTTATTTTTACACTGGAGAAGAGAAAAGTGACAGAGCACCCCCCTGGACAACACACCACCCCTTTATGGACTGCAGCCCTAGCCTGATGGACAGGACAACAAAACAGCAGCAGCCAGTTAATTGACAGGACAAGTGACACAGCAGCTGCAGCACCCACTGAAGGAAAACCCCCTTTATATACTGCAGCCTTCAGCCCCTTTATGGACAACACAGCAGTAGCCTTCAGCCCAAGACCCCGACTGGACACACACACACTGAGTGACTGACTACATCTGCTAGCTTCTCTCCACAGCCAGTGTGAAAATGGCGCAGAACACGGGGACCTTTATATAATCCAAATCCCGCCACAATCCGAAAGCAGGAGGAAAGCGCGTTTTGCCTCGTTTTCGGATCCGAGTCAGGTGGGAAAACTCGAGCCGGACACGGATCTCGCCTCAGAACACGAGGTGTCACTTTCACAATTTTCCTGGCCTGTAATGATTTATCAAAAGTAGACAAGTATGTTTTTTTAACAGGATACAAGCAGGAAATCTGCATCTGCACCATCACCACAAACTCAGAGGGACGGCTCAAGCAAAGAACAGTCACAGTGAGGGCGTGCACCAATATCCAGGACACACCAACGGGGTTACTTTGGTTAACAATCCATAGGCCGCTGGGTGGCACTGGGTAGAAGGGGCCGGGTGAGGAGGCCAACGTTCCAGGCCGTAATTACTAATACGATATTTATCAGCTGGCCGCGGCAGAGAGTGTCAGGGTAATGTTCTGTGGTCGGGTGACGCAATCCCCGCAAAATCTGTCGTCCGCCCCGCTGGCCGTATAGTGTGCTCTGCATAGTCTGGGGTTATGTGGCCAGTACTGCCGGCTGAGAGGAAGTGACCGGTTCCTGGGTCAGGAATCAGGATGGCAGAGTCCCTGCACCCCTGTCAGAAGCTCAGCTACGCCGCCGGCCACTACCTAAATGACCTGTGCGCCTCCATGTGGTTCACCTACTTCTTACTGTACTTCCACTCCGTGCTGGGGTTCAACTCCTTCTATGCCGGCGTCCTGCTGATGGTGGGGCAGGTGGCGGACGGGATCTGCACCCCGCTTGTCGGCTATGAGTCTGACCGACACGCTGGCGCACTGCGTTATGGGCGCAGGAAGACCTGGCACCTGATCGGTAGGTCTGAGAGGTGGCACCTGGTTGGTAGGGATCAGTGTGGCAGGCGCTGCTATTTGGAAGTGATGCAGCAGGTCATGTCTGTGTAAGACAGTTTGTGTGCTATGTCTCGTCATTCCTGCTGGAACCTGTTTTTCTTTTACTCAACCACAATAGCTGTTGCCAAAGTTTTTATAGACAGATAATACAGCTAATAGACAAACAAAATAAAATTCTTGCTTAATGGGAAAAAAAAAGCATTCTTTTATACTTTGTTGCCTGGATTGCCTTACCAGAATTACGGTTAGACCTGCTTAAGTAGATAAATCTTGGTATGAATATATAAATCTGTGAGATATATGGCTGGGGAGGCACTGGCTAGTATCAGAGCCAGATTTACAGATACAGATATGAACCTGAGGGTTCAAATTGGCATTATACAGAGGTGCAGCAGTATATAGTGCTGGAAATTTAGTGTGTTTTGATCAGAGCTGTGCAGAAAAGGTAGACAGGAGAGGCCGTGCCTCACCTGCCATACCCTTTTTACTCCTGAGTTTTGACTATAAAAATGATTAGAATAATACAAATAAGTCCTTTTTTATAATACTTTTTTTTTTTGTGTTATTTTTATAGTCAAAACTTTGGAGTATACCGAAGTATGACAGAAAAGGCTCTCCCTCACTTGACCACACATCACTGATTATAATCATCCTTGTACCCACCTGCTTATTATTTATCTGTTCCCACCCATTAATCCCTCAATTAAGCTTTATTTTTACTACATTTATGCTGGGTGTACACCTGAGCAATTGATGTCCCTGCCGCCTGTCCTATTCATCTATTTGGTAAGTGGTTTGCACAAACAATATTGTGCATATACACTTACCAATAACTACCTGACATGTTTGGCCACAGGAACTGGTAGTCACGTCATTGTCGGCTTGGCCAGTATATGGGTTGGGCAGCTGGTTGGCCGAACAGACAGCCAAATGTACCAATATATCAGCATGGGCTGTGCTACACAGCCTACTAGATATGTCTGTGAACGACGTCTTTCCCAGACATATCGTCAGTACACACAGATAGATGATGTACTATGCGATATGTCGTTTGTCGTCTGAACGAACAGCATATCGCATAGTGTGTGCCTAGTGTAAGATACAGTTTTGCAACTTTCCACATCAAAAAGGGACTTGTCTGCCACTTGTCTCTAATTCTGTCTGGGCACTATTGTATGACCTAGAAAGCAACCCCCCACAGTGGCAGCACAACCCCTTTCACCTACTCAAGGTAGACCAAGAGCATGGCTTGCAACCACCCATTTGCCTAATATACTCTTCCTTTCCTCATTTTATACCCATCAATAGATTTCTGCCAGCACTGACTTTCTTGTTATTATAACTGTATATGCATAATTGTTTATTTATCTAGTTTGTCTGCATCATAATGTATTGCAGTCTGTTCTAACTCAATCAGCAAGACAGAGTGATCTCCAGTCTTTCCTCGTCAACACTCTCACCTGTGCTAACAAGAGAATCACCGACATGATGTCAGCTGGTTCTTTTGTGGCAGGGCTGAATTGTAGTGGAAATGTTGTTTTTGGGGTTAAGTTCATTGTTATAGCAAAGAGGGACTTTGCAATTTATCTGATCACTCTTCATGACATTCTGGAGTATATGCAAATTACCATCATAAAAACTGAAGCAGCAGACTTTGTGAAATCAATACTTGTGTTATTCTCAAAACTTTTGGCCATGGCTGTACATGGGTGGGGGGACAGCACTTTGCTTGCTACCTGGCGGGACCCATATCCAGCGGCTGCAAAGAGGACAGACCATTGCCAAGGCTGCCTCTAGATAGGCGGGGGGGCTTAAGGGGGAGAGGAGGACAGCCGGCTGCTAGTGTGTATTTGCTCGCTTGTTCTCTCTGCAGTCGCCGGCTGTGGGTGCTGCCGGGTAGTGGATTAGGGTGCAGCTGGGGAGAATATTTGCCCGGCGGCTGCTTTGTCTCTTCAGCAGCTGGGCTGTCTCTATCTCGGCAGTGGCTGGGAGAGGAGGATTTGCCCGGCGGTCTGCTCCGTACTCTCTGCAGCTGCTGGGTGTCTCTATCTGGGCGGCAACAGGGAGAGGAGGATTTGCCCGGTGGTCTGCTCCGTCCTTTCTGCAGCTGTCGGGCTGTCTCTCTAGCTAGGCAGCAGCAGGGAGAGGAGGATGTGCCAGGCTGCTGCTCTGTCCTCTCTGCAGCTGACGGGCTGTCTCTATCTGGGCAGCGGTGGGGAGAGGAGGATTTGCCCAGCGGCTTCTCTGTCTTGGAGCATAGCGGGCTCTTATTTGCCAGGCCGCTGCTCAGTCTCCTCTACAGCCGCTGGGTGAGGGGGGCCGCTGGCACGGGGCTGCCCGAGAACTACTTCCAGCAGTGATCGGCACAGGGTTAGGAACCAAGGGAGCAGAGGGGCCGGTAGGTCCCTCTGAGATTGGTGGCTGATGTGACCATGTAAGGGAAAGTCCAGCCTGGTGTGGGCGCATCTGATGCGACCATGCCCGGCAAGTGGTTTCAAAACAAATACCTTAACATTTTAAGATCAACAATAGCTACAAAAATAGCTACATTTATGTCTCGGCCTGTAGTGCCGTAAAGTCAGTACTTTATCAGAAGATCCCCGATCACTATATATGTACTTAGACTGACACAGCAATGTTCATAAGAGTATTTGCCCTGATTATTAAAGACATTACCATATTATAATTTGTTAGCAAGTGCCCAGATTATGCTTGCTGTAACCATATATGGTTATATACCAGCAGTAGCCAATGATGTACCAATTGATGCTCAGATTTTATAAGTACTGCTTATATGATACAGGATGAGTCTCCCATATCCAAATATTCCGAAATGCAGAATTTTTTTTTTTAGCATGACTGAGATTGTGTTTATTGAACCATCAAAGGTTTCACTAACTTTATGTAATGCAAAAAATTATTAAAAATATTGTGTAAAATTACCTGCAGGCTGTGTTTTTAAGGTGTTAATAAAACATAACTGCATTTTGTGTTTAGATTTGGGTCCCATTCCCTAGATACCTCATTATAGTATGCAAATATTCCAAAATACAGAATATTTCGATATAAAAAATACTCCTGTCCCCAAGCATTTTGGATATGGGAGACTCATCCTGTAGTAAACATGCACTTATTGATCTAGCTGTAACTAAATCATTATGCACATGCAGTGCTCATGATGTATTAGAAGTTCCTGAATAACTATACATATTCAATGCTAATATTGAGCCATCGGTGCCCAAATGTTTTTATGTAGCCCTTGGAGAGTACTTGCCACAGAATTTATCTAGTGCAGTACAAGATTGTGCATAATGTCATATTTATAGCTCCATATAGCTGTACTTGCTATGTGTTGTAGAGGTGGCTAGCATCTGGATTTTGTAGACACCTGCACAACCAGTGTTCTTTTAAAGTCAAGATGCCGGCTGACAAACAGCAAGTTACATTTTTTGCAAGCTGGGTTCTGTTGGCCTGATAAATGCAGTGAACGAAGATGCAGTGTGATAGTTGTATCGTATGGCCCAAACTGTTAGTATTGGAGCCAGCACCTGAGTACAGTCTCTGATCCCAGCTACATTTCACTGTCCATGCTGTTGGGAGTCCTAGTCCTTGTGGGTAATCTGGTGCTGACAAGCAAAACTTACGAATATAATATTTTATTGCATTATCTCACACTGATATTGCATGCATATTTACCAACTTTCATTATTTTTGTTTGCGACATCTCTATTTCATTACGTAAATTAAAAGTAAAATGTAAGGCGGGGAAGTGGTTGACATAGGAATGCCTGCTCAGCTTATGTTTGGTAACTGGTAACTGTGCGTTTTTGCTACTATGAATTCCACTGATATTTTATTTACTGTTAGACAATTAAGGAGAGAAACCAGATTTTATTGACTTCATTCCTGTAAGGAGCATCATATGTATTCCAATTTTTATCAATGTGGAATGTTGCCATGTTATATGCGTTTATGGGGGTTGATTCAGCCGTGCAATGCTGAACGCAGATTCCCGATTGCCTGTAATCTGCACGTGTGCAGGACCCATTCTGTAACTGTTCAGGCTAGGTCCTGCGCAATCGCACGCTGCCCCTTGAATGCCTCTGCCTGATTGACAGGCAGGGACATTTAAGGGGCGGTGTGGGGTCGGCCGGAGTTCCCAGAAACGGGGGCGTGTCCGTCCTGTTTTTCGAGAGTGGCAAGGCCAGGGATCGCGTCAGCGGACTCTGGGCCTAATTCAGACCCGCTCGCAAGCGGGTCGATGTTGGCCCAGTGCGCATGCGCACGACGGAGGCGGCTCCATCGTGCGCATGCGCGAGACCCAGATAGCGACGGGCAAGCCGTCGCTATGGGTCTCGCTACAAAGGGGGCGTGCTGTCGATGGTGAGTGACAGCACGCCCCCTTTGGTGGGCGTGGCTGGCCAGACAGAGGCGTTCCCATGGGAACACCTACCGTCTGGGGCCGGCCCCACTGACATCCTGGGAGTGCATTAGGCTCTGATAGAGCCAAAAGCACTCCAGGGCTTGCAGCAACGAGACCCTACCACAAGGGTCTCGTCGTCTTGACCATCGCAACCATCTTCCTGGCCGCTCGCTATAGCTGTGGGTGGTCACCCACAGCTATACGAGCGGCCAGGAGGCCGCTCTAAAAATTCAGAAGGACGGCCCTGATTCAGAGCGAGCGCTCTGTCAGAGCCTCCGGCTCTGAATCGGGGCCTCTGTTTCCTGGCCTCGCAAGCTGGCCAGCTTGAGTAAGCTGAGGCTTATTCAGCTGCCTGGTGGCCTGGTGCCATCCACCATCGTGACCGATGGTGATCCCAGCGTGCGACCTCGGCCGCAAATGCAGCAGGAGGTATCATACACCTCCCTGCTGCATTTGCATATTTGCAAGGACAGAATTGCGTGCAATTCCATCCGCTGCTGAATCACCCCCATAGTTTTTGGAATGGTTAAATGCTCTTATAGGCTTGTTATACAGCAAAATAAGAGGCTTACAGTAATACAGGTGTTAATTGGGTTAAGTCTAGGCTATGATCATGTTCCAAAATTGAGAGATATGAGGGACTTATTATTGAGATCAAAGGATAGAGGGTTGCATTGCATCAAGGCGCAATCACTGATGCAGGTAGTTGGATTTATCTGCATAGTTTTGAATTGTCGCTATTCGAATTTCCGTAGTTACTGCCTTTTGAGATTTTTAAGGTTCTTGAATAACTCTTGTTGTTGTTGTTTTGTTGTCGGTAGTGGAGGTAGCTGTTGGAGTTGCACTTTGTTGGAGGCTTATATTTTTTGGTAAGGTAGATTATACCCTTTTCACATTGCAAAAATAACCTGGGATATTGGCGGGGTGACCCGGGTCGAGGTACAGTGTGAACGCCCACCAAAAACATTCCCGGGTCAAGTGATCCATCATTTTAACCCTGCAGTCGAGCAGTGTTGAACACTGGAACAAACCGGGTTCAAGTGCAGTGTGAACGGGCCCTACCCGGGTTATCCAACCCAGGACTCGGCAAACACCACTGATTGAATGTTCCTGGGTCTCACTTGATGATGTAGGCAGCCACGCATACAGGCGGGACACAGCAGATAACAGCAGAGGCAGCAGTCTGAAAGGGGTTAATACCACTACTGTCATTACAGTGTTGGCTAATTGAAGTGATGAAGTGAATTGTACATTATGCTTTCAGGAGCTGCATCATGCTCTCACTAGCTGAATCAAATAGCAGTAAAGCGCACACACACTCATGGACTCAAGGCTAAACAGTGGTAATCCATCAGCCATGATTTCTGCAATGCTGTGAGCAAGCCCTCCCTTTTGTGACCTTATCTTTGTGAGGCTGAAAAAGTAAATTTTTCATGACATCCATAGGGTTGTACAGGGATGACCTGGGTTCCGTGTGAACGGGGCCAACTCAGGAACAACCCGGGTCAAAAGGTGCAGTGTAAAAGGGGTCTGGGTTTGCGATGTGAAAGGGGTATGTGGCCACTGGGTGATGTTGATTTAGGTGGGCAGTTAGAAGCCAGCCATGCCTTGAACTCTGGTGTGTGCAGAAGGCTGCACTGCAGGGGCCATGCTGTATACTTGCATCAATTATCTTAAATTTATTGGGTCACGTGTGCTGCAGACAAACTAGAAGAGAGATTAGGGTCTCAGGGTCTTATGATGTTTTCCTGTGGGTAATGGTAGAGGGTAAATTGTGCTTAAGTGGCGGGGTGTTTTCATTGGAATCTGTATGATTTACCACCGGCCGTTCAAATCCCGACAGCGGAAGCCCGGCAGTGAAGATCCCGACAGGTGAATATTTTTTTCTATTTACCATGTGGATTACTGAGGTCCTCAACTATTAAGATGTTCAGTACCAGTGCAGGTGGTTATATGAGGGTGGGTCACAGCAGGCTGCTCTGATCGAAGTCCAAGCCATGTCCCCATAATGTAATTTATTTTTAATTTGCATAATAATCAGTGTTATATTTTACAGTGAGGATTTTATATACCAAGTAATTCTGTCACATCCTATTCTGATTGCTGTAGATGATTATTTCAAGTGCTCTGTCCTACCCACCCCCATGTCCTGTTACAGCACTGTGCTTGTCATCAGTTCCGTTGCGCAATATATCTTATCTAAGCTTACCAGGCTTCAGTAAACTAATTTAAAAACCAAAGAAAACATTTATTTTATAGTGGAACAGATACTTTGTGTAGGATGCACTAGTCACGAGTATAAGATTGTGCAAAAAGGAAAACTAAAACCCTGTTTCCTTTTTCAAAATAATGGTATGAGTCATTGGTAGCATAATCCAAAATTAAGCGCATTATGTTTAAAGTTTAAACACTCCCAAATATTGAGGGAATTGTGATTTAATGTGAAACACTGTTATAGACATACTAGCTACCCAGCATTGCCCAGTTTGAAGACTGGACCCTGAAGTACACCTACAAACTGCGGGAGTAAATGACTGTGAAGGCAGGGTGTATTGTCATACTGTTTGGAATGGGGTATATCAGGAGCAGACTGACTTATAGAACAGAAATCTATATAGCTTCCAAAATCACTTGAGTTTCAGAAATCACTGCAGAACAGAGGGGGTGATTCAGCTGCGGAAAGATATGCTATCGCAGCTGCTAACATATTAGCAGCCACAATAGCTGTAATGTGGTAATGCAACAGGAGGCATCACTCCTCCTGAATGCATTACTGATTTGAGGGCGTAGCATGAAATCTGCAATCCCTTCGGCCGGCTGAGTGACAATGAGGTCACGCAAGCCGGCCGCCGCAGATTACTAAATGATTGTGGGAATTCTCTGTCAGCCATCGGGGGGGGGGGGAGAGAATCATGGGACAAGAGTCCTGTTCCCAGACAGAAACTGGGCTTGCCCACGGTGGCACTGTGTGGCTTCGATCAATCTCCCCTGCTGTTTGTAATCTCCGTATGCTAAGCTTTGCCAGGATCAAAGATTGTGGATTGATTTATTCTGTCTGCCAAAGTCTGAATGTATTGAGTGCTGAGCTGCTCATGAGCTTGCCAGGCACTCTAAGACCCCTGGGGCTGCTGCTGTAAGATGAGACAGTGAGTGAAATGCTAATAATGCACACTGTTTAATGCCAAAGCTTATCATGCAAACACAGAGGGTGCATACACACCTGTTCGATATCTGGCCCATTTAGCCAAATTGGAATGACAAATCAGGCATATTGTGCAGTGTGTATGCCCAATTTGCACGTTCCCACGGTCGCATGCGATATCGTGCAATTGGCTGTGCTGCACAGTCAATCACACCATATCGCATGTGAGCCTGTAAAAGTTAATGAAGAACAGAACAGTAATTGTTCCGTCTTTCATTACATCTTTTAAGTGTGTACCGGCAATCATGCGATGTCCAGGGTGAAGACAAATCGCCCTGAACATCGGCACGATTGCCGGTCCTTTAGGTGTGTACCCACCCTTACTCTGTATTTCATGTTTGTGGCTGGTGGAAAAGTGATATAACAGAACTTTGGAAGAGATGAGAGTGTGACTGTGTGTGTATGAAGCCAGCCCCTCAGCCCCAGAACCTGTGTAATTTAAGAATGCCCATATTGTGGGATTGTGTGACAGTGTGTTGCCCTGACAAGGTTCAAATCTAGGCAAAAACGTAATCCTGGTTAAACTATACCGCCATGCTAGGTACGAAACTTCCGCCGTGCATAAAGGACAAACAGACACACACTTTCTTTCATTATATAGATAAGCTGTAAGGGTTATAATCTTGAAGGGAAATTCAATGCGTTGAATAGAAACAATACTTACAACTGTACTGCTTAATCCATTTAAAGGTGGAGCCACTCTTTGATTTGCAGTCTGTCCACTTTGGGTATAAATATACTGAACAAAAAAAATCATAAATGTTACTCTGTACCCTATCCACCTAGTGAAGTATATCCACTGAAAGGCAAAAAGTCATGGGATAGCTATGTAAAGGTAATGGTCGCCATACTGCGATGTCTTTAAAATGCCCAGACCTACATCAGTTGTAATCTGACATCTCGTGAGTCAGTTTGAACACTGGCTAGACTGCTCATAGTGGAGGCGTGAATTATCAGAGTTTGAACAGGGCATGATAGTGGGAGCCCTATGGATGGGGCATTCTATTTCCAAAGTTGGTGCGGACGTTGAACATCGCTCGGTCTATGGTGTCGCATGTGTACCGGGAATACCTCATGGAAGGCATTATCGCCTACCATGGACAGTGATGTGGCCGAGCATGGTAGGTGCTTAACGATTGTGACCAGCTGCGTTTGGCCAGAATTGTCTGTGGTAACAGACAAGCAACACTGGCTCAAATCGCATCCCTATTTAATGCAGGAGGTACCAGAAACCAATATCCAGCAGGTAAATGCAGTGTTCTTTAGCTTCCATGGAATATGGGAGCCGATGACCCACCAGAGTGCCCCTGTTAACACTACGACACCGGACACAGCTCCTCACCTGGGCTCGCTATTTGGACTCTGGAGGACTGGCAACGTGGCGTTCTCCAATGAGTCATGGTTTCAGTTGTTTTGGTATGATGGTAGGGTTCAGGTGTGGCACAGACCCTATGAGGCCATGGACCCAGGCCAGTTGTCAACAAGGCTCCGTGCAGGCTGGTGGTGGTTCCATAATGGTGTGGGGTTTGTTCAACTGGTATGAGTTGGTTCCGCCTTAACACGACATTGACCGGTAACCCCTATGTTGCATTGCTTGATGACCATTTGCAGCCCTTCATGTACCCCTACAACAATGGAATATTTCAGCAGGATAATTCACCATGTCAGTCCTAAATTGTCCAGAACTAGTTCAAGGAACAAACTGGAGAGTTCCGATGAAAGGTGTGGCCACCACTTTCGCCCAACATTAATCCAATTGAGCATTTATGGAACGTGATGGAGAGGTCCATTGGCAGCCAATATCCTGCACCTACAAATATTGGGGCGCTGTGGAAGCTATCAAGACGCCTTGGGTCAACATCTCTCCAGAGGACTTCCGTCCACTTGTTGAATCAATGCTGCGTCAAGTTGCTGCACTTTGTCGGGCTAGAGGGGGTCCTACACGATACTAGGCATCTATCCCATGACTTTTGGCACTTCAGTTTATAATAACAATCTCTGACTCCCTCTAATGTTACAGATGCTGCTTCTACCTACAGTCTTGAACAATTATTAATATAACCTAATTATTAATATAACCTAATGTTCATAATAAAAGGTGCAGCAAATGTATTTTATGTAATGGGCAGTAAAAAGTATATTGTTAATCCCTATAAGCAAGGCAGCATTGAAAAGAAAAAGCTGTACAGTAAATCCATATATGTAAAATGTTCCTGTCTTCAGCCTCTCAACACATTTTCAACCTATGTGATTTTGTAACCAACCACAGATATTGCTATATCAGTCCAATTGCATTCCCTGTCATAGCTATGGATCTTGCATTATGTATGGGCACCCTCAAATCACCCCAACTCCCTATGCATTCTTATTGTGACAATCCTCATTAAATTCTTCTTGTTGGGAAGCCTCCTCTTCTGGGTAACAGTTGTGGGTGTCTCTCCTGTGAACTGGTCCCTTATTTTACGATCAGCTCTCAAATATCTGGAGGTTTTATATTGTAAGCCCCACTGTTGCTGGAGAGGAAAAGCCATTGGGTATAGACCCCAAAGGAGCCTATAGAGGAAATATTTTCTGTAAGTAACACCTGATCCAGGTTCAAAGTATTTTGTTGCCAACCGCAACTGGTAAATTCTGGGTACACACTGACCGATATATTGGCCGTTCAATTGAACGGCCAATATACTGTATCATGGGCGGGTGTGTACCAGCGATATGTCTCTGAACAACGTCGTTCACAGACATATTGTGTTGGGCTGTGCAGCATGGCCAATATATCTGCAGCTATATCGGCACATCATGCTGTGTGTATGGAAGGACAGCCGACAACCTGTACACTTGCTGCAGAGGCCACCGGTGACTGACAATACAACTGGGCTGGCACATGTAAATGCCTGCCCAGTTGTGACATCTGGCACAACACATTGGGCTGACATTTGGTAAGTGTGTATGCACTTGGCAATCAGATAGGACGGCCGATCCATCATCCTAGTGTGTACCCAGTTTAAGGGGAGTCGCAGGGATGAGAACTCATGATAATTCAGCCTGTGTGAAGTCTGTCTAATCCCGAGCTTTTATAGTCTATTTGTTAGAATATATTTCGGCAAATTTGAAACGCTGGTCACCTGCCTTTATTAGAATAAACTCTCTTGTCCTTTTCCACAAACTGTGAATGAAAGAACACTCATAGGGAGCAATTCAATTCCAGTTGATGTTACATCAACTCTACTTCACCTGGTCTTCACCTACTTTGCTGGGAAACCCTATGGGGGTGCGAGGTGATTTATAGGTGATATCATGTTGATGTAGCAACACCTGAAATTAAACTGCGACCATAACCTTTACTATAGCCTTTCTGGCATAACTGTGCTGTGTAGTGCCAAACTTTTTAATACAATCCATACACCTCCAGATTGCAGTGCCAGCTGGAGCTGCAGTGCTGGGCTCAGAAATGAGTAGGTCTATGGCAGAAAGTAAAGCTGGGTACACACTGTGCAGATCAGATACACGCTCCAATCCCCTAAGCAATTTCCTGATCTGTGTGCATCCCGTACACATGGACCTATTTTTAGCTCTTCAGTGGTATCGTTAGGGCGAACATCTGCATTTTTAAGTAGCAAGATGCTACCTTCCAATCCGACTGTTGCAGGAACGTTTGAAACCGTTTAATGGCTAACGCTTTTGCTTGCACACCTATGCAATTATTTGGCTGATCTCGGATTATCTGTCCAATAATTGCATAGGTATGTACCCAACATAAACCCACAGTTTAGCATAAAACCAGATTAAGAAATCAGTATAGAAAATATTCTAGAGTTTAAAACAAAGCTCTGTGACCTAAAGTTATAAAAATTTGAGTTTTCTTGAACATATGACAAACTGCAGTTCATGAGGATACTCTGAGTGTTTTAGTAAAGTAAATATGATTTCTTCCATCAATCTACAGGCTTTTTCTTTTTTGTTGCAGGAACACTGAGTGTCATTATCTCATTCCCTTTTATCTTCAACCCATGCTTTGGCTGCACAGAAAACACCCCCCAGTGGGTGGGCTTGATATACTTTATCCCTTTCATCATCGTTTTTCAGTTTGGTTGGGCAGCTACACAAATCTCTCATCTCGCGCTCATCCCAGACCTGGCTAAAAATGAACATGATAAAGTGGAGCTCACAGCATTCCGGTATGTTACACTATCCTCAGATCTAATCATTTTGGTTAGGAATTAATATAGTCTGTTCTTTAGTAATAACAGGTATAGTGTTATATATATATATATATATATATATATATACACATATATATATGTGTATATATATATATGTGTGTGTGTGTGTGTGTGTGTATATATAATTATATATATATATATATATATATATATATATATATATATATATAATTTTTTTTTAAAGCTTGAGTGTTCCACGGGCACCTTGGGGTATAGGCGGTGCGGCAGCAGCATTGGGCACCACAGAGTTAAAACTTTCAGCCTCCCAGGATGCTCTGGGATCCCTCCTCTATACCCCGCCCCCTAGCCAAGGCCATCAGTTTTCGTCGGTGCCCGGCCAGGACTCGGAGCACATGTAGCAGAGTGGGGCTGTTACAGTCCCTGAATATCTTTCAAGGCAGCTGTGGCTGCACATCTAGAGCAGTACAGCATGGACAGTCTGTACAGACGTCCATGCTGTCGCTCCTTCAACCCGCCGGTACCAGTAAGCCAATACCGATCCGGGGATACTGGTGGGGGTCTGGGGTCACGGCTAGCGGTGACCCTGGACCACCCGGACTGTGGCCAGATCCAAGGGGACAAGGTAAGCGGCAGGTCCCGCGGAGGGTACCTGCCGGAGAACACAGTCTTCAGTCCCCAGGCAAGGGGCTCCCTGGGGACTGGCTTGCGAGTGGAGCCAGGTATTAACTCTCCTTCAAGCGTCGATAAGGTCAGTGTATGCTACGCTGTTTCCTACCAGGCTCTGTGTCTGTGCAGTTGATTTCAGCGCTGGTAGTGCAGGAAGTTATTTCTGCATTGTATGTGACTTAATGCTAGCGCTCTGCCTGTACTTTAACTTCCATTTTTCTATCCCTGTTTTTCCTCTGCTAAAGCCCTTGCGGTGCGGTGCTGCAGGGTAGTCATTGCCTCACTGTAAAAGTATTTGTGAGGGGAGTCACATACACTCCGTTACACTCATCATCTGAGAGGGAACGTGATTTTCCCCTACTGCTAAAGGGTACCACATGTAATGTACTAATAGCGGAAGGTGATGTAGCACGGGGGGGTTTATGCAGGGCGTGTTTTCTAATCACGCCCAGTTACTGTATCTGCGCCTGTGCAGGAACACCTTGGCCTTGTTGAGCTTGGGTCAGCTGCCCACACCCCCCCGCGTTGTCCCACAGGGGTTATCACGGCAGTCTGTTAGGTCCTCACCCATATAGGGGTTCCCCAGGAAGCTGAGTGGTACCCCAGTGTCTCCCGCTCGCCCACCCAGGTCTCACAGGAGCCTGCGTGTGTGGGTTCACTGTCCAATTCCGTACAGCACCTAACGGACGTGTTACAGGGGGAGTCATCAATTCGGCCTGCTAAGCGGTCTGTAGTGTCTCTGCATGATGATGATGATGTCATGACATCTGATGACAGTGAGCTTTTTGACCTTTCAGACCAGAAGTCTAAGTCAAAAATATATATGCCATGCCTTATACGGGCAGTCCGTACGGTCTTGGTTATTAAAGATAACGACCCCCCCCGTGGGCAATACTAAATATGCCTTCTTTAAGAATATTAAAGGGTTAATGCCACTGTATTTCCGCTATCTGGTCAGTTGGTTAACCCCTTGGTGAATAATTATTTTTTCCAAGTGGGAAACTCCTCGCAGATGCATTCTCATGTCACACGCCTATTGGGGAGTGCTACGTTACCCATGCCCTCCATGTCCTCCTTAAAGCATTCCACGGATCCTTACGTTGCAATATGCCTAAAATTCCAGTTCTTGCCTTGCTGGAGGGGCGTCCAGACCGTTTATGGCCGTGTGCTAGGTGACCACAGCCACGGAGCGCGCAGCTGATAGCTTGCAACTGTCTCTGGACTCGGACTCGTCGCCTGAACAGGCGGAGTTGGTGGGCAATACCAGAGACTCAGCCACGTATATTACTGAGGCAGCCTTGGACATAGGTCTCCTCATTTCCAGAATATCCTTGGCAGCCGTGGCAGGTCGCCGCAACCTAGGGTTGCTCTCTTGGAAAGCGGATGCAGATTCCGAAAAGGGTTTGGAATGCTTGCCCTTTAATGGACAGGTCCTTTTTGGCTCTGATTTGGACAACATTGTGGCTACTCTGGCAGCAGCTAACTCTGCGTGTCTGCCATCGGCTACGGTCCCAGCAGGGTCTGGTGCTTCGTCCTTTCGGCCCTATAGGGCCCATGGTAAGTCCAAAGTGCAGTCCTTTCCACGGCAGTCAACAATCAGGAATCTGCCAAGCCAAACAAGCCGGCTTAGAGTACAAGACATCCTACTCCCACGTCGGATGACAAGCCTTCGGCCTGAGGCCTCCCCTTGGGGGACCCCAAAGTGGGAGGCCGGCTTCTTCAGTTCGCCCAGTGCTGGTATCTGACTACTGTGGACACTTGGGTCAGAGAAGTGGTCTCTCTGCGGTACGCTCTCTCCTTGCGGCAATGGCTTCCCAGCCAGTGTTTCACTAGAGGCCTTCCATCAGTCAAGGCCATGGAACTCCAGAAAAGCTGCACTCTATGCTCCAGGCTGAAGTTATAGTGCCTGTTCCGTTATCCCAACAGGAAACGGGATATTACTCGAATCTCTTTCTGGTACACAAACCCAATGGGTTTTACCGGCCCAACATCAGGTCCCTAAACAAGCCTTTCAGGGTTCTTCGGTTCAGGATACGGACCCTCCGTTCCATTATATTGGCAATGGAACCTTGGGATTTCATGGTGTCTCTGGACATTTATGAAGCCTACCTGCATATACCTATTATCTTGGCGCAACAGCATTTCCTCAGGTTTGCGATGCTAAGCCGCCATTTCCAGTTTCAGGCACTGACCTTTGGTCTGGCCACTGCGCCTCGAGTATTTACCAAAGTCATGGCGGTCATGGCAGCCCACCTATGGATGGGTCAACAGGACAACAGGGGTCCGCCTGTTGTCCTATCTGGACAACCTCCTGTTGTTAGCAGGGTCTCCAGAAATCCTTCAGCGCCATCTGCAACTAACAATATCTGTGCTGCACAATCATGGCTAGCTGATAAACTGACAGAAGTCCTCCCTGGTTCACTCACCAAGGATGCTCCGTTTCGGAGCCCTGTTCGTCTCCCAACACCAGTGTATCTTTGTGACAGAGGACAATATTTCTGTATTACAGGCAGGTAAACGCAGTTGCCTTCGCAGCCGACTAGTGTCTGTGCATTCAGCAATGAGGTACTGGGCTCCATAGTGTCAATGTTCGACATGGTGGAATATACCCAGTTCCACTCCAGACCTCTGCAGCAGCCAATCCTCAACAGATAGTATGGGTTGCCCAATCGGATAAAGACACAGACAATTGTGCTTTCCCCGGAGGTACGTCTGTCTCTAGCCTGGTGGCTACTGACTACTCGCCCGAACAGGGGGCGCCCCTTTTGCATTGCGGACTGGGTCCCTCTGACGACAGACGCCAGTCTCCAGGGCTGGGAAGCAGTGACTGGTCCACACTTCTTTCAAGGAAGGTGGACGCCAACAGAATCTGCACTTCCAATAAATCTCTTGGAACTTCGGCCAGTATTCAAGGCTCTCCAGCAGGTAACACATGTCCTCCATGGAAGGTCCGTGCTGGTACAGTCAGACAACGCCACCATGGTGGCTTATATAGACCCCCAACGAAGAACCCGAAGTCGGGCAGCTCTGACAGAAGTGTCCCGCATTCTAGCTTGGGTGAAGGCCAATCTCCCTGCTATAATTCAGACTTTCTCAGCTGTCAAGATGTGCATCCAGGGGAATGGTCTCTTTACCAGGAAGTGTTTCACCAACTGGTGAACAAGTAGGGCCTTTCAGAAATAGACCTCAGGTCCTCCCGACACAACAACAAGCTACCTGTGTATGGTTCAATCACAAAAGACGGAGGGGCTCTTCTGGTCAGGTGAACCTTCAGGTTTGCGTATCTGTTCCTTCCGTTTCCCCTTCTTCCTCGAGTTACTCGCAGATTCAAGCAAGAAGGCGACACGCTTCTGCTGATGGCTCCAGCGTGGGCCAGACGGCACTGGTTCTCAGATCTTTAGGGTCTCTCAGTCGACACTCCGATATTGTTGCCTCTGCATCTGGACCTGTTGTCTCAGGGTCCTTTCAGCACCCGGACCTGGGTCATCTGGCTTTGCTAACGTGGCTGTTAAGACAGCCCTCTTAAGGTCCAGGGGTTTTTCCAGCTCCGTTAACACCATGCTCAGAGCTAGGAAACCTACTTCTGCAGGGATTTACCACCGAGTGTGGCATACTTGCTTTGAATGGTGTCGTCCTCCAGGTGCTGATCCTCAGGTCCTTAGGATATCCAGGTTTTCGGCTTTCCTACAAACTGGCTTAGATCACGGTCTTCACCTTGCTTCACTGAAGGTGCAACTTTCTGCCCTGTCAGTCTAGTTTTCAGCGTAGGATTGTTACACTTCCTAATGTCCACACCTTTATGCAAGTTGTACTTCGTATTCAGCCTCCCTTCGTCCCACCAGTGGCCAATGGGATTTGGCTATGGTCCTGAGGGCTCTCCAAGGACCGCCATTGAAACCGCTAGGCTCAGTGGATTTCAAATGGCTTACAGCTAAGACTGTGTTTCTTCTGTCCATTACTTTGGCCAGAAGGGTGTCAGATTTGGGGGCTCTCTCAAGTCACCCTCCCTTTCTGATTTTTCATAAACACAGGGCGGGGCTTCGCACTCGCCCTGGTTTTATACCTACGGTTATATCTAGTTTCCACATTAGGAAATCATAGTAGCGGCCTTTAATTCCCCAGACCTCTCCGCTGGTGAGGCCTCTTTGGATATGGTACGTGCTCTAAGGATTTATGTTGACTGTACCAGTTCCTTTAGGAAATCGGACTCCCTTTTTGTCCTCTATGGTTTCCATAAGAAAGGTTGACCTGCCACTAAACAAACTTTGTCAGGATGGATTCGCTTGGCGATTTCTAAGGCTTACATTCGTGAGGGCCTTCTTGGACCAGCCTCTCTTAATCCTCACTCTACTCGGTCTGTGGGTCCTTCGTGGGCAGTTCGCCGTAGTGCCTCGGTTGTTCAGCTTTGCAAGGCAGCCACGTGTTCTTCTGTCCATACCTTTGTCAGGTATTTATGCATTTGATAACTTCGCCTCTCAGGATGCTTCCTTCGGGCGGAGGATTCTCCATCCAGCACAGGAGCGTCCCCACCCTTAAAAGGATACTGCTTTGGGACATCCCCAAGGTATCCTATGGATACCCTATGGACCCTAAAGTAGAAAATAAGAGATATGGTAGGAACTTATCCTTATCTCTTTCTACGAAGTCCATAGGGTTCCACAGGACTCCCGCCCTGTCGCACCTGTACTGCAGATGGGCTTTAATCTGGTCACCGTTTTTTCCGTCTCCTTCTGGTGAGAATGTGATTCTTGTGTGTTCCAGACTTTCTTCTCTCTCTTTGTTCTCCTCCTCCGGCCTATGGCTTGTTACGAAACTGATGGCCTTGAAGTATAGAGGAGGAAAGCCAGTGCATCCTGGGAGGCTGAAAGTTTTAACTCTGTGGTGCCCAATGCTGCTGCCGCATCGCCTATACCCCAAGGTATCCTGTGGACCTTTGTAGAATTAGAGATAACAAGGGTAAGTTCTTACCATATCTCTTATAAAAAAAATAAAATAAAATATATGTATATATAAAAATTGGGTGGCACTCGCAGTTGTACAGGGGATCAATCAGTCGGAGGTCCCGCTCTCCTTAAGTTCAACGTTTCAAATTTATTACATTTTTCATGAGGAACAATAAAAACAAATAACATGTTACCTTAAATACATGTGCGAATCACCCACCCGACCGTGCACACATGACACCGCTTGTGCCCGGACTTGCGCTGACGTCACTGAGAGCGCGCCAGGTCGCGGCGGGTCTGACGTCAGATGCCGGGACAGTTGCTTAGCAACCCAAAGAAGTGTGTGAACATAACCATAGTAACAGCTACAGACCCTCACATAGGAAGAGCAAGAAACCATCTGTGAAATAAAAGTAACAAAATAATAGCGAACATATCACATAGTAAAACAATCTGACTACATAACATACTGAGCTAGAAAGTAAAATAAGAACCATTTCGCACGGAGCTAGGTACAGCACAAAACAGAATGGCAAACTAAAGCTATAAGAAGCATGTAAATGACGAATACTCATTAAGACCAAACGGTCTGACAGTGTTTAAATCATGAATCCATTTAACTTCTTTTTGCAACTTCTCCTAGCCCCATCTCCTCCTCTAACATCGACTGGTACAAAGTCTATCATTTTGTATTTCAAGGAAGCTAAACTATGCCTGCAATCCTTAAAATGTCATGCCACCGGTTGGTCCGTGGATCTACCTTCAAGTGCCAACCTAATGGCACTTCTATGCAAAGCCATACGCTCCTTGATTTTCCTAGTGGTCTTTCCTATATAATATAATATTTTAGCAGGAGTGCCGAGTGTGTGTGTGTGTGTGTGTGTGTGTGTGTGTGTGTATGTCACCGGGTGCCCTCCTTCATGGATAAAATACAAACAAGAGGCAATGTGTTGGCGACACTTACGGTTTTAACAACAGTGAATTAGACGTCTCTCTCCCCTCGAGCTGAGTTAAACGTTTCAAATTTAATACAAATTTTTCATCAGGAACAAGTAAAAACACCAACAATCTTACCTTATATACATGTATGAAACACCCAACAGACCGTTCTCTCCCCTCCTCGTTTGTTTCCAGACTTCACTGAATGCGCGCCATGTTGCGGCGGTCATGACGTCAGATGCTGGAGGAGTTGCTAAGCAACTAATACTTGTGTATATCCAGCACCATAACAGTGTAGGACCTCATACACAGGAAACACTATATAGACAGTGATAACAGAAAATATCTATAGCACATTCAAATCATGTTGCTATCAAGTATGTTAGGCTGGACAAGGAATAATACTCATACTTTAAATAAAACATGACAATGACAAATTCTCATTGAGCCCAAAAGGTCTTACTGTATTGAGCTCATGGATCCATTTTGCCTCTACCTGCAGCAATCTCTTAGCCCGATCTCCTCCCCTGATATCAATTGCCACAAAATCTATACTTTTATATCTTAAGGAAGCTAAACTGTGACTGCTCTCTCTGAAGTGTCGGGCTACTGGTTGCTCTGTGGGACTGCCTTCCAGCGCCAAACGTATTGCGCTTCTCTGTAGCGCCATGCACTCCTTAAATTTCCTGGCAGTCTTGACTATATAATAAAGACTGCATAAGCACCTGACAAAATATACTACATATTGACTATTACAAGATAGCCTGTGTTTTATGCTGGAAAATTGAGTACATCGGTATATCATAAACCAACGGATGCAAATAACCTCCTTTTGGCCTGTAGTTATCATCCTGCCCCTTTTAAAAAAAAAAAAAAAAAGGACTACCTTTTTCACAATTCCTGAGGGTGCATCGAATATGTTCTGTGATAGCCCACTAACTTTCAGTTAACGACTTGGAAGGCATGAATGACTCCTAGTTCCAATAAGTAGAAGTGCAATTCCTTACTTTAATGACACCGTTTTCTGCAGATTGTCAATCTGTTTTTATTCGTGCAAATTTATCATTGTATTGGGATACAGTTGGGATGAAATTTTGCAAACGACAATACACAATGTTACAACAACATATCACGTTGACATTAGTTCACACAGAAAATATACAAATGTTTCCTTGTATTTTATTATACTGGAACTAAGCAGGGAAATCAGCTGTCCTCCTGAACTCTGTAAGTGCAACTGATAAGTGCAATTTTAACTATCACATAAATTTTACCATATATTTAACACTGAATAAACATTAAAGTTGCCTATAATCATCAATTACCTTAACTGACACTATAGTCTCTTATCCTATTGTTAAATGCTATAAATATATTTATATACTGGTATGTGAGCTCACTACCTTATGCTAGCTTAGCGTTAGTCTCGAGGTTGTGCACAGTGTTGCCCGTGTTGACGACTCCGAAAACGGTTATTTGTTATGGTACGGAAACAATAGACTCTATTGTTAATTGTATGTTTTTTCCAAAAATCAACTGGAGACTCCGTCATATTATTTCTCTCTCTACACTTGCTGTAACGAGTTGGCTGTCAATCTGTCTGGCTCTAGATTAATGTAGCAGTTCCCTTTCCTGGCAATGACGTCACAATAGCAAAGTGAGTTCAATAAGCCGAACAGTTATTTGTAACTAATCCAGATAAAGGTATTCTGGCTGCTTTATTTAATGTCACTCTAGGGGAGATGGTCTGTCTCTGCCAGATGAGATCTTTTATTTTGGCATGTACTCAGTGTGGCTTCTAAATAATACTGTAGCTAATCTTGAATATAATTTAACTTGCAATAATTCATATTCTGTTGCAAGATTATTATACTTTAACTGGCTGCCTTTAACTTGGCTGATCCACGTACGAAACCACAATGTCACTATGTCAGATTCAGAGTGTTATTAGCCTAGCTATCCTGCAGAGGCAGTCTGGACATGCAAAGGGACTCCCTCTAGGTGGTGTTAACTGTGCTGCCTTGGGTTTTAATGAAGAGGGGAAAGAATGTTTCCTCTTACCACCTTCTTGATCAGGTCCGCCTCCTACCCGCACCTCCCGGCCGTCAGCATGGGTAGCTCCACCTGCGGCCGCACCCCCCGGCTCTCTCTCCAGGGAGCTTCACAGCTTCTCCCAGCAGCCGACGTCCCTCAGCCCAGCTCCGCCTATAGCCAGCACCTCCTGGCCCTGATCCAGGGATAGCTCCGCCCACTGCCGCACCTCCTGTCCGTCACCAGGGACAACTTCGCCCGCTGCCGCACCTCCCGACTCTCCGCACGGAGCCTCTCTCCTTAGTTGGCCGGAAGCTGTCAGCAGTGAAGGCAGAAGAGCCACAGGATCTCTCCGTTGCTCCCCGGCAATCACCACCTCCGGTCAGTACAGCCTCCTCGGTCCGTTACTGACCAATAGTGCGAGTCCCAACTGATTAACTCCTTTCGTGCTGGCTTGTGTGGTGTGCACTATCTGGGGCTCACAGGGTGCTGTGCAGCCGGCGTGTATGTATATATGTGTGTGTGTGTATATATATGTATATATATGTATATACATACATACATACATACATACATACATACAGTCAGGTGCATAAATATTGGGACATTGACACCGCTATTCACCACCACAATGGCTTTGAAATTAAACAAACAAGATGTGCTTTAACTGCAGACTTTCAGATTTAATTTGAGGGTAATTGCATCCAAATCAGGTGAACGGTGTAGGAATTACAACGGTTTCTATATGTGCCTCCCACTTTTTAAGGGGCCAAAAGTAATGGGACTGTCAACTCAAAAGCTATTTCATGGACAGGTGTGGGCTATTCCCTCGTTATTTCATTATCAATTAAGCAGGTAAAAGGTCTGGAGTTGATTCTAGGTGTGACATTTGCATTTGGAATCAGTTGCCGTCGACTCTCAATATGAGATCCAAAGAGCTGTCACTATCAGTGAAGCAAGCCATCATGAGGCTGAAAAATCAAAACAAACCCATCAGAGAGATATCAAAAACATTAGGTGTGGCCAAATCAATTGTTTGGAACATTCTTAAAAAGAAAGAACGCACCGGAGAGCTCAGCAACACCAAAAGACCTGGAAGACCATGGCAAACAACTGTGGTGGATGAAGAATTATTTCCCTGGTGAAGAAAAACCCCTTCACAACAGTTGGCCAAATCAAGAACACTCTCCAAGAGGTAGGTGTATATGTGTCAAAGTCAACAATCAAGAGAAGACTTCACAAGAGGGAATATAGATGGTTCACCACAAGATGTAAACCATTGGTGTTGCCAAACACCATCTAAAAAAGCCATTACAGTTCTGGAACAACATCCTATGGACAGATGAGACAAAGATCAACTTGTACCAGAGTGATGGGAAGAGAAGAGTATGGAGAAGGAAAGGAACTGCTCATGATCCAAAACATACCACCTCATCAGTGAAGCATGGTGGTGGTAGTGTCATGGCGTGGGCATGTATGGCTGTCAATGGAACTGGTTCCCTTGTATTTATTGATGATGTGACTGCTAACAAAAGCAGCAGAATGAATTCTGAAGTGTTTCGGGCAATATTATATGCTCATATTCAGTCAAATGCTTCAGAACTCATTGGACGGCGCTTCACAGTGCGGATGGACAATGACCCGAAGCATACTGCAAAAGCAACCAAAGAGTTTTTTAAGGCTAAAAAGTGAAATGTTATGCAATGGAAAAGTCAATCCCCTGACCTGAATCTGATTGAGCATGCATTTCACTTGATGAAGACAAAACTGAAGGGAAAATGCCCCAAGAACAAGCAGGAACTGAAGACATTTGCAGTAGAGGCCTGGCAGAGCATCACCAGGGACGAAACCCAGCGTCTGCTGATGTCTATGCATTCCAGACTTCAGGCTGTAATTGCCTGCAAAGGATTTGCAACAAAGTATTAAAAAGTGAGTGATAGATTTAGGATTGTTTAGTTTGTCCCATTACTTTTGGCCCCTTAAAAAGTGTGAGGCACATATAGAAACCGTTGTAATTCCTACACCGTTCACCTGATTTGGATGTAATTACCCTCAAATTAAATCTGAAAGTCTGCAGTTAAAGCACTTCTTGTTTGTTTCATTTCAAAGCCATTGTGGTGGTGAATAGAGGCCAAAATATGAAACTTCTCTCAATGTCCCAATATTTATGCACCTGACTGTGTGTGTGTGTGTGTGTGTGTGTATTATTACAGAGGGAGATAGCCCTTACAATGTGTCCATGGCTATATTATTGTCCATCACCTCGCACCAGTAACATATAGTTCATGTTAACTATTAAAATAAAGTACATTTTAATAACATTTACTGCAGTTTTCAACAAGGTCACTTAAACTCTTAAAAGGTATAACCCAAAGAGACCTGCAATTACTGGGGCATGTTCAAACGAGGAAGAGAAAAGAATACAAATGGAGGTCACTGTAAATTTTTTTTTACAAAGATGATATCCGAGGAAATTATTGATTGAAGCAAGGGACAAGACTTTATCTATTCCCAGGAAGGACACATTACTGAAAAAGGAGTCTGGAAAACAGAATAACAATACAATCCTTATAAATCAATTTTCTGCAGTGAGTAATAGAATTACTAGTACAGCAAAGAAGTTTTGGCCATTGGTGAATTCCGATACTACATTGCCGCTTTTGAAAGACAAGAAGTTGATACCCTGTTATAAACGGGAAAAAGTATCAAGGACTATGGTGTTCATACTGACATTACCAAGTATCAAGGACTATGTAGTTCATACTGACATTACCAAGTATCAAGGACTATGTAGTTCATACTGACATTACCAAGTTTACACATGAAGAGAAAAATCATTTTTTGAACAAGAAACAGAGAAACTTTACATGTCTTGGCTGCACTACGTGCGGCTATTTAGAAACAGGAGATACATTTCGTCATCCCCACTCGGGCAAAGAATATAAAATAAAACACAGGCTATCTTGTAATAGTCAATATGTAGTATATTTTGTCAGGTGCTTATGCAGTCTTTATTATATAGTCAAGACTGCCAGGAAATTTAAGGAGTGCATGGCGCTACAGAGAAGCGCAATACGTTTGGCGCTGGAAGGCAGTCCCACAGAGCAACCAGTAGCCCGACACTTCAGAGAGAGCAGTCACAGTTTAGCTTCCTTAAGATATAAAAGTATAGATTTTGTGGCAATTGATATCAGGGGAGGAGATCGGGCTAAGAGATTGCTGCAGGTAGAGGCAAAATGGATCCATGAGCTCAATACAGTAAGACCTTTTGGGCTCAATGAGAATTTGTCATTGTCATGTTTTATTTAAAGTATGAGTATTATTCCTTGTCCAGCCTAACATACTTGATAGCAACATGATTTGAATGTGCTATAGATATTTTCTGTTATCACTGTCTATATAGTGTTTCCTGTGTATGAGGTCCTACACTGTTATGGTGCTGGATATACACAAGTATTAGTTGCTTAGCAACTCCTCCAGCATCTGACGTCATGACCGCCGCAACATGGCGCGCATTCAGTGACGTCAGCGGAAGTCCGGAAACACATTGCCTCTTGTATATGTGTGTGTGTGTATATAGGTATATATGTGTGTGTATGTATATGTATATATATATATTTTTCCAAAACACTGTCCTCAAGGCTCCCCAACAGTTCAGGTTTTAGAGCTATCCTCTGCCATAGTCGCCAGAAGGATTAGCTTTGCCTAACTATTGTCATAATGAACCAAGAAAGTGCTTTGGAAATAACTCCATAGCTTTTAGTAGCTAAAACATATGCAACATTTCACTCATCAGTAATTAAAAAAAAAAACTTGGCCAGGCAAAATTCTACAATAATATATGTAGGTATCCCTGCAATGGCTTATTGTGTATGATTGTGAGCCCCTACTGTCAAAGACTCATGGTGTGTTACAAATGAAGCCATTCCTTTTATAGTCCTGTTCAAATTTGGTGTAAGACAAATGGCCTGATTCTGAGGCGGGAGCAGAGCTAAAAAAACAAAGCAATGCAAAGAGATATATTTTTTTGCATGCAGGGTAAATACGGTCTGCTTTCGCATGTAGCCCACAATTACTGAACTGCTTTAATTTTACATTGAACGTTATATTTGAGTTTGGACACACCACTTTCAAATCTAAATCTCTGCACATTTTAAATTTTCTCCACTTGCAGTGCAACATGGTTTTGCCAAGGTACAAAGGGCCTTATTCAGATTTGGGAATAGAATAAAAAAAGCAAGTAAAGGACCCATACGCTACTGACGAATCTCTGCAATCCTGTAACCCTGCATTGCAGGATCGGTGAAATCCGACATGTTGGATTTCATAGATTTGCCGATGACTATCAAAATATGATCACGATTTGCAAATCTGGGAAATTTAACATGTATAATGTCACCGATCTTCCGACAGATCGTGGAACATCGATGGCCGGCATTTGCGACCAGTGGATCAGTATTTCTGATCCATAATGTATGGAAGTTAATGACAATCGACCATTTGTTCTCAAACACTGTCTGAATGACCATTTATTTTGCTTTTTCAATTTGGTTAAATCGGCGTTTGGGAGCAAATGGTCGAATGTCAGTTGCCTCCCATACATTACCAGATTTCTGTTCCAACCAGCCAGAATTTTATAGTATCTACCGATCTTTAAATTAGGAGGAATTCTATAAATAAGGCTGACCATTTATTAGTAACAAAGTACTTTACAGTAATAGATATGCACAGAATAATGCTACAAGTTTTGATATTTTTTTTTTGTATGAAGAGTGTTAACCCTGAATGACTTAATGTATGCAAAGTCCAATCTATATTGCAATATGTTCACATCAGGCATCTTAATAATTTGTTTCCATGTGTTGTACAGTATGCTTTTGCTCCAAAAACTCTTACACCTGTTTTGTTTTTCAGACCGTTTCAGTTAGTTCTGCTTTATTTAACACACTTCGGTTCTCTTAAAGTAAAAGCCAGTATGGGGGAGATTTATCAAAGAATGGAGAGAGATGACGTTCCATCCATTGATCTCTTAACTGTCATTTTTTTCCTGCACAGCCTATAAAATGACAGTTGGGGGCTGGTTGGTACTTTCTCTCTCCAAGCTTTGATAAAGCTCCCACACAGTTTTTTTTACAGTTTACATTTATGGTAGTATCATCTCTTGGCCTTTAACTTGTTTTGTGGCTATGATATGTGAGTGCCGATCTGGCTGAGGTTTTAAGCTGTGTGTATTTGTGTAAACCACAGTGTGAATTTGCTATATCACTATCACTTTGGTTTTAAAGTAATTCTCACCTCTTCTACCACAAAATCTTTTCTGTAGCATCATGAAGTATATCTACTGTCACTTGTGTATCCTTTAAAATTTCTCTTCTCAAGTAGCAGCTCTATGTAAGTGTCTTATTTGACAATAATTTTACAAAGCTGCAGGGCTTTCTACTACATTTTTTTTTTTTTGATGTTTTACCACAATAATCCATTTTTCTACTTCAGAGTCCATAGAAGGTCCACAGGAAACCTTGGGGTATTTACGAAGAAATCCAGGCACCATGCAGTTAAATTTTCTCTCCCAGGATGCAGCTGGGCCTCCCTCTATACTCCACCCCCGGGCCGGAGTTGCCTGGCCGGAGTTTGGTTACTGTATTGTAGTCGGGCTGTTACTAACAGCCCTGAAAATTTCAAGTTTTTTCTAAGTGCGGTCATCGTGAACTGTCCAGTGGAAGTTCGCTCGGCCGCAACATCACCCCGCTGGTGTTGAGAAGCCGGTACTGATCCGTGCCTCTCGGCGGGCCTCAGGGGTCTTGGCTAGCAGGGACCCCAGAAGATTCCTAGACTGCAGCTGGACGCTACGGGGTGCAGGTAAACGGCACACACCGCGGTGGTTCGTGCCGGGACGCAGTCTTTTTCCTCCATGGTTGGGGGACACCCTGGGGATGACAGCAAGTGTGGCTGCAAGGCACTGAGTCCTGCAACCACACTAAGCTGCCTAGGACTTGCGACCGGAGTTCTGCGGAACACTCCAGCGTCTCAGGTGTTAAACGCTGGCTAGGGGTAGTAGCCTTCCCTGTCTAACAGCCGGCAATTTTAATGCTTATCAGCACAGAATACAACAAAACAATGTGTTAAAAAACACACCTTGACAAAGGAAGGATTTCCGAAACGCATTGGTGGTGAGAGGACTAATACTGGACTGGACCTAGAGGGGAACGATCACTGGACAACGCCTGGAGGTGACTAAACCCGTGTATAAGAACTATTCCCTCAAACTGTTTACAGTGCCTATCATTTAGGTCCTGTCCGGTACGCAGACATTCCCTAAGGGGTCTGTTTTTTTACACATTGTTTTGTTATATTCTGTGCTGATAAGCATTAAAATTATCTTTACAGCTTGACACAATGAAAGTCCCCTTTTATTCGTGGTTATCTTTGAGGTCACCCTACCTATTGATGTGAATTCTGAGATACTGCTATACAACTATAAGTGGGTTCTACAAGCAAGAAAACCCCCCCAGAAAGAGATACGTTTTATGTGATTTTTTTTCTACTCCTAGGTGAACCATACTTCTGACCTAAGGAGTTTTTCATCTTATGTGACACGGTATACATTATGTATATACATAATTTGTGTGTGTTGTTTCTCTTTCTCTTTATAAGAGAATTATCTATGTATCAGCACTAGGTGGCCGTCCCTTCCTCTTTTGGCTATATGCGTTATTAAGGTTTGGTGTCCCTTGGGTTGGACCCTAGCAGTTGAAACCAAAAGCGCAAGTTACTTAACACCTTGTTATAGTATACCTCTCCGTTGGTGGTTAGTGTATGTAGCACTTTTTGTCCTACTAGACGCTAAGTCTCTGTAGTTGATTTAAAGAAGTGCCATTGAGTGCAGGTATTATTGTTTTCTGCATTTGTTTGCGACTGTATGCTAGCACTGTCTGTTTTCTTTGCTAAAAACTATCATTCGTTTGTTGCTATTCCTGTATCTATTCTGCTATTCTGGGCCATAAGCACGGGTGTGGCATAAGTCACAGCTGAGACTCAGTCTCTGTTAAGTGATCCTCTTTACTATGTCTGGCAGTGAGAGTGATATGACTAAGTTACCCCTATTAAATTGCTCTGTAAAAAATGTACAGCAGTGTTAGGGGCAGGGGACATAGCCTCTGAGGACTTATGTTTCCGGTGTTACACTGCCCCGGGTCCTTCTGAGGCTTCGGCCACTCAGCAGGAGCCGCCATGGGAGTGCTTTGCAAGCACTAACAACCATTGCAGGGCGTTTGGCAGGCCCTCCTATGTGTCCACAGTTCAGTTTTCAACAACAGCACCTTTTGCCAGCGCACAACCTGCTGCAACCCCCTACACCTTCACAGGTGTTGTCCCCTCAGTGGGTTAATACAGTTCCTGCTATATAGCAGGGTTCGACTGAGATACGTCAGCTGTATGCACCAATCAGACCAGCTAAAACTGTCTTGGTATCGTCGCAATTTACTGTATGGGATGATGATGATCATGTGTCATTTGATGATGGACTGCTTCTGGATGAGTCTGACTCTGAGCTAGCTCCTCTGGAGGCAGGGGTCAAGTCTAATATATATATTTCAGGACTAATACAAGCTGTAAAAGCAGCCCTGATAATTGAGGAGGATGAGCCTCCTGCACTTCTAGGTAGGCATATTTCATGGAAGAAAAGGTGACTGAGGCTACATTCCCATTGTCTGACCAATTGGTGAATCACTTGGCGGTAGCTTGGAAAACGCCTGCAAAGCTGTATCAACTGCAAAAGCGTCTAGTCTCTGCTTACCCTTTTGCTGAGAATAATTTTTCCAAATGGGAGACTCCACCAATGGTGGATTCCCATGTGACGCGCTTGGTAAGAAGCGCAACGCTTCCTATGCCTTCCATGTCGTCCCTGAAGGATGTTACAAATAGGAAGGTAGAGGTATGCCTTAAATCTATTTATTCCCTCTCGGGGGCTGTGTGCAGACCATCTATGGCCATTTGCTGGGTGTCTCGGGCCATGGATTGTTGGGCTTTGGATATTGGCCTACTAATGCCAGGGTTTCTTAGGCGGGCATTGCCGCTCGCCATTCTCTGTGGCTCCGTTCTTGGAGATCTGATGCGGAATCCAAGAAGGGGTTGGAATGTTTGCCTTATGACGGTAAAGTCTTGTTTGGCCCTGATCTGGACAAGATTGTGAATACCTTAGCAGCAGCTAAGTCGGCATGTCTGCCTTCTGCTCCGGCCTCTTCGGGGGTTCGGACCCCGTCCTCTTGGACTTATCGGGCCCCAGGTAAGGCTAGAACTCAGGCCCTTTTTCAGAGCCGGACGCTCTGACAGAGCGCTCACTCTGAATCAGGGCCGGCCTTCTTGTTTTTTAGAGCGGCCTCCTGGCCGCTCGCATAGCTATGGGTGACCACCCACAGCTATAGCGAGCGGCCAGGAAGATGGTCGCGATGGTCAAGACCATCGTGACCATCGGGCTTACGACTTGACCCTTGTGGTAGGGTCTCGTTGCCGCAAGCCCCAGAGAGATTCCGGCTCTCACAGAGCCGACATCTCTCCCACTGACATCACATCAGCGTATATTAAAGTTGCTGCAGTTAAAAAGCTCGTAGTTGGATCTTGGGATCGAGCTGGCGGTCCGCCGCGAGGCGAGCTACCGCCTGTCCCAGCCCCTGCCTCTTGGCGCCTCCCCGATGCTCTTGACTGAGTGTGCCGGGGGCCCGAAGCGTTTCGTGATGTCAGTGGGGCCGCCCCCAAACGGAGGCGTTCACATGGGAATGCCTCCGTTTGGGCAGCCACTCCCCTGGCCCACCCACCAAAGGGGGCGTGCTGTCACTCAACATCGATAGCACGCCCCCTTTGGTACGAGACCCGGAGTGACGGTTTGCCCGTCGCTATCTGGGTGTCTCGCATGCGCACGACGGAGCTGGCCCTGTCATGCGCTTTGGGCCACCATCGTCCCGGTTGCGAGCACTCAGCGCTTGCGACCGGGTCTGAATCAGGCCCTCAGTCCTTTCCCAGGCCATCCACCACCAAGAAATCTGCCAGGTCTAAGAAGCAGGCCCAGACTGCCCGGAGTACCAGACGTCTGGCTGCCAAGCCTGATAACCAGGCCGCTGCTTGACTGGACGTGCCTCCTCCTGGGGGAGGCCGACTTCTGCAGGTCGCCCAGTACAGGTGTCAAACTACCACGGATTCCTGGGTGAAGGAAGTGGTCTCTCTGGGGTACGCCCTCCCCATCAATTATTTTGCACAGGGCTTCCGAAAAATGTGTACAAGGCTTTGGCTATTCAACAGGTGGTACAATCCATGCTGCAGGCAGGAGACATTGTACTGGTCCCGATATCCAAAGAGGAACAGGGTATTATTCCAGCCTTTTTTTTAGTCCAGAAGCCAAACTGTTCTTACCGTTCTCTTCTCAATCTCAGGTCCCTGAACAAATTCCTCAGGGTACCCATGTTCAGAATGGAGACCCTACACTCAGTTATACTGGTTATGGACCTGGGGATTTTATGTTATCCCTGGATATTCAGGATGTAAACCTGCCTATTCCGATTGTTTCAGCTCACCAATGTTTTCTCAGGTTCATTGTGTCACAACAACATTTCCAGTTTCAGGCTCTGCCGTTTGGCCTTGCAACTGCACCTCGGGTGTTTACAAAGGTCATGGCGGTAATGGCAACCCATCTGCGGCTGCAGGGGATCTGCCTGTTAACATACCTGGATGACATCTTGCTAGTAGCAGGGTCCTCAGGGGTACTTCACCACCACCCACCTCCAGCTAACGATATTTGTGCTCCAGGTACACGGGTGGGTTGGTAAATTGGAAAAAGTCCTCACTGATTCCGTTTCAAAGGATGCTCCATCTGGGAGCCCTGTTGGATTCACAACAGCAAAGGATTTTTCTGACAGCAGAAAAGATCTCCACTTTGCAGACTCGTGTATGCAGATGCCTTCACAATCGCCGAGTGCCAGTCCACTCAGCAATGCAGTTACTGGGATCCATGGTGTCGATATTTGACATGGTGGAGTATGCCCAGTTTCATTCCCGGCCTCTGCAGCTATTGATCCTCTCCAAGTGGGACGGATTTTCCCATCATATATGGACTCAAATGATGGTGCTCTCTCCAGAGGTACGCCTGTCGCTGACCTGATGGCTACAGACGTCTCACCTTACCAAGGGGCGTCCCTTTTGGATCTCTGACTGGGTCCTTCTGATGACGTATGCCACTCTTCGGGGCTGGGGTGCAGTGATGGGTCCACACTCCTTTCAGGGAAGGTGGACCGCAGAGGAATCAGCGCTTCCAAATAAATTTATTGTAACTGCGGGCAGTCTTCAGGGCTCTGCAGAAAGCCAGACTGTTGCTTCACAGAAAACCTGTGCAAGTACAGTCAGACAATGCCACGACAGTGGCTTATCTAAACAGTCAAGGAGGAACTCGAAGTCAGGTGGCAATGACAGGTGTCACGCATTCTGACATGGGCGTAAGGCCATCTACCAGCCATATCGGTGGTGTTCATTCCAGGAGTGCTGAATTGGGAAGCAGACTTCCTCAGCGTCACGACGTGCATCCAGGGGAATGGTCTCTTCACCAAGAAGTGTTTCAACTCCTAGTGGACAGGTGGGGCCTTCCAGACGTGGACCTCATGGCCTCTGGACTAAATCGCAAGCTGCTTCAGTACGGGTCCAGGACAAGAGACTCCAGTGCTCTCTTGGTGGATGCTCTGTCAGTCAAGTGGACTTTCCAGTTTGTGTACCTGTTTCCTCAAACCTCCCTCCTTCCTTGAGCAATTCGGAAGAGGGAGGCATGATCCTGCTGGTGGCTCCAGCATGGCCCTGACGTCCATGGTACTCAGATCTTCGGAGTCTCTCCATCGACACTACGTAGCTGTTACCTCAATGTCCGGACCTGTGTCTCAGTCCTCCATCTACCCAGATCTGGGTCGTCTATCTTTGACGGCGTGGCTCTTTAGACATCCCTCCTAAGGTCCAAAGGTTTTTCTGGCTCTGTGGTTAACACCATGCTCAGAGCACGGAAACCTGCCTCTGACGGGATTTACCACAGGGTGTGGCATACCTACTTTTAATGGTGTCGTCCCAGAGGTTACGATCCCCAAGTGTTTAGGATATCCAGAGTGTTGGCTTTCCTGCAAGTAGGTTTAGACCTTGGTCTCCGCCTTGCTACACTGAAGGTCCATATCTCAGCCCTTTCAGTGTGGTTCCAGCAGCGGATCTTAAATGGCTTACTGCCAAGACTGTTTTTCTTCTGGCCATTGCTTCCGCCAGAACAGTTTATGATTTAGGGGCGCTCTCGTCGTTCCCCACTTCCAGTATTTCATAGGGACAGGGCAGTGCTTCAAACTCGCTCTGGGTTCCTTCCTAAGGTGGACTCTAGTTTCCACATTAATAAATTATTGTGCCGGCCTTTAATTCCTCAGACCTCTTGGCAGGGGAGGCCTCATTGGATGTGGTACGTGCCCTCAGGATTTTGGTGGATCGTACCAGTTCTCGGACTCCTTGTTTTTTCTTTAGGGTTTCCACATGCGAGGATGGCCAGCCAATAAACATACTTTGGCTAGATGGCTTCGCATGACTATCTCTGAGGCTTACATTCATGATGGCCTTCCAGTCCCGCCCTCTGTTTCTGCTCATTCTACTCGGTCTGTAGGCCCTTCGTGGGCAGCTAGTTGTGGTGCCTCGGCTGTACAGCTTTGTAAGGCAGCCACGTGGTCTTCTATCCAGACCTTTTTGAGATATTGTGCCTTTGATTCCTTTGCCACTCAGGATGCTTCCTTCGGGCAGCAGATTCTCCTTTCTGCACAGGAGCATCCCCTCCCTTAATGGGTACTGCTTTGGGAATCCCCAAAGTTTCCTGTGGACCTTATATGGACCCTAAAGTAGAAAAATACATGGTAAGAATTTACCCTTGTTATCTCTCTTTCTACGAGGTCCATAGGGTCCACAGGGCGCCCGCCCTGACACACCTGTGCTTCAGATGGGCTTCGCTCTGGTCACCGGTTTTCCATCTACTCCTGTGAGAGAAGGTGATTCTAGTGTGTTCCAGACTTCCTTCTCTCTTTTATCCTCCTCCGGCCTTTGGCTTGCTACGTAACGGAGGAGCCTCCGGCCCGGGGGCGGGGTATAGAGGGAGGCCCCGTTGCCTCCTGGGAGAAAAAATGTAACTGCATGGTGCCTTGATGTCTTCGTCATCACCTATATCCCAAGGTTTCCTGTGGACCCTATGAACCTCGTAGAAAAAGAGATTACAGGGGTAAGTTCTTACCATATCTCTACTTGTGTATATCTCTCCCTATTTCTTTACTTAAAAAATGTATCCATGGATTTTTTTTTGGAGGATTGACTGCAAAAGTAGTTTAATAAACAGGCCCCTTAATTTGGTGTCTATGATATGGTCGTCTTTTTCACTAAATAAATAAATAAATAAAACTTAACAGCTTGCAGAAGTTGCCATTTAGTAAACTTACCCTGAAGTGTGAGAGGCCAAATCTAAGGATCCCACAATGACTACTTTTTTGGATCAGTTCCCAGTAGCATCGGTAGAGGGCAGAATTGCACAGTATGTACATGCATACTATAAATATTTTCTCATTCTATAAAAGACCAAAAGTTTTTAAACAGCATATGAAATGGATACAAGTAAGAATTCCATCAGTATCTAAAAAGAAATGCCTTTCTACAATCCAGTATTCCATTAGAACTGGTGGAGCCAGAGGCCTCAAACGGAATCTGTACGTAATGCCGGCAGCTGTTTAATCGCCGGCTCAAATACAGACAGCGGCAGACCGACGGGTCAAAATCTCGACTACAGGTGGCAAGTACTCTAACTCTCCCCTCTCCCTACCCTAACCCTCCCTTAGTGGTGCCTAACCCGAATCACACCCCGTTCGTGCCTAAACCTAACCCCCCCCCACTTGGCTACACGCTAAGACACCCGGATTACCTTTGTTTGGTATGCCAGGTGTCGGGATTTAGTAGTGGGGCTAATGATAGGTGTCGGGATTTCAACGCCTATCTTTAGTCCTATGTCGGGATGTGGGTGTCAGGATATCCGCGGGCGGGATAGCGTCCGTCGGTATCCTGACCGCATCCCCCTCCAAACTATGTGCAATACCCAACTTCAGTGTCGAGTGGCTCAGGTAGGTTCACTCATTTAAATGCAAAAGGTGTGCTTCCTCATTCTTTCTAGGCAGAGAGGTGAAGACCTGACCCTAGACTCTAATCACACAGGGTTTTAGAAAATCTGTTTCTTCTTCAGCCTCCATGGCAGCCATAACAGTGGGTTAGTCCTCCATTTCCCTAACGACAGACAAGAAGTTTTTTCTACAGGGACCTCCCACTGGGCGTGTATACTGTATGTTACCTCCTCCCTTTCACTGGTGTCTTTTTTTTTTTTTTTTCCTGTCTCTAGACAAAGTAGGGAAGTTTGTTATTTTGTCGGAAAGGACTTGGCTTAATTTTTTTATGCCCAGCAAGATGCAGTTTATACCGCAGTCTGTGGCATGATGGCGCCCCGGGGTCATATAGAAGGCAGGCAGAGAGCCGAGCTGATGGCTGGTAGCGCTGTTGCAGAGTCAGTCGGTTTTTGCATGATGCGGGAGCAGGAGTTGAGAGGATGGATGCTGGGCTACAGCTGAATCAGCAGTTGCCTCGTGTAGGACACGGCCGGCAACGCTGGATGATGTCAGCACCCAAGAGGCAGTGCGGCGCATGCAGCGCAGGTGCATGCCCGTCACTAGGGTCAAAGGGCTATTAAAATGGCGCCGCACACCGGAGATACACCAGGTGTGAGTTCTGCTGATTGGAGCTGTAAGTGCAGACATGGAACAGCAACTGCAGCAACCTCCCCCCCCCGACAGCCAATTAGTGCCCAGATGGGGGAAGTCCTGATTAGATGGGTGCATTTTTTTTCTTTAGTTAGTGTACACATAGTAGAAACTTTATTATTGTTCCTTCTGCAGTGTGCCTAATTCTGTGAAACACAAGAAAAGACTTTCTAAGCAGAAACAAATGAATGTAAAGTGTGCAGCGTGTGATATATCTTACTCTGGAAGTCAGGATATGGTGTTCTGTGATCTATGCAAACATAAATCTCCATCTAGCCAAAGTCAGCAAGTAACTCATATTCAATAGCTTATGGATTGGATGAAAGTCTTTTGTATCAAAAGGAGGAATTTTTAACAATCCAGGGGTTTAAGAGATCAAGGTCTCAGACAAGTCTTGGATATGTGGAGATTGAGTCCTTTGAACAAATTGTTATGGAAGGAGTGGAACAGATATCTAGTGAGTCTGATGAGTCTGGTGAAATTCATGAGGATACAAGGTCTTTTAACATGGATATGGTTGAAATGATGTTAAAAAATATTTATAAATCTTTAAACTATAAAGATACACCTGATGGTTGTGAACAACAGGATGTATTGTTTGAAGATAGAGTAAAAAAGAATAGATTTTTTTCCTATACATAAGGTCATGAAGGATATCGTGTTAAAGGGATGGCAGAATCTGGATAAAAGGCAGGGAAATTTAGCAAGAATTGATCGTATGTACCCTATTAGTGATGAAGATTTTCTTAAATGGTGTATTATTCCTAAAGTGAATGTTCCGTTATCAGAAATGGTATCTAAAACAACTATTCCTTTTGAGGATGGGGTTTCTTTTAAAGACACAATGGGGCAGCACAGACGGTGTAATGGTTAGCGTTACTGCCTCACAGCACTGAGGTCAGGGGTCGATTCCCACTATTGCCCTAACTGTGTGGAGTTTGTATATTCTCCCTGTGCTTGCGTGGGTTTCCTCCGGGTACTCCGGTTTCCTCCCACACTCCAAAAATATACTGGTAGGATAATTGGCTCCCCACAAAATTGACCCTAGTGTGTATGTGTGTGAGCATGTGGTAGGGAATATAGATTGTAAGCTCCACTGGGGCAGGCACATGTGAATGGGCAAATATTCTCTGTAAAGCGCTGCGGAATATGTGTGCGCTATATAAATAACTGGTAATAAATAAATAATAAATAAAAGAATGGAGACCTCTCTGAAAAGAGTATATGTTTCCTCAACAGTATCTTTAAGAGCTGGTGTAGCTATTGCTTCTGTGTCAAGAGCTTTAAGATTATGGAGTGCTAATATGCATACTGATCTAGAAGAAAAGATTTCAAAACAATATTTGTTAAAAAATCTGGAAATAATGCAAAGAGTGATTGAATATATATGTGAAGCTTCTTTAGATGTGACAGCATTTACTGCAGGGTCAATGGCTAATGCAGTAGTTGCAAGTTGAGGATATTGTAGTGACATATGTAGACAGGGAAGAAATAGGATTGTTTTGAGATTGGGGTCTCTCATATCTGTATCAGTCGTTGATATTCTTTCATAAAATAGAAATTGAATAGTTACTGCTGACCAGCATCTACCCAGATCTCTACAGAACAATACTGCATGCTTTAATCCCAGCATCAAGAATTGTCCCCAAGGTAGTGATCAGATGTCAATATACTGCAAACTCTTGGATCCTGGAGGTGAAAAAATAGTTTGCAAACCCCCCTAAAAACTCAACAAATGTCTGTATAACAAATTACACTTATGTAGATTGTTCCAGACAAGTTTTTTTATTTTTAATATTGTGAATTAGTAGGCTCTTCTAGTTAATTTTCAAACTCCTACTATAATTTTTAATTTGTCTGCATATTCTTTAAAAATATAAACTACAAAATGCTGCTTATCTTCCACTGCAGACTTAGTACTTGGTAGAACCACCTTTTGCTGCAATAACAGCTTTTAAGTCTGCTGCAAGTTTGTACACTGTTTGGAGCAAATCTGCAAGGAAGAATGTGAAGAGTGTTCGGGTTGTGTGTGTTTTTGGTTTTTATGAATAACACCTGTTGTCTGGAATTTTCAAATTGTGCCAGAGGTTCTCAATTAAATTGAGATCTGGACTTTGACTTGGCCATTGTAGAACATTCAACTTTTTGTTCCACCACACCAGTGTTCCTTTGGCCTGCCCTTATGCTTGGGTTCATTGTCCTGCTGAAAGCTGAACTTTCTTCAGAGCTTTAGTTTTCTAGCAGACTGGTGGTGCAAAATACAGGGAGATACTACAAGGTTGGATAGGTACGGGATGCCAGCGCTTGGGTTGCTGGCAGTCAAAATTCTGACACCAGCATCCTGACAGGGTTAGGATACCGAAACCTGTTATGTATCCTAATTCTGCCTCCCAGGTCCATAACCCTCCCTCTAGTGCATAACCCTAACCCACCCACAACCCTGCTACTTACCTTCAGGATGCCGATGCTGGTATTCTAAGTGCGGCATCCCCTGTGTCGGAATACTGAATGTATCCCCTACAAGACAACCTGCGTTAGTCCTTCAATTTTAGCAAGATGGTCAGACTTTGCTGAGGAAAAGCATCCCCAAAATGTACTACCAAACTCCATACTTCATTGTTGGGAGGGTGTTTGCTGAGGAATGGGCAGATTTAAGTTTGCGCCACACATAGCATTTTAAATTGGGGCCAAAATGCTCCATTTCTTCCTCAGTCCACCATGACAGCAATGCTATGGGTTAGCAACCCTTTCTTTCAAGATAGCAAGAGGGTAAATCGGACCACCCACTTCCTTTGTATAGTGTAGTGCCTCCTGTTCTCCTTTTTTGAGGTTTTCCGGTCTCTGAAGCGGATTACACACCAGACTATGTGTACCCAGTCTGACGTTGCGGGCGATGGACCCGGCATGCGGCAAGAGCGTACAGTAGGGCTGATTGGGGATGTCGCTAACAACCTGTGGGAGCGCGGATATCATGGCTACAACACTAAACTATGTACCCCACTTTAGGGTTAGAAATAGGGAGTCATTTGTTATTTTGTATCAAGGCGGGCTTACCTTGTTTAGCCTATGGATGTGCCTCATTGTTGCAGCAAGCTGTGGTAATATAGAGTGGCTCCCAGGGACCAGTATTTGCACACTCCAGTGCAAATTTGGTGTTGGGTTGTATTGGAAGGTTCTGTGTTGCGCTGGATATGCACACTCGCAACGCTGATAAAATGGTGCGTATCCTGGGAATGGATATGCGATCTGCATCTTTCCTGCATCTACAGAAAGTTATTATGGATCCTGAGTCATCTCCCCATCAACCAGTCAACGCCCTTGCAGAGGGTGCTGTAGTCTTCTACATTCATTTGTTAGGAATCTTAAAATACTTTTATAGCATTTGTTATTTAAGTGTCACTTCTAAACCTGGTAGCAGTAAAAACCTTGTAAAAAGAAGTGTATGAAAGTCTGTGTCAAATCTACGACTGCTTATCAGTATAGTTTTTCTGCTATTTGTTCCTAGCCTTTAGCTACTCCAGTTCAGCCCTCCAGTCAATTGCAGGAGCTTATGGAATCCTTTGTCTCGAAAAGATAGGAGGAGAAAAAAAGTTTTTGGTAGAGCAGACTTCCAAGAGTTCTTGATCTCATATAAGCCTTGATATGGACTAAGGTGCTGGTTCTTCAGAGCCTAGTTTGAAGATTTAGTTTTTTCTATTGAAAAGTCTGATGAGGTATGGAAAGAATCCAGATCCTTTTAACTTTGATCTAACTGAGTTTGTTAAAAAAAAAAAAAAAAAAGTCATTTTGCAGGCTGGATATAAAAAATGTCAGTTATGAGCAGATTGGTTGGTAGTTTATCTCTCCACGTTATCTACAAGCTTTGATACATCATCCACTATGAATTGTCTGTTTAATATTGTCCCCCAGCAGTATGTTACCCTACCACTAGAGGTCACCGAGCCTCCTAATTTGTGAGCTACAGTTCTGGTTTCTGCCAGAGGGGCTGCTCTTCTGTGTGTTCTGTGGCCAAATATCAGGTGATTAATTAATTACAAGCATGGACCTGTCTATTTAGTCTGCCTGGTCCCAGCACCCGTTGCTGGGTCATTAATGTTTCCTGTGCTGGACTTGTGTTCTTCTGACGTTTCTGTTCACACCATTCCTTTGTCTCTAGCCTGCCAAAGATCCTGCCAGTAAGTTGGATTAGTGGGTTTCCTGTCACAGCCCTCTGTCTGGATTCTGGACTTGTCGGTTTACAACCTGCCCCAGTTCTGTGTCTGGACCTTGAACTTTATTTAGCTGCTTGCCTGCAATGAACTGTACCCTGAGTTTTTTTGCTATTCTGCTTGACTGCCATGAATAGAACCCTGAGTTATATTGTTATTCTGCTTGCCTCAAATGAAATGTACCCTGCGTTTCATTTTCATATACTGCAACCTGTAAGGGCTTAACCTAAAAACCTGCATTCATCTTAAATTAACCTTTTTGTTCACCTGCAACTGGTTCTGATCAGTGTTTTGGTTTATGCACATTGTAAGTTCATAACAGTTGTAAGGATGAATCAAAGAAAGGACCTGAGCAGGATCTTCTATTTTGAAGGTTGCACTATAAAAGGCAGTGTGTTTCCCTTTCATAAGCAAATAGTACTGAAGAAGTGTCAGATTCTGGATAAGTATTAATGTAGTTTGCCTAGTACCTTAAGTAGACACAGCTGGTACCTTAAGTAGACACAGGATTGACTTCTAAAACCACTATTCCAATGGAAGGTGGAGCCTCTTTCAAGGATATAAAAAGTGTCGTTTTAAGAAGCTTCATGCATCTGCAGTGATAACAATCAGCTCAGGCAGGTCTGTAGCATCTGAAACAGAAAATAAGTGTCACAGGCGCTCACTTGGTTGGGGGTTCTAGGGTTCTAGCAGCAATACCTAGATGAAGAAAATCCCTTATTCTTCTAGGGTACTATTTTAGGAGAGGCATATGTATCACATATGCATAGGTCTGCGCTTGAAACTAACGCTCTGTATATGCTGTAACAATGATTGATAAATGAGGACAAACAAATATTCAGTAAACCCTTTATTGAGTCACAGTGCTCACTAATTGCACTTGTGTGTGCAGCTGTGGGTTGATCTGTATAGTTGTTTAGGAAAAAATAGAACGGTTGGTAAAATGAGGGGGGAGGGGTTATCGTGCTGGCTATATTGTTAAAAATGGAGACACACAAAGGAGAGCTGAGTGGGCACTAGGTATTGTATATGGGGAAACCGGCTAGTTGGTGAGGCGTCCCTCACCCCTAGAGTGGACTACTTATGTTAAAGGGGGGTTAACTGTTCAATAGTCCGCGACCCTCTGCGGTGTGCAAAGTCTTTGAGGCCTCACCTGCAGCTGTCTTCAGTCTTCTTTCTTTCTTCCTGGTGGTCCGGACTGCATTCAGCCAGTACAGTGCTGTCGCGAGATAGTAGAGTCTGGGCGGGAGGTGGGCTCCAGAGAAATCTGCGTGCTCTACTCACCACGTGAGGGAGGAGACTTAGATCGCCCTGGCGTCTTGTTTGTTATTGGAGTGGGTCCTAGCTCTCCTACGTGTGTTGGCCGTGCGGCTTTCCTTAGGGAGTTAGATGGGTATGTTCTATCTGTGAGTGGTATTTATTCGTCAACTTATGACGTCACAGGGGTGTGTCTGGATGATTGACGGTCTCCATTTGCATCATTAAAATATATGCTGGCTTTTTAATCTTGTATTATTATCTGATGAAGATAATTATAAAAGAATATTTTTTCACTGATGAGGATGGTTATAAAGGGATGTTTCAGATTAAGGACGAATCTTCTCAATATTAGTAGTGATTCTGATAGGTTAATTGGAGTGTGATTTTTTTTTTTATGAAGAGCAGCTTGTTCGTCGGACCTGGCAGATTCCTTGTGATCGAATCCTCTTTATGTGTATTTTCCTTATAAGGGAAAATAAAGGAAAAAAAAGAATAAATAAATATATATATAATGAAAATATGTGTGTGTGTATATGTATATATATATATATATATAATATAGTGTGTACACATATATAATGAAACATAAATGGATTTTAAGTCCCTTCTTTTCAACATTTTTGCCTGTAATCATTGCTTTTACCTCATTATCAAGGTTAAGACCATTTGGGGCTATTGTTTTTAGAGTCACCATCCATTTTAGTTCTTCTTTATTGATTTTCTGATTATGAACGCCTCCCCTCCAATTCTTTTTAACTGATTGAATGCCTAGAAACAATATGCCTGTTGGGTCTTGGTTATGGTACAGTTTGAAATGGTTGGATAGATTGTGTGTGTCCAAACCTCTCCGAATATTTCTTATGTGTTCCGAAATACGTATTTTTTAGTTTCCTGGTTGTTCTTCCAATATATTGTTGCCCACAAGGACAGGTGATGAGATATATTACTCCTTCATGGTCACACATTATGTGGTCTTATATCCTAAATTCTAAATTTGTCTGGTTAGAGGTAAAAGTACACTTTTTTTTTTTTTTTTTTAGTAGTGAAATTTTTTGAAAGTTTACATGGTGGGCATCTCCCGCAATAGAAGAACCCTGGGGGGAGTTGTTACCCTCTCAATGTTTTTTGTGTTTGCTCTTTTATTGGTAAATGACTGTGTACTAGCTTCTGTTTAAGGTTCGGGGTTCTTCTAAATACAGTCTTTGGTTTTGCAGGGAGAATATCCCTTAAGGTTTCATCCCTCAGCAGAATGTGCCAATGTTTTTGTCGTATCTTATTTAATTGTTTGTAGTTGTTGTTATATTGTGTTATAAATAGGAGATCAGAAGGGTTTTTTGTTGTTTTTGTCTTGTATGTCAATAATGTGTTTCTACCAATGGTTTCAATTTTTTCAAAGGCTTTATGGACCTTCTCTTTATCGTAACCTTTGTTGACAAATTGTTGTTCTAATGCCTTCCCTTGTGTTATATAATCGGTAAGATTGCTGCAATTTCTCCTGATTCTAGTAAACTGCCCTACCGGGATATTTTCTAACCAATTGGTGTGGTGCCCACTGTTTGAGAGTATGTAATTATTTACATTGACCGGCTTGTTATATGTCCTGGTGCAAATTTGATTATTTTCAATGTATACAGTCAAATCTAGAAACTTGACTTGTGTTTGGCTATAGTTTGTTGTGAAAATAAGTTTATTGTCATTGTGGTTGATATATTCAAGAAATTTTAGTAGTTTTTGTTCATCCCCCATGCCAGATGAATGACATCATCTATAAAGCGTCTCCATAGGATCAGGTTTGCCCCGAAACTATGCTCAGACCAGATGGTATGCTCCTCCCACCTGCTCATAAAGAAGTTAGCATAGCTTGGAGCAAACCTGGTCCCCATAGCTGTCTCGGTGTCTTGTCTATAATAACTGCCCTCAAACCAAAAATAATTGTGTTGTAAGATAAATTGTATGCATCAGTTTCTAGGGCTTAGGTTATTCTATGTTTTCATGCTGATATTGCAAAATAAATTTCAGCCATTATCTGCTTAGCTATTTGCAGATCATGCAGAAGGCTGGTTAATGCTTTCACAAGGCCTCCCTAGACATTGTAAAAGGAAGAGTATCTGCGGCGCTGAGGAGGGTACTTTTATAGAACAGCTTTGTTGTGACACTTCTGCTATGTAAAACTAGTCCCTTACTCTCCATGATTGGGAGATAAGTAATATAGGACTGTAGATCATTTTCAAATGCTTTTATTAAATGGATTAATGGCATCTTAATAAATCCCGCTATTGCAATGGGTAAACAAACATTAAAAAATCTAAATTATTTTCCCTATTGTAGACAATGATGGTTAGAAAAATAATTACAAACAATTTAAAAACAGTGTCACCACTTAAAAATCAAACGAAAAATGAAAATCTGACTCTTGCCCGAATCAAATTTATCGCCGATGACGTCATTTTCGCCTATATCAAATATCCCCGTATTCAATTACATTGACTTTTCGCGAAAGTAAATGTAAAAAAACAGGGATAATTTTTCGCATGCCTTTAACAGGCGAAACAAAAGTGCAGAATTGGGGTTGAAGGGTGTAGGGTAAAAAAAAATAGCCTGCAGCCTTTATTAAGTCCCCTTAGGAGAAACTGTGTAAAAAAAATAAAATAAAATAAAATTTTAAAATACCCTCAGAACCCCCCCGAAAAATGGTGTTAAAATTTTGGGGTGAAAAAAAAAGGGGGAACAGTGTTTAAAAATAGAGAAATAGGTTCCGGGGTGTTCTGCAAGTATGCGGCAGGTGTATTCTAGAATAGGCTATTAGCGGCAGGTGCATTTTTGCAGAATTTAAAAAAAATTATTGTAGCGACTTAAAAATATGCTAGTACCCATTTTCAAGTACCCCAAATTTGATGGGACCACTTTTTAAAACAAAAAAAAAAAAGCGAAGTGCTCTTCTGCATCACTTCTTCAATGTCGGGGGAAAAAGCACCTGCCGCAGGGTTATTTCCTGAAAATTCCCGTAATTTTTTGTGGATCCAAGTTTTGCTTATTCCCGTTTTCGCCTACTTTGGAATTGAATACGGAGAATAGCGGGCACAAGCGCGATACTTTTCCGCCTGGAAAACAGGCGAAGGAGGCGAAAAGTCCAGCAGGCAAAAAGTCTGGACTTTTCGCCTCAAATTGAATACGGGCCTTAGTCACTGGCTGCTCACTCAGGCAGTGTTTATGAATTCATATTTCTAATGTCTGTGTTTCTTGCGCGTGATATGATTTAGCCTAACTTTGAAAAGACACTCGGACGCAGAGCTACACTACACAAAGACAGGGAAAAAGATCAAACTGCCAGAATTCTTTCTCTAACCAATAGGGCCATATCCAATTCAGTGCGAAAACATAAACTTCTCCATGCTGTTAGCGGAGAAATGTACAGTGGAAAATAGCCTGTACCCCCATAAAAGTGTAACTAGTACTGGTTAACAGTATAGAAGTCTATTAAGGTACATAATCACATGGGCTGGGGTTCTTAAATTGTGTGAAATGGTTGTTAAATGCATTAATGTAACAGTGAAAAAAAATTATAGAAAGCTATAATTATTTGAAAAAGAAATGCTGTAGTTAAATTGGGGGTATGTTAAAATGGGTGTAAGTATATATTTTTGTCTTAAAATTGCACTTAAAATGTTTTTTTTTTCAATGCACCTGTCACTTGCACCTGCAATCCTGAAACGGGATCGGTATGATTTACCGCCGGCCCCCTTCCCCCTAGCCTAACCCTAAGTGCCCCCCCCCCCCCGGGAGCCCCTAACCTAACCCTCCTTCCCCCGCGGCTGTCCATGCCCGAAGCCCGGCTTACCTTCGAACGCGAAGCCGGGTGTTGGGCTCCCGACGTAGGTCATAGACAGGTGTCGGGTTTTTGACGCCTGTCATTTGTACCTTGCCGAGATTAGACAGTCGGGAAGCCGGCGGTCGGGATTTCTTCCCTCGGCTTCCCGGCTGCTTCCACTGAAAACACCTGTCCCATCTATAGACCCCCCCCCCCCCTCCCCAAATACCAATCCCACTACTTTCAACCTATTTTCCAACACTGATTATTACTTCACCCCAAAAATGACATGTCATTATTGGCCGAATTAAACTAATTAAATTGTTTTTGCTTAATCGATAATTAGTGGGATGTCCAAGGTATTCTGAACCATCCTGACATTTTTACCCAAAAATAAGGGTTTTGCACAACTTTTCACCTGCTCTGAGATGGTGAAAACATTTCACTGCTTTTGACCTTGGAGAATTCACACGTGCAAAAAGCTGTGGCTAATAGGATAGCGCGATACGCATTTTGTGCGGTAAAAAAATATAGCACTGGTGAAAACTTTGCACAACCACGACTTATCGCAGCTAATTGGATATGGCGCATAGAATGACTGTCATGAAGTACTTCGAACAAACTGTATCATCACCATCTGGCAAACTCCAGAAATGTTTAGATGTGGGTTTTTCTTCAGCATTGGCTTGGCTTCTAGCGCCGCCCCCCCCCCTCCCTGTTAAGTTGCATGCAGGTATGGTGGACTGGCGCACCTGCATTTCATTCTCAGCTACTGAACTCTAGCTCTGACAAAGTGATAGTTGGCCCCTCTGTGGATTCCCTCACAAGTCTCCTTCTTGATTAGGCGCTGAGTTTTTAGGGAACATGTATTCAATATAAGAATAGTAAACATACATGTACATTAAGTACTTCCAAGCTGTACGTATAGTTGGATGTCTTTACATGTGCCTATGTGCAAATGCTCTGTAGTTAATTTCATGTAGACCAATAGTCCCAAACTTTCTTGAATCATGGCGCCCTAGAGTATCGGCCATAGGGCAAAAGTCTTATTGAGATATTCAGAAATGTTAGAAAATTTGCTTATCTGTCATTCCTAGATTCAGTTATGTGGCGGTGGACGGGGTTGTTTGTCCACATTGAGCATATATAATTTAATTTGGTTCTGGATCATCAACCCGTGGCACCCCTGCTAGTGCTCTATGGCACCCAGTTTTGGGGAACCATTCATGTAGACTCAACAAATGAATTACTGACCCTTAAAAGGAATTAACTTATCTTGGATTGTGTGTGGTTTTTTTTTTCATCTCTTCATATTGTGTCCCAGGTTTGTCTCCTGTCCACAAAACAATTTTAAGCTTAAAATCTACACTTTCACTTAGCGTTTGTTTAAATCCAGAACAAAGCCTGACTCCGATGGTTCTGTTCATGAAACAAAAGGAAGGGGGAAAGAAAATGGAAATACACCGCACCGATCCCAAGTAGATCTATATCAATTGAATATATATAGAGGGATATTCAATATGAAACGTAAACTTCGCTGTCGAAGTTTACGTTTCATATCGGAGTTTTTGCCTGCGTTAAAGTATCGGGCGCGCGCCCGCTTATCCCCGTATTCAATATGAAATTAACGAAAACGGGAGTCTGCGAAGTTGGAATTGCGTAAAGTTACGAATTTTTCCTTAAAAAAATTGTAGGACCCCCCTAAAGTTGTAAAAACATGGGGGATCACTATGGGTACCCCCGTTTTAGCCTTTAAATGAAAGTCGGGGATTTAAATAGCCGCAGCAGGTGTTTTTTCCCGACATTGAAGAAGTGATGCAGAAGAGCACTTAGGTTATTTTTTTTGTTTTTTTAAGTGGTCCCATCAAATTTGGGGTGCATGAAAATGGGTACTAGCATATTTTTAAGTCCCTAAAGTAAGTTTTTAAAAATTCTGCAATTGTGCACCTGCCGCTATAAATCTATTCTAGAAAACATCTGCTGCATACTTGCAGAATAGCCCTGAACCTATTTCCCTATTGTTAAACAATTTTTTTCCCATTTTTTTTTTTCACCCCAATTTTTTAATTAATTTTTTGGGGTGTCCCTATTTTTTTTTAAAACTTTTTTTGACACAGTTCTTTTTTAAATGTCATTCCCAGGGGTGCAGGTTATTTTTTTTAAGCCTGCACCCCTAAACCCCAATTCTGCACTTTTTTCGACATCTATTCAATGGTGAAAAGTGATCAAAAACGGGGATAAAAGACCTTTCGAACCTGCGATAAGTCTTTGAAATTGAATACGGTGTAAAAGTAAAACCTGCGATAATGACGTCATAGGTGCGATATTAACGCAAGAATGATGTTTTCGCTCCCATATTGAATACCCCTATTAGTGTGCTATAACCACCTCTGATCAATAATAAAGTTCAAAAGTCACCGTCAATAATACGGGGTGGTGGTGCTACCCAGAGTAATGTATTAGGAATGCGAAAAAGGGCGATAAATAGTTAACTAGGAACTAAAACCAAAGGACTCTATGGGGTGCACTCAATATAGCTAAGCAATAAGAATAAAATTTAACTTTTATTTAAATTGTAAAAGAGACTAAAAAGGACTTACTGTACATAGGTAACCAACTGCCTGAACTGAAAAGAGTGATGAGTGAGTTAGGAATATGGGTTACATTAACCCAGATAGGATTGGCAAAATATAGAAGAATATAAAGAAGACAATACAACATGAAACATGTATAACAAATATAAAAAACACCAGGTCAAGGTGTCAAGGGATTGTATTCAAAGAAAACATAGATACACGTCCTGCACCCGGGATCCTTCCCGTGACTGCGCAGGACAGGACACCCCAACACCAGGTTTTATATAATGTAACATGTCTTTTACATTTGTGTATTATACTCTGTGGGATAGAATCTGGCATGGCAATCTATACTAACCCTTTCATTACCAGGAAGTGAGATGCTTTTTCAGAGATCACACAATCAGATAGCATATGGTAACTATTATATGCTACACTAATTGTGATACTATCATATATTGACCATTCATTTATTACCTTTTGCACA